>OV743327.1:12740462-13359444 GCA_928268935.1 Lasiommata megera
GTTTGTTCGGTTCCCTTTCGTATCGTACTTATGTTTTTGTGAGTGGTAAATAGCCGTGGCCGTAACTTCATACCAGACCAGACTCGAGCCGGGAATCGAACCCGGGACCTCTTACCTTATGATATGGCACCGCGCATCAGAGGTCGTCAATTGTTTAATTGTAGGTTCATCGTTGAGTCTTCTTGCAAGGCTCACATAGATTCCATGCTTTAGCTATGGGTACAGAACGCATGGCTAATGGCTTGGAATGCGCTTCTGTTATACGTATCCCACTTCTTACAAACCTTACACCTTTAAAACTATAGTGCGTATGCAATTATTTTCTTTGTCGAAAAATAAAAATATGTGTATTTATAGTGTATGTTCAAGGCAACCGTGCCTTTTTATACACTATAAGTCAGCCTTGACCACAATCTCACTTGATAGTAATTGAGGATGTAGTCTAAGATGGTAGCGGGTTGATCATGATGATGATGATGATGCTAATATAAGCTACTCGAGGCCGTGGCGAGATCCCACATTACCAATAAAGTCGTGTCGATGTCGTGTAGAAACGGAGTGCGTGGAGTACTGGAGTGCATATGAGTTAAGAAAATAGTTTAACATCACTAGGCTATCACAATTATATATATATAATATTAGCGTGGAGTAGAAAATAATTAACATTGTGACATTAAAATTATCTCGCAGATGGTAGATTTTGTTCCCACTTACTTGACACTTATCGTCATATTTTGGACAATTAACAGAATATCCTTATAAATTGTAGCCTATGTGTTAATCTGATGTATAAGTTATATTATTGTGAAGTTAATTAAAAATACATTCAGTAGTTTTTACATGAAAGAGTAACGAACATCCATCCATCCATTCATCCATCCATACTTACAAACTTTCGCGTTTATAATATTAGTAGGATTATGAATATTAGTAGGATTATCTCAGAAGCCGTTTACATCTGTATATTAAAATCTACATTCTAGACACTAGTAAATTATTTGTCATTTATTCACCCACGTATATATAAAAGGTAAAACTGTTATGTTAAATATTAAGCGAGAAACATATTTATAACACGGAACGCTGCCCAACGAAACGCCATGCATGTTGAGTCAGATTAAATTTATGTAAAATTCTGCGATTGGAATCGCAATAACACTCTCCGGCTGCTTCGGGTTCGGGAAAATGCGATTTAATTTTACTCATCACACTGCGCGTTTCTGATCGTATGTATGGAGTAACTCGTTGTGTCACGAGTTATAAGTGTGTTTCCACCTTAAAACTGTTCCGTATACTGTGTTAGAAATTACGCTTTTGCACTGTAGTGGACACCGACTGCTTCAGGCGAGATGGTCGTATACAGGATGTTCCGAGAATTTATTATTTTTACTGCCACCCAGGTTTTGTGGAACGGATTTATTTTCCCGGTCTCGCTACAAAATGGCCGCCTCATGAAAAGGCTTACGATGTATCATAACAGTTAGCTTTTATAAATTTCGTGATAAATTTAATGGACTGTTTAGTAAGAGATTTAAGTTACGCGGATTTAGTATAAGAGTATATTTACTATAAGTGGTTTGAATTGAATGGTTTTGTATTGGTCTTACAGTTTGGTTACTAAGAAGTTAGAGATTTAATAAAGCTTGCGTACTGTTAGTTCGTGGACTTTGGTGTTTATAAAAAAAAACACCAATTCAAACACTAAATAGTTTATTAAAATATTAACACAATTTTTACACCACTTTTATCGTTTACTTGGATTATACTTATTGCGCGGTATCTTAGTGAAGGGTTATAGGAGCCGGAGTAAATTCTTAGTCAAGAGTTGAAAGCCGGCCGGCAGGCCTAGACCGTGTCCGTAGCTGGGCAGCTATTTGGCTAGAGAACTATAACTGAATTTGGAAAATGTATGGAATTTATAGGCCCATATTGCTGACTAACTATTTATAATTGGTGTCAAATCTTAAATAGCAATTCAGCAATATGTGTCCGATAGTTAGGGTTGTAAAGAGTAAAGGCTGCTGTATATTTAGTATATAGTATATACTAATATACTATACTATTATGTAGTTCCTTTCTCCTAAGAAAAAAGCGGTGGACTACGAAGATTTGTATAGATGCGAATTTATTGATATAGATATACAGGCATAAAATAAATTTACTATAACAAAATATACTGAATAATTAGAGAAATAAAAGAAAGTCTATATTCCATTAGTCCTAGTTTTAAATTTAAAATTATTTATAGCAAAGTTAAGTGACCTTTTTAAAATTTGGGTTTGTTATATCACTCGTAAACATTATACGTTTTATAAATGATCACCATGTACACTATAGGGCATAATATTAAAGGAGCAAGCGATCAAGCGATAAGGAGAGATATAAGCGATTTTATTCAGCTCTCAGCGGCTGATTTATATCTTTATTGTGAGGAGTCGCTTATAAGACACGGCTCGGTGAGTGAGCCGCACTAGTTAGGTGTGGTGTTCGAGCCAGAGGAATTTTAATGGTATGCCGTTAAACCTTTATAATATGTACCTATATAGTAGCTGTGATAGCCTAGTGGTTAGGATATCCGCCTCCTTATCAGAGATCGGGGATTCGAATCCGGGCACGCATCTCTAACTTTTCGGAACTCCGAACACACATAACTATGTGCGTTTAAGTAGATAAGACTCTCCGGCTAAGTTTGTTGTGGGCTTCTTCTTAGACCAGGGCGCGTTTGGATCCCTCATAGCTTTAGTTTTAAGTGTACGAATATAGTTATCACCATCAAATCACTACTTTGTAAATTATTGACGTGTCAAAAGTGCCTTTTAAAGGACTAAAGATTATTTGAATTTGAATTTAAGTAATTAAATTATCACTTGCTTGGTGAAGGAAAACATCGTGAGATCCTGCACTCCTGAGTTCTCTATAATATTCTCAAAGGCGTGTGAAGTCTGCCAATTCGCACATGGCCAGCGTGGTGGACTATGGCCAAACCCTTCTCATATTGAGAGGAGACTCGTGCTTTGTAGTGAGCCGGTAATGGGTTGATCATGATGATGACATAGTAGCTGTGATAGCCTAGTGGTTAGGACATCCGCCCCCTACCTCTGATTAGGAGGCCCTAATCAGAGGTCGGGGGCACGCATATAACTTTTCGGAGTTACGTGAGTTTTTAAGTACCTAATTAAAATATCACTTTCTTCAACGGTGAAGGAAAACATCGTGAGGAAACCTGCACTCCTGAGAGTTCTCTATAATGTTCTGAAAGGCGTGTGAAGTCTGCCAATCCGCACATGGCCAGCGTGGTGGACGTTAGTGCACGATTCCCGTATCCTACACGCAAAAGTTATAGGTTCGTGCCCGGGTTCGAACCGCCGACCTCTGATTAGGAGGCTGACTAATAATTGCGACTTATTAAATATTATACTTCTTCGCATATATTTTACAAATCATAGTTATAATTTAAGTGCTCTTTTTATGTTACGTTATTTATACTAATTACTTTAAAATAAAAATAAAACATTTTGCTGCATCTTTAACCTCATTTTAAATTAGTTTTCTTCGAAACAAAAAAGTCTCATTATAGAAAACTAATTAGCGAAAAACAAATTAAAATCCTTATTTTTTGTTTCACGCAGATTAAGTGTGTTGTATCTTACTTAAATGTTGCAACAATTTATATACTATATATTTTTTAGATACTATTAATTATCTAAAACCACAAATTCACAATTAAAACATTAGGATTATTAAATGAATGAAAAAGAAAGATTTTTTTGATGACAAAGTAAAATGATTATTAGAGTTATGTTTAACTTGATGTAAACCAAAATTACGAGTAGTGTGGTCTTGAATTGTCGTGGAGGGTCTGCCTCGGCGGACGCCGCTGGCTGGGCCGCGGTCGAGTGCACGAGTGTTCCTGACCCAGCCACCAGGCGACGCAAAGGGGCATCGCTGGGTTTTAGTGGGTATTCTGGTCGCCAGTCTGGCCGCCGGGGAGTCCCACATGTCCCGTCGGAAGCGGCGCAGTCTTGCCTGCGTCGCCTCCGGAGGGGATGCGTAAAAGTATTTCCCAGCGAGGAAAAAAAAATGGTCTTGAACTGTAACTTGGACAACAGGCACTGACTTTGTCATCTTCTAAGTAGTAGTAAGTAACTTACTCTAACATCTCTATGCTATTGAATGATAAATCCTCAAGGAAAATTTATGTGACATTAACTTTAACTTCTTAATACAAAGTAGTATGTATTATTTTCGCTTGACCCAAAGCTTGAACTCAGGCTTCAGGGTAGATGAACGTTCTAACTATTAGACCATAGGGGCAGAACGTTCTAACTATCAGATGCAAAGATAGATAGTGAGCGAAATTGATTCAGATATGAGAAGAAGCATAGATCAATGAATTTGAATTTTGTACTGGATAGACAGACGATGTTATCAAGGTAACCCACTAAAGCGCATCAAAATACCATTGGACGTTCGAACTGATTTCTGTAGGCATTTTTATTTTATTTTAACAGATTTTTTTTATTGTTACTAAGTTTATGTTAATATACCCATTTGTTTGGTTTAGATAGGGGCATTATATCGTACGTTGAAAATCAATTGGTTCATCGTCTGAATAGATCGAATTTTACGTTGTTGTTAGATCGACTTAAACCTCAATTGCACTTTATTGGATTTGCTTTTATATGTATTCTACCAGTGTGTTGTCAGTTATTATCCACTGAATTTTGACATCTATATCAAGATTATCAAAATTATTTACACGTATAAACTTTAATAATTGTATACGTGTAAACTACTATTTCTGCCTTTCGGTTAGTCAGTCAGTAAGGTGTCTGGTGGGAGGCTTCGGCCGTGGCTGGTTACCACCCTACCGACAAAGACGTGTCGCCAAGCGATTTAGGGTTCCGACACGACGTCGTGCAGAAACCAATTAGGAGTATGAGTTTACTATACCCCTAACAGATTAGCCCGCTACCATCTTAGACCGCATCATCACTTACCATCAGGTGAAATGCAGTCAAGGGCTAACTTGTGGTGAATAAAAAAAAAAGGTAAAACCGACTGTGGTATTTTTGGCACTGAAAATAGCAAAAAATAATGTACGTTATATAAGTTTAATAAATAATTTAAGAAAAAAGAATTGTTAAGTCATTTTTAACTAACAATAACATTCATAGCAGTCCGAATTACCATTACATTACAAGTCATTATAGTTAGTCAGTTAGTTATTTACGTATATAGTACCGTCTTCAGACGAATATGGAAAAAATAAAAATAAAATAGTTTATATTATTTATTCAGCCGAATTATGTTGATATTCTTAAATTATGCGTTATACAATACATTTTAATCTTTAATTAATATACCTATACGATAAATAATCTAAGTTATTGAAGCATTGCTATTAAAATATGTACCATCAAGCATCAGTTATTCTGTCTTTATGTTATTAAGTACATTATTTAATCGTATCGCAGGTACGGAGGAAATCGTCCAGTTCAAAAAAATTACGTCTTGTAAATGTTGCAATTTTACCATTTCTTTCAGTTAGTCAGTCAGTCATTCAGTCAGTCAAGGAACAGTTTGATTAACTGAGATTTAATTTATCGATTCAAATAGGCTAAAATTCAGCTCAAAAACGTTGAGTTGGTGAGGAAGATTATCTATTAAATTTTATAGCGGCCCAAAAAATCCGAATGCGAATTCGTGACGGGCCGACTTATCTGTCTGTCTGTCTATCACAGTCAATTACGCGGAAAGGTTTAAGCTCTTATGAAAATAAACGATAGCCCGTATCGTATTTTTTACAGCTCGGAAGTGTTAATAGAATGGAGCGTTATTTTTTGTTTCATTTCGATTTGCCGGACGCTTGTTCGTTTTGCTTTTTGAATATGCAGCCAGTCTGTTTCCCGGGGCCAAAAAGTACCCTATGACAATTTCTGAGCTATGTTGTGTTAGATATCCTATTTACCATTCAATTGATAACTCATATATATTTGTATTAATATTAATGTTTACCAATGTAGAAAGTGTTAGTATACTCATTACCTACAAAGTGTATGATATTGCTAATTTGTCTATGTTTCTTTAGGTATAGGAATGAAGTGGGAGTAGAACTTTGATCTTTCTTTACTAGAGAATTAACGAGGCACTTCATTCCTATTACTACCATCAAAGTGAATACAACTTAAGTAAAATCTCTATTCGTTTTTATATGTCTTAAAATAAAATAACATACGTACCTACGTTATTCTAACAGTTGTGAGTGATACGTATATGGATAACAAATGAACAAACAAAGAAACAGTATTGCATTTGTAATATTAGTGTGTATAAGTTAATACTAGTAAAACACGGCGCACGGGTCTACTCTCAATATTAGAAGGGGTTGGCTATAGTGTACCACGCTGGCATTGTGCGGATTGGCAGACTTCACACGTCTTTGAGAACTAATTTTCCATAATTGGAGACCTCTCAGACATGCAGGTTTCCTCACGATAATTCCTTAACCGTTGAAGACGAGATATATTTTTACTGCTTAAAAGCGCGTATAACGGAAAAATTACAGGTGCCCGGGATCGAAACCCCGACCTCTGGTTAGGAGCCAAATCTTTACCACTAGGCTATCACAGTTAATAAACACATACCTATAATCTATTTATTTAAACAACTTTATTGAAAAATAGAAATGACATAAGATATATGAAAATAGCAAAATAAACAGCAATTGGCGATCTTATCACTAATAGTGATAAGGTCGCCAATTACGCCAAATTCAGTCTTCTATTCAACCATACGAGTGGAGCCAATGACTTAACAGCTAGACGAGACCTTACAATACTTAAATATACATACACATAACTACATGCTACTAAATATATAAAATAATAACAATAATACATAATAAATAACTTTTACTATTTGGTCGGCAATTTTCTTATCTCGCGGACTTTTTTGTAAAACGCCTGATAATTTAGCTAAATATGTTCTACGATTAACGAGATTAGACCAAACCAACCAGAATGTTTGTAAAATCGATGGTTTATAAGTTGATATTATAATTGCTGAATTTTAGTGGTGGTGGCAGTGAAGGTGTGCCAAGGTCGTTGGCAAGGTCAATGGATGGTCACGATCATTTCAACCGATTGACGTCCACTGCTGGACATAGGTCTTTTGTAGGGAGTTCCAATGGCCACGGTCTTAGGCAGCTTGTATTCAGCGGCTCCCTGCGACTCGTTTGATGTCGTCTGTCCACCTTGTTGGGGGTCGACCAACGCTACGTTTACCGGTGCAGGGTCGCCATTCCAGCACCTTGGGACCCCAGCGTCCATCGGTTCTCCAAGCTATAAGCCCCGCCCATTGCCACTTTAACTTCGCAACTCGCTGAGCTAGTAACTCTGGTCCTTCTATGGATCTTTTCATTTCTGATTTGATCACGTAGAGATACTCCTAGCATAGCTCTCTCCATTGCCCGCTGTGTGATTCTGAGCCTTCTTATGAGGCCCATAGATGGACACCAATTACTGGTAAAAAATATAACTGCCATAACAGGTTGCAGGTAAAGTAACCAGCACTTCAACAGTTCCAATCATAACCATCTTCAAAATTCAAATGTAACTAAACATCAAATTAATTTGTTTGCCGACTCTGCCAAACGTTCACAAACACTTGTGTAAATATTTAACCAACTTAGTATGTACAATGTAACAGCAACTGGTGTGTTAACTTTCTCACTTGTTGTTTGGTAATGGGTCTTATTAGATCGTAATGTTACGTTATTGTGCTCCATTTTTCTCATCATCATCCTCATCTTCATCAGCCAATATTAATCCACTGCTGGACATAGGCCTCTTTGAAGCAGCGCCAACTCCTCCTGACTCCAGCTTTTTTGACGACCTCCGTGGCGCAGTGCGTGCACTGTCGCAATTTAAAGTCGGAGGTCCTGGATTCGATTCCCGGCTCTAGTCTGGTCTGGCTTAGGCCGTGGATATTTACCACCCTACCGACAAAGACGTGTCGCCAAGCGATTTAGTGTTCCGGCTCGATGTTGCGTAGAATCCAATTGGGAGTGTGGGTTTACCATACTCCTAACAGGTTAGCCCGCTAAGGGCTAACTTGTAGTATATAAAAAAAGCCTTTCGCATCCAGTTGACGCCTGCCACTTTACATAACATTTTTCTCATTTCAATACAATTCAGCCCTTGACTGCGATCTCATCTGGTGGTAAATGATGATGCAGTCTAAGATGGTAGTGGGCTATCGTGTTAGGGGAATGTTTAACCCATACTCCTAATTGGTTTAACGTTAAATCGCGCGGCGACACGTCTTTGTCGGTAAGGTGATAACTAGCCACGGCTGAAGCCAGACCAGAACCCAGGACTTCCGCGTGATGTTTTTTTTTTGTTTTTTTTTTATATATATAGCGAGGAAACGAGCAGGTGGGTCACCTGATGGTAAGTGATTACCGCCGCCCATGAACATTTGCAGCACCAGAGGAACCGCCAATGCGTTGCTGGCCTTCGAGCAATTTGTTTATCCGCCCTTTGAAGATCCCCATATTATAACCATTAGGGAACACAGGAGATGGAAGTTAAACTATTTCCTTAACTCGTATGCACTATAGCTGATTAAGTAGTCTGTAGAATCAGTGGAATTTCTACCGTGCCGTGGTTTTACGCAATTTTTTTTTTTTTATATATAAAGCGAGCAAACGAGCAGGCGGGTCACCTGATGGTAAGTGATTACCGCCGCCCATGAACATTTGCAGCACCAGAGGAACCACCAATGCGTTGCTGGCCCTTGAGCAATTTGTTTATCCACGCTTTGAAGATCCCCATATTATAACCACAGAAGATGGAAGTTAAACTATTTCCTTAACTCGTATGCACTATAGTTGATTAAGTAGTCTGTAGAATCAGTGGAATTTCTACCGTGCCGTGGTTTTACGCAATTTAAATGAACTACAGCTTCAAAATGAAGATATCGCAGCGCCTGGGGGAGGCTAAACATCGTCCAATTAATTAGTGAAACGCAATCGTGATAGCCTGAGCCGCTATTAATCAGACGGAGATCGATCTGATAATAAGGACAGAGTACCGCTGCGCTCCGCTTTGGCCCCTTGTAACCTCAAATTTTCCTTGAACTTCATTGTATTACTCTATTTTATCAACTAAACGGTCTTCCTCTGTATTATGTTTTTACTAGATTCTGCCCGCGACTTCGTCTGCGTGAACTTCAGAATTGGATCTAAAGCTTCGCTTCTTAACGATTTTTAATCTTCCCACGAAAAATATTTGTGAGATCGGTATAGAAAATACATGTCCTTTTCCATAGCTCGCGTCTTAACTCGTTAATAATATTCAATTTTCCCTCTGGAACTCCTTAAGGAATCGGAATAAAATTATCAGTATTATTTAGTAGTACTATGTTCTTTTCCAAGTCAAAGGCTACGTGCATGCTAAATTTTATCCGAAACCGTTCAGCCGTTTTTGCGTGATTGAGTAACTAACACTTTCTCATTTATATTCTATATAAATATATATTGAATATAGGAAATATATAAAATATGAATTGATTATTAGGGCGGCATCCGGCCATGTCATTTTTGATTAGAATAAGATGTACTGTGTGTAACACCATAATATGAGTTGATGAAATGATGATAAATTTTCTTTCTTTTATTTTTCGTTCTTTCTTTCTTTTTCCCTTCTTCCTTTCGGAGCATATAAGCACCCTTCATGACAGAGGCCAATAATACCTTTGGTGAAGGTATTATATACCAATGGGAACATACCGCTTTACCGATGTCATCGGCCACCGGCTAGATGAATACGTACCGTAGTAATAGATGGGTAGTAATACCGGTATAGAAGCCTGCGGAGGTAACGAAGAGTAAAATCTGTTAGGACCTGATGAGGCATTGGGTTCATTGTTACAAACAAGTATTATCTTTAAACCTCTGTGGCGCGGCGCGAGCGCTGTATCACAAAGTGGGAGGTCCCGGATTTGTTTCCGGGTTTGAACATGGTTTCGGCCGCGGCTAGCTACCACTGTTCTGGCATAGACGGCGTTCCGGTATGATGCGAGTAGAAACGCCATTTTTCCTGGCGCTGCAGATGTTTATAACATCAGGTGACCCGTACGTTCGTTTGCCTGCGATGTAAATATAAAAAAAAGTTCTAAAAAAAGTATAAATTTAATTTTTTTTTTATATTTATTATAAAAAAATTTGATATTGGTGGTAAAATTAATACATGAAGGGAAAACTTCGTTCTCCTTTTTACGATTACTGCACGCAAAGAAGAGTTTGCACTCACACACACTAATGCACACAAACACACGTACATATATTCACATACTGCATGTTAGTAAGCTTTAGTAGTAGATATAAAAAAAAAAATTAAATATTATAAACTGGTTATATATACTGAATATTTTATAATGGGAAGAGCGAGTCCTTCTGACACAGGTTTTATACTTAACAGAAGGTCTCAGCCTTATCGGATACTGTAATATGTGAACAAATAAATTTCATTTTAATGTTTCATTTCATTTTCATTATTGAAACTACCTGTTTTCGACGGCTACGTCTGCATACAACGTATGTTATAAGTGCCTACGTATTTCCATATCAAACATCCATCCGCTATTCGCGAATATAATCCACGGTGTGGCATCACCCGCGCTAAGCTTCGTTTTTGCTATCTAAATGCATAAAGGTTTTAAAATCCCACAGGCAGTTTCGGAGATTGTCGCGCCCGAACAAATTAAAATTTAGCCGCTTAGCGGATGTGAAAATCAAAGTTTAATGGAATAATAACATAATAACGGTACAACAGAGCGTTATGCCGTTTGCCGTGATGGCATGACATTTGGGTTCCAAAGCGCGACATTAGATGCTACTCATTAAAAAATCCAGAGTTCTAATACAACTTATAATGTCTGGTGGGAAGATGAGAAGATGAAGAGGTCAGCCCGCTACCATCCTAGAATGTATCATTACTTACCACCAGGTGAAATAGCCGTTAAGGGCTAACTTGCAGTGTATAAAAAAACAAGAAGGTTACATAATATATCATAAAGAAATGGGTGTACTTTGAATGGATAAGAAAAGAAATATAGATTTCTCGGATAAACTCCCAATCCCTTCCTCCAGAGCGGGTCGGTAGGCTTATGTTTACACAATTTATCTATATCTTGCACAATATTTATCTTTTATTTATCTACTCTATGTAATGTATATACACTAAATTATTTTCATTGAGGGAAGCTGTAATACAAATTTCGAATCCATAGTTAATTTTAATTTAATTTTAGTCTGTCATTGCGCAAACCTATTATGACAATTGTTCTCTTATTATAAAGATTGTTTGAAAAGTTTAGTTTTGCCTCAACTTTGTGAAGATCTGGTGATATTAACAGAAATTTAGGACAGAACTCCTAAGGGTAGTTTTTAGCTTTTTAGCTTTAGCTTTGCTTAGCAGCAAATCCGTCGCTTAAGACTGAACGATACTTGATAGGTACGTGAACTCATCACTCACGCGAGTGACAAGGCCATGGGCTTTTATAAAGTACAAAACTGCATGAAAACGGTTAGATTTTTGGTTGAATAATAATGGCATAAAGGTTATATGCGAATGATTATTTACAAATCGCTGCTAATGATAGACACTGCGGATGACCTATGTCCAGTTCTTGAGAAATCTCCAAAGTTGCTAAATTAATTCATAACAACTGAAATTCTCCTTGATAACTAAATTTATAACAGCTCTAATTCCCCATAATTCCCCTTCCCATCTACATGGATCCTACAACAGAGGCTGAAAAGATAAAGCATGCAAATAAAGGGGTCTAGACTCTCAATAAGATTTTGTCCCATTCAGTGTTGAGACCCTTGGTCCGTGGGGTCCTAGCGCTATAAGGCTTTTTAAGGGAATAGCAAAAAGGTTAGTCGACATCACAGGAGATCGAGAAGCTGCCAGCTACCTTAAACAACGAATTAGTCTTGCTATTCAAAGAGGGAACGCTGCCAGTATCTTCGGAACCTTGCCTAAAGAGACTCCTTTTAATAATATATTTTAGTTATTTTATTATATTTTTTAAGATTTTTGGTTTTAGGGTCAATCTGTTTATTTTAAGTTTCAAGTTGGTAACTTATCTATTTAGTGACTTGAGTTAACTTGACATATTCTTATACGATTTTTATTAACCTTTTTCATCGCCGACTATTTCGCATCCGTTAGCTAGTTGACAATTAATTATAAAGACACAGTTTTCAACATTATTCAAACAGAGTCTGATTTCTTATATTTTATATGCAGCCCATTAGTTCTTTCTTATAAAATAAATACTTAATCCAGTTACAAACAAATAAACGCAGGTTATCGACTTCCCTCTGAATAAATGGCTCATGAATGCCCAAAAGAGGCTAAATGGACCTCATTGCGTTCCGAAACCTTCAACTTTTTATCGTAACGAATTCAAATTAAGACGTTAAGCGACCAAAGCGTCGTTAATGAGCCACAGTTCGCTCTTAATTTTGCATAAGAACCGCAGGAGCGCGCGGGCAGGGAAATTAAATTTCGGACCCTCGATAAAAATTTGAATGTACGCTAATAATTTGAAGAGACTGCGCATTTTTCTCCCATAATATTTCTCAATCATTATGGCTACTTGTTTATTTATTCATCGGACCTATATTATATTATCTAAAGGTACGTTAAGGTATACTTATCTGCTTAGTAATCTTGTAAAATCGAAATTTAAAAAAAAAAACTTGAGAGGTGTCAAGGGACACCCGGATGGAATGAAGTTCCTTTCGATTAATTAGTGAAGGAATTGTAATATATATTTTTTTTATTATTAACAAATATAATGTTATATAAACTTAATCAGTAGGCTCAATTTTGTACTCCATCAGCAATATCCGGAACTTGTGCAGAAACACTGTCAGGATTCATTATTATTATCAGTATATATTAACTCTCACGCCCGTGTGCAAAATAAATATATATAAAAAACCAAAAGAGATATAATAAACTTAAATAGATAAAAATAAATAAACCTACATATACATTACATAGATACATATTTGCACCGGGCGGAGGATTACACCCCGGCAGGGGAGACCAAACGGCCGGGGGTCAGGGCGACAGGTTGAGAAACCGGCGGACTATCCTAGCCGAGTCCAGCAAGACCGCTTTTTGCATCCTGGCTGCGAGCGAACTGCCACGAAACCCCAGCCGCCTCAGATGGTGAGCGAGGCTAACTGGGATCAACCCATTCGCAGATATTACGATTGGGATGGTTTCAGCAGACTGCACATGCCACATGTCGGAAACCTCGTGAGCCAGATCGAGATACTTACGCTTTTTCTCCGTCTCAGCTCTCACGAGGTTTTCGTCATATGGAATGGTGATGTCCACCAAAAACACCCTCGACTGTGCCCGGTCCACCAACACGATGTCAGGCTTATTCGCGAGAATAGTCCTGTCCGTGATAATGGACCGGTCCCAATAGAGCCGGACTCCATCGCGCTCGAGTACCGGCACCGGTGTGTACTGGTAATAGGGCAACCTCTCATCCAGGAGACCGTACTTCAGAGCAAGCTCTTGGTGAAGGATTTTGGCTGCTTGGTTGTGTCTGTGCAAATACTCAGTGTTGGCAAGCGCAGAACATCCCGAAAGCACATGTCTGAGTGACTCGCCGGGATGGCGACAGGCTCGACAGATGTCGTGAGTGCCATCCTTCAGAATATACTTTCGGTAGTTCCGCGTCTTAACCACCTGATCTTGTATCGCACAGACAAAACCTTCGGTTTCCCCAAAGAGGTCACCGAAGCGCAGCCACTGCACGGACGCTTTCTTATCCACGTGTGGCTCATTAAGAGCTTTAAAAAAGCGGCCGTGCAGTTCCTTCCCCTTCCATACGGTCTCCCGGTCAGAGGTGCTAAGTACCACCGGTTTCCGCCACTCGGCTTGGGCTAAGGATAGTGGAGTGAGTCCTTTATCACTAACTATGACCTCTCTATGCACGGGGGACTCCCTCATCGTCTCGAAGTAGGTTCTGAGGTTAGATATCTCCCGGTTATGCATGGTCTTGACGCTCAATACGCCTCGACCGCCACATTTCCGGGGGATATACAACCTCATCACAGACGATTTCGGGTGGTGCATGCGATAGAGAGTCATAGTCGTGCGGACTTTTCTGTCCAGGGCGTCAAGTTCGGTCTGAGTCCATCTGAGCACGCCAAAGGTGTACATGAGAACTGGCATAACCCAGCCGTTATAAGCTCGCACCTTATTGGCGCCCGACAAAAAACTTTTAAAGATTTTTGTCAGACGGCCAAAAAAGGCCTCGCAAACAGACTGTTTCATGTCAGCCTCTTTCACCCCTAGGGACTGTGACATGCCCAGATACCGGTATGACTCAGCTTCAGAGAGGGTTCTAATGCTCGATGGCTCGAGATTAATCTCGGCCGAATGAGTAACCTGTCCCCTCTCCACATGCAGGACCGCACACTTGTCCAGCCCAAGCTCCATCCTGATGGAGTTGCTGAACTCAGTGGTGATATTCAGCAGCTCTTTCAGGCGGGTAGCATTGGGTGCCAGCAGTTTGAGGTCATCCATGTAGAGAAGGTGAGGCACTCTAGTCCCTCCTCTCCGAAACTGAAAGCCTGTCCCTGACCCCTCCAGTAATGTGCTGAGAGGGTTCAGAGCCAGACAAAACCAAAGTGGACTCAGACAATCACCCTGGAAGATACCCCGACCTATCCTTATCCGATCATCGGCAACCGCCAGCCGCTCACCATGGAGACAAAGGATTGTACTCCATTGCCCCATGCATTCCCTGAGGAAGTCTTGTACTGTACCATCGACTTTGTACAGCTCAAGGACCCTCAGGAGCCATGAATGGGGCACCGAGTCGAATGCCTTTTTATAGTCGATCCAGGCGGCGGAGAAATTCCGACGGTTGCGTTTGACCAGTTGGCCCGCAACGGAGTCGATGAGAAGGAGCTCCTTAGTACCACGGCTACCACCCCGACATCCGTTCTGAGCCCCAGATAAGATGTTATTCTCGTCTACATGACGAGAGATCTTGAGGCTCAAAACGGATGTCAGTGTCTTATAGATGGTATTAAGACACGTTATGGGGCGGTACTTAGCCGGATCCGTGGCATCAGTGGACTTTGGAGCTAGATGTGTGATCCCGGTAGTGAAAAGGCTCGGGAGTGTCTTCTGCTCGAGAGCCTCTTGGAATTGTCGAGCCAAGGTCGCATGGCAAACCGAAAAACCTTTTAGCCAGTAGTGATGCAGTCCGTCGGGTCCCGGACTTTTCCAGTTCGGGGCCCGCCTCACTGCACCAGCTACATCCTCCGCAGAGATGGCAACTGGGCTCATCGGTTCTATTGCGGCACATGCTTCCTCTACCGCCGCAATCCAAGGGCCCTCCTCATGTTCCACCTCTCTTGACCACACGGCACGCCAAAAATTATATTATTATTTTTTATTATTTACAAAAAACCTGTATACACTCAACAAAAATAATCGTCGCGACACCACACTGTTCAATGCGAAATAGAAATTAAAATATCTGGCTTGCTTTCTATAAGAGAGAGAGAGAGAGACAGACAGAGAAACATGCGACGCCGCACAGCTTACAATAACAAAAAGTGTCGTGACAACTTTTCGTAAGAATTTTTTCCGTCTAGCCCCCTTTCACAACGCGCGATAAGGAACTTCGTTCCAAATGGTTTATTCATTAAAACGACTATACAGAGATCTATGAAGCGTTCATATAACATATTTTCCATTATTTTTATTTTTATTTGTGATGTGATAACTACATTCGTTAACATAAAACTGAGGCTAGGTGGGTTTCAAATGCTCCCAGGTCTTTTTTCTTGTTATCAACATCTCAAATAGTCATTAATAAATTATAATTAGCCATGAAGTTAGAGCAATTCACACCCAACTTTTTTAAAATTTAAGTAATCCTTAATATCGTTATAGGATTTTCCTTTAAGCTTACGTTTTTTTTAAAAACTTTGAGCTTGTTGAGAGATATCTCCAAGATTTCAGTAGTCATCCTTAGACACTATACAATTTTTCTGTGAAACTAGAATAAATTGTATCGTTTATAAACGTATTTCTTTATGTGTAATCAATTACTTTATTTATTCTGCTATTTAAAGTTCTTACGATTAAATCTATTGATCGAAAGGTTTGGTTTGTATTGCTTTATGCATTGCTTGTGTTTTAACTTCTTTTGATTATATTTCACATATTGTGGGATATATTTTATAAAAATACCCTTCATATTACAACTAACTAAAACCAACATAGGACTGCGATGCATAAAACTTATTATATTTATAAGCTTATAAGCTGTATGATATAGCTTATAACAAGCTCAAGTTATGTGAACGACAAAAATCTGCTTTAACGCTTACTATCTGTGTATCTTAATCTAGGTTACTACCAGTAGTGCTTAGGAAATCGAAACTAGAATTAAAATAAAAGTAGATTAAAAATCTAACAAAAAAATCAAACTTAATTAAATTAATAAAATTTCATGATACAAATCATAGAAATCCCATTGTTATGAAGTAATTTCGTATAGAATTATGAAGGCATTCTACATCAATTACTAAAACCAAATATTTTATTACTCCTTTTTAATAAACTCCAAAGTCGTTGTTGTTATTATGTGCCTACATATAATAAATGTTTAAACGACTTAAAATCGCTATAGTTTAATTAATTCGCGTGTATTCGTTTCGGGGTTTTAATTAAGCCGTCTTGTTGTCCTGATTAAGTATTTGTTTGTTTTGTCACAAAGTGGAGTTTATCGCCGAACTTCACTGCAATCAAACATAAGTCTTACGATTCACGATGTAAAGCACAATTTACAATGCAATCGTGTCGGTGTAATTATCAACAAGTAAACGAAAGTGAGCAAATAAGGCAATTTTTTTTTATATACACGTTTTTACGTTCGATCCAAACAATTTAAGGTAGCCGGTACATTTTACGGCGTAGGATTTGCACTGTTAATATCAATTAACAGCATTTAACAGCTTGCAAGCGTTCGCTACTGAGCGTATGCTTTTCGAAGGTGATGAGAATACAGCTGCTGCCAGTACATGCATTTCTACGAGTAAGTTCTTTTGCTAAGTGAGTTGGAATTCATCCCATACAAACACTACGTCAATCAATCATAAACTTAATGAAAAATAATGAATAGAAGCAGGCGTTACTTTGCGGAAGTCCATGATAAACAATAAACAGCAAGTATAATTTGCTATATTCCGCCGACAACCGGGAGATTTTTATAATATAACACCACAATAAATGTAAATGACTTTACTTTTCGCGCTTGTGAAGTCAACATCTCCTGAGGATGATCCGGTGTCGAGTCGAAACGTGCGTAGAGGTTCTAGTGGAAGATTTTGTGTGGTGTTATATTATACAAATCTCCCGGTTGTCGGCGGAATATAGCAAATTATACTTGCTGTTTATTGCTAATTCATAAACTTTATTCAAATAATTCTTTAAAAAAAATTTTGATGCGTCAATTACATAGTAGTGAGTTGATGGTGATATATAAAGCTATGAAAGATCCAAACGCGCCCTGACCTTTTTTTATACACTAAAAGTTAGCTCTTGACGGTAATCTCACCTGATAGTAAGTGATGATGCAGTCTAAGATGGTAACGGGCTAACATGTTAGGGGTATGGTAAACCCAAACTCCTTATTGGTTTCTACGCGACATCGTGCGGGAACGCGTATACGCTAGGCTCAACTTAAGCGTATTTGTCAGTAGGATGGTTACTAGCCACGGCCGAAGGCTCTCACCACGAGTCGGGAATCGAACCCAGGACCTCCATATTTATAATACGCTATACGCCACGGAGGTTGTCAAAACTGAGATGTTGCTACCCAAATTTCTCCATTGTTTATATGAGCGAGACCCGCATGATTCCTCGGTGGTCTTACATCTTTGATATCGATACTCAACACGAAAGCGTTGTTGTCGTCGAAATTCTTTATGAATGTACCTAAGCGAAATTAAGGACACACGCACACAAACACATAGTCAAAATATTACGGTTTAATTGCGATAAAAAAAAATGTGAGAAAAAAGCGAGGGAGAATTTCACCTGTTATTTGATTCCAATAAGAATATAATAACTATATAATACCGATAAACCACACATATTACTAGCAATAAAATCGAATTGGAATGTATGCTACGTAAAATTAATGATTACGGAATATCACATTGGAAATTTAATAAAGAATCATGGTGAGGCTGACGTGGCATAACATTGACATAAATGATAACTTGCTTAGTATAATATTACTATGTTAACATGTAAAAAAATATTTGTATTATTGAATATATACCAAGTGGTTAGCGGCCTAGCTGTGGTAACCACTAGGTTATCACCGTGTTTGGGCGTAAGTAAAAGTCTCAAAAGAATTACATTGTTTTGACATAAAACTATAAAAATGTGTACTTATCAACTATTTATTTTAAAATATTCAGCGCGGGTAGTTAAAGAAATAATTCCAAGCAAAACATAACACTAAAACCAAGATCGTCATATACTGGCAATTATTTGCAATGACATATATCTTATAATACAGTTGTGAAGAAAACCAGGGCTCGAAGTAGGTACTTCTGTCCTTTACAGAATTTTGTATAAGAAAAGGATAGCGCTATTTTCATCATCATCATCAACCCATTTCCGTCTCACTACAGAGCACGGGTCTCATTTTGTGAGCTATGTAATCATCTGCTGAATATATATATTTTTTTATATATTTACAATAAATACACCGAAAAAACCGAAGAAGTCTTTCCTCGGTGCTCGTCTGCAACTTAACGCTTACATTATAAAACTAGAGGAACCGAATAAGCATATTATGGCATGAAAAGAATATTTAACTAAGTTAGACGGTCGTCACAAATGAGTCAACCATCCAACTCAGCTAAAAAATATTCTTTTTTATATACTACGAGATAGCCCTTGACGGCTATCTCACCTGGTGGTAAATGATGATGCAGTCTAGGATAGTAGCGGGCTAACCTTGACCCAGCCACCCGGCGACGCGTAGGAGCATCGCTGGCTTTTAGTGGGTATTCTGGTCGCCAGTCCGGCCACTGGCGAGTCCCACATACGCGGAAGCACTTCAAACGGGGATGCGTAAACGCATTTCCCAGAAGAAAAAAAAGCGAGCTAACCTGTTAGGGGTATGGTAAATCCACACTCCTAGTTGGTTTCTACACGACATCGCGCCGGAATGCTAAATCGCTTGGCGACTTACCATTCCGGGTCTTTGTCGGTAGGGTGGTAACTAGCCACGGCCGAAGCCTCCCACCAGAAAAAAATTGTTTTTAATTTGTGTTTAAGTTTCGAGATTAGGGTAGTTATAAGTCCTACTAAGGAGCTTATTTGTTGAATTAAGAGATCCATTTTCTCATTTTGTTTGGAAAGTATGTCTTCTAGTTTGTTAGATTGTTGAAGAATAGGTTGAGTTGTTGGCAGCCTAGCTTTGGCGATATCAGCGTAAGTGTAATTCTGGGTGTTATTGTATTCCTTGGGAGCACGGTTAGTGGCTAGAGATGTGTTGGCGGGGGCAATTGGCTTAGTTTTAGGAGGTTGTCTCACTTGAGAGGGAGTTCTTGGTCTTTCGGGCTAAAATTTCTTTATATATTTGGCATCCTTTGTAGTTTGCAGGGTGGTCGCAGGAGCACAAAGCGCACTTGGCTGGGGTTGTCCTATCTTTCTTTGTGCATTCTGAAGTTTTAAGGCCTTCACCGCACTTGACGCATCTGAATGGTCGCATGCAGTTGTTTTTCGAATGGCCATATTGTTGGCAGCGTTGACATTGAACAATAAATTTAGATTTTCGGGGGTCTTCGATTTTTACTTTTTGTTGTGCGATATATTGGATGTTCTTAACTGCGGGGTTATTAACACTTGGCTCAATATTTACAAAGAAGGTCGAAGTTGGCTTCTTCTCGGGGCCATATCGTGCGTTGATTATTTCACCTCTAATTCGGTTGTTGGTTGCTTCAACTGCTTCAACAATTGCATCATGCGGTGTACAGTGATGTAGGTTTTTGATCACTATTCGATAGCATTTTGCATCCTTAGGGGTGAAAGTATGCCCTATTAGGCCGTTATTCCTTAGGAGATTGATTATATTTTTATATTGTTCTGAGGTATTAATTAGCACGTGAAGAATATTTTTACTAATCATTTTAAGTTTATATTCATCTTTATGGCTTACAGTTTCGATCAGTTTTATTAATTCATTAATATCTTCTATGCCATTCAGGACTATTGGTGGTGGTTTACTGGGTTTAGGGGTTTTAGTAAGGGCAATTCCGTCCTTTGGGTCAAGGGGTAAGTTACTAAACCGGTTCGAATTTACAAATCCTTCAGCCGGTGGTGGAGAAACGCTTAGTCTCCTTTTTTTGCTACGAGAGACTGGTACGCGCTGCCAAGCGGGTGGGGCAGGACATTGAGAGATAGGATCTGGAGCAGTAGTTTCATCTTGTATAGTTGATTTAGGTTGAGTCTTGTTAGTAGACTGTTCTATGCTTAAATCGGGGAGCGATGACGATCGCTCCTTAGAGAATAAATATGGGTTGAGTATTTGTTGCTTGAGTAATTTTTGTTGTGGATGGGATGTTTCTTTATTAGTGTTCATTATTGTTCCCACGAGTAAGGTCGATATAATAGGTCACTCACAGGGTTACGCCCATTCCTGAGAGAAGGCACTTTACAACGATGTGAGCCAGGTCCATCGAGGTTTGCGCTAGAGACTGACTACCCACAGCCATTCATCCTGTCGGCACGGTCACACCTTAGGATTGGGGTTATTTTTTATAGAGGTTGTCTTCCTCGTAATCCGGGCGATCAAGCCAAGATCACCGTTCCTGTGAGACATGACCACAAGGTTACGGGTGTGGAGATCATTTCCTACCTCCAACATGGCAGGCTGTTAGGCTTGCTAAGTAGGCTAGTTGACCGCCGCCTACGACTCGGCGTTTGTTGTTCATTTGGCACCACCCAGGGGACACGTGTAGGGTAGTGGTTAGGTAACTCCTACGGACGCGAACAACAAATATCCCCCAAATGACTTCGCTACGCATTGCCACATGGAACATCAATGGACTTGCTCCTAACGCTAAAGAACTCGAGATCTTTATGGCAACCAACAAAATCGATGTATGTCTTATTTCCGAATCCCATACTACATCAAGATCACGCGTATGCATTCGGGGATTCTGCATCTATTCAACTTCACATCCCGATGGCGGAGCCCATGCTGGAACAGCAATCGTAATCAAGAACAGCATTAAGCATTGTCTACTGGAATCATATGAAACCTTTCATCTGCAAGCTACAACGGTACGAATTGATGATCGAACTGGACCTCTCATCCTCTCTGCGGTATATTGCCCACCGCGACACACCATCAAAGCGAATATGTTTACTGAGTTCTTCAAAACCTTAGGAAACCGCTTCATCGCCGGCGGTGACTGGAACGCCAAGCACACTCATTGGGGATCAAGGCTAACAACTACCAGAGGTAGAGAATTAAAAAGCAGTGTAGCAGCGAACCATCTAGCAACCATTTCAACCGGAGAACCCACAAACTGGCCCACAGACAGAAATAAAACTCCTGATCTCCTAGATTTCTTCATCACAAAAAGTATATGCTACCAGAATACCCTAATCGAGTCAAGCTTGGACGGATCTTCAGATCACACACCAGTGCTGCTTACTATAAGCCCAATTGCCATACCCCGCGACTCCCATAGCACTTACCTAACTAACGCTAAAACGGACTGGAATGGCTTCCGAGACTATCTCGAGGACAATATCACTCTCAAATTACCTCTAAAAACAGCTGAAGACGTGGACGATGCATGTGTGTACATCACAAACCTAATTCAAGTGGCAGCGTGGATGAACACCCCAACTCTAAAGAATTCTTCCGCTAGTAGTCCAACCCCACTTGAAATCAGAGAGAGAATAAATGAAAAACGTCGTCTTCGCAGAGTCTGGCACCTCTCCCGGAATAATGAAGACAAGACTCGATTTAACAGGGCAATTAAAGAGCTAAAAGTTTTTCTAACTGATTGCACTAACGAGGCTGTCACGCAAAGATTGGAGAATATGTGTCCAAACGACCACGGAATTCACTCCCTTTGGAAGGCTACCAAGAACCTGCCACAACCCCAACAGTGCTCTCCACCAATTAGGAATGGCAACACGTGGGCACGGACTGACCTAGAAAAAGCGGAAGCCTTTGCCAGTCACCTCGCCAATGTGTTTAAACCAAACGAATCTGACAATCTAGAGGACCCTGAGATAGACCTAGTTCTAAATCAAGACCTTCAACTATGTCCGCAGATAAGGCCCACTTCTCCAAAAGAACTGTCCAAAGAAATAGCCAACTTGGACTTGAAAAAGGCTGCTGGGTTCGACCTCATCACCCCGAAGGTACTTAAAGAGCTCCCTAGAAAATGTCTTGTTTTCCTAACAAACCTCTTTAACGCAATATTTAGAATACAACATGTTCCCGCAATCTGGAAAATATCCGAAATAGTGATGATACACAAACCAGGAAAGCCGGTTAACGATGCTTCCTCTCACCGTCCTATTAGCTTAACTCCAGTTCTGAGTAAAGTATGGGAAAGAATTACTCTTTCTAGGATACAGTCACACCTTGACAATAACCAAGTTATACCTGATCATCAATTTGGGTTTCGCAAGCAACATTCAACCCTAGAACAAGTACATAGAGTCTATCGTACCGTACGACAATGCCTGGAAAAGAAAGAATACTGCTCTGCTGCTTTCCTTGATATCCAGCAAGCATTTGATCGAGTCTGGCACAAAGGATTATTGTACAAAATAAAAATAGGACTTCCACATTCATTCTATCTCTTGATGGCCTCCTACCTCAGCGACAGAATGTTTCGAGTAAAACACCGCGACGCCAGGTCATCCTTGTATAGCTGCCACGCAGGAGTACCACAAGGATCGGTACTTGGACCGGTACTATACAATATATTTACAAGCGACCTGCCTCAGGCACCTAACGTTACAGTCGCAACCTATGCTGACGATGCTGCATTCCTCGCATGTAATGATAACCCTGAAGAGGCAAGCAGACTGCTGCAAGCTCAACTGGATAGCACTAACGTTTGGCTAAATAAATGGCGTATAAGGGCTAGTGCCCCTAAATCCCACCATATCACGTTCACTCTGAGACGCGCAACTTGCCCCGCGGTCAACTTAGGTAACAACACCTTACCACAATCATGCTGTGTTAAATACCTAGGGTTCCATTTGGACCGGAGGTTAACATGGAAGGACCATATCAAAAATAAACGTAATGAAATAAATTTTCGGTTTAAAAGCTTGCTATGGCTTCTGGGAAGACAGTCAGCACTATCCCTTAGCAATAAACTGAGAGTGTATTGCTCTGTGATAAAACCAATTTGGACATATGGGATCCAACTGTGGTCATCTGCAAGCACCTCGAATATTCTTTGCTTACAAAGAGCCCAAAACAATATACTCAGGGTCTTATCAGCTGCCCCTTGGTACGCCCGCAATTCAGAAATTCACGAACATCTTGAAATTCCTACCATCACAGAAGAAGCAAAACGTTATACAGCTACCTATAGGGATCGCCTGACATCGCATCCAAACCCACTGTCACACTCGCTGCTTCAGCCTCCCTCCATTAAGAGACTCAAAAGAGCCGATGTGCTCCATTATTAAGGGGATCTAGGGCACTGGTTCTAAGTTCCCCCAAACATTCTGTACAACTGCAACTCACCTGTTCATAGTCTGATAGACTGATCGCAGATTTATAATAATAATAAAAAAAAAAAAAAAAAAAAAAAAAAATTGTGTTTGACGTTTTTAATTTTGTGTTCTGAACGTTGGAGGTAGTTCGTTATATTGACGTTTAGGAGATGCAGAATGTTAGTTTCCGGATATCCAAGTTATCCAATAGAATTCTACTTGCCCTGTACGCTCCGTCGGCGGTGAATTAACGCATTCCTGTTCACATTGCACTCCGCTCAAAGCTATGCACACTCTGGTCTCGTTTACTAATCATTCAGGTATTTTACTTAGTAAATGGCCGGGCGGTCTTTGGATCCATCAGTGAGATTAAACGGGGTAATGTATCAATAAAATCTACGTGAAACGTTTAAGTGTACCTTACACAGTAGTAAGAATTTGTGGAACGTTTTTGGTCAGCGTTCAATTTGGGTAATGAGATTTATTTGGTATGTTTACTGATGGTATTTTAGATAGATGACAAATTATACTTATAATTTATTTGTGCGCACGGTATTACAACTTAGTCCTAGATAGTAATAAGTTAATCTATAAAATAAAAATACACTTTATTACACCATACAAACAGAAGAAATCATCATCATCATCATGATCAACCCATTACCGGCTCACTACAGAGCACGGGTCTCCTCTCAATATGAGAAGGGTTTGGCCATAGTCCACCACGCAGGCCATGTGTCACACGCCTTTGAGAATATTATGGAGAACTCTCAGGCGAGCAGGTTTCCTCACGGTGTTTTCCTTCACCGTTGAAGCAAGTGATATTTTAATTTTTTTAAAACGCACATAACTGAAAAGTTAGAGGTGCGTGCCCGGATTCGAACCGCCAACCTCCGATTAGGAGGCTGACGCCCTAACCACTAGGCTATCACCGCTTCTATCACAGAAGAAATACAAGACAATAAATAAAAACACAAAGAATAGAAGGTAAGGAGGCCTTATCGCTAAGGAGCGATCTCTGCCAGGCAACCTATAGACCAGAATATTATATTATATACAGCAGTCTTAGGGTGTACAATCCATGCAGACTTTATATACGATCAATGTCTTTTTATTAATTTTTTTTTTTAACAATTCACAAATTTATTTAATGATCAATTAGACAATTAGTTGTTAGAAATACATATATAATTTAAAATAAAACTTAGATTAACCTAAAACTGAAATCTTAAAAAATAAATAAATATTTAACATCATAACTAAAATATATTATTAAAAGGAGTCCCTTTAGGCAAGGTTCCGAAGATACTGGCAGCGTTCCCCCTTTGAATGGCAAGACTAATTCTTTGTCCGAGGTAGCTGGCAGCTCTTCAGTCCCCTGTGATGTCAACTAACCTTTTTGCTATTTATTTTTATTAATTATTTGGCTATAGTCATCGAAAGGATTACGTGATTATATACTTGTTAAGCCGAAAAATAGGACTCGCGAGTTTATCGAAATAAACGGGTACGAAGTCCCGAGTAAAAGATGTCCTATGAAGCACTCAATATAAACACTATCAATACTTAAATAGATGGTGCTCCTAAATCGGATAAGCCGATATTAAACTAACGAGAGAGTTATAGGAGCAAGCCTATTGACTCATATAATTTCTTTTTATAAAACTTAGAAACAAGATTGAGTCAAGTAGAAAATCAAATTGAATCTGTATATATACTAATATTAAGTCATCATCATCACATCATCAACCCAGTGTCGGCTCACTCCAGAGCACGGGTCTCCTCTCAATATGAGAATGGTTTGGCCATAGTCCATCAAGCTGGCCATGTGCGGATTGGCAGTTTTCACACGCTTTTGAGAACATTATGGAGAACTCTCAGGCTTTCTAGATTTCCTCACGATGTTTTCCTTCAACCTCTGATTAGGAGGCTGACGCCCTAACCATTAGGCTATCACAGCTTACTAGGCTATTATTCGCGTTAAATAGGAAAATCTGCATGTTGCAATTTATACATTTCTTCTAAATGCTCACGCATTTTGCGGAGCATTCTCGAGAAATATTGACTTTTCAACAACATACTTACTTAGACAAAAGGAAGATCTGTTTGGTGTAGTGTATAAAGATTGATAAGAGATTATAAATTGCAACGTGCAAATTTTCCTATTTAACGCGAATTATAGCATAATTGTGATAGCCTAGTAAGCTGTGCTAGCCTAGTTAGGTTAGGGCGTCAGCCTCCTAATCAGACGTCGGCGGTTCGAACCCGGGCACGCACCTCTAACTTTTCGGAGTTATGTGCGTTTTTAAAAAACAAGTAAACTATCACTTGCTTCAACGGTGAAGGAAAACATCGTGAGGAAACCTGCACGCATGAGAGTTCTCCGTAATTAAGCTCAATATTCCTTGCATGTTTGTGTGCTAGATAGATAACGCTGTATCTTGTTGTCGAACCGATTGTATTATAGTCCGTCGACTGCTCTAGATCTCACAGCGGAAGCAGCCTTTCAGCTTTGTGAGCACGAATGCATTAACCATCGCTGCGAACTCGCTGAGTACTACGCCATTAGATATTACACTATAAACGTATGCTTGCAACGATCTGGGGACACGTAATCTATAATAATCTAGGCAGTGATTAGGACTATAACTTCAATATCTTCGTAACGGTATTAACGGGATTAATAGACCTATAATATATTGCTATAATATATGTCTAATCTGGAAGCGGTGATAGCCTAGTGGTTAGGGCGCCAGCCTCCTAATCAGAGGTCGGCGATTCGAATTCGGGCACGCGCCTCTAACTTTTCAAAGTTATGTGCGTTTTTAAACAATTAAAATATCACTTGCTTCAACGGTGAAGGAAAATATCGTGAGGAAACCTGCACGCCTGAGAGTTCTCCATAATGTTCTCAAAGGCGTGTGAAGTCTGCCAATCCGCACATGGCCAGCGTGGTGGACTATGGCCAAACCCTTCTCATATTGAGAGGAGACCCGTGCTATGTAGTGAGCCGGTAATGCATTGATCGTGATGATATATCTATGCTTATTCGCATAGCACCGCTGGAATTGATAAAAATCAATCTGGATACAAATAATATTTATATATTTTTTTTTATACACGACAAGTTAGCTCTTGACGGCAATCTCACGTAACGGCAAGTGGTGATTCAGTCTGAAATGGTAGCGGGCTAACCTGTTAAATGGTAAACCCATACTCCTAAATCGGATGCTACGCGAAATCGTGCCGGAACGCTAAATCGCTTGGTGACACGTCTTTGCCGGTAGGGGGGTAACTAGCCACGGCCGAAATTTGTGCACTAGAGATCGCTGCTCTAAACAGTAATTTCTCTTCTACTTTCTGGTACTTTTCCCAAACCACTAACATTAAATTCGAGCCATGATATCTTTATGCGGCCAAGTTTCTTTCCACCTTCCTTGTATGATAAGATGAAGGAGTTTACTTTTCGGTGGTTCGAATCACAAAGTCTACACTAACTACAGCTAAAGGAGAGAACTGGGGTATTTTTTCTAGTTTTCTCCTTTTAACTGTAGTTCGTACTATAGTTTCGTTCTTGTACTATACGTTCGTACGTACTATACTCTATAGCTTTCCGCATTCTTTAACTTTAACAGTTAGCAAAATTCTGCACACTCACCACGAACGCTTCCATTGATTCCATTCCATGACGACCTCCGTGGCACAGCACACGCGCTGTGCATTATAAAGATGGAGGTCCTGGGTTCGATTCCCGGCTCGAGTCTGGGCTGGTGGGAGGCTTCGGCCTTCGCTAGTTACCACCCTACCGACAAAGACGTGTCAAGCGATTTAGCGTTCCGGCACGATGTCGCGCAGAAACCAATTAGGAGTGTGGGCTTACCATACACCTAACGGGTTAGCCCGCTGCCATTGCAAAGACTGCATCACCACTTACCATCAGGTAATATCGCAGTCAAGTGCTAACTTGTGGTGAATAAAAAAAAATGCCGAATGTACAACTTTACGTCACAATTGCTTTCGCAAAGCTTTCCTTAAGACAGATACTTTTGTGACATGCTGAATAAAACGCTCGTTAACATCGATCAACAATCTCTAATGTCTAGTTTAATTGTAATTTACAAACAAACTGAACACTTGATAAACGTGATTATATCATTTGACAGTAGATTAGTCTAATCCGGTATGCTTTTAATGGATAACGGCGGTCGGATGGCAATCTCTGTACACTGGTGACTAATTGATCAATATAAACTAAATGGACAAGTGGTGTTAAACCGCTGATCTTTTAAAATTCTGAAGTAGAAATAAAAATGTTAACTAAAAACACATTGACGTTTTACATGTTACTATTTTTCGGTACTTGAACAATTGTTTGTTTCTTTTTTTATATAATATACAGATGGCTTATAATTTAAGCTGTGATAGCCTAGTGGTTAGGATGTCAGCCTCCTAATCAGAGGTCAGGGGTTCGAACCCGAGCACGCACCTCATATTGAGAGGAGACCCGTGCTATGTAGTTAGCCGAGAATGGGTTGATCATAATGAATTCTTATTACCAGCAAATTTATTATGATATAAAATGGCTAGGTCATATACTGGTCGTTTTCTGATATGCAATATGAGAAGGGTTTGACCATAGTCCACCACACCACGATGTGCAGATTGGCAGACTTCACACGCTTTTAAGAACATTATGGAGAACTCTCAGGCATGCAGGCGTTGAAGCAAGTGATATTTTAATTGCTTAAAAACGCACATAACTCCGAAAGTTATAGGTGCGTGCCCGGGTCCGAACCCCCGACCTCTGGTTAGGAGGCTGATATCGTAACCACTAGGCTATCACAGCTATATATTATATAAAAAAAGAAACAAACAATTGTTCAAGTACCGAAGAATAGTAACATGTAAAACGTCAATGTGTTTTAGTTAACATTTCCTCACGATGTTTACCTTCACCGTTGAAGCAAGTGATATTTTAATTGCTTAAAAACTCACATAACTCTGATTCGGAGGCGGACCACTGATATGGTTATCACAGCTTGAAACGAAATAAAAAAAGTTTCATTAAATTCTCTCGTTTGTTATGTTGTTAACATTAACAGAACACTGTAAAGTGTCTGTAACTCGGCGTAAAGCTTTGCTGCTGCGATTATCTACATTCTATTCGAACGAGAGATTCTGCGATAACGGTAATCGAAAACGAGCTAAATTTATACGACGTCGGCTCACTGCTTCCGAGACCGTCGGCGATTTATTAACTTGCCGCTTGAAGGACATTACAATTTTGTACCACTTCAAGTTTTAGCTTTAATACTAAGGTATAGCGACTTTCTTTTTATTTCATCTATTTTATTCCTTGCGATAGAATTGAAAAGAAAGCGTAAACGCAGTTCCCAGCATAAAAAAGAAACGCTCAAAAGAACAAGAACCTAAAGCGAGAAATAAAAAAAAGTTCCCGTAAATACAGGCATGAATTGAAATAATCATTTAAATTTTGAAACAGCATCAAACGAATAAATCTAAACGTTTTTACATAAAACAAAAATAACAAAATTTATTAGTTTTAAGTAAAAAGATTCTCCTTTCAGAAATGCTTACTTTTTAACTGATATTACATCTATTTATTGGTAGATAGACACACAAAACTTATGCTATCGTTAAAATGAGCTTCATAATGAGCACAAATGTTCTGAAGTCCCAGACAGACAGTTCAATTCCATCTTCTTTTGTTGGCATACTTTCATGATGTTCAATATTAAAAATGTTGCTCCATTTAGCAATCAATGCGATGACCTAAATGTGCAGAACAGAAATGTGAATTTACATATTTTTCATGTTAATATCTTAGAGTGTATTTATTTCATCCATACTACACGGTTATTCAAAATGAGAAAAGAATTTTATTATTAAAAATTACATTCATATTACATACAACTTACTTCTTCTCCTTGCCCTTATTCCACATTATGTGGGGTCACAACACGTCTTCTTCTTCCACTCACTTCTAGCAGCTACCCACACCTTTACGCAACGCATATATATATTTATATATATATAAATTCTTAACTCGGAAAAGTTAGAGATGCGTGCCCGGATTCGAACCGCCGACCTCTGATTAGGAGATTTTTACACCCGAAACACCCGAATGGTGGAAAAAGCAGAGCACGTGACTTTTTCGTCAAAACGTAAACTCACTCACAAAATATTACAATCCTCCAAGACACAAGAGGTTGCCTCCTTATCAAAGTCCACTGGATCTGTTCCACTGAAATTTACAGTAAACTAAATTTGATGTACAGCTCAACCACACCCCTAGTAAATCTACGAATCGGTACAGCTGCGAATTGACCAAGAATCTGTGATACAGTGAGTCCACACATACGTAACATAGGCGTGGTATTCACACCTTTACTGAAACCGCAGTAAGGGTCATATTTGCCTGTATTTCGATAGTATGGGATATGACCGCAAATCTGTATTGAAGCCACATGTGTACGATGGAATTACTCAAGTGCAGGATTCTAGTTTGTGGCGTATGTCAAATAAATCATGTTACCACTTCTAAATGAAGTCTCCAAATGGCATTTCTGTGTTATAGAGGTCTGATTCGCTTGAATTTATAATTAACTAGCTGAGACCCGCGGTTTCACCCGCGTAGTTTTCGTTTGCGTGGCAATACCGGGATAAAATATTGCCTAAATATAAATTGCAAATTGACTCATTGAAGATAGGAACACACCTACATTATTGTGACAAACAGTGAGTGATTATAATTTAATACGAACTCTATTGAATAGAAATAAAGTTCAAATTGACTTTACATTTTATTTAAAGAACGTTTATATGGGAAAAAGAAAAGGGCTGTTTTTAGGGATTTCCCGGCAATTATTTGATTTTTTTCCCACCTTTTAAACCTTCCCTAGACCTCCACGAACATTTCAAGACTAATTCGTTCAGACGTTCTCGAGTTTTAGCGAGACCAACGAACAGCAATACATATTTATATATATAGATTATCAACGCAATCTTCTATCAGATGAGATTGTTTTCATCTAGACAGACTTGACGCCTTTGGTTGGAAAAGATGTCTAAAAGAGATCTTTAGTAGACATAAGAATAAGGTAATGGTTTATAAGTTTTTCCTCTGTACTTTGTAAGATGTACAATAAAAGTGTATTCATTCATTTATATTAACTAGCTGTTGCCCGCGACTTCGTCTGCGTAGAATTGCTGATTTCCCTTGAGATTGAGGTTACCGAAATAGCCGATTTTCGTGTCTCTAAATTAAAAAACATAGGACTTTCATACAAACTTCAAACCCCTATTTTACCCCCTTCGGGGTAGATTTGTATGCAAAAAAATTCCAACCTTATACTTACGCCCTAAAAAAAACCCATTTTCAAAATTTCAAGCTTGTAGACTTCATAATAAAAAAATAAGCAAAAACTATCAACCCCTATTTTACCACCCTTAACAATTAATTAAAAAAAAAAAATTGATGTACATGTTTTTTATTTATTATTATTAATCTTAATGCAAATTTTTGTATCTCTAACTCTAAAAACAAAGAAATTTCATACAAACTTCCAACCCCTATTTAACCCCTTTAGGGGTGGATTTTCCAAATATCCTTTCTTAGCTGACATCTCTTAACTATCAACTACCTACTTGCTAAATTATAGCTTTAACCGTTCAATAGTTTTTGAGATCTCCTGTTTAATCAGTATGTAAGTAAGTATGTAAGTGACCTTTCGCTTTTATATAATTATATAGATTATCAACGCAATCTTCTATCAGATGAGATTGTTTTCATCTAGACAGACTTGACGCCTTTGGTTGGAAAAAGAATTTGTCTAAAAGAGATCTTTAGCAGACATAACAATAAGGCAATTTAAGGTTTTAAAGTTTTTCCTCCATACTTTGTGAGATGTACAATAAAAATGTATTCATTCATTTATATTAATTTACTCATATTAAAAGAAAACAAAAGAGTACCCCGTAGTTTAATTACAGATTTTTATTTTCAGTTTTCAATTTGAAGTATTAATATAAGTATTTTATTAATCATTATCAACCCTCAACTTAACCTCGTATAGAGGATACGTTGAGGGTTGACACGTGTTTTATCTCAGCATGAGAAGAAGGGAGGATAGGAAGACTCCACACGCCTAATTAATATTCAATAAAAAAATCATAATTTTTATTGAAATAATCCCTTAAAAGCCTCTTTTGACGCGTCATTAATTTACATAGTAGTGAGTTGATGGTGATGACTACATTCGTAAACTTAAAACTTAAAGCTATGAGGATTCCAAACGCACCTTGATCTAAGAAAAAGGCCACACTAAATTTAGCTAGATTAATTTCCTTTCTGTTATCACCATCTAACATGCCACATAAAATTATTTAAGAGCTATCTTATTAGAGCAATATTACATACCCAAACTTGTTTATCATTTACATAATCCTTTACACTATAGTAGATTTTTTTTACAAGCTAGATTATAATATATTAATATCAGTATTTTCATAAACATTAACATCAACTGGCCCCCTATAGGACACGTGTTTTTTCTCAGGAAGAGAAGAATTCTGGCTTTAGTAAACCACTTAACACTTAGAAGACTTCATACACCATACTAATATTTTTGAGACACTTTTAGGCATAACCGGTTCCCTTAAAATATGTCCTCTACCGTTAAATCAAATGACATTCAATATAAAATTGCTCAATTAAAACGCTCTAGTCGCCGAAAAGTAAGAGGTGCATGCCGGGAATCGATCAAAAACCCCTCCCCCCCCCCCAAAAAATATGCTGTTTTTATAGTCTTTTACCGCTTCATAAGTGTATCAAATGTGCTCAGTTCTTAAATTAAAGAGCTGTGCAGCAATATGAAAATGTATCCATTAAAACCCAGGGACCTTGTTTCGCAAATATATCCCATAAAAAAGTCGTATTAACATGAAAAGTGCATTTCGAAATAATGAGGCAAAAAGGGGCCTCAATTGACTACGGAAAAGGCTTAAACTGTACATTCAATTTTTTGCACACACCGCCAGACTTTATAATCCAGGTGATAACTTACTCAGGAGAATAAAAAAAACTACTAAGAAATCGAGCTCAACAATAAATAAGGCTTAAGGAGAAAGGGTGAAACTTCAACAGTTGTGTAAAAAGTGGATCCGATACGAAACCGCGGAAAAGCTTTAACTGAACTTTTTACTTACTCATGGCTTAAAGAAGGAGGTATTTTTTAAACAAATATGAATATAGAGCCGACGGGTCACCCGATGTGATGTGGTTACTACCGCCTGTTGTTGCACCCATCCATCCAATCGGTTTCTCCATGGCTTCATACTGGAACTTTGACGACCTCCGTGGCGCAGTGCGCGCGCTGTCTTTTTATATAGTTGGAGGTTCTGGGTTCGTTTCCCGGCTCGAGTCTGGTCTGGTGGGTGGCTGCGGCCTACCGACAAAGACGTGTCGCCAAGCGATTTAGCGTTCCGGCACGATGTCGTGTAGAAACCAATTAGGAGTATGGGTTTTCCATACCCCTAACAGGTTAGCCCGCTACCATCTTGGCTGCATCATCACTTACCATCAGGTGAGATTGCCGTCAAGGGCTAACTTGTAGTGGATAAAAAACTACATGTGGCAGTTAGATTTTGTCATTAGGGTGGTAACTAGCGCCGGCCAAAACTTGCAGCGATTTCCAAATAGCATGATCCCGTGTCGCATTTGTCCAGTGGATCTCCACTCCCTAGATGTCATCTATCCCCTATCTACGGAGAAGGGAGATCGATCAACGCTGCGTTTTTCCATCTATCCGTCGAGTAAATTTGCCAGGGCGGGGTAGGCATTCTTAATGTACAAAATTGTGGTACTTTTTTTAAGTTTGTTTGTTATTTGTTTAGGAGATAATGGGGCTGGCATTTTCGTTTCGGACAAAAGTACCAAAAAAAAATTGATAAAACAAAAATTGTATTTTTTTACAAACAATGATTGTACAGATTGTATATGGTACATATACTAACAATGATTGTACAGACATGATAACATTGTATTAATTTAAGTGTTAACTCTATAATATAAGGTATCATTCTCATCGTTGTTGTCTGTGATAGCCTAGTGGTTAGGGTGTCAGCCGTCTAATCAGAAGTCGGCGGTTCGAATCCGGGCACGCGCTACTATTCTATATATAACTATTCGGAGTTATGTGCGTTTAAAAAAAAAAACATTAAATTACCACTTGCACCTTACACAACGGTGAAGGAAAACATCATGAGGAAACCTGCACGCCTGAGAGTTCTCCATAATGTTCAAAGGCGTGTGAAGTCTGCCAATCCGCACATGGCCAGCGTGGTGGATTATGGCCAAACCCTTCTCATATTGAGATGAGACCAGTGCTTTGTAGTGAGCCGGTAATGGGCTGATCATGATGATATGGCCACTAGATAATTAGTCCAAAATGCGCTATAACTTAAAGATATATCTACATAAATAAAATTCTCGTGTCACAGTTTTCGTTGCCATACTCCTCCGAAACGGCTTGACCGATTTTGATGAAATTTTTTGTGCTTATCCTGTATCTATGAGAATCGGCCAACATCTATTTTTCATCCCCCAATGTTAGGGGTAGTCCACCCCTAAATTTTATTTTTTATTTTTTAAGACAAAATTTTTAATTTCAATTTTTTTATGATACAACATATAAAAATACATACAATCCTCAATATTCACCCTTCTACGATCAACCCTTATTTTTTAATAGCCATTTTAGTAATTTAATCATTTTTCCTCTCCGTTCGAAAACTGAACAATTTTCGTCTTTATTGTGAATGTTTTTCACTCTAATTCGACTAAAATTAGAAATAATTTATGGCAAAACAACGTTTGCCGGGTCAACTAGTATCTACATAAATATCTGCATAGTCTTATATCTAAACCATGGATTGCGATGGTCTCATATTTTTTAGCGCCATCACCAAGTAAAGATATATACGTATATCTTTACTTATACGTTTTTGACTTATTAATCGTTATGTCCTTCAAGTCACGATGCCGAATTAAGTTCACGACAAAAATACATCAGTTATTATACAATAATGATAGTATCGGACATTCACATTAATTAGTATATTATACGATTATTTTTAAAGGCTAAACATCGAAACTGAATTAAATTTTATAGCTTTCACTTTAATATTTATAAAGGCAAAACTGGATCTTAGCTCAAAAACTAACCGATAAGCGTCTGTCTTCTGAACAGCCTTACGCACTCTTGCATAAAACCTTTACTGGTTACGACGAGGTATTTTAGACTTTAATGTGAAGTACAGACGGTTGATTTTTGCATGAGTGGTTCAATTGGTCCGTATTATCGTGTGGGCGGCAGTAAATTCGCCTTTTTATACGGCAAGCATATGTTATTGCCGTTCGCGACGGCATTGAAAACGCATTGGTGGGCTTGAACCGGTTTGCATTATACCGTCCCAATGTACCCACCGCGTGTTGTGCTATAGATACAGATAGAGCAAAACGTTTTTAGAAATAAAATCATTTAGGTTGCAAATTTCTTATACTAATATTATTATAGTTGTAGTAGATTTCACTCGTTCGACTCCTTTGTCGTTTTTTATAAATATCTAGCTGTTGTTAGCTGTGCTAACTCCATTGGTTGCCACAGCGTAACCGGGCTGTTTGGCGAGCTTCGGAGAGAAGCTCTGCCAGAAGAAATTTTGAGCCCTATGGATCGAATAATCTAAGGAAACGTCTGCCTAAAGGCCGAACCTCGGCTTAGGCGACGTTTGGGATAACGGGGGGGTCGGACGGTGAGTGGTACGTACGTCTCCGAGGCCGTGGATGGAGCCCACGTCCAGATGACGTAAGATAGCGGGGACCTCTTCGCCGGCGATGACAGTATGTAGCGTATGATTGTGTGGTAGGTGGTACGAGTATGTTGTCAGTGGTCATCTGATCGTCAGGGTCATGAAGGATATGTTTAGGTCTCCTCTTTCGGAGAGGAGCGCTTAGGTCGGGAGAGTAAAAAGAAGCCGCAACTACGGGTTGGGGTGTCGGATTAATTTTTCGAAATAGCTTTTCGTATCCCGTCATATATATGTGTGTATAACACCCGCAGGAAAAGGGTTATTTATATATTCCCCCTATTTTTTTTCCCTGATTTTTATGTATGATTTTTGTATGAGATATTTAAATCAGTCAATGACAGTTGCGTGTTTGTGAATATGTTGTGCTGGATGGTATGTTTCAGGGCATTGGCATGTTTTGCGGTTATTATAATCTTATATATAAAATTCTCGTGTAGCAATGTTTGTTCCCATACTCCTCCGAAATGGCTGGACCGATTGTTATGAATTTTTTAATGCATATTCAGTAAGTCTGAGAATCAGCTTATATCTATATTGCAAACCCCTAAGTGATAAGGGGTGTCCACCCCAATACATTTTTTTTTATTTTTTTGGATAATTTTGTTTTTATAATTTTTTTTTATTGAAAATACATACAACCCTAAATTTTCATTTTCAATAAAAATTAAATTAATTATATTTCACTCAGTTTCATTTTGCTGCTAACGTTACTAAACTCTGATATCATAGCTGGGTATCCGTTAAAACAAAACGCGAGCTTTCAGGTCTCTGACCTTTACAAATGCTTAATCAAAACGCAATAACAATGGACTTGTACGAAAACAATATCTCCATATTGTGTAGTATTGAATTATATTAAAGTTTTATAGACCGAAGCGTGAACTTTATTATATTATGAACATAAAGAGATATCAATATCAATGAATATAGTAATCATTGATCGGTAGGCTGGTATGTTTTTTTTTAACGCTGGGAAATGCGTTTACGCATCTTTCCACTAAAGCGGCGCAGTCTAGCCTGCGTCGCTTCCGACGGGGTATGTGGGACTCCCCAGCGGCCAGACTGGCGACCAGAATACCCACTAAAACCTAGCGATGCTCCTTCGCGTCGCCTGGTGGTGGAACGCCCGTGCACTCGAGATAGGATATTTTGGTAATCAAAATTGTCTGACAGTCATTTTGACTGCTAGTTTTCTGATATACTTATGTTTTTCCTCAAACGTTTACAAACGTTGCTTATTTAATGAAACCCTTAATTACGCCGACGTTTTTGTCGGGCATCAGCTATTAATGGGTGAACAACAAAACTGGTTTGCGAGCTCATGACGTTGGTTAGTTTTTCGGTGTAAAATGTATGCGGTGTAATTTTAGGAATTAAAAAAGTTCAGTAGTTGTAACTTTGGGAATTTTTTGTTTTAATCATCATGATGAGATATCACACATATTTAACAAAGGCTTTTTTCTGTTAAATTGATGATAAGAGCGATGAATACAAATTCAACAACTACTTTTATGGTAAAAGAAAAAAAAGAAAAAAGACAGAAAAGAACAGAAACAGTAGCATACAATTTGGCGGCCTTATCGCTACATAGCGATCTCTTCCTTAAATAATTGCAATATTAAATATATCCATAAAAATCTGAAACTGTGATAGCCTAGTGGTTAGGACGTTCGCCTCCTTCATCCTCCGCCCATCGGAGGTCAGGGGTTCACCTCTAACATTTCGGAGTTATGAAGGATTTTTTTTTCAACGGTGAAGGAAAACATCGTGAGGAAACCTGCACGCCTGAGTGTTCTCCATTATGTTCTCAAAGTCGAGTGAAGTCTGCCAATCCACACATGGTCAGCTTGGTGGACTTTGGCCAAACCATGCTCATAATGAGAGGAGAACCTTGCTCTGTAGTGAGCCGGCAATGGGTATGATCATGATGATGATGATGATGATTTAATAAATTTCAAACTTGGTGTTGTTTTTATTTACCTACAAATAATAAATGTTTAAACGACTAAAAATCGATATTGGTGGTAATATTAACACATGAAGGGAAAACTTGGTTCTCCTTTTTACAGTTAGAATACGGAAAGAAGGTTTTGAGTTTGGCATAGTTAGAGAATAGTTAGAGTTGGAGAAGGAAGAAGTGTGGAGAAGTACAAATTATATTATGATATATGTATGTCTCCGCTTTTTCAGAAACGCCAACAATTGACTTTTTTTCGTTTTAAGAGTTTTGTCATGTGTGCTCAGATGTTTATGTCATCATCATGATGACAAACATCTTTTAACTACTTTTATGGTAATTTTAGTTTAGTTATTAATAGCAATATTAATTAAGGGTTAAATATTAAAACCCTGATGAATTTTATATTTGAACACGCGAGAGGCTAGCTTTCATCCCTAAAATGACAAGACAGATTTATATGATGTACGCACGACGCAGTATTATAAATAAAACAGCGTCAATGTGCCCAGATGTTTATGTCATCATCATGATGATGACATAAACATCTGATATCTGGGCTATGCTTATATACCTACTAATATTATTCCACACGTAGTATAGAAGTGAGTATCGCGATCATAAACTGTAGCTCCATAATCAAATCAGTGAATATCACCTGTGACATTTATCGGCAAATTTTAAATCCATGTTTTGTAATAGAAATAAAACAAAAACCTATTGTGTATTTACAAACAAAGCCGATAACGTGCTTGTCATTTTATCGTGTAAATAAAAGTGACTTTATACAAAGCGATATCGACACGATCGATATGCTTTATTTAATGTAATATAATCAACATTGGCTTTAAACAAATATTTCTTTTGCATAGGTCTAGTAGATATAATTTAAGATGTACAACCATCGTTTAAATTATACTATTTTAACTACATATATTTTAGTTATCCTTATTTTACAATCGACAAGGTATGTAGAAAACTAACAATTTTAGTGTAATAACTAAAAACACTAACAAGTGTAGAATATAGTAGTAACATAGTTTAAAGTACTATTATATTAATATAGTTGGCGCTGTTGTCATCATCATCATCATGATCAATCCGTTCTCGGCTCACTACAGAGCGCGTGTTTCCTCTCAATATGAGAAATGTTTGGCCACCATGCTGGCTATATGCGAATTGGCAGACTTCACATGCTTTGAGAACATTATGGAAAACTCTCAGGCGTGCAGGTTTCCTCACGATGTTTTCCTTCACTGTATATTTTCCTTCGTCGCATTGTTCGTAGCATGTGATATTTTAATTTTTAGTTTTGTGCGTTTTTAACGCCCATAACTCCAAAAGTAATAGGCCTAGGCCCGGATTCAAACCCCCGACCTCTGATTAGGAGGCGCCACTACGCTATCACAGCTTTTGAAGCTGTTGTACAGATTTATAATCCCACGTCGTGCGTACGTCATATAAATCTGTCTTTCCATTTAAGGGATGAAAGCTAGCCTCCCGCGTGTTCAAACATAAATATCATATTAATATTAAAACCCTGATGAATTTTTATGTTTATATTTAATATTGCAATCAATAACTAAAATATAATGTATGCATAAAAGTAGTTGAAAAAAACCAAGGGTACCTACTAAAATTTTAATTCCTAAAATTACACCGTATACATTTTACACTGAAAAATTAACCAACGTCATGAGCTCGCAAACCAGTTTTGTTGTTTATCCAAAAATAGCTGATGCCTGACAAAAACGTCCACGTAATTAAGGATTTCGTTAAATAAGCAAAGTTTGTAAACATTTGTAATTTTGGAAAAACATGTGTACTTATATTAGTACAGATCGAGTCGTATCCGTCTCCGATCCGTACATATAAAACGAGATAAACTCCGAAACTTGATATTTTAACGAGCGGCATCACTTTAAATTTATAAAACATCCTTTTGTATTCAACACCCCGATAACAACTTCGCGACTCCCGGTCTTACGAAACGGGTGCGTTTATAAAATTCCATACATTATTACTATTCGACATTCAATGTAATGTGTAATGTAAATAAAACTGTTCGCGTATAATAAATATTAAATTTTTGTTTGTGTGTAAAATTACTGATAACTTTTTGACAGGTCTACGGTTGACTACGATCTTGCATGATAAGAGATGATAGCTGCATTCAACCAAAGATGGAGAAACCCTAACCTGGACGGCGTTCTCGGTTTTACAAATCCACGCCTTATTGTTTATTTATCAGGACACAGAACCTGAATGTTTGCAAATAATATTTATTTTCTCAGCCCCTAAGGAGATGTTATGTGAACCCGTCATTCTTAGTATATTAAAGTCATGGTATACTCTCGCATATTTAGAAAGGTTTTAGAGTATGGACCCGCAACGTCGCTGCAATGTATTTGGTGGGCTATTGCAATATTTTAACAAACAAGTTAACAAGTTAATGATATTAACGAGGACTGGCAGCTTTGCGTGGTCTCTAAGTTAAGGTATGGATGTATATCTCAGGATATCTTTAGCAGAAAAGACTTAACACAAATTTTAACCCTATTCGAGTCAAGAAACCAGGGCATAGCGAACCGTAACTACGATCATGCTGATCACTACACAAACGAGGTAGATTATAGATACGCCAAGTATACACGGCTATTACAGGCATCTATGATACACAAGGTATAAATAATAACCATATATTATAACAAGGTATACGATACAAATAAAAGGTAATAAACATAATATCGGTTGAAACAACGTTCCTTATATGATATCTGTCCCAACATCGGCAACCTACGGTTATTGGTTATCCAATTTAGATCGCGAATGTAGTACATAACTCGAGATTTCTGAAAACAAAAGGACCAGGAGGCCATAAATACGCGGAGCCGCAGAGCATTTGCGCCTACAAAATGCGCATAAAGTCCCCATACCGTCATTACCGCGGTAAACAAATCACGGTATAACGTCCGTTTAAATCTTATCGTTGCGATTGAATTTATATTTTTAATCCACAGCGCAAAATGAGAGGTGAACGAATTATCATACCCTTTTCTTACAACAGCCGTAAAGATTGAATATTGAACATGAATGATAATTAACTGAATTCCATGAAATTTAGCTTAATTTGAACGGAAGATTTGTATGGAATTGTGTATAGAGATTGAAGAACTTATAAATATTTGCCTCTTTTACTCGGATTACAGAAAATTAACTTCATCTAATGGGAATAGGAAAAAACATGCATGTTTAACAATATTCGGATCACTAGATCTTGGGTGCGAGTCAGTTGTCAGTCAGTAAGACCGGAGTTAGGTAATTGTCAAAAAGCAGCGTATCCTTAGGTTTATCCTAGATATACCTTCCTTGTATAGAAAGGAGGCTTGCATCAGCATTTAAAAGTTAATAGAATTATGTTAAATGCATTCAATTGATGATTTCTTAATAAAGATAATTTAAGGAAAAATACATAGAAGATTTAAAATATTGGTGTTGGAGAAGAGCAACTACTGAGTTTCCTTGACGCCAGAAACTGCCTTCCACACCAGTAGTAGAAGCACTATCGTCAGGTTTTTCATAAACTGAATTGAGTGAGCCAAATTGAAATAATTGAATTTTTTACTATAATGGCTTTTCTGCATCTAGCTAGTATGATTTTTGGTAGGTTTATAAGTACCTATAGGCTGCCCAGAAATCTTCTTTATAATTGGTTACTTATTACTCTGTTTCCGATACACTGATTGGGCCGTTTTTATGGGTTCTTTTTCGAACATATAATTAAGAATAGTCATTAAGTTACATGGTTAAGTCAACTAGCGGTACAAGTCGTATTAGCGGCTATATAAAGTGAAAAAAAAAAATGTTTTATTAACATTAACAAAGATCGAAACTTTACTCTTAGAAGAACTTAGAAAAAAAAGATCATTGTTTTGACATCTAGATGACGATTCGATGAGATGAGATGAGGATTTTATCCAAACGTGGTCTCACTAAATACAATTTTGACCGGCGCGGCGAACATGCGTTTTTATAAATCAACTTATTCGTTCCGCCCAGACTTCATTGTCCTGGTTGCATACGTGCAAAAATAAAAAAAGCTTGTATCAAAATAAACTGGTTTTCATCACAGTTTCCATATCCAATATTAAATAGAATGTCACGTTCTATAGAATGTCATCATTTCACATTCTGAACATTCGTATCAACGTCAACAAGTCTACGCACTGTCATTAGAGACAGGGATTTAGAGCTTAGACCTTCTATCATGGTGTTTATTCGTAAAACTGATTTTGAGTGACTTTTTTTATACACTACAAGTTTCCCTGTCTTCCGAGGTACAGTCTCAACTAGTTCGGAAAACAGGTGCATAATGGTAGTATATATATGTCGGCGCGAAGAAATTATTAACTTTATTAAGCGGCGCCAAAACCCTCAAGAATTCAATAATTACCCACATTTTAATTATTGATGATTTTGCTAACACAATTTAGACAGTAACAATCAATTTCGTAACAGCATGCTTTGTGCTATAAATACGAGTGGTCGAAGCCTTTCTCGGATTCTCTCACTCGAGACGTCGTACTGTTCGTGTACAAGTTGTGGTTTTAATTACTATGAGCGAAAGCAAACAAAATCTCACGATTTTGTCACCCTTACAAAAAACACCTCGAACGTCCTTGACGTGACATATATATTAGACAATTTTAGTTTTACTACTTCTGTTGTAAACCTATATGTATGTTTTTCTGCAAAATATAAACTTTTCTTCTTAACCTTTGATGGCTAGCTGGCTAACCTGTTAGGAGTATGATAAACCCGCGCTCCTAATTGCTTTCAACGCGACATCGTGCCGGAACGCTAAGTCTTTGTCGGTAGGGTGGTATCAAGCCACGGCCGAAGCCTCCCACCAGACCAAACTCGAGCCGGGAATCGAACCCAGGTCCTCCAAATTTGTAATTGGACAGCGCATGCACTGCGCCACAGAGGTCGTCACTATTTACCGTTAGATAATATACATTTGTATGCATTTTAATATTTTCTGAAAGGTGTCATTTATGTATATTTTATTTTGGTCCAATTATCTATAGCATTTTTTTTTGTCTGGAAGAAATCGCTCTTCAGTAATAAGGCCACCAAATAGTACTCTATCTAACTGCTCTGGTTTGCATTTTGGATTACATGTGGTGCACAATAAAAGTGTATTCATTCATTCATTCATTTATTCATTCATTGGAATCCAGTTATGAATTCCAGTGACGTTCCATCTTATTCTCTTCAGAGATATTATGGTGGATAACAAAAGCTACGGGAAGGTACCAAATTTCATGCATAGTAGAATAGAATAGTGAAAATCGAACACGTCAAAATATATTCTGTTGAATCGCTCTGATGCAATTCGGATGCTCCGTCGAATGACAGTCAGCCACGTCGCTCCAAGATATGCGCTGAGAGCTGGTCGCAAAAAATTTTGAATAGTCAATTCGTCTATCAGAAATGAAAAGATATATAATCGCCTTCCATATTCTAGTGCACTGTAGCCTTAGTATAAGATTTGGAGTCTCGCACTCGTGGAGTCGCTTTCGATTATCATAACACTATAACTTCAAAGTAAAATAGACCTTATTTGGTTATATTAGAATCGCTATTTCCGTACTACAAATTGTTGTACGAATAACGATAACTAGTTTTAAAGCCGGTATGGAAGTTTGGACGAATTTTAGTTTTAAAACTAAGTTGATACATTTCGATTCGACTATGACGTTAATGTATATCGATATTCGTAAACGAGTGTATGATTGTGAGAACAAATCTAATACTAACGGTACTGTTGAAGAACAGAGTGGAAGGATTGGATAGTGATAGAATAATAAAATAATGTTGTACTTTACCATGTCAGTATACTGGATTTAATATAAGACATAATCATGAGATTATAAAAAATAAATCTAAATACAATTTTCGTATTCATTCATATTGTATGACAGGGTTCTGTAGTCCTCCATTTTTCGGAGATCCTAATTCAATTTAAATAAATCTGAAAGTGGTAAAAAAAACATCTTAATCGACTAAATTTTCCAATTCATCGTAAAAAAAATTGCAAGTCCTTCTTACTTTATTAAACCATTTAATTAAACCACGTATTCATTTCATTGACCGTGAGAATTCATGACTCTTGCATCTCGACCATGAGGAACATAATATAACCATTTCCCACGCGCACAGGATTTCAACCGTACATGCATAAAAGCACTGCCTAACCTTAAATTTGATTTATAAGGTTTATTTTGTTCTATCACGTAGCAGAAAGAACCATGTGCTAGGAAATGCTCTCAACCACATATACCGAAGTCGCCACCAGCTCCCAATCTAAACTTTGTTTTACTTTTCACATCATAATATTTCTGCGCGCAAACGTCGGTATAGATGCGATATTTTTCGTCGCACGCTAAACAAGTTGAAAGATTTCGAACGTTAAAATGTTACCTTTTATTTTTGAAGTGGCAGATGCTCCTGACTTCGTTAGTGTAACAGAATAATGTGGAATACTAGGTATACAGAAACACCTAGGAGCTTACTTCTTTTTTTGTTTTAGCATTTGTTGTAAGCTTCTTTTTAGATACGCAACGCCATTGAAACCCTAGTAGCTTAAAGTTTTAAGTAACGTAAATTTATTATAACTGCTACTGTTAATAATAAAAGTTAAATAAAATTAAGATTTTGTGCTACTTTTTGTGTCTTATAATATTATGTAGTTATTTTATAATATTACTACCCGTGAAGTCGCATCGTTTTCGCCGGTAAAGACGAGGTCCCCGCTATCTTACGTTATCCGGACGTGGGCTCCATCCACGGCCTTGAAGACGTATGGATCACTCACCGTGTCCGACCCCCCCGTTACCCCAAACGTCGTCTAAGCCGGGGTTTGGTCTCACAGGAGGCACCCTTAGGCAGACGTTTCCTTAGTTTCTTCGAGCCCTAGGGCTCAAAATTTCTTTTGGCAAAGCTTTTTTCCGAAGCTCGTCAAACAGCCCGGTTACGCTGTGGCAACCAATAGGGTTAGCCAATAGCACAGCTATGAGACAGTCCAAAAAAAAAATACCCGTAAAGTTTACCAAAATCCAGAAAATCGTTTCAGTTTTGTAGGTATTTGAATACTGAGGATTTGGTATTTAGTGCACAGCGCGGTAATGTACGATATATTATGTAGAATAAAAGAAAAAAACAGTATATTTAGTTGGCTTTTAAAGCGGCGAAATTCTCGCAAGAATAATGGGTGGCAACTATTGTATATTTCTAGTTAATATTTATTATCTATTCTGTGATAAAATCCCCTCCGATTTTGGTCGACCTTGACATTTTTTTTTTATTTATTTCGTTGCATATTATGTACACATACCCAGTTTGGGTGTTGCAACTTGGTCTAGAGTCGACCGTAGTAGATAGATTAATTTCATTTATTTTTAAAAAATCTTTTTCTGTGTAACAACTTCTCTAATAAAAAAATTCTTTAATACTGTGTAAAATTAATTTTCTTTTTCTAAGTTTCGAATGCAGTCTGGCATTGTCTTTTGTCATCATACTGATATAGAACTTGTACCTAGTGCAGTAGTCGAATATGTTAACCACAAAACTATATTGCAGTTATCGACTAATGCAAAAATGTTATTCCGCGCAGGTACACCGAAATGACGTCGTGCCAAAACGTCGCTATTCCGATTTCGATCCAAAACGCTCCCACGCGAACAAGGGGGAAAAAAATCCCCCTCTTATCGCCCGGCGGCGCGATGCGGCGGTCCGCAATGGGTTTTTATTTTTGACAAGTGCCATTGATACACACCGGAGCCATTGTTCCACGGCCGCCATCGACGCTTGTTATTTTGGATGTCCTACAGTGGTGGACTACCTTTTTTGAAATTCCCCGTTGTATGCATTAAATTTTTATGATATTGCAGTTCCAGTAATACTTATTTGTAATCGACAACTTGAATAAGAAGTTTAATATACATATTTATGAACAATTACACAATTAGTTGTTAGGAATACATATATAACTAAAAATAAAAATTAGATTAACCTAAAACTAAAAATCTTAAAAATTAAATAAATATATAATACTAGCCGTTGCCCGCGACTTCGTCTGCGTAGAATTGCTGATTTCCCGTGATTGCTCTGCTTCAGAAAATAAGCTACAGGCAAATGTCAAATTGCCGATTTTCGTGTTTTTAAATTAAAAACATGGGACTTTCATACAAACTTCAAACCCCTATTTTACCCCCTTCGGGGTAGATTTGGATGAAAAAAAACCTATTTTCAAAATTTCACGCTTGTAGACTTCATAATAAAAAAATAAGCAAAAACTATCATCCCCTATTTTACCACCCTTAACAGGTGTTATTTAAAAAAATTTGATGCACATGTTTTTTATTTATTATTATGAATCTTAATGCAAATTTTTGTGTCTCTAACTCTAAAAACAAAGAATTTTCATACAAACTTCCAACCCCTATTTTACCCCCGTAGAGGTGGAATTTCCAAATATCCTTTCTTAGCTGACATCTCTTAACTATCAACTACCTACTTGCTAAATTATAGCTTTATACGTACAATAGTTTTTGAGATCTCGTGTTTAATCAGTATGTCAGTAAGTCAGTATGTAAGTATGTAAGTTTTTATTATACATCAAACATTTTACATAAAACTTAAACTTAAACTTAGATTAACCTAAAACTAAAAATCTTAAAAAATAAATAACATCATAACTAAAATATATTATTAAAATATATTAGTATGTAAGTGACCTTTCGCTTTTATATATATAGATCATAACTAAAATATATTATTAAAAGGAGTCCCTTTAGGCAAGGTTCCGAAGATACTGGCAGCGTTCCCCATTTGAATGGCTAGACTAATTCCTTGTCCGAGGTAGCTGGCAGCTCTTCGGTACTTGAATAAGTAAATTTTACAATAGATTCTTCTTAGACTACAGCCGGTTATGAGACCTCTTAGACATAGTTTTGAATGTATACATTTAGCTATAACTTTTTGGATATTGAATGTAAGTATTAGAATGAAAATCAGCAATATAGATAGCTTTGGAGATTGTCCCAACATGATCATACACACCATTTTTTTTTACACACTACAAGTTAGCCCTTGACGGCTATCTCACCTGGTGGTAAGTGATGATGCAGTCTAAGATGGTAGCGGGCTAACCTGCTAGGGGCATGGTATACCCACACTCCTAATTGGTTTCTACGCGACATCGTGCCGGAACGCTAAATCGCTTGACGACACGTCTTTGTTGGTAGGGTGGTACCTAGCCACGGCCTAGGCCTCCCACGAGTCAAGACTCGAGCCGGGAATCGAACCCAGGACGTCTAACTTTATAATGCGACAGCGCGCACTGCGCCACGGAGGTCGTCAAACTATTTACTATAACCATACTATTTTGAACCGTCAAAACCCTTTGAGAATGACTTAACAAACCTATCTAAGTTTTTTTTTATTCACTACAAGTTAGCCCTTAACAGCAGTCTCACCTGGTTTATGTGATGATGAATGAATAAACAATTAAAAATAATAAATATAAATAATTATTTACCGATAATAATCAATTAACACGCAATTTACCAGTCCATGCGCTGTATATTAATACACATTTAATTGCAAAGACTAATGTATCCGATACAAAGATCTAGTTCAGCTCATTGAATCCGCGTCGCTGTTTGCCTGTGATTAATGGAATACCCTCGGCTCTCGAGTAATCTATTTCAATAATTATATCGCGAGACTGATAGTTGAAATTTATCTATTATTGTTTATGTACCCGACCACGCTTAACAAGGCTCTTTATGTTATTTATCAATGTTTCCGTGATGATTTGGGTGTAAAAATTATACCTAGAAAAAATATAGGCACAAAAAAATATATATATTAAACACTAATATGTATATATTTTATACACTACAAATTAGCCCTTGACGGCAATCGCACTTGATTGTAACCTGTTAGGAGTATGGTACACCCATACTCCTAATTGGTTTCTACACGACATCGGTTCGATAATTTCAAAGTCAATAACGTACATACCTAGAAACATTTTTTTTATTCACTACAAGTTAGCCCTTGGCGACCATTCCACCTGATGGTAAGTGATGATGCAGTCTAAGATGATACCGACCTAACCTGTTATGTAAAATCCACAATCCTAATTGGTTTCTACGTGACATCATTATTTCATTACCAACGCGTCTCTGTCGGTAGGGTGGTAACTAGCCACGGCCAAAGCCTCCCACCAGACCAGACTCGAGCCGGGAATCGAACCCGGTACCTCCAACTACATAATATGCCAGCGCACGCACTGCGCCACGGAGCTCGTATAAGGCGATAATAGCATCAAACGCTCATAAATGTATTGCAAAATCCAACATCGTTAATGCTATTCATACTGCCATCGTTAGCTTCAATTCAAAACGGACCATTATCTGTTTTGTCTTGTTTTAAATAATCTGTTAACTGCATCCCTTCCACATGATCGATCGACGATGTTAAGTAGCCCTGCAAAATTTATTCCCCCATTCCTTCTCAAAGGAAATGCAACCTTAACTCCATAAATTTGAAATTCAAAATTGATTGGACAGCGTTACACACTATCGATGCACTATTTGTGATAATCTTAAATGCCTTTCTCTGCGTTTCTTTTAAACTAAAGGATCTCTATTGACATGCTATTTATCAAGATTATCATCGTTTAAGTAATGATTCCAAGTTCAGATAACTAAATGGTATGAAATTGTGCATATTTAGTGAACCGTGAAGCCTTGACTAAAAAACTGGCTAAATGCGAGAGGGACTTTTTTTTTCGGACTGACCATTAACTGTGCTAACCCTACAGCGTAACCGGGCTGTTTGGCGAGCTTCCGAGAGAAGCTCTTTCAGAAGAAATTGTGAGGGCTCGAAGAAACTAAGGAAACGTCTGCCTAAAAGCGCCTCCTGTGAGGCCGAACCTAGGCTTAGGTTAGGTTAGGACGTTGGGATAACGGGGCGGGGGGGGGGGGGGGGGGTACAGTGACGAGATGGACTCGTACCGAGATGCAATATGAAAACAGCTGCAATTGAAACACATGTTTTGAATATTTCTTGCTATAATTAAATATTTATTATCGTACAACTTTAGCCCGCTAGTTCTTTGCGAATTTTATCGAACCCTTTATGTTCCCGATCTTAAAATAGCCCACGACTCTGTAAAGGTTGCGAGCGATCTGTATTAAAAAAAAATATTGCAAGGTTTTGCTGCCAAGCTAAAGTACGTAACAAAATGATAATCGATTTTTAATATTGAATCCTATGGTACTGTTTACTCGCGATGTGTTTTTATCAAAAATATAGCTAACAAATAAATAAACACACACTTATGATTTTACAACCGTACATAGTCGTGGTGACAAGAATGGAACGGAGACAGTTTAAAGAAAAATCTTACAAACGAAATAATCTATTTTGTCTAAGAAAATCAAATAGGATAAATCCTACGGAAGCTTTTGTGTGCGGAAGCTAAAAAAAATCAAATGGCTGACGTCAGGATGCAATGTATCTTTGTGCAGAATTTCCCCAACTACGATTAAATTGTCATTACGTTCATAGCTGACGAAATTAATAACGCTCGCGGGAACGGTTCTATTAAAAAGTATTTCACTTCCTTCACCAGCAAGATTTTTATATGCCTTTCGTCAAATTGCAATAGTTGCAGCCAAATATTAGTAACAAAATAAGACACACCCCTTTACATTTCGTGCCGGAACGCTAAATCGCTTAGTGACTTTTTCGGTAGGGTGGTAACTAGCCACGGCCTTCCACCAGACCAGCCTCGAGCCGGGAATCGAACCCAGGACCTCTAACTTTATAATGTGCAGCGCGCGCGCTGTGCCACGGAGTTCGACAAAATTCCGAACCGTTTTTATCGTCTTATTTTGATAATAATACTTGACATTAAATATGTTGCAATAGACGTAACCGCTATGTAATAAGTTTCTCCTGTCGGTACGTGAGGTCTTCCGCATGCTTAGACTCTCAGTAGCGAGAAATTACCTTGCAATTAGGGTGCAGTATATCTCGTAAGCAAAGATAAAACGTTTCACCTTTTTATACATTTCGAAGAGAGTACTTATTTAGGCGGCATTTCGATACATATTGAGAGATTAATTTGTAGGCAGTTTCGGTGTTTTCCTTTAATCGAGAAATAATTTGTTAGGTTTAGATAAAGTTTGTATTTGAATATTAAAGTTTAAATTGTGTGTGTGTGTGTTTTGTCGTGTGTTTACCACACACACGCAAATGGGGTAGGTAATGGTTTTTTTTAATTATCTACAAGTTAACCCTTGACAGCTAATTCACCTGGCGGTAAATGATGATGCAGTCTATGATGTTAGCGGGCTAACCTGTAAAGGGAATAGTAAATCTCACTGCTGATTTATTACTACGCGACATCGTGTCGGAACGGTAACTCGCTTGGCTGGAAGGGTGGTAACTAGCCACGGCGGAAGCCTCCCACCAGACCAGCGTCGAGCCGAGAATCGAACCCAGGACCTCTAACTTTATAATGCGACAGAGCACGTACTGCGCCACGGAGGTCGTCAAAAATCGTGGTCGGTTGTTAGATATTTGTTAATTTAAACTAAAATTATGAATAACTCGTTGCAATCAATATCGCCCATTTAACAGCTCGGATTAAAAAAAAGAATTAAAAAAAGAATCACTCAACATAAACGATAATAAACGAAAACTTTAGGAGCACGAGAACGTAAAACATTATTCGAAAAACTTCCACATACTGAGCAATAATATAAATATACCATCTTGAGCACCTCAATGTTGACTCGAGGCTAAAATGTAGCGATCAGCCGATTGCTGTTTTAAGATCTTATGCAAATACCCTCCACCGCGTCGGAGGCGCAAGTTTGTCGCGCTTCTGTTGATCTTGGAATTTCGTTACTTGGATGTGTAATTCTTGGATCGGAAACGTATAGCATAGACGCACGCGTTCTTTGTAGAAGTCTACTTTATACAATGAATTCTTCATTTAAAGGTAATCGTATACAATTCTATAACAAATTAGCAAATATTATAAAACTTTGAACTTTTTGAGAGACATCCCAAAAATTTCATTTATTTCAACTGTCTGGTGGGAGGCTTCGGTCGAGGCGAGTAGCCACCCTGCCGACAAAGACGTGAATGTCGCGTAGAAATCAATTAGGAGCGTGGGTGTACCATACTCCTAACAGGTTAGTCCGCTACAATCCTAGACAGCATAGCTTCATCATTTACCACCAGGTGAGAAAGCCGTCAAGGGCTAACTTGTAGTGTATAAAAAAATATATAAATATAGCATCATCATCATCATTATGATCAACCCATTACCGGCTCACTACAGAGCACGGGTCTCCTCTCTATATGAGAAGGGTTTGGCCATAGTCCACCACGCTGGCCATGTGCGGATTGGCAGACTTCACACGCCTTTGAGAACATTATGGAGAACTCTCAGGCGTGCAGGTTTCCTCACGATGTTTTCCTTCACCGTTGAAGCAAATGATATTTTAATTTTTAAAAACGCACATAACTCCGAAAAGTTAGAGGTGCGTGCCCGGATTCGAACCGCCGACCATAGGAGGCTGACGCCCTAACCACTAGGCTATCACCGCTTTACATTGAAATTATCAGTAACATTTTCTCGTTTTTATTTTGCCACATCCACATGTAAATTTTTGATCTCTTGTCTTTAACTGTGTACATAAGGATATTTTTGCAAATTTATACAGTGATCTCAAATGTATGTACTTTACTACTCTTAGATCGCTCAGTCACTTCAGTGTTGGATTATTGAGCTCCTGGTGGAAACCTTTTAAATATTTATAACTGACCTGATCCCGTAGCTAGCTACAGTACATGTTGGGCTTAAGATTACGAATCAATCCCGGTTATTATTATCATTATAGTATGATAGAGGAAGCTGTGATAAGACCTGCCTAGTGGTTAAGATGTCCGCCTCCTAATCAGAGGTCGGAAGGACCTCTTAATTGTCGGAGTTATGTGCGTTTTTAAGCAATTAAAATGTCACTTGCTTTAATTATATTTTAGTTATTGATTTCAATCTGAAACTGTAATAACCTAGTGGTTAGGACGGCCGCCTCCTTCATCCTCCGTCCATTGGAGATCAGGGGTTCACCTCTAATGTTTCGGAGTTATGTAGGATTTTTTTCAACGGTGAAGGAAAACATCGCCGGAAACCTGTACGCCTGAGAGTTCTCCATAATGTTCTCGGCGTGTGAATTCTGAGAACCCGCACGTGACTGGCGTGGTGGACTATGGCCAAACCCTTCTCATATTGAGAGGAGACCCGTGCTCTGAAGTGAGCCGGCAATGTGTTTATCATGATGATAATAATAAAGCAATATGGTAGGTAGGAGAAACTCACCTAAAAGAATATATGAACGTGGAAGAGCAAAAGAGTAGAGGAAGATTAACAAAGAGATGGATGGATGATGTAAAAGAGGATATGCGGGTAAAAGGTGTGGGTAGTGAGGTGGCTGATAGAAGTGAGTGGAAGAAGAAGATGTGTTGAGCCCACCCCACATAATACGGGATAAGGGCAAGAGAAAGAACGAAGAAGACCTAAAGTAATATTAGCGTCATATTATAAGCTAGATACTTATGTTCAGGCAATTACAATTTTGTAGCAAAATGTTCACGTAAATCTTAATTTTCTCTTCACTATCAGGTCACCTTACCCTGGAATTAATATTCAAGTGATAGCCAATCGCGTGGCGTTACTTCATTTGCATTTAATTACAATCTAGTATTTGCTTTAGGTGCAAAACGTGCAAAGCGTTTATTTAAAAAATAGCTTTTGCTCAGGTTTCTCTCACATTAAGCTAACGTTCTTGTGTTTCTAGTTTCAAAACTAACAAAATTTGATACTAATTTAAAACCTTTTTTCTGCCCTTAGGGGATGAATTTTCAAAAAACCTTTAGCGGATATCTAGGTTATAAAAGCTATCTGTGTTTCTAATGTACGTCTGATTCAGTGTTGAGTTGTGTGTTAATATATCAGCCGTCCTAGAATAGATAAAGAAAATAATCTTGAAAATTCATCTCCTAACGTTGCAAAAAAGATGTTTGATTTGTATGAAGTCTATATAAGCAAACATAAATTAGTCATGTTTTAAAAGCATATACTCAACTAAACAAATAACTTTTTTGCACATTTCGCAGAAGATGGACGAGGACTTCACTTCAAGTTCAAAGTTCAAGTCGGTTTTAAATGCAATTATGTTTATCAATACAAATTATTATTAATGTAATGTGAAGCTAATGTGCAGGGATACTTACTGTAAGTATAGGGATACTTCCTGTAAATTTTAAATCCGGATTAATATATTTATTTTAAACGTTAAAACTCGATAATATAAAAGATTTTATTGTATATATAGGATGACGGGGCGGGGGCGTGTCTTCACGGTAATTTGGGTAGATGGGTAGTTTCGGGCAAAGAGACCAGATACTCTTGGTAGAACAGAATTACAATTATAAGTATGTTTATTTATAAGGAGCAGACTATACGCTCCACCAAGTACGACTATGCACTACCGCGACTCGACCACCGATCCGTACCGACCGAATGCAATGCACCATTCCGCGCCGGTGAGTCTTTTAATAACATGCATACGCCACTTAGTTTTGCGTAAAAAGAGGGGGCGATGCCACTCTCTTGTCTGTCGTACATGATTCTGAAACTAGATGGCGATAAATGTTTATTGATATTGTTAGTATTACACAAAATATCTTTAGTTTTTTAAGGAGTTACATTTGCTCTCTATAGCTTAACACCTAGTAATAATACCATAGTAATCTAATTTAATGCAATTAAACATTCTGTTTCGTAAAGTAAAGAGCGCGTTTAAAACGCTGCGTCTCGAACGCTGTTGTTATTTGTACATTTTAAGCTTAATGTACAGTTTTCAAAATTAGTTAAGAATACACGAATATAAACTTTCCTATGCAAATAATAAAAACTGTTTTAGGATTTAGCTAATAACGCATTTGCATGGGTGTACATGAGTGGGTTGTTATTAAGGTCTGTTATTTAAACCAAATAAGATATTAGAGCTACAGGCGTCGCACGCTACATCTGTTTATTTATTACACTTCTTGATCTAACAGTCATAATAAGTTAGGCCTAGTTGTTAAAATGCGTGGGATCTTGCCACAGAAGGTCGAGGTTCTAATCTCGTAAGATGTAACCAACAGTTAACGGTAGCGAATTTTATAGCTTTAATTCATAACACTATCAGACAATGTTAGGTTACCAATAGTATCAAAGGTAATCTAATATAGATGAAAATGAAACTTAGGCCTCAGCTAGCTCTCAGCTAGTTCTCAATAGGGTACTATTGAGAAAAACCGTGCTATTTAGCGTTTTGGTACGATGTCGCTTTTAGAAGTATAGGTTGAATGCAACTGCTATACTTCCTAAAGGTTTACCCGCAATCTTAGACTGTGTCATCACTTACCAGATGAGATTGGAGGGGCTTGTAGAGGCATAAAAATATTATATAACGCTATAACAATGTAATTTATTTTTCTCATACCTTTTTTAAACTTTGTGCAATAAAAAGTTAAAAAATGAAAAAAATATAAAGATACTATCTGATTTCTGCGACTTCGTCTGCGCAGAATTAGTATTTCGAGTAGCTTATATTAGCGTGGCGTATAAAAGAACAAACATTGTGACATTAAAATTATCAGGCAGTTGGTAGATTTTTTCCTACTTATTTGACACTTATCGTCAAATTTTGGACAAATTACACAATATCTTCGTAAATTGCAACCTATGTGTTATTCTGATGTATAAGCTGTATTATTGTAAAGTTTATTAAAAATACATTCAGTAGTTTTTACATGAAAGAGTAACAAACATCCATCCATCCATCCATCCATACTTACAAACTTTCGCGTTTATAATATTAGTAGGATAGGATGTATGAATGATTCATTGGAATGTCCCCTGAATGGCTTATTTGAATAAAGAACTTTTGATTTGATTTGGTACAGTTTAGTACAAGCACCACCCACTGCTTTTCATAAATATCATAGATACAAGATCAAAAAGCATGGAATGGGGGCAGACGTCTATAATGTTCCCGGTTAATAATGTAAGAAGTCCATTACGGTGAAGGTTAAATATGAATAGAGGTAGATTCAAATTAAAAAAAAAAAGACTTAATTTGTTCGAAATGAAGGTTTGCTATTTCTTTATTTATTTGGTAGGTACTTAATTAATAAATAATTGGTAAATAGAAGTCCACATCTCCACATCCAAAAACAAAAAAAAGTTTTTAAACTTTTTTGTATACCACATTATTTTTCATCCATTTATTTGTAAAATACCTATTCGTGTCCATATTTAGATTAATAAGATTTCTAACTCATTTCTTATAATGATCTACTCAGATATTGTACATTTGTGATAAAAACGGGACAAATATTTTTGCTAGTAAAAATATAAAAAGTTGAAATGAAATCTTATCGAAGCACCTGTTTTGGACTTTAAGCGTAAAAGGTAATTTTTAAGACCACCAATCTAACTAGAATTACTTTTAATAATTCAGTAAAATTACTTTCAATGAAACACTTGAAATCGTATGCAGCACGAATCTAAGATTCTTCTTCTTTTTCTTGCCCTTATCCCACATTATGTGGGTGGGCACAACACGTCTTCTTCTTCCACTCACTTCTATCAGCCGTCATCTCACATATTACTATGTATGTGGGTATATATGTGGGTAAAAGGTGTATCCACACCTTTTACCCACATATCCTCTTTTACACAATCCATCTCTTCTTTGGTCTTCCTCTACTCTTTTGCCCTTCCACCTTTTGTCCTTTTGGTGACATCACTTTCTTTCCTCCGCATTATATGACCATACCATACTAGCCTGTTACTCCTCATCTTTTCTGTCACTGGCGCTACTTTTAGACTTTTAGATATATTCATTTCTTATCTTATCCATTCTTGTCACACCACACATCCATCTCAACATTCGCATTTCTGTCGCATGAACTCTTCTTTCATCCGTTGTTTTTGCCGCCCAACATTCTGATCCATGGTCTATGATTAAAGACTTGAAAAAAATTACTAAAAACATCAATGTACCGTTTTCGGTAAGAACAACGTTGCATTTGAATTCTCTACATATAAAAACTACTCTGTACGTGATACGTCACTTCAGCCGAGGTGAAACTCAAATATAGCCGTTAATGTGTTTACTAGTTTAGTTTAGTTTAGTTTTAAAACGGTGCATTAAGTAAACAAATATTTTAGTGCATAATGGCGTTCCGTGGGGCATATCTCACGCGGTCTGGCCTCTCATTAATCTGTGTTTTAAAGTACCTGTATGAAACTATTTGTACAGCATGCTTGATATTATCAGTCCTTATCATCATAGCCTATAATAGACAAAGTGCCGAGTGAAAAATTTACTACTTATTTGATCGTGTGAAAGTTGTATAGTATCGAAAGACATAGGTGACGTTGTTACGATTCCATACAAATTGAAGTCAAATTTAACGCTATTGAATATGTAGTAAATCTCATACTAGGCACTGGGGCCTCTAATAGGTCAACGTAATTTTTAGTAATAAACGTTACTACAGTTAAATTTAAAACCGTACATGTCAATTAAGACATTCACTGAAAATTTTCTATTAAAAATTTTGTATCTTTAATATAATAATTATATGAATAAACTACCATTGATAGCGGTGATAGCCTAGTGGTTAGGGCGTCAGCCTCCTAATCAGAGGTCAGCGGTTCGAATCCGGGCACGCACCTCTAACTTGTCGGAGTTATTGCGTTTTTGAAAAAATAAACTATCACTTGCTTTAATGGTGAAGAAAAACATCGTGAGGAAACCTGCACGCTTGAGAGTTCTCCATAATGTTCTCAAAGGCGTGTCAAGTCTGCCAATCCGCACATGGCCAGCGTGGTTGACTATGCCCAAACCCTTCTCATATTGAGAGGAGACCCGTGCTCTGTAGTGAGCCGGTAATGGGTTGTTCATGATGATGATGATGATGAAACTATATTTTATGTTTCGTCCTTCTCTTGAATTCCCGAAACTTGACTTGTTTAGGTCTAAAAGTCATGTTACTGATAATCCTGTGAAGCATTTTTTTTTTATATTGAGAGCCACTAAAGCAAAGCCAGGGCTTGTCAGGGCGTTATTTCGAGTATGAATACGACTAACTGCTAGTGGATCGGAAATCTCTTCAAAAGGTAATAGCCATGAAAAATGACATAAATGTCACGGAACCCCACCATTCAGCCATAGCCATACTTCCGTGCAGTCGGACAGGGCGTGCTACGAAATGGCCGGCATAAAAGAAGTTCTATGGCAAATATTCGAGTAGCATTAGCATATGAATGACGCGGAATAAAAATGCTCCCCAGGTGGCATCGCTCGACCGGAAATAGGCTTCACGACGTAGCGACCCGGCGTAGAATGTTACTTACACAACTACATAAAATCTCAAACAATGTTTTGGCGTGTGGTTCATGTAGAAAGATCTTGTTGTTTCGAATTGACAGTTGCAGATAATCATATTAGTTATTACTGCGCCACCGGGGGCATGAAACTCAGCCTGAGAGAAGAGCACTTGGGCTTGACGATATCTGAGGGAACGTTCCCTGTCCTATGCGAGACTCGGACCTCGACTTATGGTGACGTTGGGATTTGTTGGGTTTGTTGGACTGGTGTATCAGTCCGAGCGCCTTCGTGACCGTAGATGAGACCCACGTCCGGATGACGTCAGATATCGGGGACCTCGTCTTTGCCGGCGAATGCGCTGTGCTCTGTTGTGTGACATACACAGTATGACCTACCTGGGAAGAAAGCTTTTTCTACCATAAGATCTGAGGCCTGAGACTGCTGTTACAGTTGTGTTTCAATAGTCGATCAATAATTCGTTTTGTTTACACGCAAAATTTTTTTTTTTTTATATTGACAACTAAGTTTAAGCAAACATCTATATATAATTAATGCACATAATAAAATATATTATTACCCTGTGTGCAATTTTATAAACTTTTTGTAGATTGGAGACTCGTATTTGTTCATTAAAGTAAAAAAACTGCAGCAACTTGCCCACACCCTTCTTATCAAAGATAATGGAAATGAGATAAAATTAATCAAACAATAATAAAATTTACAAGTGTGAATAGTATTGCCTTTTTTTTACCCAACACAAGTTAGCCCTTAACGGCATCTCACCTAATGGTAAGTGATAATGCGGTCTAAGATGGTAGCGGGCTAACCTGTTAGGGGTATGGTTAGGCCTAAGAAAGTTGCGTTACTTATCACTAGTTCTTTTACAGAATATTTGTTGCACTAAATATTTTTAAAATTAAAAAATGTAGTAGGTACTATGATGCCATTAAAATATCTCATATTATCGAACACAGTAATAAATACTGCCGATTAGTATTTGAAATGGTTAAATATGTCGAGAACCCAAATATGTTTCTTAAAAATCCAAAACATTATCATTAAGTGAAAACTTATTTAATTTCGTTTGTAAAAAGAAAGAAAAAGTAGGGATTCCTGCAAAAAGTTTTAGTTTTAATCTGATAAGGTGCCCGTCGTTTACATTCTATGCAATCTGCATTTCATCGGTGCAAGTTATAAGCTTATAAGAAAGTTTTTTTATACCACTACAATTTCACCGGGTGGTAAGTGATGATGTAGTCTAAGATCGGAGCGGGCTAATCTGTTAGGGGTAAGCCAATACTCCTGATTGGTTTCGATGCAACATCGTGCTGCAACGCTAAATCGCTTGGTCACGTCTTTATCGGTTGGGTGGTAACTAGTCCAGCCGAAGCCTTCCAGACAAGACACGAGCAGGGAATCGAACCCAAGATGTCCACGCTTCACCACGGATGTCGTCTCGAAATTATCTCGCTCAACAGGCTCCGTGCCGGATGAACGAGATTGGATAGGTCACAGTGTGAAAGCAAAATTTTTTATCCACTACAAGTTAGCCCTTGACGGCAATCTCACCTGATGGTAAGCGATGATACAGTCTAAGATGGTAGCGGGCTAACCTGTAAGGGGTATGGTAAACCCATACTCCTTTCGGTTTCTACGCGACATCGTGCCGGAACGCTAAATCGCTTGGCGACACGTCTTTGTCGGTAGGGTGGTAACTAGCCACGGCCGAAGCCTCCCACCAGACCAGACTCGAGCCGGGAATCGAACCCAGGACCTCCAACTTTTTTTATCATCTGACAGCGCGCGCGCTGCGCCACGGAGGTCGTCAGATTTGTTTGCCATTCGATTAAATTGATAAGAATTTTGATATTTCACTTATAATATAGTTGCACTCATTTGTTACCAAGTATATTTTACGTCTTCGGTATCTCAAAAATTTGCCGAAAAGTCGAATTCACTGTATTTAGAAGAATCACAATTATCGTTCCTTTGGTTTGTCGTGGCGAAAATCTTTATTGCTACCTAGTAGTAATGCCCAAGGGACAGAGGTTATGTGGGACTCCCCCCGCCTAGGGGGTATACCCAAACTAAAAACCACCACGGCATGTCCCCCACGCTGAATAATTATCGTTCCTAACCCAATCTAGCTTATTACTGGCTTGTGGAACCATCTAATGCCTATGTCCAAGCAATAAATTCAAATTCAAATAATCTTTATTCAAATAGTCTAAAAGGCACTTTTGACGCGTCAATAATTTACATAGTAGTAATTTGATGGTGATAACTACATTCGTAAACTTAAAACTAAAGCTATGTGGGTTCCAAACGCACCCCGGTCTAAGAAGAAGCCCACAACAAACTTGGCCAGGTAAATTTTCTTTTTGTTATCACCATTTCACATACCACTTAAAATTATATTAAGAGCTATCTTATTAGGGCAATATTTCACACCCATGCTTGTTTATCATTTACATAATCCTTTACACTATAGTAGGACTTTTCTACAATACAATATTTTTCTACAATATAGTAAAGTTATTTCTTTTTACTTTGGACCACTCTGGTTGTACGGAAAGAACATGCGGGGCACGTATACCCCAGAACGGCGCGACTACGGTGATTTTAGACTCTTTCTACTCTTATAATACCAGTCAGTAAACACTATCCGAAAAACGCCGCTTTTTTATGAAAATATTGGATGTTAATCATATTAAGCATAACTTGATATCGATATTGGTATATCTCGTAATATTTTCAACGATGGCTTTAGGTGTTTGGAGTAGATAACTCATGCAAATTCAACGGTATTTTTCTTCGGTGACGCTAGCCAATACCATGCGGCATAAAAATATATAAGGTTGAGACGTTATTTTTATTTTTATTACGGAAATCCAATATTATAAATTATAAAATATTAAGTCTAATTTGGCATAATGACAGGTTTTTCTTGTAAAAAAAGCGTATGCACAGTGCTTAAGATGTTCAAGTTATGAAATATTTCAAATGTACAAAGTTTTACCAAATAATTACAATTTGCCGACATAAAAGCTTAAACTAACACTAAAACTTGTTGATGGTATTTTAAGGATTTATCTTCACTAGCAAAATATTAATGTGATGGCAAATTGCTAAAAAAAAAACACGTCAAATGTAAATTAAAACTGCCGCGAAATCGCCGCAGTTTTCGAGACAGTGCGTCGTCCACCAATGACGGATCCCCAATTCCCGTACGATTCTTTTATTAGCAGGTGGCGCCTTTAACGATTTTCTTTTGTGTCCCACACAGTATTCGGCGTTCTCAGTGGTTCCGTAGCATTGGTCCTATTGTAGACGCTCGGAAACCGATGGACGGGTGATTTAAAGGTTGTATTTCTTAAACTTTCCACCGTGTATTTCACCGTGGTTTCAATTGAAATGTAAATATACTTTTTTTGTGTGGTAAGTTTGTATATCTGAAAGGGGTATTTGATAGTGGGTACTATGGAGTTTATTTGGGGTTTTATGGAGGTTTGACGTGATGTGGAATCCACCGCCACTAACCCAATCGACAGGCTTCATTTGATTCACAAGTAGGAAATCAAAAATTGCAAGGCACGAAGATCAATGGGCGCAAACCACTACCTTACCTCAGAGAGCATGTTCAACCATCATCTTCTTCAGACGTCTTTTGGAGCAGTGAGGTGTTTAAATGCTTTATTTAATCAAAGCCCCTCTCTCATGAATCAAAGCTTTCAAAGCGCTTGCCCAACACGCTTTTCTAATGCGGGTTAGTGGGATATCATCACACATTATTTATCATCATTATCAACCCATTACTATCCCACGTTTCTCTTCTCAGCGCGAGAATAGTTTTAGACCTAGTGCGGATTATTATTTGGATATCTTGGACTGCATCATCACTTATAAAACGAAATCTTTTAGAAAAGTCATAATACGATATTAAGGGTTTATATAAACCATAAAAAATCTTGGGTGTGAATTGCTCTATCTTCATAAATACTATAATTTATTATTGATTATGTGAGATGGTGATAACAAAACAAAACCCGGCTAAGTTTGTTGTGAGTTTCTTCTTAGACCTGGTCGCGATTTGAACCCTCTTACCTTTATTTTTGAGTTTTCGAGTGTTGTTATCACCATAACTTCACCAATAGAAATAATGAAATGAACGATTCATAGATGCCTGTAATATTTTATGAGAATAAAGCTATTTTTGATTCGATTCAAATTTGACTTACCATCAGGTGAGATTGCCGTCAAGGGCTTTCTTGTAGAATATAAACAAGAAGTTGTCATCATCATCATAATCAACCCATCACTGGCTCACTGGTCCCAATATGAGAAGGGTTTGGCCATAGTCCACCACGCTGGCCATTTGCGGATTGGCATTCTTCACGCCTTTGAGAACATTATGGAGAATTCTCAGGCGTGCAGGTTCCTCACGATGTTTTCCTTCACCGTTGAAGAAAGTGATATTTTAATTGTTTAAAAACGCACATAACTCCGAAAAGTTAGAGGTGCGTGCCCGAATTCGAACCGCCAACCTCTGATTAGGAGGCTGACGCCGTAACCACTAGGCTATCACAGCTTATTTTATAGCAAAAAGTTGTATTGACGCCGACTGGAGCAGCTTGGATAATTTCAGCACCTCATCCCTTTCTAACATAGCGACGTGTGTCTAACATAAGAGTGTGATATGAATAGATAATGATGTTGTCATAGTATGTATTTCAGTTGGTAAAAGAAAAGCACACCTAAGTTTTAACCGCACCATACGTATAAGACAATTACTTAGCCTAAGTAATTGGTGTGCAGCATTCTATTAGTATATCCAATCAAAGGATTCTGGCACAAAGATCGCAACACGCAACCGAAATTGAACTCTCACATCATAAAGACTGGTCATATTATGTCGTGGCAAGGCTTTCAGATATATACAGGCAATTTAGAGATGGGCAGAAACGCCATGGGCGAGATATCGGTCTGGCTATGTAATTGAATATCGGGAACCTCGGTGACCCAGATATCGCAAGGTGGTTGATTTGTAGGACGTAATTAGGGTCCCGTGAGTAAGGCACCTATTAATTCGCAACCCTGCCCAATCTTGGTGTTTGTTCCCGCTGAATATTGGTGTCAGCATTTGTATGAGGTAATTTCCTGAGCTGGGAAGCTTTCTCAGTGTATTTAATTTTAGGCATTGGAATTTTCTATTCAACGTTCTCTATTAAACTTTGATAGCCTAGTGGCTAGGACGTCCGCTTCCTAATCAGAGGTCGGAAGTTCGAACCCGGGCCTCTAATTTGTCGGAGTTATGTGCGTTTTTAAGCAATAAAAATATCACTTGCTTCTACGGTGAAGGAAAACATCGTGAAGAAATCTGCACGCCTGTGAGTTCTCCATAATGTTCTTAAAGGTGTGTGAAGTCTGCAAATCGGGTTGATCATGATAATGATGAAAGCTATTACCTTAATCAAGGTAATAGCTTTCATCATTATCATGATCAATACTGATACTTAAAACGGAGAAGGAAAACTACATGCCTGAGAGTTCTCCATAATGTTCTCAAAGGTGTATGAAGTCTGCCAATCCGCACACGGCCAGCGTGGTGGACTATGGCCAAACCTTCTTATACTTAGAGGAGACCCGTGCTCTGAAGTGAGCCGGCAATGGGTTGATTATGATAACGATGACGATGAATATGGAACTGTGCAAATAGGTGCACCTCATAACTATTGCGTAGGCAGTAATCTGCAAATTTTTCAAATTCAAATTCAAATAATCTTTATTCAAACAGTCCTTTTATAGGCCTATGGGTTAACTATACACAAAGGGCACTGAACAACTTACGTGTGCAGTACAATAACGGTTTCAGGACACTGTTGGGTTCCGCGGCTCTGCTCGGCGTCAAACATGTTCGCATAGAAGCGAACAGATGACTTCTATGCCGTTATCAGAATGAAGGCGTCATCCCTCCTAGCAAGACGACGGTCGAGCTCAAACGGTATCCTGAATATGTTAGCGGGGAACGTTGACTCACCGATTTTACAGCATTTTATGTCGGTGCTGGTTCGGTGAGCCAAGCTTTAATTAATTTTGATTTCATTTAATGTATAGTTTATTTTAATTTGATTTGATTTAATTTAATTTTCGACGAAAGTGGGCCCTAATTGCCTAAATAAAGAAACTTATTTATTTATTTATTTAAAATGCGCTTTTGACACGTCAATAATTTACATAGTAGTGATTTGATCTGTCACACTCGACTAAAGCATATCGTGCTAGATGATTAGATCTTTGAAAGCTAGCTAGCTGCTGAAGAATAGACGCAATAACAGGTCCAATGTGGCTCAAACTTCAATTAAAAACAAACGTGCACCTGCTAAAAAGTTGAGCTTTATTTGACCGTACTAAATGGGACCTAAATTCTTTTATTGGCAAGCTAAATTGGAATAGCGGGAAACTTGGCTCGGGTTAATTCAGCGTTTGTAGGTTAAAACTTTTCAACGAACTACAAAAGGGTTATGCCAGTCTGCTTTACGGTCACGTTTCATTACTGGTGTTAAAAGTTTTTTTTTATACACTAAAAGTTAACCCTTGACACCTGGTGGTAAGTGATGATGCATTTTAGGATGGTAGCGGGCTAACCTGTTAGGGGTAAAACCACGTTCCTAATTGGTTTCTATGCTACATCGTGCCGGAACGTTAAATCGCTTTGTCATCTTTGTCGGTAGGGTAACTAGCCACGGCAGAAGCCACCAGACTTGACTCAAGCTGGGAATCGAACCCAGGACCTCGAACTTTATAATTCGACAGCGCACGCACTGCGCCACGGAGGTTGTCAAAAAAGTCTTTGTGTTGTGACAAGTTCTTTTGATATCAATTTAGATTAGATTAGAGACGACCTTCGTGGCACAGGTTGTGCCCAGAAGTATTATAATGTGGGAGGTTAGGATTCCATTCTCGGCTCGAGGCTTCAGCAGTGGGTAGCTACATCTCTTTTGGCAAAGAAATAGCACTAAGCGATATATGGTTCCGGTATAATAAAACCGATAATAGGTTCGTGAGCAGACTTTGATCACTGATTCGTATAAACCGTAAAATAAAATTAAATATATGGTATTTTCTTTGTTTATTGGGCTTTTAATATCACGTCTTCTTCTTCGTTTTCATGCCCTTATCCCAAAGCATCCCCTCTGAAAGCATCGCAGGCAGGACTGCGTCGCTTCTGACAGGGTATGTGGGACTCCCCGGCGGCCAGACTGGCGACCAGAATACCCACTAAAACCCAGCGATGTTCCTACGCGTCGCCTGGTGGGTCACGAAAACACCCGCACACTCGACCGCAATCCAACCAGCGGCGTCCGCCAAGGCAGACCCTCAACCGGGGGCCTATGATCGAGGACCCCTAACTCCATTCGAAGCGCGCCACACGACCCGAGAATTAGGCTTGACGGGTGAGGATACCTCTCATACTCTTCGTGAAAAGAAATAAAATTTTATATTAATTCCTGTGTTAATAATTTTTTTAAATTCAAATGCGTTTTTTTTTGTATCGCATAATAATACGCCGTCAACGTTTCGTGGTGGGTGGATAAAAAAAAGCATCAGCGAACAGAACACGGGTTTTTACTCAGCCATTTCCGGTTCTTACCACATTTTTATAATAGAAAATCAATTTGCTTGAAACGACTTTAAAAAAGAACAAAAGATCTTTAGTAAATATTTTTCTCGTTGAGGAAAAATAACGCGAAAAGCAGGGAACCAAATAGAAAGCAAGCGGAAATAATGATTTATATTTGCCAGCTTCTTCAATTCATTATTTCAACTCTCAGCCAATCCACCTAATTTCATGGATGCTTAGCTATTCACCATTTTTACTAGAAAAGTTCGCTATTAAGTCACCTTTCCATTAAAGGTGTAAGATGTAGCATGGCAATGCAAGGTAAGCTGTGAAAAAATATAAACTCCTCCTAAATGATTTTCATGGGCGAATGAGATACAAAGAAGATATGAACAAGGATCAAGGAGTATACAAAACAAATAATTACGTTTGGCTACAAATTTCTACTGCACTACGTATCTATTCTCACAGGCCAATTCGGACGTATTGTTAATTATATATTAAAATTAAAAATGCGAAAGTAACTCTGTTCAATTTAAGAACATACATTATATATATTAAATATAATTATATTATATAGTAAACCGTTACTGTTACTGATATGGTTTACTATGATTGACGACCGCTGTGGCGCAGTGTGTGCGCTGTCGTATAATAAAGTTGGAGGTTCTGGGTTCGATTCCCGGTTCGAGTCTGGTCTAGTGGCTTCGGCCGTGGTTAGTTACCACCCTACCTACGAGCCGCCAAGCGATTTAGCATTCCGGCACGATGTAGCGTAGAAACCAATTAGGAGCGTGTGCATATACCATACTCCTAACAGTTAGCCTTCTACCATCCTAGACAGCATCATCACTTACCACCAGGTCAGAAAGTTGTCAAGGGCTAACTTGTAGTGTATTAAAAAATATATATTGTTAGTTAATTTAACTAAAAAAAGATCTAAAATCCTTGAATTTACTGAATTTACTCTTACTTGTGAAACAGTTAAAATGAGACGAAGTTTTGTACCTGACTTCAATTCCTCGTTTTAACACTAAGTTATGTCTGAACATAAATAACCCGTTTTACGCCAAGTAATATCTGAATTAAGTCAAAGTACGCTTCATAATTCGCATTCTTAGTCTGTTGAGTGAAACTAAACCTCTCAAATCCAGTAATATTTTGTGTTTTAAACTAGACTTGGTTAGAGACATCGTAGTTATACAGTTAAATAAGGATAAGGTACTAGGTACTACTAAGGAAAAGCGTGGAGAGTTTCTATTCTATCTCTTTTTAATATTTCGGCTAGAGTTCTTATGTCTAGCCATGTTTATTTATTTCCGGCTCACAACTGGACGCGGCATGAGAAGTTATCGCCATAGTTCATCAAGAGTGAAGGGTGGTTTGGTAGGCATCATAAACAACTCTCAGGCATGCAGATCTCACGATGTTTAATTTAACGTTAAAACACTTGACTAGTTCATTTAAAATTCAAAATATAATTAAAACGCACACATATCTCCGTAAAGTTAGAGATTCGTGCTTGTGTTCTCAAACTCTGTTGCCCTGAAAGGCAGGCCGAAGCCTCAACCACTAGGTGATAGACCCAGTGCTCATCAACAGGTTTATATGAACGAGAATCATCATGATCAACCCATTACTGGCTCACTACAGAGCACAGGTCTCCTCTCAATATGAGAAGGGTTTGGCCATAGTCCACCACGCTGACCATGTGCGGATCGGCAGACTTCACACGCCTTTGAGAACATTATGGAGAACTCTCAGGCATGCAGGTTTCCGCACGATGTTTTCCTTCACCGTTGAAGCAAGTGATATTTTTTTTTAAACGCACATAACTCCGAAAAGTAAGAGGTGCGTGCCCGGATTCGAACCGCCGACCTCTGATTAGGAGGCTGATGCCCTAACCACTAGGCGAATGTGTACATAAAATAATGGACAGTAAGTTGACAGCTGATAGAAGTGAGTGGAAGAAGACGACAAGTTGAGCCCACCCCCGAAGCGTAGACAGAAGAAGAAGATTGGGGCTTTACTTAAGCTGGTGTTGACGAACAGATAAACGGTTATATAACGTAATCGTAATGGCTGCTAAAACACATCTCTAGCTTGACATAACCCAGCAGATCTCTCATGAACAGGCGCTTTTAAAATGAATAACCGGTAAAGCGGACGTCACTTACACAAATACAGAGACGAGTGGTCGCTCTCGAATAAAAATCTATTGTTCGCCGTTCACTTGGGACGACATTACGTAACAAAGAACTGAAAATGTTCGGAGGACGCAATTATATCGTAGAAAATCAAAAGGGAAACGCCGATTCAAATTTATACAAAAAATATTTATATGGATACTTTTTTCTTAAAAAAAAAGCTTTTAAACATCTATTATCAAATTCGTGTCGTCATGTTTATCTTGTTTTTCAGAATAAACCCTTCAAAAGCCACCAAAAAGGTGGGTTTTATTTTGATATAAAACGCATTTTAAAGTCAACTGAACCTCGATCCTCCTTCCTTAAAAATACATTGATAATATGTGAGGTTGAGAAATAATATTGCATTGTTAAAGAAATCAAACCAAATCAAAATTGTTTGTTGTCGTGAAGTGATGTTTGTACTCGTAGATACATTTATTTAAGTTAAAACTAAAGCTAGGTGGGTTCCAAACGCTTACCTACCCTTAGAGGTATAAAAGTTATTGAGAACTTGCAATATAATTATTGAAATCAGTTAAAAAACTTTATCACCTGAGTGAAATGATAATGGAATTTGTTTGCAACTTCTTTCGTATGATAACTCATTCTATTCGCTCAAGTATCCGCAAAATGAGTATACTTACGAAAAATGCATTGACATGAGAACTTGTTTACTTAATACGACAATTTTGAGTTTACCATAGATTTCTTTATATTTTTAATACGCTAAAAGTGCATTGCATTCGATGCCACATCTACACTTTACGTTAATGTTTAAGGATCAACGGTAATTCCTATTGTGGCCACTGAAATAATGACTGTTCTCTTCAAATATTACGGGAATGTGAAAATAATTGGGGCATCCATTATTATTTACTTAGCCCACCTTACCTTAACGATTGCCTCGAATTTACGTGTAAGTGACATTAAATAATGGTAATATAGGTAATATGAATTGAATTGGACGTATTCCAGTAGCGTGACTAATTAGTGTTACGGAAAATTAGCTCTTATTTATACTATGAAAAGAATATTGGTGGTAAATCTGTGAGTTTATATGTGAAATTTATACAATATAAATAACCTTGTCTGGTTTTCTGGTAGTTTTAAATGTTTCTCTTCACACATTGATCGTGAAATATAAATCAGTTATATTCAAAGTCGATAAATCAAAGTTTATATAAAAGTAAGCTTGTAGAAAAGTCCTATCATAGTCTAAAGGATTATGTAAATGATAAACGAGCTTCATCATCATCATGATCAACCCATTATCGGCTCACTACAGAGCACGGGTCTCCTCTCAATATGAGAAGGGTTTGGCCATAGTCCTCCGCGCTGGACATGACTGTGCGAATTGGCAGTCTTCACACGCCTTTGAGAACATTATGGAGAACTGTTAGGTATGGAGGTTTCTTCACGATGGTTTCCTTGACCATTGAAGCAAGTGATATTTTACTTGCTTAAAAACATGCTTGGGTATGAAATATTGCTCTAATAAGATAGCTTTTAAAAAATTTTAAGTGGCATGGGAATCTAGTAACAAAAAGGATAGTAACCCGCATAAGTTTGTTGTGGGCTTCTTCTTAGACCAGGGCGCGTTTGGAACCCTCATAGCTTTAGTTTTGTAAATATACCAATGTAGTAAATTATTGTTGCATCAAAAGTGTCTTTTAAAGGATTATTTTAATTAAGTTTTTGATTCAATGATCGATTTTATAATTATCCGGTGAAAATATAAGGCTTCGCAGTATAAAATAAATTAATGAATGAATACTATATTATTGTACAGAGAAACGTTTAAAATTTAAAAATATATATTTGTTACAGATGAAATTTGCCAAAGAGATATTTGCATTGCATAGTGTGGTGAAAGATATGCGACCCACAACTGCCCCTTAAACTTAAGGGAAAAAATTATAAAACAGTCGTAAGACCTGTCGTGTTGTATGGATCAGAATGTTGGGCGGCAGTGACAGAAAATATGAGGAGTAACAGGCTAGCACTTTATTTTATTATATGACCATACCGGTCATATAATGCGGAGGAAAGAAAGTGATGTCACCAAAATAATGTTATATATGAACGTGGAAGGGCAAAAGAGTAAAGGAAGACAAAGAAGAGATGGATGGATTGTGTAAAAGAGGATATGCGGGTAAAAGGTGTGGGTAGTGAGGTGACGGCTGATAGAAGTGAGTGGAAGAAGAAGACGTGTTGTGCCGACCCCACATAATGTGGGATAAGGGCAAGAAGAAGTGTGGTGAAAGAAAAAATTATACTTACTTCAACTACGCAACTCACTGAGCTGTCATTATCTCATTTCTGTTTTTATCACGTAAAGTCGAGTATCTCCTTACCGAGAATTTTTCCCACAACAGCTAATTAAATACGCATTGCGTTCATGTCGATAGTTTGATAAACGTGCAAGTGAATACTTAACTGTGAGAATAAACTATTGTTTCACGGTTAAAGAGGTGTTTCAATGAAACAATTTTATTACAATCAACTGCACGCGTATAAGTGTTTTTACTTGAGTAAGTACGCATTTCATTTGAATCGTCCTGCATACCAAGCGTGCCTTTTTTTTTTCACGCTGGGAAATGCTTTTACGCATCCCCTCCGGAGGTGACGCAGGCAAGACTGCGCCGCTTCCTACGGGGTATGTGGGAGTCCTTGGCGGCCAGACTGGCGACCAGAATACCCACTAAAACCCAGCGATGCTCCTTCGCGTCGCCTGGTGGCTGGGTCACGGGAACACTTGTGCACTCGACCGCGGCGAATACCAAGCGTGCCTAATATTGCTTATATATATATATACCTATATAAATAAATATATACATTTTTTTTTAATATTGCGAGGGAGAGCGACTAGCGACTAGTTACTACCAATGTCAAAAGTGGGTGTAAAATCCAGCTGTTTTGACGACCTCCGTGGCGCAGTGTGTGCGCTGTCGTATTATAAAGTCGAAGGTCCTGGGTTCGATTCCCGGCTCGAGTCTGGTCTGGTGGGAGGCTTCGGCTGCGGTTAGTTGCCACCCTACCGACAAAGACGTGTCGCTAAGCGTTTTAGCGTTCCAGCACGATGTCGCGTAGAAACCAATTAGGAGTGTGGGCTTATCATGACAGGTTAGCCCATTATCATACTAGACTGCATCATCACTTACCACCAGGTGAGATAGCTGTCAACGACAACTGTTGGGCCAACTTGTGGGGTATAGAAGAAAAAAACTGTAAGAAATACATAGGTTTTGTTATCACTGGGTACAGCACTTCGCCAGATTAGTGGACATGGCACGAAGGAAATTGACCGGTTAAAGTACCTACTGCGAAGAATAATTTTGACAAATTGTTGATTAGTAAATTGGTTAGGTGTAACATTATATAGTTAATTAATAAAGTACTAAGTATACATTCAGAAGTATTTACCAGTAGAAGCATTTAATCTTAGTCGGTAGGGTGATAACTAGCCACAGCCGAAGCCACTAGACCAGACTCGAACCCAGGCCCTCTAAATTTATAATTGATTTATAATGAGGTCGTTAATCAACCAATCAAATTATGTATTATTAACTATCTCAACCAAGTGCCAGAGTGTAACAGTGCTCATCATCATCGTCATGATCAACCCATTACCGGCTCACTACAGAGCACGGGTTTCTTCTCAATATGAGAAGGGTTTGGACATAGTCCACCACGCTGGCCATGTGCACATTTAACGACCTCTGTGGCGCAGCGCGCGCACTGTCAGATTATTAAAAAAAAAAAGTTGGAGGTCCTGGGTTCGATTCCCGGCTCGAGTCTAGTCTGGTGGGAGGCTTCGGCCGTGGCTAGTTACCACCCTACCGACAAAGACGTGTCGCCAAGCGATTTAGCGTTCCGGCACGATGTCGCGTAGAAACCGAAAAGAGCATGGGTTTACCATACCCCATACAGGTTAGCCCGCTACCATCTTAGACTGTATCATCACTTGTCATCAGGTGAGGTTGCCGGAGAGGGCTAACTTTTAGTGGATTAAAAAAAAAATGTGCGGATTTGAAGACTTCACACGCCCTTAAGAACATCATCGAGAACTCTCAGGCGTGCAGATTTCCTCACGATGTTTTCCTTCACCGTTGAAGCAAGTGATATTTTAATTGTTAAAAACGCACATAACTCCGAAAAGTTAGAGGTGCGTGCCCGGATTCGAACCGCCGACCTCTGATTAAGAGACTGACGCCCTAACCACTAGGCTATCACCGCTTCTAACAGTGCTCATGGGATATCAATTATGAAACATGTAGGAATGCATGTGCAGTCGCGAGCAACAGCTAGTGTAGAGTATCAAAAAAATAGGTTTTAGTGTACGGTAAAGGTATCGGAGGCGTTTGTAAGAGCGATTGATTGCTCTGTGTGAACGATTATGTTTATTCGCTATCGAACTGTCACTGAAACGTTTTGATACTTTATATTTTAATTTTAAAGCGGTGATAGCCTAGTGGCTAGGGCGTCAGCCTCCTAATCAGAGGTCGGCGGTTCGAATCCGGGCACGCACCTCTAACTTCTCGGAGTTATGTGCGTTTTAAAAACAATTAAAATATCATTTGCTTCAACGGTGAAGGAAAACATCGTGAGGAAACCTGCACGCCTTAGAGTTCGCCATAATGTTCTCAAAGGTGTGTGAAGTCTGCCAATCCGCACATGGCCAGCGTGATGGACTATGTCCAAACCCTTCTCATATTGAGAGGAGACCCGTGCTCTGTAGTGAGCCGGTAATGGGTTGATCATGATGATGATGATGATATTTTAATTTTAAAGTTAAAGAAGTCAAAATAATGTAATGTATCTTTATAAGATATGTCGATTGAAGGGCGCCAGAGTTATTATTTAGTAAGAGTGTCGCAGCATTGCTGATGTCACGCTTTTGTTTACTTTCGCTCATAGTAATTAAAACCACAACTTACGGGGTTACACTTTTATTGCGACAATACCTAAGAGGTCTGAATGGTCCGACGTCTCTAGCGAGAATGCCACGAAAGACATCGACTGCCAGTATTTATAGAAAAGCATGCTTGTACAAAAATGATTGGTACACCGTCTAAATTGTGTTAATAAAGTCACCAAGAGTTCAAATATGGGTAATTATTGAATTCTTGTTGTTGTCGGCACCGCTGAATGAAGTTAATAACTCCTTCGCGCCGACAGAAATATTCACAAAAATATTACGAGAAATGTCACTTGAGTAGGAAAAAATCTACCATTTGCGTGATAATTTTAATGTCATAATGTTATTTCTTTTTATTAAGCTATCATAGGCATTAAGCTACTCAAAACACTAATCCTGCGTAGACAAAGTCGCGGGCACCAGCTAGTCAATTATAAATTTATTAAAATAATCCTTTAAAAAGCACTTAAATAGTGAGCTGAGGGTGATAAATACATTCGTTAACTTGTAACTAAAGCTATGATGGATCCAAACGCACTCTGGTTAAAGAAGAAGAAATTTTATACAGAAATAAAAGCCAATTCATTGCAATGTAAAATTTATAAACGTACGCGTCCAGTACGCTAATAAAATTTTCAACAGTCTTCCTTTACTACTCCCTATTATTTTGATACGGAAAATTTTGACTTTGACTTTTAAGTATGTTAAGCACAAGATGGACCCTTGCGACGTTCAAGTGTTGTTGGTTGAACTACAATGATTGATCCATTATTGATAAGAAATGCTCTTATTTCGAATGTAATTGATCGATACGGAGATAGGTCCGGCACGTTAATGTTGTTTTTTTTTGTTTACACCTTCTTTTTTTGTTTTGAATAGAATGCTATATGGACTAGCTATACGATCCAGTTTTACTTGCACAGTACATAATATGCAGGTTGCAACAAAAAAATATTTCCAAGATTCAGGTAGTGTTCAACCTCTGGACAACCGCTTGACACTATGACTTGATTTTTGGGACAGCCTGTATATAAGTAACTAGCTGTACCCGCGACTTTGTCCGCGTGGAATGTAATAGGCAGCCTTTGTAATATTAATTCGTTGGTTGGAGAAGTGGTGGGAGGCGCCAGAAGTGACGGCCCAGTGGTGGCATGCGTGAGAGCTAAGCACGGTACTGGACAGTACTTTGACATTGCAAGATTACTTTATTTTTCTACAACTAAAGAATTTTTCTTAAATAAAAGTAGCCCAAGTTACTCCATTACATCACCTACCTGCCAATAAAAGTCCCGTGAAAATCGGTCTATCCATTTCAGACATTAGCCGGAACAAGCAGACAGACAGGCAAACAAAAATTGTAAAAAATGTTATTTTCGTGTATGTAGGTATATACATAAATATGCAAGTATTAAGAAACGATTATTTCAATATTACAAACATACACTCAAATTTTATTTATATGTCATCATCATCATCATCATGAACAACCCATTACCGGCTCACTACAGAGCACGGGTCTCCTCTCAATATGAGAAGGGTTTGGCCATAGTCCACCACGCTGGCCATGTGCGGATTGGCAGACTTCACACGCCAGAGAACATTATGGAGAACTCTCAGGCGTGCAGGTTTCCTCACGATGTTTTCCTTCACCGTTGAAGCAAATGATATTTTAATTGTTTAAAAACGCACATAACTCCGAAAAGTTAGAGGTGCGTGCCGGGATTCGAACCGCCGACCTCTGATTAGGAGGCTGACGCCCTAACCACTGGGCTATCACCGCTTCTTATTTATATGTATAACTAGCTAACGCCCGCGACTTCGTCTGCGTTGAGTTAGTGTGTGTGAAAGTGTGTTTGTTTGTCTTCCAATCACAAAGTAATGGATTACTAAACCGACTACCTTGAAATAATTACAGGATAATCTGTATGATTGAATTTGAACTTTGTGCAACAATAAATTGCAAATGGACTCTTTAAAGTAAGGAACACACCTACATTTCTTAGACAACAGTGAGTGATTATAATTTAATATGAACTTTATTGCATAGTAGTAAAGTTCAAATTGACCCCACATTTATTAAGAAAACGTTTATATGGGAAAAAGAAAAGGGCGGTTTTAAGGGTTTACCGGCAATTTTTAGATTTTTTCTCACTTTTTAAACCTTCCCTAGACATTGACAAACATTTCAAGACCAAGATAAGATAAATCCGTTCAGCCGTTGTAGAGTTTTAGCGATACTAACGAACAGAAATTGATTTTTATATATATACACTAATAATTAATAAAAAATATATTTTTTTAAATATTTTTTTTAATTATTCCAATTAAACATAATATGGTTATGTTTACAAACATAACTGACAGCGTAGAAAATGGACGCAAACTCGGCCTTTTATGGGCATTAGCAAAAATGCTCAGCACTCTAAAGCAAACTAAAGTAAATTACGCCGATCGCAAGTTCCGCACCGAAAGTAATTTAACTGCAAATTTCAATAAGCCACAACGTAAAGCGTATTCCACCGCTATCACAAAAAGCAACAGTCATAATTTCGATTGTGCCGCGTAAACCACCCCATAAATCCGGGGTATAAAAATAAATCAACGCACGGACGGACAGGGTTTATCTATAAATATATTGATCCGTGGTAAACGTTTACCGGGGCCATTAATAGCAATTATCGACCAAACATCTTTGTTTTGCGATGAGTAGACATATTTTTTTGGCCTATCCAACTATTAAGACTACTATGTGCTATATTTTGTTTATATGTAATAGTTTATTATAATTCTCAGCCTATTAATGAGCTATTGCTTGGTATAGATAATGCTCTTATCCCGTACTAAATTAGAGATCATCATGATCAACCCGATGTCGGCTCACTACAGAGCACGGGTCTCCTCTCAATGTGAGAAGGTTTTGACCATTTTCCACCTTGCTACCATGTGTGGATTGGCAAACTTTACATACCTTTGAGAACTCGTGTTCTCAAAGGAGTGTGAAGTTCGACAAAAAGAAGAAAGTTTGAAGACATTGGAATAACTCTTAGGCATTACTAACGATTTTTTCCTTCACCGTTGAAGCAAGTGATATTTTAATTGCTTAAAAACGCATATAACTCCGAAATTTTAGACGTGCGTGCCCGAGATCGAACCCTCGACCTCTGATTAGGAGGCTGACGTCCTAACTACTAGGCTATCACAGCTAGTATCTTTTTTCTATTATTTTCCTTTGATTTGATCTTTCAGATATACTTTAACAGAATCTAACGAACGAAAACAGAGCATGCAAACACTTATTTTTATGTACGAGTATATTAGTCATTACACAAATTACCTTGCATCCTAGAGAAAAATGATTCTTTTTTTTTTTCATATATACGAAAAAATACTCTTAAGCGGTCGTTTAAGTTTTACTGTCAATTCTAATTCAAATTATATCGAATCGCCGTCTAAGATACACGAACGTTAAATCTGTTCACTGCTTCATTCGGTTAACTTAGCAATATCCAATTTGATTGAAATATTTCTATCAAACAATACCTGTGCTTTCCTATACCCGTACGACTCACGCGAAACACGATTTTCAATAACTGTGTAAAATGTTCATGCATCCAAAAACGCAGTGGAGTGCACCGTGAAACGAAAATTCAATAGCGATACGCGTTTCTAAAAAGTCCACAACGAAACCAAAAAAAGCACGTGTGCTACCGTGCGTTTAGTCCCAAACAAAGATCAAAGCGAAAAGCAGGCCCTTTTTGAGGGATCAGAATACGCAGCGTCCCCTTCTGACAATTAATTGGACCAGTGGGTCGCATAACTATGATCACCATAATATAATGAAATAAAAATACATTATATGGTGATCATAGTTATGCGACATTTATATTATTGTACATACAACAGAAGAAATAAAAGACAGTAAAGAAAAACACAAAGAAAAGAAGGTACAATAGGCGGCCTTATCGCTAAAGAGCGATCTCTGCCAGGCACACTAGAGATCAGAATATAATATATTATATACAAGCAGGCTTAGGGTGTTCAATTACAAAAAAATATAATTATATGATAAACAATATAAACACTTAAAATATAATATAATACATACAATATATTACACATACATATCATCATCATCATGATCAATCCATTACAGGCTCACTACAAAGCAGGGGTCTCCTCTCAATATGAGAAGGTTTTGGCATAGTCATGGTCATAGTCTACCACGCTGGCCATGTGCGGATTGGCAGACTTCACACGCCTTTGAGAACATTATGGAGAACTCTCAGGCGTGCAGGTTTCCTCACGATGTTTTCCTTCACCGTTAAAGCAAGTGATATTTTATTTTTTTAAACGCACATAACTCCGAAAAAATAGACGTGCGTGCCCGAATTCGAACCGGCCGACCTCTGATTAGGAGACCGACGCCCTGACCACTTCTTCGTTTATTACACATACATATAAATAAAAGTAATAAAAACATACATAAATAAATAAAAACAAAGTAAATTACATAAATTATTATCATTATGGCTGAACAACCTGAAACTCAGACGTCCAGCTTGTGCTCTGTATATTAACAAAGTCTAACTTTAAACTAATCAAATTCAATTATCGTGTTAAAGTGTTATGAATGAGGTGCTATCCCATTTGTCTTCTATGTTTAGGTGTATGGATTTTGTATCTATATATATAAAAATCAATTGCTGTTCGTTGGTCTCGCTAAAACTCGAGAACGGCTGAACGAATTTGTCTTATCTTGGTCTTGAAATGTTCGTGGAGGTCTAGGGAAGGTTTAAAAAGTGAGAAAAATCCGAATAATTGACGGAAAAACTCTAAAAACAGCCCTTTTCTTTTTCCCATATAAACGTTTTCTAAATAAAATGTGGAGGCAATTTGAACTTTATTGCTATTTGATAAAGTTCATATTAAATTATAATCACTCACTGTTGTCTCACAAATGTAGGTGTGTTCCTAACTTCAAAGAGTCAATTTGCAATTTATATTTAGGCAATATTTTATCCCGCTATTTCCACGGAAATGAAAACTACGCGGGTAAAACCGCGGGTCTCAGCTAGTACATTTATAAATGTATGCAAGATGGTCGAGAACTTTGTTCTTGCATCCACTTAAAGAATATTCAAGCTCTTGGTAGGTACTCTTATAGTGAAATCAGATGTTTTTATTACTTGTGTTTTACTTACAAGTGTTACACTTTCATTTTAAATATTTTTTTTATTTCATCAAAATAACGTATGTACTACGAGTCAGTCCACTCTTAACCGTGCTTCTGGATGAACCAAAAAGCCATGGCTGAAATGCGTAGACTGTTAGTTCTGTTAGTTTTTTTTTTTGGAAACCACCTATGTGCTGGGGTTTACTTGAATTACTACTACACAGGCATTTTTAGATTCAGTTGATAAAATTTACATCCAAAATGACGACCTAAGTGGCGCAGTGCGTGCGCTGTCGCAATATAAAATTGGGGGTCCTGGATTCTATTCCCGGCTCGACAGCGACAGGTCTTTGTCGGTAAGGTGGTAAATAGTCCCGGCCAAAGCCTACCACCACACCAGACTCGAGACGGGAATCGAATCCAGAACTTCTAACTTTAAAATGTGCCAGCGAAGTTGCTGCGCCACGGATGTCGTCTAAAAGTTGTCATACTGTAGAAGTTACTTAGCTCGAAGAGTGGAGAATAAACACAACAAAATATATTCGCATTTAATATTTAAATTCTCGAGAAAGGTTATATTAGGTTACTTTAGTTACTAACTTTACGCTATAATCACTAGCTATCAAGCAACGACGCTATGCGACGCAGAGGGTTACAGATCGAAAGTTTCTATTAAATTAACTAACTTATGAGCAAAAGTCCACAAAACAAGACAATTTTGGGCGTTATTAAAATATCGTTGACGTAATAATATCATATCATATACTAAGAACGAAGTTCTTTCAATAAACAGAATCTGAAATTAAGCTCCCTGTCGTGCAATGGTGCTTCATGGAATTACAGAGACTACGTAATTAGAACACGGCGTTCCCCTTCTCCATACTTAATTAACGAGCGTTAGTTTTAAAAATTAATCGTAAGAGGGCTTTCAGTGGTATGATAAATGCAAACGATTTTATAGATGACTGGTATTGAAAGCACGGAGGTCAATATATTTAGCTTAAAGTACCCTATAAAAAGCTGTGATAGCCTAGTGGTTAGGACGTACGCCTTCTCATCAGACCTCCAACTTTTCAAAGTTATGTTCGCTTTAAGCAATTAAAATATCACTTGTCAACTTGAGAAAACCTGCCTGAGAGTTCTCCATAATGTTTTCCCATGCGTGTGAAGTCTGCCAATCCGCAAGGCCAAACCCTTTTCACATTGAGAGGAAGACCCATGCTCTGTAGTGAGCCGGAAATGGGTTGAGTTAGTTTTTTGTTTTTTTAAACATAAATTTAATGTGCGTGATAACCTAACGCCAAACCTATATTTTTACGTTGTTTGCATACTTGTTACTAGTTAAATAAGGAAAAAATAAGCTAATAATATAATTAAGCTAATTTTAAATCTTGCATGCGGTGTATGTAAGTGAGTGGCTAAGCATTTTTGTGTTGTACCTCCGAGAAAGGTAAAGAATTGATTCTATTAAATGTTTTTGCTGTTGGTAAACCAAATAAAATTAAAGAAAAAAATTACGCCATAACCGCTCAAGATGAAATTGAAATCAGAGATCGATTATAGTTAGGCGTACTCGAATATGTGCGATCAATAGATCCCTTGAACAGATAGCCATCCAGTTCTGTACAGATAATTCAGATAAATGAAATTGGTGATAAAATAATAACCGAAGCATACAAGCCCTCTTGTATGCTTCGGTTATTATTCTATCTTTGATTAAAAAAATAGCAGTAGTTTTTTTTTGTCTGGTTGAAAAAGCTGTATAGCTCCCTACCTCCACGGCATATTCCTCTCACTGACTTTGCTGACCGCCCATTGTATACTTCCCAGACCATCACATTTTGCCCTGGTCTAAGATTCGAGTCCGGTAAGTTTTATGTTGTTTCATTTATTTATTTATTTATTAGTATTAATACACTTACAATATATATAGGATGCTACGGGGCGGGGGCGTGTCTTCGTCGGTAATTTGGGTAGACGTGGGTAGTTTCGGGCAAAGAGACCAGATACTCTTGGTAGAACAGAATTACAATTATAAGTATAGTAATAAGGAGCAAACTATACGCTCTACCAAGTACGACTATGCACTACCGCGACTCGGCCAACGATCCGAAACGACCGAATGTAATGAATGCAATGCGCCGCCCCGCGCCGGTGCGTCTTTTAAGAACCTGCATAACCCACTTAGTGTTGCGTAGAGAGGGGGCGATCCCACTGTCTTGTCTGTCATACATGATTCTAAAACTAGATGGCGCTGTTCTCTGACTGCCGTCATATACATAAAAAAAATACATTTCAGCAAACAAAAGTGTCACTTTCACCAGTATGCATATCGGTTACAAGTGTACACAACATTGACTGCAATAGGTACATGTAAACGGCACATGTAACACTAGATACATGCAACTATATAAAGTCGCGAGTCAAAATCTCGGAATTATGCTATGCAATCGCAAATTAAATCAGGCCAACTCAAGTATTTTCAGTTTTAATTAAGTCTATCGTGTTCGTTTTAAGAGCTGTGGTTCTCTTGAATTCCTTCTATAATGTTCGTTATAAGGACTTCGTAATTGTACGCAGCATAAAATGCGGTCGAATGCGAACGAGAGTACAGACTGAGTTGCGTAATTAAGATTCTTAATGAACATTGGGGCTAATTTACATTTCAATATTAAATGTGGGCGTTCGTGTTTTGACCTAGTAAGCGTTAAGAAATCCATACGATAAATGTTAAAAACTTGTTTATATGGTTCCTATCGATGTTTGGCATAATCTTCCTGTATGAGACGTTTTATGTCTGGGAACCTAAAGGTTACCCACGCTCCCTCCCCCCTCAAACTCCCCGTGAGTTAGTTGGTTTTAAAATACTTAAAAGGTATTCGAAGTCGCTGGCAGTTGGAAAAATAATTAAACCTTCCTATTATTAAAGATTATTCAACTAGTGCATAAAATATATTTAAAACTTAAGTTCGAGCAATTTGGTGACTGTCTTTTCTGGCATTAATTATAGTATTTGTTTTTACTTATGATTATTCACTCGGTATCTTTTTTATTGCTAAATTTAATTAAAAATAAGAAATGGGTTTGTTTGTTTATATACAAATTTATGCTGAAGTGCATAATGAACTGTGTTATTACTTAAATTAAATATAATATTATTACTGGACATTTTTCTACGACTCCTTACGTGCAAATCTTATACTAAGACTTTATAGCACTTTCTCAATGATTGTTTCTATTTATTCTATTTGTTTCTTTCAATAAAAAACAATGATTTTCTAGCTGTTTTCCGCTTATTCATTTGCGTTAACTAAGAGTCGTAAAGGTAGCTGTATTTCTATTGATTTGCTTAACAAATTTTGTTACAATCACTTCCTACGGACATCTTGTTATTACGGGAATGAAATATTATCAATTAGGATTAAAAAATCTTTTTAAAAGTGAATAAGTTATCAAATTGGCTTTTAACCAAAATCCATTATAAGTGGTGCATAGTTCACAGGTTTATTGATTTCACGAAAAGCTGAAAAAACAAAACAGACTTGATAAAATAAATAATTAAATGAATTACTGAACACAAAAATAAAAACAACAAAAGAATAACAATTGATAGATTAATATGTCCTTGTGGTCAAAGGGTCTCTACTTGGCACTTTTTTAAACCAATTCAGTTTCTTCAACGCTGATTTTCATAATGGACTAGGGTCCCAAATGTACCCTAGGAACCTAAGTAGGGGTCATAAGCCAACGTGAATGTTAGATAGTGTTTGCATACTCTTTGGCCGAGGTTTACCCGTAGTATCATTGAAAAATAAAACCATGATACAGCTGTAGATAGCTGTGACTCTATTTTAAAGTGTTTATCGAATAATATATCTTCGATGTAAACAATATATGGAGCGCACGTTGCGTTGGGCATCCAGCAATCTGTCCACCCATCACTGCTGTCGCTACATGGAATATTGATTACACTTCTACTAGAAAAATTGCAGCGATGCCACTACTGGATTTATTACGCGTTGTCTATACTAAAAGCTTCGCTATTAAATCCATGGATGACCTCACTGGCGGAGAGGTCTTATGAAAATTCGGCAGCTATTTCGGAGCTTTATGAATTTTTAATCATAGACTTAGGCTGCTTTTTTACCAGAGATAAATACTGCTCTTAAACATGATCAAAAATATACTACATGTACCTACTGTCTTTCCACAAAGTGTCCGTCATAAAAAAGAATTCACACACGGATTTGGTATCTATTTAAGTTAGTTTGCTCGCGAAACAGCCAATGTTCTCTATCTTAAAGTGACAAAAGATGTAATAAAGGATAGGAAGGAATAAAGGATGCGTTAGAGTTATGTATGTGAGATAGGGATGCTTAAGTTGTTTATTTACCTTCACGTACTACGCAGTTAGTACGCGGGCCGAATCGCTGCATCTGCACCCGTTAGATCAACAGCCTTGATCGGTCATATATCTATATGACCGAATCGCAAAAATTATATAAAAATTGATTTGTTCAGTTATTACAATGTCTAAATAAATTTTCATTTCATTCTATATCATTTGATTTTTAGCTCAACTTGGACTTCGCTCGAAGTGGAGAAGCCAGAGTATCTATAAGTTTGTGAGTTGCTAGCTTTGTTTTTAGATTATAATAACTAAATATATAACAATTGATATTTGACCTTCCGAATATATCAGCATATAGGCTTAGAAATAATTAGGGGTAGCCCCTTTAGCTTAAAGTAATCTTCAAGCGTGGGTCGCCTATGGTCTAATCTTCAACAGTCGAAAATAAAACCAAGGAACTAAAATCTAAGGAAACATTATAAGAATTCCTTTTTGAAATAAAGAACTGAACAAGCGATGGTACACTCTCTTTGTTGCGTGATACATTGATTTTGCTTTTATTTTCTCGTTCGTGATTTGTCATTTATTTACCAGTTAACGCATCATAACAAAAAGTCATAATCAAATGAAAAGTAAAGGTAAGTAAAAAGTGCAAAAAACTGAATTGCATTATCAAACTAGCAAGCCTGGGCACCATAAATGAATCCAGTAAATAAAACAAAATGTTTATATTTTTTATTGTTTATATTCGTCACATGGCAGAAGTTATTTAATAACAAAACATTTCTAATAAACATTTAACAATCTTTGTATTATTTTATGTCTTCTTCTATTACAAGTAGAATAACCGATAATAGAAAGAGATGATTCGGTTCGGTATTCACCCGCTATATACAGTATATTATTAAGGCAATTACAATATAGCCATTGATTTACCAATAGCCGTAGATCGATCATTAACGCTCAAAAAATGGGACGGAAAAGTAGTGCACAAATAGCGTCGCGTGCACTCCTTTCCCCCAGTGTGTGACAAGGCTAGACGAAAGTCACCGATTTTAACACTCGAGCCGTATGATCCGAATGAATTACAAAGCACTTCGCGCCACTATAGATAATATAACGGCCAGATGTCTAGTGTATTAGACGGGTTGTAATACATCGATATACCGTGTTATATATATAGTTGGTGACAAATTCTCGCCTTGTTTTTGTATGACACGCTCGGCTAGTGGTAAATCAGTGAATGTAGCTAACCTGCTTTCCTAGTCAACAAATAAAACACGAACCAAACATTTATAAAAAAACCGCTAATGCCACAACCAGGAATAGCAATAACGTTGTCGTTTGTGTATTTGTTGGTTGAGCCGCTCCACTCATATATCCGAACCTTTTCGCTTGATGAATCATTTCTAGGACTGAATCCATCACCTCTTGGTTGTTTGGCAGGATTTGGTCCTCGGGAAGGAGGAATCCGAATTCACCTTTATCACGTAGCTCATAGCAATACACTAGAGGTACTTGCACCCGTTCCTTTACCCAATCGATGGCGCCTCCCGTTGCCATATCTAAAATATTATGAGATTATTTACAAGAGGCTTTTGTGCAGATGTTGCAGATGACGACAGAGATCCGATTGTGCTTATCATCATGATTATCATGATCAACCCATTCCCGGCTCACTACAGAGCGCGAGTCTCCTCTCAATATGAGAAGGGTTTGGCCATAGTCCACCACGCTGGCCATGTGCAGATTGGCAGACTTCACACGCCTTCGCACGAGAACTCAGGCATGCATGTTTCCTCACGATGTTTTCCTTCCCCGTTGAAGCAAGTGATATATTAATTGCTTAAAAACGTACTTAACTCCGAAAAGTTATAGGGGCGTGCCTGGGTTCGAACTCCCGACCTCTGATTAGGAGGCTGACATCCTAACCACTAGGCTATCACAGCTTCTACTAATAATATAGACACGTAATGCTTAGAGATAAAAACAACAAGACACGACGATCAATGGCTATAGATGATGATAATGATGATGATGCCTAATAAGATTGGCCACAAACATCATGCCTTAAAAGCTAAGCCTGCGTAAAAATTACAAAGATTAAGATAATCTTGGTTGATATGTCAACTGGTGGACGTTCTCTGCTGGACATAAATGATTTGAAGAAATTCCCACAATCAAGGGTATTGCGCACGGCTCCCTGAAGAATATGAACTTATAATAATTTTTTGACACGACTACTGTTTTTTTTATTTAGTACTATGTTGTACAGTATTAAGTAATGTCTTATGTTAATAAAGTTGTTCTCAGCCTGATACATACATATAGCTTCAGCGATGTTTCCAGTAACATACTGCGTCCCATATCTGACTGAAAGCGCTCCAGTCGAACGTCTACCGATGTTAATCTGCGAAAATTTATAGAATTGCCCTATGATTTGTATGTACAAAAAGAAAAGGTGAATAACTATTCTATTTACGCAGAAAACAAACCAAAAATGGATCAAGAGTAACTTCGGCATATAGATAGTAATTAAAACATAGGTGACAAGAGAAGAATTAAGAAAAGATAAATTAGTATGAGGGAAAAAATATGGGTTGTAAAAAACACGAGCAAGATACGCAAGCAAAGACACTAGCAAAATCTGCTAAATAACGAAAATCCACAATTCAATAAAATAGATATAGCCATTATTGAATTAATTCTAAGAGCAATCTGAAAACATCAGCAAGCAATAGATTTCCTGCAATCTAGTAATGACGACGATAGACGCAGCCAAATATGTAAATGGCCTTACAACATTTTTTTTATCCACTACAAGTTAGCCTTTGACGGCAATCACGGCTTACACCAGGTGAGTGGAAGTGATGATGCAGCCTAAGATGATAACGAGCTAACCTGTTAGGAGTATGGTAAACCCATACATCTAATGGTCATCAAACTTAGTTCAGTTATGTATATGAGTGTATCTATAGTTAGTATGATATTTATTGTTTTTATAATTTGAGTGTGGTAGATCAAAAACTATCACGTTCATTGTCCTTTGAACAATTGTTTTATTTTAATGTTGGAAGAAAGTACTCATAAAATTAATTATTGATTATTAGAAATCATACTTACAGCATCATGATAATTATAATAAGGTTCCGTTGAGTTTCCGAAAGGTATCAACAGCAGCTGACCAAAAGAATGGAAAGAGAGGTACAGTTCAATTTTATCACCAATTGAACGAATGTAAGTTGAGAGAGATCTGGATTCTGGTTCTGAAAATGGCCCATTACCTGCGTAGGTATCTGATGCTGGATTAGTACTGGCACCTGCCACTGTAAATGGAACAAAATTTATGGATGGGCTGAAAGACTAAGGTGGTGGTAGTAGATTGATTATTTTCCATTCGGAGCCTCTAGAGCCTTGAGGTCAAAGTTCGAGTCGATCTTTAAACGATGATAATGTATTTTCCTTACTTGACCTTTAATGCAGATACGAGTAAAGCCGACTTCAATAAACTCAACGAGAATATAAATGAAAAATAATAGTATACATCATTTCGAAAGTAATGCATCAATTAGAGTTAGCCCAGGTCGATAAAAGAATATACCTTAATTTGTAAATAACTGAAACTTTACTCGTGTTGCAATAATGACCTCCTCATTTCTTATTTGAGGGTTGAGTTGTATAAGCATACTACTTTTAATCAAACAATCTAGGAATGTATTCCCAAACTGTACCTTACCTAGCCAGTTGCTATTCCAGTTTCTGTTTAAATCTACACCAATGTGACCTCCCGTAGTTGGTCTTCTATTTTTCCTCCACATTCGAAACTAGAATAAAAATAAAAAAATAAATAGTGTTTAAAAAAAATCTAAATGACGTAAACATTTGGTTCCCCATTTTTTTGAAATAAACCTTTTTTCTTTTGACGAACGTTGATGATAATTAACATTGTCATACCTGTTCATGACTCCAAGCATATCCGTCGGGATTTGTTACTGGAAATATGTACCAATCATAATCATGAGCAGCAGCTTTTGTATCAGTATCGTTATTTGTAAGAAGCTCATTAATTATATAACACACGGCAGTTGTAGTAATCCACTCCCTTGCATGCATAGTTCCTTCTACGAAAATTGCTCTTTTACCTGAGCCATGAGAGATCTTTATACCTCTTATTGGCCTTCCTTCATGAGATCTACCTCCAACTATTATACTTGCAACATCTTTATTAGTAGCAACTAAATCATCTAACCAAGAATTTATATCTGCAAGGGTGTAGTATGAATCCCATCCCATACTGTTTAAATTATTACGTTTGTAAGTTTTTGTAGTTTCTTTATCTAAAAGCCTATAAACAATACAAAAAAATATTATTTAACATTTCTGATATTTTTTACGCTTTCCAAATGTTGCTAAGTAGTAAATTTATTGGCTACGGATGAATAAAAACAAAATTCAAATAACACTTTACTTGTTCGAAACAAATTAACAAAGAATATTTCAAAAATAGTATAATGTTACCTATATTTAGTTTTTTAAGTTTTCTTCAAGTTGTGGGTAAATAAATTTACAAGATATAAAATGCACTATGTTAAGAATTCTAAAAAACTAACATTTCACTTACTTCTGAATATTGTGAATTTTTATATCATACTTTATTTGATTATGATCAAGAAATTCTTCCAAATAATTTTTGTCTTGAGGACTTGACATAATGCTGACAAAGCCTGGTGCGGCAGCAGGTTCACTCCAAAAATCATATCTCAAATCATTGTTCCTTATATGTTGAAGAATTTTTATTTGTTCGATATTATCAGGTAAGATTTTATACAATGTGTAATTGTCGAAACGAAATTTTTCACATGATGCCAATGAAATAAGTAAAATAAAATTGATTATAAACTTTACAAACATTATAACTTGATGCTTTGTTAAACATTCGCCTCAATAATGATTCGTAGTTTATCAATTATTTTTATATGGATCTATAAATGATTTATATCTATTTAGGAAATCATAAATATATTGTATGGCTTTGATAAATTCTCGTATCAGATAAAGATACGGTAAGATATAGATTTATTGAGCAATTTGATCACCTTAATATTCGTGTTTCATTGTACGAAATTGTTAAAATTCTAATATTACTATTGCAATAAATAGCTGTCTTGATTTTTATTATTCTAGATTTACATGAACTGTTTCTAACGTTAGTTTACTGTGATGGATGATGCTTTAAAATTTGTGAATGTGTATTGTGTTATGAATCCAATAATAATATTGCTACGTTATCATGTTTAAATTTTTTATTATCAGCATGTTGTGTAACATTATGTTTCAATTTATGTCATTGCAACCGATATCTCATTGCGATTATTATCAAGATTATGAAAACGTTAATGATATTGTCGATAACTATAATTTACATTTATATTTTGAGTTAAGGGATTAACTGTGTCAAAATCTTTTATATTTCATTTACCATTAATATTATAAATATCAAAATGTTAATATACATTACTCATCTATATCTATAATTGTAGTATATTATGCAAAAGGGAGAGGTTTTCCGTTTTTTGGTTCGTTTTTTTGCTGTAACATAGGCTATGCTTTAAATTAGTAAATAAATATTCAACATGGACAATGTATTTGTTAAACAAACCGGTAAAAACCACGCAAACAAATTACTTAACTATTGACCGTTGTACAAAACTGCTACTTACTGCAAATTACTGCTTTAATAGATCCAAAAAAATGTTTCATGGTAACATATGCCTTTTCGTATAAATAAGTCATTATATGTCGGATATAGTTCAAATATTAAAAGGTAATTTTCTATCATCTTGAGAGATATCGTATTTGTTAATACTATCAAAAAAATAATCTTTTCTCTTGGACTATATTATGTCCAAATCAAGGTATGTTGTAAGGACGCATGGACATATTTAGTTTTGCTTCAGTTTTAACTCAGCATATTTCTTCCATTCATAATGCCACAAAAAAAGGATACCGCTAAAATTTACAAGGAAGTAAAAAAAATTAAACTCGCCAAAAATGTGTTTATCAAAATTATATTTTACTGTTGAATTTTTATTACAAGACGTTTAATAACTTCGCTTCTCTGATTATGGCCATTACTGAGTCGAAGGTTTCCTCGCAAGAAGGCAGAACTTGATTTGGAGGTAGCGTGTAACCCCAAGTACCTTCATCTCTTAGCTGATATGTGAACACTACTGGTGGGTTCATGCGATGCTTGATCCAATCAGCTATAGAACCCGTGGCGCCATCTGATTAAAAATGTATACTTATGAATCTGGATCAACAAACCCTGTCACCGTTTTTATGCAAAGCCATAAAGGTCATTGACTAAAGGTATTCATTAGTATTTTACTAGTCCTAACGTGTCGTGTAAGGCAAGGTTGAGGACACTAGAGATCGAGGAAGGTCGCCCATGTGATGGAATGATCAGATTAAGTCTGCTGTGGGTGGTCCACTGCACGGTGCACCAGGCTTTCTTCCAACCAAGAACAGTGGCGATTGCTCGTGAGGCGAACACCATCTACCCTCAAAAACATTACTACCTGATGATCACGACCACTCTGTGAAGGGTTTTACGACGAAGAAGAAGTCCTAACGTCCCTTCGCTGAGCGTAAAAATTATGTATATGAAAATATATTTCTATTGCAGAATTATTTCTCAGTTCAACTTAAATAATATTTTAATTGGATGGATTCATGTCGTAAAGCAAGTAGCATTATATTATTTGAACCAAACTTAAATGTCATTACCGTGCACAGCTCTAGAAGTACCCACTGTAAACCGTGTATTATAACGGACGGATAACGAACCCATTGCTCGTCTGCCAATTATAATCTGGAACATGAAGGTGTTGTGAGACAAATTTTAAAATTCATAATAATGACCATGAGACACTTCTTAACATAATCTTTATATATTGTGATATGCAAATTGGGTCCAAGAGATTCATAAATTTAAGGAAAATAAAATAATGACAGTGTATAACCAATATATATATGAAGCTGTGATAGTGGTTAGTGGTTAGAACGTCCGCCTCTTAATCAGAGATCGGAGATTCGAACCTCTAACTTTTCGGAGTTAAGTGCGTTTTTAAGCAATTAAAATATCACTTCCTTCAACGGTGAAGGAAAACATCGCGAGGAAATCTGCACGCCTGAGAGTTCTCCGTAATGTTCTCAAAGTCGTGCGAAATCTGCCAATCCGCGCATGGTCAGCGTGGCGGACTATGGCCAAACCCATTTTACATTAAGAGGAGACCCGTGCTCTGTAGTGAGTCGGTAATGGGTTGCTCATGATTCATTACTGTGGACTATGGCCGATAATAGGTTGTACATGATGATGATGATATGAAAATGAAATGTATGTCCATAAAAATACATCTTGGAGATATCAATAGGTAGCACAAGGAAAAACTTCTAACAAGAGAGTTGACTCCATCTACGATTATAATGTATGAGTTACAACTTTACTATACAGCAATTTAGTGTTGCAGTTAGATGCCATTTATGTATAAACTTTTACTCAGCTGATACTGAGTAATCCTTTAGCTGGTAATATTTAGTGCAGTGTTTTTAGCAGTAGCCAGTGGTGTTAGTACCGTAATGCAATCCTAAATTTTTGTATATTATCGGGTGCATTTGCGAATACATCATTACTAACTCTCAAATAACAACGCGTAATATGAGTTTATAATAATATGAGTTTAAATCAAATAAAATATACAAAATACTATACGTTTCCGTGGTAATACCGGGATTAAATATTGCGAAAATATCTAATAGCCGTCTTCAATAAATGGACTATCGAACATCGCATTTGTTTGAGTTGAAAGAGTTTTTCACATCGGACACGACATGACATTTATTTAGACATGATTACGCGTTAATAAATTGCAAATTGACTATTTGAAGTTAGGAACACACCTACATTTCTTAGACAACAGTAAGTGATTATAATTTAGTTCTCTACATTTTATTTAGAAAACGTTTATATGGGAAAAAGAAAAGGGCTGTTTTTAGGGTTTTCCCGGCAATTATTCGAATTTTTCTCACTTTTTAAACCTTCCCTAAACCTTCACAAACATTTCAAGATCAAGATAAGATAAATTCGTTTAGCCGTTCTCGAGTTTTAGCGAGACTAACGAACAGCAATTGATTTTTATATATATAGATAGATATATCGTACCGTGTCATTGTAATTATACATCGGGTTCGTACTGTGAGCGAACGGTATCAAAAGGCGCTGACCAAAAGCTCTGAACGACAGCGAGCTTACAAGTCTTGAGCTAATGCTTTCGATATAGCGTGAAACGGAACGTGTTTCTACTTCTGTAAATGGTCCTAGACCTATGAAGTTGTTGTCTTCTGGAACGAAACTGCCTCCGTAGACTGTAAAATAAAACAAAGGCATTTAATTAATGATTACGAAATTGTTCCATTTATTCATTAAGCAATTAAAATATCACTCGCTCCAACGGTGAAGGAAAACATCGTGAGGAAATCTGCACGAGTTAATAATGTTCTCAAAGGTGTGTGGAGTCTGCCAATCCGCAAATGGCAAGCGTGGTGGACTATGGACAAACCAATCTCATATTGAGAGAAGACCCGTGCTCTGCAGTGAGCCAGCAATGAGTTGATCATTATGATCGAAACTAATATTGGGACACACAAACATACCATAGGGGCTATGGGTAATAAAATTATAATAGGTAGTTTGGAAGCATGCTACTATGGTGCAATTTATCCATAAAAATATGCTTCTAACGACTCGCATTGTTAAATTCGGTCGCATAGCATTAATATTTTAACTAAGTACGTTTATTTAACTTCCCTTTCGGTTACTTTCTATGATTTAATATTTTGCGTTGTACCCTCGTTCTACAGTTACTCTTTTGTCTGGACCAAGTCTGCTATTGCGATTATATCGATGGTCAGTGACATCATATCGTTGGAGATAAAAAGTTTTATTGACATTAAAATATTCAGTAAAATTTTTAATAGATAACATGACATTTTCCTATTGTAGATGACAAACTGTTTTTTCTTTTTTTATATAAACCGCGAAATAAACGTTTTGTTATTTAATTTTTTCTGGGCTATACATAAAGTCGTTGATCGAATTAATAATAGAGACATAATTGTAATAAGAGACTTGGGGTGAACAGGTTTCACCTGTATTTGCCGTATTAATTTTATCTAATCCGTTTTGTTTATTTTGTAACTTAAATTACATCTTACCTTTCATAGATCGTGCTTGAGTGTATACTTTGAATATTCTCAAAAAATATCTCATACTTACTTCCCCAATGAGAGTTCCAATTTCTACTCAAGTCAACGCCAATTGCTCTTCCAGTAGTTGGTCTTCTGTTTTTAAGCCAGAGTCTATCCTGAAATATTTAATTGATAGCCTGTTCATGTTTATAAATCTTCAATATAATCGCTAAATATAAGTTCCAGTTTTCAAATATATTACGTACTTCATATATAAATACATTGATTTAAATATTTTGATCGGACTATTTAACAGATACTCACCTATCAATTTATTAGTATACGACATTGTACACAAGAGGTTTTGAAAATTTCCTGTTTTTGTTTTTAGACTGCACAAATTTAAAAACTAAATTAACTCACAGAGTTCTGGGTGAATTCATGTCCATCTGGATTGAGTATAGGAAAGACGTGCCATTCAAAGTCCTCTGAGGCTTGCTTCGCTTCAGCGTCATCACCTCGCACTAACTGATCAATCAGATAAGTAACGACTGTTGGAGACAGCCAGTCTGCACCAATTTGACCACCTTCCACGAAGATAATTGGGCGATTCCTACCTGTTCCTCGGGATATTCTTATTCCTGTGATATTTTTGCCTGAAAAATTATCATCTTCAGCAAATGCTTGTTTTATTGAATATTATATTAAAAGAGTTCCTAGTGGAAGATTTTGTGTGTTGTTATATTATACAAATCTCCCGGTTGTCGGCGGAATATTATAGCAAATTACATTTGCTGTTTATTTTTTATTGAATATTACTAATTGGCGAGAACATGACGATTAAATATATCAACATGGCGGTTCAAATTCGCTTTTTCTATTGACAAATGGTTGATGGCTTTATTGGCTGGATTTTTATGGTCTTATCACACCATTTAGGGTTTAAGTCCAGGCCCATTAAGAAAACTTAAGAAATTAATTTTCTAGAAAGAATGTATGGCAAAAATGAAGCTACAACAAGATTGGATAATGCAATGCGAAGTGTATCTTGTGGAATGGTGGATGTTAGTTTGTATTGTAAACATTTAACTATCAGAAGTTGTTCAAGGATGAAGTCAAATGGAATCTTTGGTGCTCATAAATAGCTACCTATATAAATATTGCTTTTGTCCTAATTTAGTGATAAATAAATGCTGCACGTCCAAGGATCTTTGACCCCATTTGAACTTAAATGTAAACAGCTGATGTCATGTTCGTCACTGCGTATCTTTACAAGTAAGTTTTGTAGCTTTATTTCCCCAGAAAAACATATCTCAACCAAAAAAGTTGCAGAATGCAAAGCATTTCATTATTATAAATAGCAAATTTGATGATCACGATTTTTATACTTAGTGCCTCGTCTGAATAAAGCCTAGCAAATTATATCAAGATAAATATGTTAATGCACCTTCGAATGATTGTCCCGCGCGAATAATAGAAACAATATCGCTGTGCGTATTGGCCAAGTGTTGAAACCATTCGTAAATGTCACTCATTGTTTGGAAATTGGTCCAAAATAACTGATTTCTTGTGTCACGTTTTCTTCTGCTAAGAATTTGATCATCGAACGCTCTGTAATAAAATTAATTTATAAAAACTTCTTCTGAACCGTTTCAATATAGATATATCTACGTAATCGTCAGCATCATGGTCATTATTGTAAATCTATTACTGTCTCAATTCATGGCATGGATCTTAGTATAAGACAGGTTTGGGCCATAGTTCACCAACAATGTCAACTTATGCTAAAACTTACTGTTGAATATTGTCAACCATAACATCATAGTCGATGCTGCGTTTTCTAAGCAAATGTTCAAGGTTATTTCTTTCCCCAGGCGATGACACAACACTGGCGTAATCACCAACTTGAGAAGGTGTTTTCCAAAAATGCACTCCATCATTCTCCTTTTCTAGTTCATTTAAAAAATGTATATGCTCTTCGCTACGTGGATGTATTTTATACAATGAGAAATCATCATATCTAAGTTTTTCAGCTAAAACAACACTTGTTACATAAAAAAATAATATTTTTTGTAACATTTTTACTAAAATGTCCTAATAATCTAATTGTACTGACTGGAATCCGTTTAAAATAAATCTTTATCAGATAATTTATTATCGCGTTTCATTATTGTCGTCAGTAGGTACGTTTTTAATTTATAACGCTTTAAGGTTGATATTAGGGTAAAATATAACAGTTTTTTAAACACCTTCAATAATCTGATAAGATATCAAGATTTAGATCAAAATTAGCTCAAGAATGATTACTGTGGTAGGTACACGAAAAATATCTTGCCTTGTATTGTTGAAGCATTTTCTTCTAAAACTCACACCTATTATTTCAAAGAAAGTACCTATTTTTTCTACTTTTGGTTTCTTAAGTAATTGTGTCCCAACCTTTCACTAGGCAGTAGGCAGTCTTTGCCGGTAAGGTGGACAATAGCTGGAACCATCATTCAGAAAAGATAAATTTCTAGATTTTCCCTCCCATCACAGCGCTTAACACTGTGCAAGAACAGTTGTTAAAACTTACCTACTTTTCAAGACAATTTTTATTCCACTTTGAACTTAGGTACTTTTAGAATAATATCCATACAATAACTAGAGTAAAGATGTTGGCGATAATATGTAACCCCAACGGCACATCAACCTCTTAATCGTGCCAACATTCCTTGGAGCAGGATATATCTGACCTTGGGATAAGCGTTGTAGTCTAAGATGGAAGCCGGATAACCAGTTAGGGGCTAGCAGTAATATTTAACCCACACTCCTAATTTTTTTCTATGAAACACCATAACAGGACTGTAAATCGCTTGGCAGCAGTTCTTTGCTGATAATTAGCCACGGCCTTGCCCCAGACCAGAGCAGATAAAATTAAGAAATTATAAGATCATCAATTTATCTCCCAAGGGTCTCTTACAGTGCTCAATATTAACCCAGGTTGTCTACATTAAGCTAAAGATCTCTCCAGCAAAATGAAAATGAAAATTATAATTTACATATACGCATCTCGTTTCCAAATGTAATAATTTCGTATTAGAACCGCATGAATGGTAATTTCCTATTACCTATTACTTAGTAATGCCCCGGATAGCTAACCTAACGTTATTACATATTATTAGGGTCATTACGCCCTTGGGCCACGTGGTGAGTCTACATAATCATTACAGAGATGTTGCGTATTGCGTACACATATATTATAACGATAATGTCAGTGAATACATAAAACGTGGACTGTATACTAAGTCAGTGATAAGTTATGGCTCTAGATCATTTTTTGTGCAATGGTCAGTTGTTGTTTGATACATTTCTAGATTTTTAGCGTTTTGTTTTTTATTTGACGCTTTACTTGAAATACCTCTATGCAATGATGTAATCATGCAATGAAAAGATCCTTAGAATAGGAGTTACAAAGTTTCAGATCAATATACGAGGCATATAGTTCAGAGGATTGAAAACACAAGCAGGCGTGCACTTGATACATACACAAAAGCAGTGCATGACCCCAGGAGCCTCCAGAGTAATGGTAACAAATTTAGGTACGTATTTAGACCCATAAGCTCTAAATACATGCTTAAATACACTGCCTACACTAAAAACATATTATATAATATTTCTACATTGAATCTTAAGTCTGCATAGTGCCTTTTGAAGAATTATTTGAATAATGTTTATGATTGATTTATTGATTCATCATCATCATCATCATCATGAACAACCCATTACCGGCTCACTACAGAGCACGAGTCTTCTCTCAATATCAGAAGGGTTTGGCCATAGTCCAGACTGCTGGCCATGTGCGGATTGGCAGACTTCACACTCCTATGAGAAAAGTTAGAGGTGCGTGCCCGGATTCAAACCGCCGATTAGGAGGCTGACGCCCTAACCACTAGGCTATCATCGCTTGATGCATACTAAATAAAAGTTGTATAGAAGTGATCATTCCAATTCATACTCGTATAATGGTATGAACTTAGTTTGTATTGTATATATTCATATTGTTATTTATAGTATAAAAGATTTTGTATTGCGTTGAAAATCGTACGTAATTGCATTATACAAATCGTACTGTAGATTTTTAAGTTTAATTACAAATGCACACTTTAGAATATAATAGAAAATATATTTTTATTCGAACAACACACAGAGAAATACATACAGAGTAACTTATTACGTAATATTAAATGATAAAATTTTTGAATCTGTGCCTAGTTTATTATGTTTCGTACCAATAAAAAGACGAATGTTGTGGATAAGAATTTACCCACAACGCTGTCAATACCATGCTGAGAAAACAACTGCATTTAGAATTTAAATTTAATGATCCCAAAAAAAAATGTTGCCAAGGAAACAAAAAACCTAGTGTTATCACTGCATCAATAAGAGTATATCTATTCCAGTGAGACCTAGTAGGTAACTGCAATGACAATGCATCAATGACAAGTCCAATAATACAGTTGCTTGGGAAATACCGTCAGATTTTGCAAAATGACAATATTACGGACTACCCGCATAACAAGATTGATGGCCCACAGTAATTAGCAGCAGAGAGCGGGGCGCTTCGTCTTCAACTGTCTGTGTTTTGAAAGCATCCAGTAAATGTTTTATTTTGTGAAGAAAATCTTCAAAGTTCAGTAAGCTTTTGCTTCCTTCTAACGGTCTATTAGCATTATCAATAACCTTATATAGATTAAAGTGTTAATTCTCGGTAATGTTAAAAATGATTCTCGGTAATGTTAAAAATAGGAAAATGTTTTGTGTTTTGTTGTTTTGACGACCTCCGTGGCGCAAAGCGCGCGTCCTCACATTATAAAATCCTGGGTTCGATTCTTGGCTTGAGTCTGGTCTGGTGGGAGGCTTCGGCCGTGGTTAGTTACCACCCTACCGACAAAGACGTGTCGCAAAGCGATTTTTTTTTTATTTACCACAATTTAGCCCTTGATTGCATCTCACCTGATGGCAAGTGATGATGCAGTCTAAGATGGTAGCGGGCTAACCTGTTAGGGGTATGGTAAACTCATACTCCTAATTGGTTTCTACACGACATCGTGTCGAAACACTAAGTCGCTTGGCGACACGTCTTTGTTGGTAGGGTGGTAACTAACCACGGCCGAAGCCTCCCACGGAGGTCGTCAAATTTAGCGTTCCGGCATGAAACCAATTAGGAGTATGGTTTTACCATACCCCTATCAGGTAACCCTGCCACCACCACCACCACCTTAGACTAACCTCAGGTGAGGTTGCCGTCAAGGGCTAACTTGTAGTAGATAAAAAAAATTGGAAATATTCTTTGTTTTACGGTGCAGTTTACTTTACACAATTTCATAAAGCGAATGCAACTTTGTAAGAACTATTTCTTCTTTTTCTTTTTCTTGCTCTTATCCCACTTTATGGGGGGTCGGCGCAAAAGGTTTTTTTTTCCACTCACATCTATCAGCCGTCACCTCACTTTACACAGTCCATCCTTTGGTCTTCCTCTACTTCTTTGCCCTTCCACGTTCACATATCTATAGTGTTTTTTTTTATATAAATTTTTTTATGCTTTAAATTATCCAAATAACGACAGATACCGCTACCACGTTTAGCTTGCATATGTCACAAGATTTTTTGTAATGCACCTAACTGTTATATATTTGTATTATTTTTTTCAATAGTTGGTTTATGTCCTCGTCAATCATTTTTCGATTATATCATCATGAACAAACCATTACTGGCTCATTTCAGAGCACGGGTCTCCTCTCAATATGAGAAGGGTTTGGCCATAGTCCACCACGCTGGCCATCTGCGGATTGGCAGACTTCACACGCCTTTGAGAACATTATGGAGAACTCTCAGGCGTGCAGGTTTCCTCACGATGTTTTCCTTCAACGTTGAAGCAAGTGATATTTTTTTTTTTTTTTAAAACGCACGTAACTCCGAATAGTTAGAGGGGCATGCCCGGATTCGAACCGCCGACCTCTGATTAGGAGGCTGACGCCCTAACCACAAGGCTATCACCGCTTCGATTATATACTACCCGCATATTACAAGATTGATGTTCAAAACCGCTCTCACTATTCTGATTAGTACATGTTGCGAAGTCAATACTTACTAACATAGAACGATGCATCTTCAACAGTCTGTATTTTGAAGGCATCCCGTAAATGTTTTAATTTGTAAAGGAACTTGGTTTACTGGAGTTTACTCAGCGCTTGCTTTCTTTGAATAGTGAATTCAATGGTGTTATAGACACCCGTAAACAGCTTAAAGTGTTGATGAATTATTAAGTCAATAACTATGAAATTGATGCGCAACTTGCTATTTGAATGTAGAATTTGTACGTTGAACAAAATCTGTTTAGTTTGGAATTCTACATTCAAATGATGGTTGCTTTTGATGGAAATTTATTTATTGAATATTATACATATTGAATTTTGTTTTCAACTTATACGATAACTTGACATAAATTTTAAGGATAAAACTTATGTTGCTTGCCAATTCAAGGAAATCATCTTGTAATAATTTGATATTATTCTTTTTTTTTTTCACGCTGGGAGTTGCTTTTACTATGGTTGGGTCGGCCGATTTATTTATTGAATATTATACATATTAAATTGTATTATCAACTTATACGCTAACTTGATTTAAATTGTAAGGATAGAACTTATGTTGCTTGCCAATTCAAGGAAATCATCTTGTAATAATTTGAAGTCCGAAAATGTAGGTAGGTTCTACTAACCTACTCGTAGGCTTGCAGTGTAAAGGCCGCCCTTACAATCTGTTTTGTGGTTATTCCATTTTTTGTGTTCTTTTTTATTATTCGTGTGTAATAAGAGTTTTTGGAACGAAGTTCCTTATCGCGCGTTGTGAAAGACGGAAAAAATTCTTACGAAAAGTTGTCACGACACTTTTTGTTATTGTAAGCTGTGCGGCGTCGCATGTTTCTCTGTCTGTCTCTCTCTCTCTTATAGAAAGCAAGCCAGATATTTTCATTTCTTTTTCGCATTGAACAGTGTGGTGTCGCGACGATTATTTTTGTTGAGTGTATACAGGTTTTTTGTAAATAATAATAATAATAAATCCTGACAGTGTTTCTGCACAAGTTCCGGATATTGCTGATGGAGTACAAAATTGAGCCTACTGATTAAGTTTATATAACATTATATTTAAATATTATTATAACTTAAATAAAATAAAATTTTACTACAATTCCTTCACTAATTAATCGAAAGGAACTTCGTTCCATCCGGGTGTCCCTTAACACCTCTCAAGTTTTTTTATTTTATTATTATTGTAATGCTTAAAACTATCATCTATCCTACTTTTCAATTCAACCCATTTTTTATAAAAAAAAAAAACATATTGCACAATCTCTATATCCTGGTGAAATACCATGAGAGAAACCTCATTGGCTTAGTTATCTCTGTCCACCTAACCTTCTTTATTAAACTCGATGTTTATGTGATATAGTTACTAAATCCCCCCGGCTAAGTTTGTTGTGGGCTTCTTCTTAGACCGGGGCGCGTTTGGAACCCTCATAGCTTTAGTTTTAAGTTATCACCATGAAATAACTATTATGTAAATTATTGACGCGTCAAAAGTGCCTTTTTAAGGACTATTTTAATAAAGATTATTTTGACTTTGAAATCTGTTTAAATTTTCAACGATTTTAGAGTGCTCGAGAATATACAGCAAAATCTTAAGATACAGCGGAATTCTTGCCAACACCAAGTACACTTGCGCCCCACTGGACCAGCCTTTGTCCTCACTTCAAGCGGGCACAATGATGTTTAATTTATCGTTTGACCCAACTTCCGGGCTTATGAAATTTTAAATCTTCTTAGCGCGTACATTAAATTTTAAAGGAAATAAAACATCTTCACAAGAAGTCCACTTCAATGGGAACTTCAAATAAAATTGTGAAATTTTAAATCTACATTATTACTACGAGCTAGGGTTTCGGGGTTGGAACAATATCACTGATGGTTGTATATCCTACCTTTATTACAAAGCACGCGTTACAATCATATTAGAAGTTCAGCGGTATCTTCACTCTCTCTTAATCTCTTGCATTTCACTCCATTTCAGCTTCCACCAACACTTAAATGAAAATAAAAGTGTTTTAGGTTAGGTTTCAATAGGAAAATTATAGCACTGAAAAATCTACCGATTTCGTGTTCCGGCACGATGTCGTATAGAAACCAATTAGGTGTATGGATTTACAATAATCCTAACAGGTTAGTCCGCTACTATCTTAGACCGCATCATCACTTACCATCAGGTGAGATGGCATCAAGGGCTAAGGTGTGGTATATAAAAAAACATCACGATATAATGATAGAAGCGGTTATAGTCTAGTGGTAAGGGCGTCAGCCTCCTAATCGGCGGTTCGAATCCGGCGCCTCTAACTTTTCGGAGTTATGTGCGTTATTAAAAAAATAAAATATCACTTGCTTTAACGGTGCAGGAAAACATCGTGAGGAAACCTGCACGCCTGAGAGTTCTCCATAATGTTCTCAAAGGCGTGTGAAGTCTGCACATGGCCAGCGTGGTGGGCTATGGCCAAACACTTCTCATATTGAGAGGAGACCTGTGCTCTGTAGTGAGCCGGTAATGGGTTTTCGACATAATGATCTGCATACAGTTCACCTTTTTTCAAATTAAGTATACCATTTAAGTTAAATCCCGAAATGAGTTAGTGTTTTTAAGCCACATTCGCTTTTGCAATGGTTTTATTCGCTCAAGAGGCGGTCACACTTGGCGTCATTCCAAACTGGGATTAATTAATTGGAACGCCGGGACACTTCCCGGGTTTCTTAGTTGCTTTTAGTTTAGATTCTTTTAGTGAATTAGAGAAATCTTTTCTTAAATCTTTTCCATTTAAGGTCAAATTTGTACTTATTGCGGATGTAGTAAAAATTTTTTTGCTCTTACCTTTCATTGTACATTAAAATGTTGTTTTCACAGCACTTGTCAATCTCCATTACACATAAGCGAGTGTGTGTTTTCATGTTATATATGATATAGGGGATATAGGTTCGATCCTCATCTGAAATAATTTCTAAACATACTTAATTTTGACGACCTCTGTGAGGCAGCGCGCGCGCTATCGCATCATACAGTTAGAGGTCCTGGGTTCGATTCTCGGGTCGTGTCTGGTCTGGTGGGAGGATTCGGCCGCGGCTAGTTACCACCCTACCGACAAAGACGTGACATCGTGCCAAGCGATTTAGCCTTCCGGCACGATGTCGTGTAGAAACCAATTAGGAGTATCGGCTTACCATACCCCTAACTATTAGCCCGCTACCATCTTAGACTGCATCATCACTTACTATTAAGTGAGCAGTTTTATAAACTTTTAAAAACTAATGTTTTCGAACTAAAGTGTTTTTAAATCTGCATTAATTCATGTATATAGCAGTGGTACCAAGGGGTGGCGTTGTAGTCTTTAAAATTATTTCAACTAGGCAACGCTATCGCTACATTGAATACTGTATGATCAGGTGAGATACTATCAAGGGTTGACTAGTAGTAGATTGAAAAAAAATGGCCGAAGACCTGTCATGGCTAATAGCATTAATGTGCTGTCTTATTTAGCTTTCTGGCTTGGGTAATATAAAATATCTTTATATTACCCAAGCTACTAAATGTAATAATTAAAAATATATAAAGATAACAGATGTACCAGCGTACAAATTTTCCACGTCACTCACCATTGCATCACGTTGATGTAATCATATACCACCAGGTGAGATTTAAGAGAAGTCTTCTCTACCTAATGGATTTGGGGCAAAAATGGAATTCACGTTTTGAATTTCAAGGCATCTTGCAAAATATGGTTACAGGACATAGATGATTACTTAATTCCTCACAAAATCCAAAGCTTGGAAGAACACTAGTATTTAACTGACAAAAGTTATTCTAATCCATCTCAAACACAAGGTTAACGAAAAAAGTTAAATAAAAAATTCTCGAGCCAATTAATAATTTTGCAACAAATCATAAGGACTTATTGGAAAGTTTCGTATCCGAATATTTTTTCTCATTAACAATTTTTTAAGTCTCTTTTCGTGTACCAAAAAACAAAATTTTAATTAAGATTTTAGATTTTACTCGAATATATATATTTTTTTCTTTGTAACTGATTCCTTGTAAGATGGTTAGGTAAATTAGTATACCGACCGACCGACCCGACCTCTGATTAGGACTCGGACGTCCTAACGACTAAGATATCACAGCTTGAATATCAATCAATGAAATCTATACAGAGTAACAGATTTTTTTTTTTTTCGGACTGTCTATTAGCTGTACAAACCCTATTGGTTGCCACAGCGTAACCGGGCTGTTTGGCGAGCTTTGGAAAGAAGTTCTGCCAGAAGAAATTTTGAGCCCTAAGGCTCGAAGAAACTAAGGGAACGACTGCCTAAGGGCGCCTCCTTTGAGGCCGAACCTCGGCTTAGGCGACGTTTGGGATAACGGGGGGGTCGGACGGTGAGCGGTCCGTACGTCTCCGAGGCTGTGGATGGAGCCCACGTCCGGATGACGTAAGATAACGGGGACCTCGTCTTCGCCGGCGAAGACGGTGTGTAGCGTATGATTGTGTGGTAGGTGGTACGAGTGTGTTGTCAGTAGTCATCTGATCGTCGGGGTCATGAAGGATATGTTTAGGTCTCCTCTTTCGGAGAGGAGCGCTTAGGTCGGGGGAGTAAAAAGAAGCCGCAACTACGAGAGGGTTGGGGTGTCGGATTGTTACAGAATTTGAAACTGCTTTGGCTGTATGCCAGTATGCATAAAAGAACGACAATTTGAAATGCAATAGCCCATATAAATTCTACAGTTTAATGTATCGATTCGCAAATTAGATGTGTCAGTATCATATAAATTGAAACACTGGTCTTAAGTATTGTAAATATTATCTGTATCACTTCTTCTTGCCCTTATCAAACGATAAATAAAGTCGGCACATCATCTCTTAAATTAATATGTTCCACCATTACAACAACATTTGTAACGGATTTGTCACATTTTTCACAACCGGCCTGTCTTGCGTCAATTTTGGTAATGTTTTTACTAGAGGTATACACGCCATCTATCGGTGCAGAGGTGCGATCCGATTTTGTCTGGTGGAAGGCTTCGGCCCTGGCTAGTTACCAGTCTACCGACAAAGACGTATCGCCAAGCGATGTAGCGTTCCGGCACGATGTCGCGTAGAAACCAATTAGGAGCGTGGGTTTACCATACTCCTAACAGGTTATCCCACTAGCATCCTAAATAGCATCATCACTTACCACTAGGTGAGATAGCCGTCAAGGGCTAAAAAAAAAACCCTTATGGTTATCGAAAATTTGATTTAAACTAACTTGATTTTAACTAAAAAACACATTATTATTTTTTCCGTAGCCTTTCGCAGGAGTTCGTTTCTAACACAGGGAAGGGAAGGGAAGATAAAATCATCCTTATTATACAGATGATTGAAATAATCCATAAGAGATTTCTTTTACTGTATGTTTACCGAAAGATTGCATTTGTTTCAAATAACTTCACTAGAATATCCTCGTTAAATATCCGATTAAATATTTATTACAATTGAATCATGAAATCGATTGTCCAAACATTTTAACCAAAATCAATTTTTACTCCTTATGTTATTGTTGTTCCTTATGTATTATGTAGAACACACAATCCTGGTAAGGATTTAACTCTCGATCATTCTATTCCATAAACGTTTCATTCGGCAAAACAAAAAAATCTGGCTTCAATAACCCCATCAAAACTTTCTTCGTACCTAAACTTTGCCGTATTTCTGTTTTGTTAGTATTTTTTTAGTTTAATTATAATGTTTTTTTAATTCTATAAACAAAATTTACACCCAATATTTAGAGCCATTGTTACCTACATTGCTACAAGAAAGAGTAGGAAAAGGACATCCCGAAATTCAATCAGCATTTAAATCTTGATGCCTAGATGATTATGTATAAAGTAGTATTTGAATTAAAGAATTGAATTTGATTGAATTGAATTGAATTAAAGTGAATGATAAAAGTAATATTTGAATAAAATGTAAAACATACAATCCTTTTTGGATCCAAACGTCTATACGCGGACCAATAAATCAATTCAACCTGTATCCGAAGTATTGCACTTCGAAGCGGCGTTGGCGACCCGCCAGTACGTGCCTAAAACAACGACGGTTGGAATTGCAATTGTCTGAATTAATACAGCAGTTTGACGGACCACTGTGCGAGCGAGACGGCTAAGGCGGGGATAGACGATATCATCAGTCATCGGATGTAGTACCTTTTAGTTGGGTACACAAAATGAGTAACTCATTCAAATGAAATTGTATTTTATTTCATAATAAATTACCTATTGATATCTTGGAGATGTCTATCAAAAAGTTCAAAGTTTTTATAAAACGAAAGCTTATAGAATAATCCTATTACTGCACTTCATTTCATGTAGCATTGGCGCCACGATAGGTTTCGTGACGCCATTGCTCCTTTAATTACACGCACGGTAGTCGCAGCGAGTCAAATGAATACGTCATAGAAAACTCATACCTATTTCATAACGCATCATCTGGCATAATAAAAACAAGCAAAAAACTGGCGTGCAAAGCTTGCCATCTAAAAATGGTCTAGGATTTGTATCCTCTCGTTTGATAAGAGAGATCCTTACCTCAACTAAAGTACATTAATTACTGTGCTAGTGACCAAGTTAAATGCTCTTTCTACTTAGAAAGTCGAGCCTAGGAACACACCAATTTGTACATAAGAACATCTAGGTATCTATTAAGGCATCCAAATCTGTGGTGGCATGCGAAAATGTGACAAATGGAAGACTCTCTGGTTTCGACTATAGCTTATGATTGGTAGAGCGCCACGTGAGAGACGCATAAATATCGCCTCAGTTCGGCCATCGCTTTTAAAATAGTTTAATTAAAACCCTCCTGTGCATTACCTAAAAGACAGCAACTATTGTACATGATCTCATTCATTACAGCGCACGCATTAGCGAGCGTGCGAGCGGCGTAGACGACGGGCCCTGATTTATCGGACCACCTCCTGCCCTTAACGACACACAGTGATGTACGACTCTGAGGCTGTGATACAAGGCAGAGACTGTAGCGATAACGCCTCGCTTCTACCTGGGGTGTAGGAACAAGTATATAACGCGGAAGCCACACAATGAAAAACTCGCTGTTCAATCCAAACCCATAAAATATGATAGATTTTGGAACACATTAACTGTTAGACACTTAACACCACTTAAGTACTTTTGTTGTGTTTTAAAATTTGCTAAACCTCGCATCGTACCAAAACTTTTACAGGTACAGTGAAGAGTCCAAAGTTGCGATGCATGAGTGGGGAAGCACGTTGCTACTGTTATCCTCGAATGGATAAGGGTGCATAAGGGTTACTTACTTCTTCCACACACAAGTAGGTTTACTTGTGGGAATGTTAAGATGAAAATATAAATGATGTTATCCTATCATGGAGATGGACACTTAGGGCTACAATGGTTCTTATTTTTATGCATTTAGAAAAAAAAGTAAGTATTCCGTTCTAATTAATTCTTGTGGACAAAAATTAGTAGAGGTCCTAGCCTCAATGATCAAATTCCATTATATTTTAGAACATTCCTATTATGAGTAGACAAAGTACATATAATCTTAGGTAGGGTCAATTAAGTGTATCCGTACTGAAGAGGGTGCGTATAATAGCAGACAAGATGGATGCTCCACTGTGGATACTAACACAGAGAACTAAATTCCTTTTATTAAGTATTGATTTTATTTTATATGTGGATCTTTTATATGTTTATCTGTGGATATAAGTTGTCTGATAAATAAATAAAAAAATTAAATCATTACACCAATAATATACGTCTAATATACTATAATAACATATTGTATTTTGTACATGTGCAATGATGTATTATAATATCATAATAATATAATGTTATTAAAATATAAGCTTCAACGGTGAAGGAAAACGTAAGTAAACCTGCATGCCTGTGAGCATATTCATAGTGTTCTCAAAGGCGTGTGAAGTCTACCGATCCGCACATTGCCAGCGTGGTTGACTATGGCCAAACCCTTCTCATACTGAGAGGAGAGCGGCGTCGAGAATGGGTTGGATCATGATGATCACATTCTTATTAGATTTATTTGTTTATAATACATTATATACAACTAAATCTGATAATAATGTTCATGAAAATATTTTCTTAAGTTTATGCCTTGTACTCCACAAAAAAACGGCAACAGCCATCTGCAAAGAACAAAGAGAATTATTCGAAGATGAAGTCAACCGCGTTATTGTGGCACGGACGGACCCGGGTGATAAATGTTGTGCGTAATTTACACTCACGCTTTTGTTTATACTATACAAAGCAGGTCTTGGTTTTATTGTGACCGAAATGGACTAAATGCTCTTTGGTATGGTATAGATCAAAAGGTGTTAGATGTAAAAGTAGCTTAAGGAACATTCGGAATATCTATTGTTTTACAATTGCTCTGTTTTATTTACCTAATGCTTGTATAACTTGCTTGTGGTCACAGATTTTCTTTTGTAGTTGTATGAGAAACTTATTTTAAGGTTCTATCAGTTTAGTTTGTCCAAATTTCTTAAGACCTCTCACTTAAGACTTAAGAATACTTAACACATTCACACAGGCTAAGTGAGTGAGGGCATGAAAGTGAAAATAGCAGGAAGTTTCTTAATTTTTGTGTTTCATAATTCATCTGCGAACGACACTGCAGCTTCCAAGCTTGTCACCCAATTATTATTGGACTAGCTGGTGCCCGCGACTTCGTCTGCGCAGGATTAGTATTTCGAATAGCGTTATATTAGCGTGGCGTAGAAATGAACTAACATTATTATATTAAGACTAGCTGTTGCCCGCGACTTCGTCTGCGTAGAATTGCTGATTTCCCGCGAGATTGACGTTTTAAGCTACAGGCAAATGTCAAATTGCCTATTTTCGTGTTTCTAAATTAAAAAAACATAGGACTTTCAAACAAACTTCCAACCCCTATTTTACCCCCTTCGGGGTAGATTTGGATGAAAAAAATTCTAACCTTATACTTACGCCCTTAAAGAAACCTATTTTCAAAATTTCAAGCTTGTAGACTTAATAATAAAAAAATAAGCAAAAACTATCATCCCCTATTTTACCACCCTTGACAGGTAATATTTAAAAAAAATTTGATGTACATGTTTTTTATTTATTATTATTAATCTTAATGCAAATTTTTGTGTCCCTAACTCTAAAAACAAAGAAATTTCATACAAACTTCCAACCCCCCTTTTACCCTCGTAGGGGTGGAATTTCCAAATATCCTTTCTTAGCTGACATATCTTAACTATCAACTACCTACTTGCTAAATTATAGCTTTATACGTACAATAGTTTTTAAGATCTCGTGTTTAACCAGTATGTAAGTAAGTCAGTATGTAAGTATGTAAGTGACCTTTCGCTTTTATATATATAGATTATCACGCAGATGGTAGGTTTTTGGACAATTCACACTTATATTTTGATAAATTGCAGCCTATGTATGCGTTATTCTGATGTATAAGTTATATTAATGTGAAGTTTTTTAAAAATGCATTCGGTAGTTTTTACGTGAAAGAGTAACAAACATCCATCCATCCTTACAAACTTTCAAGTTTATAATATTAGTAGGATTGTCTTAACATTTGTTAACTTTATCCCACAGAATCTTTTTAATCTTATTTTCGTGAATCGTGGTGGCGCAGTGCGTGCACTGTCTTATTATAAAGTTGAAGGTCTTGGGTTCGATTCCCGGCTCGAGTCTGATTTGGTAACAGGCTTCTTGCCTGGTTACCACTACAACAATAAGCGATTTAGTGTTCCGGCACGATGTCGCGTAAACTACTCTGGGTTTGCCATATCCCTAATAGGTTAGCCCGCTACCAACTTAGACTGCAATATAACTGGGTGAAATTGCCGCCAACTTGTAGTGTATAAAAAATGCACAAGGGCGCAGTTGGATTCATCTTCATAAAAGTATAGATAAAAGAGTAGTACACTAAAAGAAGAGAATTAAAAAGCAAGAAAATTAGATGGCTTCATCAATTCTCTTGGAACAGGTAATGTCCTGACATAATTTAACATTATGAATATTGTTATGTCATTACGATACCATTCATTTTCCCATTTTCACCCCTGAATCCGGCTCAAACATCAATTGCTCAAACTTTACTCGTTAAAAAACCAGCTCGCCGAAGCGCCTCATCATTTTCTAGAGAGTAATGGGCTGACTGGGCAAAATTACCTTAATAACCTTCCTATACCCAGATATAATTCAGCGAAGGTCAACAAAGGATGGCGAGATTCCCTTTTAATTAATTCAGTGTAATATTTCTAAAGTGTTTAAACAAAACCTGATTCTCATGAATGCTCAGCCGTTTGAGTAAATAGTAGAGTATTTTTTCGGTTAAAAATAGCACAAGTAAATATGGCATTATTCGTTTTAATCTTACTATTGACTCGTTTTAACTGTTAAAGTAACTCGAATTTTTTTTCATGTATTTTTTTTTATTTGTTTTCATCGTTGAACCTAATAATAAGTACAGTAGATAGTTACTTTAAAATGTATATTATTTTAGTTCAGTACTGTATCTAAGCGGTGATAGCCTCGTAGTTAGGGCGTCAGCCTCCTAATCAGAGGTCGGCGGTGCGAATCCGGGCACGCACCTCTAACTTTTCGGAGTTATGTGCGTTTTTAAGCAATTAAAATATCACTTGCTTCAACGGTGAAGGAAAACATCGTGAGGAAACCTGCACGCCTGAGAGTTCTCCATAATGTTCTCAAATGCGTGTGAAGTCTGCCAATCCGCACATGACCAGCGTGGTGGACTATGGCCAAACCCTTCTCATATTGAGAGGAGACCCGTGCTCTGTAGTGAGCCGGTAATGGGTTGATCATGATGATGATGATGATGACTGTATCTATATATTATCTATATATCTCATCATCTTTATCAACCGATTTATCCATTGCAGGGATTTCCCTCAGAGTGAGAAGGGTTTTGGCTGTAGTCCGTTACGCTGGCTGTTTGTGAATTGGTGGTTTCGAAACGTTGGAGCTGTCCGCGATTGGTCCAAGACTATCCTGCTTTCTGCTCAATCCCGCAAGAATCACTTTCCCCTTCCCTTGTCTGTCTTCAGCATTCTAGATTACACCATAATAACACGAGCTTTGGTCTTTTTCTCGTATCCTCCGGAAACGTTACACTGTCTTTTCCTGGTTATAAGTGATTATATCTTCTAGAGGATGTTTTATATGTGCCAAGTAAACATACCATATCGCATTTATAATTTAAGTATGGAAAATGAATTATATGGATTAGTTACAAAAATAATTTTATTTGTATCATAATTATAGTAATTTGGTCATCTTGACTTAATGCATTCCATAGAAGCCTGCACAGCATAACTACTTACTATAACCTTCAAGTATTGATAAAAAACGTATAAACTGGTAGAGGGCATTGCGAAAGTCACACACGTTTCCGTCGTCAAAAACGTTTAGTTATAGATGTTACTTATTCCCCTTAGCTACGTCGGGATATGAGGGACTGGATTGAGGCAATTATCGTGGAGTCACATTAAATTTTATCTGTTTAGGTACATTAACTGAAATAATTGCCCGGCCACAGTCGCAACTCTGTCAAACCCCTTTGGTGGGACCGCAATTTTACGACGCTCACGACTAAATGTGTCCTAAATCGCTCCACTTCATTTGTTTCGTATTCAAATCGCATTAGTTTAATTTTAGCCGTCGATTCCTGCGGTGGCAATAATTACGCGGTGGATTTAGTCTGACTGCGGTTTTATGGATACCCAGACGTGCGACGCGGAAAAATATATATAATAAACTTTTTTTTAAACACTTAAACTTAAGGGGGAAATTTATAAAACCGTCGTAAGACCTGTCGTGTCAACAAAGGATGGAGGATCCATACATATCAAAATATTGGGCGGCAAAAAGAACGGATGAAAGAAGAGTTCATGCGATAGAAATGCGAATGTTGAGATAGATGTGTGGTGTGACAATAATGGATAAGATAAGCAATGAATATATAAGGGGAAGTCTAAAAGTAGCGCCAGATGAGGAGTAACAGCTAGCATGGTATGGTTATTTAATGTGGAGGAAAGAAACATGGAAGGGCAAAAGAGTAGAGGAAGACCAAAGAAGAGATGGATGGATTGTGATTGGAATGTGGGATAAGAGCAAGAAAAAGAAGACACACTACAAGTTAGACCTTGACGGCAATCTCGCCTGGTGGTAAGTGATGATGCTGTCTAGAATGGTAGCAGGGTAACCTGGTAAACCCATACTGCTAACTGGTTTCTACGCTAAATCGCTCGAGACACGTCTTTGTCGGTAGGGCGGTGACTAGCCACGGCTAAAGCCTCCCACCAGACCAGACTCGAGCTGGGAATCGAACCCAGGGCCTCCAAATTTATAATGCGACAGCTCCCGCGCTGTGCCATAGAGGTCGTCATCATATACTGTGTACTAGTTAATTAATTATTTCTAATTGGTTTCTACGCGACATCGTGCCGGAACGCTAAGTTTACTATACAAGTGCAGTGGTTGACAAGGTTAACTGGTCCAAGAATTCCAGTTTGTATGCTTCCGTTATACATTCTCAGTACCAGCCTAAAGTTATTGTATACTCCTTGCATAGCATATTATAGTCCTGTATATATAGATAGATAGATAGATATACTCTTTATTGCACATTACAAACATGAATTCAAAATAAATTAAACCAAAAAATTAAAAAAAAAAAACAAACATAATGCGCAAAGGCGGTCTTATCGCTAAAAGCGATCTCCTCCAGACAACCTTTTGTGAAAGTATAGGTTATGGTGTCGTAATTTATGTACATGAAATATAATTAATCTATTTGCATGTCAGTTGATAAAGCATCCTTGAACTTTTGGATATAAATGTTATTGTAACGTTTAAAACAATGTTTATTATTTTAAGACAAACTAGTCGCATGTCTGCGTCATCCAATACCAAGAGTGAAAAGTAAACTGTCCGCACAGGAAGCTCAAGACAAACGATGATGCTGTGACGACAGAGCGCTCATTTATAACAATTACCGCGGTTTTCCGTGGAAAAGTCGCCCGTTTGCGCATTTATATTAACAGTTATAGGCGTTTGTTCGCGATACAATATTGGGGCAGATTATTGAAGTTCGAATTTTAGGTTAAGCAGGATCTAGGTAGGAATATTACAAAATTGCTGTCAGTTGTTTAAAACAGGAATCAAAAACTTGAGAGGTGTCAAGGGACACCCGGATGGAACGAAGTTCCTTTCGATTAATTAGTGAAGGAATTGTAATAAAATTTTATTTTATTTAAGTTATAATAATATTTTTTTTTATTATTAACAAATATAATGTTATATAAACTTAATCAGTAGGCTCAATTTTGTACTCCATCAGCAATATCCGGAACTTGTGCAGAAACACTGTCAGGATTCATACACACTCAACAAAAATAATCGTCGCGACACCACACTGTTCAATGCGAAATAGAAATGAAATATCTGGCTTGCTTTCTATAAGAGAGAGAGAGAGACAGACAGAGAAACATGCGACGCCGCACAGCTTACAATAACAAAAAGTGTCGTGACAACTTTTCGTAAGAATTTTTTCCGTCTAGCCTCCTATCACAACGCGCGATTAGGAATTTCGTTCCAATAAGTCAATCAAATTATTATCAGTAATATATAGTACCACGAGGACCTCCGAGGCGCAGTGCGTGCGCTGTCGCATTTTAAAAGTTGGAGGTCCTGGGTTCGATTCCCGGCTCGAGTCTGGTCTAGTGGGAGGCTTCGGCCGTGGCTAGTTACCACTAAAGACGTGTCGCCAAGCGATTTAGCTTTCCGGCACGATGTCGCGTAGAAACAAACTAGGAGCGTGGGTTTACCATATTTCTAACAGGTTAGCCCGCTACCTAGACAGCAGCATCACTTACCACCAGGTTAGATAGCCGTCAAGGGCTTTTTTTTCCGCTGGGAACTGCGTTTACGCATCCCCTCCGGAAGCGATACAGGCAAGACTGCGCCGCTTCCGACGGGGTATGTGGAACTCCCTGGCGACCAGAATACCCACTAAAACCCAGCGATGCTCCTTCGCGTCGCCTGGTGGCTGGGTCACGGGAACACTTGTGCACTTGACCGCAACCCAGAAGCCGTCAAGGGCTGACTTGTAGTGTATAAAAAAAAACAAATAGTATCAAAAGAAATTACGTAAATGGTAAAAATAAACGTAGGAAAGAAAGAGAGAATAAAAATCAGTTGTTTGGTAATTAATGTAGTTTTTAAAAATAAACCCACGAAGAATAATAATTATGACACAAAAACCAATTTAATGCAGCTAGTAATTATCTACCAAACATTAAAAAAGAAACACGCCCTAACTGCGATCAATGCGAAAACACAATAAAATAAACTTTACACCTTTAGCACAAGGCATAAAACCGTTCAGACGTTACCCAATTTAAAGTTGTAGTAAACGCGTTTAGGTTAAACCTCCGACGTAAATTGATCTATCAGCTACGATACATTCGCTATGCGACAGGCCATTTTTGTTGGCGCGAGACAAGGCATGGGGTCCGAGGTAAGCTGGTTGGTTGCACCAAAACAAATGACTCTGGATCACGTGATCGGGCGATTTGTCGTAACGCCTAAACGATTATAGGAGTCATTAGTCATGTTACCACCTTTGATAACGTCATTACATCCATTGTGTTATTTATGGGCGACGGCACTTTGTAGATTTTCATATGAAAACTCATTTAGGTGCCATGCAATTAAGTTAATGATTTTTTTCGAACATGCGATCCCATATTCCACATTAAAAAAAGGTGGAAAAGAAAAAATGTAGTATAAATTTAAAGATATTATGTTATTTCACCTCTTAACCTTGTTCTGTTTTTGTGTTTTTATTATGTAAAGATACCCGTTTTTAGGTACTCAAACAATATTTAACACTTAGAAATATTAATTATCTAAAGACAGATATTTCACATAGGCAATTAAGATATATTTAAACGAAATTTTCGTAATGAAACAAAATTTTGTATTTATATTTCGTATATCTCAAAAATTGCCACAACGATTATTACGTCACTTTATTCTAAAACACATACATAATAGACGCCACGCAAAGCTCTCGTCGTATAGATAATTTTATTATAAAATAATTTATTATTATAAAAAATATATTAAATAAACCTTATTAGGTTTTATGAGTTTTTGAGGAAACGTTGGTACAAGTTGACATCTGGATAGGATAGCGACATCCAAGATTACTTTGACTGTTAAATGACCTTCCGGGTACATTTGTAAGCTACGTGTCCTATAAGTGGAAGATCCCGGGTAGGATGGTCTCCCTAAATTTACTTTGGGTTTAGTCTGCTACGAGTCGTACCATCACTACCAAGGAAGACGAACTGCCAGGCGATTTAGCGTTCAGGTACGGTAACGTGTAGAAAACGATTAGGTGTATGGGTTTGATTTACATAAATGCCTGCTATAGTTTAGTTATCATACCAATAGATGAAATGACAGACAAAAAAGAAGATGATCCTGAAGGTCCACCATCTTGGTTATTATTGATAAGACCGAGATTAAGAATTGTTACCTAAGAGTCAGAGACGCAAACCAGTGCATTATTTGGATGCAATATGAAAACGGATCAATTTTTTTCTTCGTCTTTAAATGTCACTTTCGACGGTTGGTACACCCCACCACAGTTGTTTGGGTCAAGTCTTTTTGACCTTGATTTTTTTTACGTTTTATGGCTTTACACAGATTAGCCAATGTCAAGTTTATTATTTTATTAGTTCTCTTTTTATGGCTTTGCACAGATTAGTCAATTTCAAGTTTATAGCAATGTAGAAGTTAGGGAGAAATGGCGGGAAACTTCGCACTCCGCGGACGCGGCTTCCTCAAATTTTTCCCAAATCAATACCTGTTAACCATTCAGAAAACCAGCCACTACACAAACGACACCAAAACTGTCCACGACACAACCAACACCAGTCCTTTTCAAAATTAGCCAACAAACACTAATTCAAAGCGTGAAAAGACCGCGCCCGCCATATACGAAGTCTCCCGCCTTTCTCTTAGAGCTTGATTATGGTATTAGGTTTGTTTTATGAAAACGTAAAATGAAAGCTAGAAAATTAACAAACACCTCGGAACAGACTCTCCCAGTAACCCTTTGTTAAAAAGAATAAGGGTATTTATATAAAGGAACGGGTTAGTTTTTTTCGTGCCACCTTTACATTGCTTCCGTTTATGACTGCATCGAGTGATTTTTGTCATGCAAAAATACAAAAGTAGAATTCAATCAATCAATCAGCCTATAGACGCCCACTGCTGGACATAGGCATTTTCGAGAGCGCGCCACCACACACGGTCCTACGCCTTCCTCATCCACCCGCCACCAGCAATCCTTTTCAGGTCGTCGGTCCAGCGAGCAGGTGGTCATCCTACGCTGCGCTTACCGGTACGCGGTCTCCACTCCAGAACACGACTGCCCCAACGGCCGTCGGTTCTGCGACAGATATGACCCGCCCACTGCCACTTCAGCTTCCTAATCCGTTGGGCTATGTCGGTTACTTTTGTTCTCCTACGGACGTCCTCGTTACGGATTCTATCCCTCAGAGAAACACCCAACATACACGCTGAGCGATTTTGAACTTTTGGACAAGGCCTACCGTGAGTGTCCACGTTTCTGCTCCGTATGTCATGACCGTTTATACGCAAGCGTTGAAGACTTTTGTCTTTAGGCATTGGGGTATCGGCGAGTTGAAATTAAGTAAAAGTAGAATTAGTACTTAAAAATTGAGAAGAGTTGTAATCAATAGCGAACTATAATAAACAGTAAAACGTTCCACACAACAACGAATTTGTCAAGTATCTTATCTAATCGAGCTTCCGCTTTGATGTTCCGAGCTATTTTCTCGTTCGAGCTCAAAAGGGACACTATTCCGTCCATTGTTTCGTGGCATGTGGGCAAAATCTGATCAGGGGGTAAAGCGAAACCATGCCTGCCAGTGTCGCGTAGCTCGAACGTTATCACGTATCTGGAAACAAATACAATACCCATCTTATATATCATCCAGTAGTAGAATCAACGCTATTACTCATTAACCGTTATAAATGGCTATTATTATTATGTAGCGTATGCTGGTGAAGATCCTTGGAGTATCTCTACAAGATAAAATCTGATATAAGGGGAATCTCCAGAAGGACCACAGTTAACGATAAAGCTCCAAGAGGCTTTAAGTAGCATGTGCTACATGGCTAGTTGCTTGCTCGGCGACCCACACTAAGTCTAATGGTCTAGAATGCCAGTGCGCTGGAATACTAAGAGAACCCCACTAGGTTGTACAGAGGCCTTCAAATGAGTCTCAAGGGAATTCTGGATGCTTGTATTGCAACACCACTGTTGGACATTCACGAAATATTTTACCTATGTTACAGCAGTGTAGTACGCCTTCCAATTGATACGATGATCATAATAATTAAACAACTATAGCTGTAGTTTTTCGTAGAATATGACAGATAGACGAATTCCTGAATATTTCTTATTCCAGGCGATATATATCGCTATATATCCAGGCGATATATATCGCTTGAGCTTGACAGTATAGTCCAGCTCAAGCCTAATTTATTTTTATGGATTATAAGATAATAATAAGTAATAGTCCTTACGGAACGTTATAAGATTTTTTGACCCAACATCCACTAACACCAGATACCTTGTAACCTGAAATAATTGGAATTAAAGTATTTTTGTATGGAACTGTGTTTTGGCAAGATGGGTGCTTTTGTGACGTTTGTTCGTCCAACTTATTATTTATTAGCTGTTGCCATATCATCTTTCGCGACGTGTCACAGACAGTGAGATCTTTATATTTCGTGAACATACCCTTATATGTAAGAATATATATATTCACCTAGATCCGTGAGTCTATCTGGCGTGATTGAGTTCATTTGAGATTATTCATACAAATTTTTATTTTATTCAACATAGATATACAATATAACGCATTAACGCATAATAATTGATGCAGTGGTTTTACTTTTTCATTTTATTTTATCTTTAATAAGATAGGTAAGTATTGATGCAGTCTAAGAATGCTGCAGGCTAACCTCCGCTTACTAAGTGAGGCACCAGGTACACCAGCTAGTAGTATACCTTGATAAGCACTTACCTACTGTATCGTAGGCCGTACCGACGGAGTACATTGTGTTGTACCTCTGTCCAATCCGCTTGGCCGCCAACAGTCCCATACTGTACTATAAAAGACCCGGAGCTTGAATCACATACATAGAGGATTCTGTAGCAATCTTCTCCATAAAACACTATATCGTACTATTGTTTGTCGATCTCCGTGGCGTAGTGCGCTGTCGTATTATAAAGTCGGAGGTCCTGGGTTCGATTCCCGGCTCGAGTTTGGTCTGGCGGGACGTTTCGGCCGTAGCTAGTTTCCACCCTACCGACAAAGATGTGTCGCCAAGTGTTTTAGCGTTCCAGCACGATGTCACGTTTAAACCTATTAGGAGTACGGGTTAACCATACCTTTAGACTGCTACAATCTTAGATTGCATCATCATTTAACACTAAGTGAAGCCCTCAAGGGCTTACTTGTAGTGGATAAAAAAACATTGTCATATTTATAAGCACGAAACAAAACCAAACACTGCTTCTTCTCAATTTTGAATTGGACGTTAATTTTGGACGGAAGTTGTGACACAAATAAAACTTCAGAGACTACTGATGGAGCTTACCACTTCATCATAGTTGTCCATATGTTGCGTAGTGAACGCGTATGGTATGATTAAATACTGGCCATAGGAGTGGAAGGCGAAATAGTATTCCAATTTGTCACTCCTGGAACCAACATAGTTGCCCATTGCACTGCTTTCTGGTTCGGAGAAGGCATACTGGCCCGGATACGTTTCACTTCTTCTATCTAAACTTGTGCCGACACCTGGTCAATCAATCATAATCTTTATTTAATTAATCCTCTAAAAGCCACTTTTGACGCATCAATAATTTACATAGTAGTGAACTGATGGTGAAAACTACATTCGTAAACTTAAAAGTAAAGCTATGTGGGTTCCAAACGCGCCCTTGTCTAAAAAGAAGCTAGAAAGCACAAGAAACGTAGCTAAGTTAATTTTCTTTTTGTTGTCACCATATCACATACCACTTAAAATTATTTAAGAGCTATCTTATTAGAGCAATATATAATACCCAAGCTTGTTTATTATTTACATAATCCTTTACACTCTAACAGGACTTTTTTACAAGTTTATTTTTTATAAAAACTTTGAACTTATTGAAGAAATTTCATTTGCTAATTTGTTGCAAAATTTATAAAATTACCTTTGAATGAATTTCAAATTTTATATAGCCTAGTACACTAGTTTATTTTTACTTCTAATGTTAAGATTTTTACAAAAGCCATTTCTGCAGTACGAATATAGTGTCAGTATCGGCGGCATTATCCAATAGCTATAGCAATAGCATAGCAATACTGTCTCATTGGTCACAAACCCAACATGTCAGTCCTACATCTATTAATCTTAAATTCCTTTAATTTAGGCTTTAATACATATATATATTACCTCCGAATTCGATGCCGAAATTACGGTTCAAATCTACGCCGTTCATGTTCTTTCTGTGCATACGATCCTAGAAAATTCTAAATTAGTTTGAATGTTATATATATTATATCTTCTGTAATATTACATCCGATGTACTAATAGATAAAATAGGAAGTTATATAGCATCCTAAAATATATAAAACTGTTTTCTAACCACTTCAAATACGCAGTGTTATTGAGAACTAGGACTCTAGGAGCTACAGCGAGCTCCGAGAGTTAATAAGTTCATCATCATCATCATCATCATCATGGTCAACCCATTCCCCAGCTCACTAAAGAGCGCGGGTCTCCTCTCAATATGATTAGGGTTTGGCCATAGTCCACCACGCTGGCCATGTGCGGATTGGCAGACTTCACACGCCTTTGAGAACATTATGGAGAACTCTCAGGCGTGCAGGTTTCTTCACCGTTGAAGCAAATTATATTTAAATTTTTAAAAACGCACATAACTCCGAAAATTTAGAGGTGCGTACCCGGATTCGAACCGCCGACCTCTGATTAGGAGGCTGACGTCATAACCACTAGGCCACTCTGTTAATCACGGGACAGAGAGTTGAAATTAATTAATATAACATCAAATAATTAAATATTATTTGATGTTTGAAATGACTGTAATTTAAAGGTATTTGCCATATTATAAAGAATATGTCTTGTCAGTGTTAGTTTTTTTGAACTTAATATTGTTTATACTCTTTTTACTTTCTCGCATTACGAAATCCTACATATGCATCTCACACAAAGCCAGTTTTTATTATCATTTGCATTTCAGCGGTAATTGTGGAACACACTGTGATAATTTTTTACCATCTCTATTTATTACGGTTCGTGAGTGACATTTCGCTGTCGGACAAACTGATAGCGGATATTTAGTAATAATTGAACATTGGCCACTTTCGCGTTCGAAACCTTAAAAAGTAATAATGATAGATAGGAATAGAAGCAGGCGTTACTTTGCGGAAGTCCATGATAAACAATAAACAGCAAGTATAATGATTTGTATAATATAACACCTAAAAAGTAAAGTCTATCGCTTACTTACTTTACTTTTCTCGCTTGTGAAGTCAAAATCTCCTGAGGATGATCCGGTGTCCGGTCGAAACGTGCGTAGAGGTTCTAGTGGAAGATTTAGTGTGGTGTTATATTATACAAATCTCCCGGTTTTTCTTCGAGCCCTAGGGCTCAAAATTTCTTCTGGCAGAGCTTCTTTCTAAAGCTCGCCAAACAGCCCGGTTACACTGTGGCAACCAATAGGGTTTGTACAGCTAATAGACAGTCCGAAAAAAAAAAAAAAACTCCCGGTTGTCGGCGGAATATAGCAAATTATACTTGCTGTTTATTGTTTAATGATATATAGGTACATGAATGTATTACTTAGAAAAATATCAACCTCCATACAATATGCAATGTTTTGTACCTTAACGTGCGTGTACTCATACCCATCTGGGTTAAGCACTGGTACAAAGCTCCATTCGAATTTCTCAACAATTGTCTTGAAAGCTGTGTCATTGGATTCGGGAGATTTTACAATTTCATTCAATAAGTACGTAGCGAATGCCACCGAAATCCATTCTCTAGCGTGAATACCACCTTCAACGATTATTTTTGGTCTGAAATAATTGTAATTTTCATCATCATCATCATCATCTAATTTAAAACTTATTACATGGTACAGGCTTCCTTGCAGACTCGACAGTAGTGGTGATGTTCAATTGTTTGAACATAAATTTCTGATGGTGGTGTCTATTTCATTTGCAACCCTCCATGATGGTTGTCTTTCAAAAGGCTAAAATATTTTTGACTCACCGATAAGATAATGTGACCATTATCATAAAAAATGGCAAACTATTTTATTTATTAATACAACTTTATTGCAATATATAGGTAAATATAGAAGTACAAACAATTACGTTCATAAATGTTTACAGAGACAGAAAATGTTGTCTGTCACGGGCTTTAAATATCGCCAATCATTGCGAGCGCAAAACATGTTCAGGGAGAGCGTTGCTGCTTTTAAAGTAAAAGAAGCCGAATAACTTGGGGAGTTTGATTGGCACATCCGAAGCTAATATTCCCTTGAAGAGCTTTGGGAGGTGATAGATGAACGCGGACTAAGAAAACTAAAACGTTCCTAAGGTAGGAGAGAGACCAAGGATGAAAAAGAATACAATAGGGTTAAGAAACATGAATACGTACATACATAACATACAATAGACATGAAGATTACGCCGAAGCCTTATGGGTAGCCAATTTAGTTTCTTAGGATACACCAAAATATGATCATATTTTCTAACTACGTTTATATCTTCTTCAAAAATGAAGATTTGTCTCTGAATTTATGTAAGCAGTCAATTTACCTGTTACCTGAACTGGGTAGACGTACTTCCACCGCTAAAATGTCTCGTTTCTCGAACGATTTCCCGATGTTAGTTACACGCATCCTCTGAGGGTAGAGATGGCTTAGATCCTGCAACCAGCTATAGATGTCTTCCAAGCGAAAGTAGCTCATCCAGTCAAAGGAGGCCATGTTACGCCTTATATAGGTCTTCACAGTTTGCATATCGAAAGCACTAGAAATGAAATTATATACTACTGTTTCTGTGTTATTTTCTATCTTTTTTGTTTTTTTTTTCCTATTTTGTGGTGTGCAATAAAAGTGTATTCATTCATTCATTCATTCATTCAGAGGAGGCAAGGTGAAACACTTTTATGTACTAATAACGTCAAATATATCTAACGATTTTATGTGAGTGATGTAAAATTCAAAAAAAAAAAATTCAAAATTCAAAATAATCTTTATTCAAATAGTCATTAAAAAGGCACTTTTGACGCGTCAATAATTTACATAGTAGTTATTATATGGTGATAACTATATTCGTAAACTTAAAACTAAAGCTATGAGGGTTCCAAACGCGCCCCGGTCTAAGAAGAAGCCCACAACAAACTTAGCCGGGGTTTTTCTTTTTTTTCGTTATCACCATCTCACATAATGAATAAAATGAATAATAAACTATAGTACCTATGGAGATAGAGCAATTCACACTCAAGCTTTTTTATCGTTTATATAAATAATCCTTAATATCGTAATATAATTTTTCTACAAGCTTTCGTTTTATAAAAACTTTGAATTTATTGATAGACATCTCAAAGATATCAATAGGTAATTTATTATAAAATAAAAAAAAAATTGCCTTTGAATGAGTTACTAATTTTGCTCAGTTCTGGATGTGAGTTAAATTCGCAAACATTTCCTATAAAGATCAAGTTATGTTTGTGTACAGAGAGGTTCTTGTTAAGGATGCGTATAGTATATGTAAAACGTAGCCTAGTAGTAGTAGTAAAAAATGTGCACAATCGCAATCGTGGAGTCCCTTTCGAGTTTTTTTTTTCACCACTAGTTAGCCCTTGACTGCATCTCACCTGATGGCAAGTGATGATGCGGTCTAAGATGGTAGCGGGCTAACCTGTTAGGGGTATAGTAAACTCATACTCCTAATTGGTTTACACGACACCGTGCGGGAACGCTAAATCGCTTGGCGACACGTCTTTGTCGGTAGGGTGTTAACTAGCCACGGCCGAAGCCCACCAGACCAGACTTGAGCCGGGAATCGAACCCAGGACCTCCAACTTTAAAATGAAACAGCGCACGCGCTGCGCCACGGAGGTCGTCCACCAAACAAAATAACGTCAAAGAAAAATGGACCTTAAAACTACAAAGAAAAATGGACCCTAAAAATAATAAAATAAAAAATTACTTGAAATTAACCTGGACGATAAATTAACAAAAGAGAAGTACTCCAAAAACTAATTGCAGTTTCTTAATTTATTCTTAATACTAGAGATGCTATCACTGAAGATATCTATTTTATCCCGAAAGCTGTTTGCAAGAAATTGCATTCGGTACAATAGACTATGTTGACCCAGATTAGTCTTGGATTTTGGTAAGCAAAATGTTTTACGGTTGTGGAGGCGACTACCAGCTGATCTTAGACTGCGTCATCAGTTACCACTAGGTAAGATTGCAGTGAAAGGCTAGTGAATAAAAAACACTGAGCTATCAGTCCTGCTTAGTCCTACTATAGTGTAAAGGATTACATAAATGATAAACAAGCGTGGGTGTGAAATATTGCTCTAATAAGATAGCTCTTAATATAATTTTAAGTGGCATGTGAGATGGTGATAACAAAAATAAAATTTATCTGGCTAAGTTTGTTGTGGGCTTCTTCTTAGACCGGGGCGCGTTTGGAACCCTCATAGCTTTAGTTTTAAGTTTACGAATCTAGTTATCACCATCAAATCACTACTATGTAAATTATTGACGCGGAAAACCGCCTTTTAAAGGACTATTCGAATAAAGATTATTTTGAATTTGAATTTGCTTAAAAGCTCATTGAATGATCATCGTAGGGCAATTCACTAATTCCTATATACTACGTGGCGTGTGTGGGGCAATAAAAGGATGATGATAATGTATTCTGTCCTCATACCTTTGAACATCGTCCATTAATGTAGCATAATAGATCCCTTCTCGCATAGCGTGTCGTGTAAAAGAGTTTTTTTCCGCCGGTGGTATAACAAATTCAATAGGTCTGTACACCAGACCAGGTTCCCTCCAGTAAATTGCTTCGTACAATATGCCTATTTTCATGAAAAAGTTTAAATGCCCTTCTGAAGTCGGGATACCTCTGAACAGAGTATAATTGTGGTACTTTTTCGAAGAACATTTGCTGGCGATGAATAAAATGATAATGATTGTGTAATGCAATTTCATTTTGTTATCGGATTATAATTGTTTTCGTATTAACATTTCTGTCGCTTATAATAACTAACTCTTTGATTACAGCCACCGAGATTTGCTTTGTTGATATGTTCCATTAATGACATTGACTGTCTACAAATTGTCATTTCGTATTTCTTAGCAAGGAGTCATTATTGGCAAAGTTAAACAAATTATTCGATATAAAATGCTACACATCTTAAAAAAATTACATAGAATGATATAATTATTCGGGTATTTACCTACCATAAAATTTAGTAAAACAAATCTAAAATAGCTTTATTGATATAAACCTGTTACAGGCTAAATTAATATAGACAACAGTTTTGATTATTTTTATTCGTGAAGTGATAGTGGCAACTTAAATCTCCAACTCAAAACTAAAGCTAACAGAGTTGACTTTACTTTTCGCGCTTGTGAAGTCAACATCTGAGGATGATCCGGTGTCGGGTCGAAACGTGCGTAGAGGTTCTAGTGGAAGATTTTGTATGGTGTTATATTATACCAATCTCCCGGTTGTCAGCGGAATATAGCAAATTATACTTGCTGTTTATAGTTAATCATGGACTTCCGCAAAGTAACGCCTGCTTCTATTCATTATATAGATTAATTGCTGAATATTATTCCATGACAACTCCGGCTCTTCTATTGTAATCAGGTTAATAATAATGTATAATGATGTATTTCTGGTTTACGGTTTGTAAGGGAAAAGACGCTATAGCAAAAAGGCTATATATACGTGGCACCATATTACTCCATCAATCCTACCGCACGATCGCCGCCTGCACCCCTGACGAGGAGCTCCGGGTGACGCATGAGAGGCATCCTCACCCGTCGAGCCTTATCCTCGGGTCGTGAGGTGAGTCCAATGGTCCTGGCGCGCCTCGGACGGAGTTAGGGGGCCTCCATCATAGGCCCCCCGTGGAGGGTTTGCCTCGGCGGACGCCGCTGTCTGGGTTGCGGTCGAGTGCACAAGTGTTCCCGTGACCCAGCCACCAGGCGACGCGAAGGAGCATCGCTGGGTTTTAGTGGGTATTCTGGCCGCCGGTGAGTCCCACATACCCCGTTGGAAGCGGCGCAGTCTTGCCTGCATCGCTTCCGGAGGGGATGCGTAAACGCATTTCCCAGCGGAAAAATAAAAATTCTTCCAACATTTGTTTACGAGTAAACAAATTAAAAAACAAATGTATAAATTTCACAATGTTTTTAATAAGTCAAAAACAACGTCAGCAAAACAACCATACAAGTTGATCTGGTATTCACAGATGAGCTGAACAGCTCTCTTTCAACATGTCGATGTCTTACTGTCATGACCTCCAGCAGTCCCACCAGCATTTCCTTGCAGGTTGGCAATATCATCGAAGGTGGGAGCGCGTATCCATATGTACCATTGTCTCGGAGAAGGAAGGTCAGTGCGTATCTGAAAATCATTAAAACAAAAGAAAACTACCAACGTCCAAGGAGAAGATCCATAAATGATGCAAAGCCTTACCTCAGACTTAAGATACATTTATTTTTATCTTAACAGTTGTATTTCTATAACATACCTACTTTCTTTATTTAAAAATCTTTAAAAAAAAATTTTAAAGATTTTTAACCCAATAAAAAAAAAACATTTTCATTGTAATAATAAAACACTAAGAAAAAGAAAAGATGTGGTTTCGTGGAACACGATAAAAGAACGAAGTTCTTTCGGCTAAAGTAGAATCGACACAATTTACAAAAAAAAATCGTATGTAGGTTTTCTTGATTTTTCTCTTCAATTTTGCTGATTAGTTTTTATTTAAGCACAGAAAAGTATTTCCTAAATTGCGCACGTCTCATTTAACGGTTTTATTCCACGGACTTTTTCTTACGGTTTTACTATCACATTTTTTTCAGTTCGGTCGCGCAGCAATATCCCTATCTCCTCCAAGCCTGCCGTAAGGAACTTCGTTCCAAAAACAATACAAAATAACAAATATAGTAGGTACTATTGTGCTAATGCAGCTTTATGATTTTAGATGAATTTTATAATTTAATATAACCTAACCTATAAGATTTTGTGTGGTGTTATATTATACAAATCTCCCGGTTGTCGGCCTAATATAGCAAATTATACTTGCTGTTTATTGTTTATCATGGACTTCCGCAAAGTAACGCCTGCTTCTATTCATTATTTAAAAACCATTGGCTTGTTTTAATTAGTAAAGACATAACACTATTACGTTACCTACTAACGTGTAATATACGCTTTCGCAGTTATTAACAACGCGATGAAAAATAAAAATCAGCAAACTCACTTCACGTTATATGATTTTTTCACCCACGACACGCTATCGCCTGACGATCTATAGCCTGGAACATATTATAACATAAAGGCACGGTCTCGCTGAGTGTTGAGCTTACTTGCGACAGTCTTTTGAAATGACAGTAAGAAAAATATCGACATTTATAAACCATGACACACATCTCAGTACCCACACTTTTTACCCACCTATATGTTAATACTACTTGAGCATTTAGCTAATTTCACTTATTTCATTTTTGTTTAATCAATTAAATTAAACTAATAAATTTATTTTATTTGTTTAATCAATTAACTGTAAAATAACGAATGCTGTTGGCAATTTAAATTAACATGCATATCAGTGGATGTGCACATATGTGTGTTATGCTAAATGTAGAATTTGCAAGTTGTGAGCGTTCTGTATAAATTTATAGATCTAAAAAATAACTACTTTCAAAATATCGTATAGCGGAAGCGCCAGAATAACAAAATCAAATCCTGACATGATAAATTGTTTTATTAACTAATACAAGCATTTATGAAGTGTTCATATAATATATTTTCTATAATTTTAATTCGACGCTGATAACTACATTCATCAACTTAAAATAAAGGTAGGAGGGTTCTTATCGCGGCCAGGTATAAGAATAAGCCCACAACAAACTGAGCCGGGTTTTGTTTATTATAAATACCTCGTATAATAATGTCAAATGTTCATTAAAATAATATAATATGAAGTTCGAGCAATTAAAACCGCTTTTTTATCGCTTATCTAATCCATTGTAAAAGGTATCAGCTCAGCTGAAAGCCTTAGCAACCATTAAGGCATACAGCGCCAATTTTCAGCTGAAAGCTCGGTCCAGATGACGCCACGGAAACGTTTTTGACGTTTATCGCTTAAGCCGATATCAAAAGTAAGGCTTTTTAATTTAATAATTCTGCTATACCTTTCAAAATGTTGACTCCATAAAATTATTTATGTAACGTATGAGACAGACATTGAACTCAAGGCCGTCTTGTATTTTCTGATAGCCGACGTAAGCATTTCACTTTAATTTCATTTAAAATAACTATACAAGGCAAGGTGCAGTAATAAATATATTTATTAGTAATCTATATATATATAAATCAATTGCTGTTCGTTAGTCTCGCTAAAACTCGACAACAGCTGAACGGATTAATCTTATCTTAGTCTTGAAATATTTGTGGAGATCTAGGAAAGGTTTGAAAAGTGAGAAAAATTCGAATAATTGCCGGGAAACCCCTTAAAACAGCCTTTTCTTTTTCCCATATAAACGTATTACCGCTGCACAAAGTTCAAATTCAATCATACAGATTATCCTGTAATTATTTCAAGGTACTCAGTTTAGTTATCCATTGCTTCGTGATTGGAAGACAAACAAACACACTTTCACACACACTACCTCAACGCAGACGAAGTCGCGGGCGTCAGCTAGTATAATATAAATAATGTTTGAAGGAACGCTTTAAGAACAATACTCAGGAAGTATTGCTTTAGAATGCGAATTGCTTTATTATACTTCTTTGTATTGCGAATTAACTCCCAGGTAAGCTGACAATCCTCGTAGTATGAGAATATTCATATGCACCTTTGTAGTAATTTTAAATTAAATCCTAAATGTTTCTAAGTTCGCAACTTAAAGTTAAATTTATTATCAAATCTTTGAATTCACGACACCGTTTAAATTTTACACCGCTGTTGAAACGGCACCGTAATTTCAATTTGCAGTTACCAATTTTCGATTTCAACACACATATTATTCAGTTCACAACCAGACTTACATATGCGTCGTAAACAGTACAAATCGCACTTACCGTATACGTCGTAAACAGTGCCTATGCCGTATTTGACTTTGTACAATTTGTACATTTGCAATATCGCTTGTTTCCCATAATTTTCCTGAAAACGAGATTTGATATTCAAAATTCACATGGATATTATCTGTTACAGCGTTGACAGTCCATTAACGTCATTGTCTGGATCGTCATCATGAACAACTCATTACCGGCTCCTCTCAGTATGAGAAGGGTTTGGCCATAGTCCACCACGCTGGCCATGTGCGGATTGGCAGACTTCACACGCCTTTGAGAACATTATGGAGAACTCTCAGGCGTGCAGGTTTCCTCACGATGTTTTCCTTCACCGTTGAAGCAAGTAATATTTTTTTTTAAACGCACTTAACTCCGAAAAGTTAGGGGTGCGTGTCCGGATTTGAACTGCCGACCTTTGATTAGGAGGCTGACGCCCTAACCACTAGGCTATCACCGCTTATACTGTTTGTCTGGATACAAACCTGTTTTATAGGGGAGAGGGATTTCGGGCATAGACACATAACGCTGTTCCAACGCGGAAGAGCGGGCTTACTATATATTACATGTTATTAAAAAATAAGAAAAATCTGACTGACTAACAGATCTCATCATCATCATCATGATCAACATTGCCAGCTCACTACAGAGCACGTGACTCCTCTCAATTTGAGAAGGGTTTGGCCATAGTCCACCACGCTAGCCATGTGTGGATTGGCAAACTTTGAGAACATTATGGGTAACTCTCAGGCGTACAGGTTTCCTCACGATGTTTTCCTTTACCGTAGAAGCATGTTACATTTTAACTGCTTTAAAATACACATAACTTACTACTTAATATGCATATAATAAAAGACTTAGAGGGGCGTGCCCGGGATCGAACCCCCGATCTTTGATTAGAAGGTGGACGTTCTAACCACTAGTCTTTCACAGCTAGACTAACAAATCAACACAACTCAAATCACTGGAACAGACAAGATGAAGATTGGCTTACAGATAGCTATTATAATAAAATTTTAAAAATTCCATAAGTTGGCACAAAACAGGGATATGAAACTTGTATACTTGTCTGTCACTTTTGAAGTCAAAAGCACGAGAACGACAATCTTGATGCAAACGAAACTTGTGTTATAAAATTGATTTGTTAATTTGTTATTTAACTTATTTCACTTAATTTTGCATGGAATTTAAAATTGCATATTATTTTAGTCATAAGATGGATATCAGATAAACTACATAATTTCCGCAGTATATTTCAATAGTCGAAACTAACTGAGGTGAAATGGCGGGCAAAAACTAGAAAGAAATAATGAAAGTAAATGTATTTATTCTTGTTTAGTGATCACCTGTACATCTTATTCTCCTATTATGAGAAAAAACTCTGGGCTTGATAAGTGGATCATAATTTGGTTGAAGCGGTGATAGTGGTTAGGGCGTCAGCCTCCTAATCAGAGGTCGGCGGTTCGAATCCGGGCACGCACCTCTTACTTTTCGGAGTTATGTGCGTTTTAAAAAAAAAATTAAATATCACTTGCTTCAACGGTGAAGGAAAACATCGTGAGGAAACCTGCACGCCTGAGAGTTCTCCATAATGTTCTCAAAGGCGTGTGAAGTCTGCCAATCCGCACATGGCCAGCGTGGTGGACTATGGCCAAACCCTTCTCATATTGAGAGAAGACCCGTGCTCTGTAGTGAGCCAGTAATGGGTTGTTCATGATGAATTTGGTCAGACGATGATTATGACGATAAAGAAATTTAAACACAAGAGTTATTAACCCGACGCATTCAAGCTATTTGCTTAATGACCGAAGGCTTAGGAGCTGAATAGCAAAGACACATTGCTGCGATAGGCGCAGCTATGTAACTATCATAAATAACATTCGTAAATTATAGCTGGAGGAATCTAAACTTGGGGTTGCTACCGCAGTGTGGGCGAAAGCGGACGCGAAACACTCCAAGAAATCGATGATCTGGATCACTTTAATTTATTTATACATTCTATTTGTACACCACACCTAGAAAATGTTCAAAAAGAAAGATGTACGGTACAAAAAGTATTTTTTGCTTGATCTCTTCCAGGCAACCTCAACGTTAGGAACATATTAGGTGCAATAATAAATAATTTGACTACCGTAGCGCAGTTGCATTATAAAGTTTGGAGGTCATGGATTCCCCGCTCGAGTCTGGTCTGGGAGGCTTCGACCGTGGCTAGTTACCACCCTACAAACAAAGACGTGTCGCCAAGCGACTTAGCATTTCAGCACGATGTCACGTTGAAACCAATTAGGAGTGTGGGTTTACCAACAGGTTAGCCCGCTACCATCTTAGACTGCATCATCACTTACGATCAGGTGAGATTGCCGTCAAGGGCTAACTTGTAGTGTATAAAAAATATATATAATATTCAATCAACTACATATAACTTCATTTTAACTAAGTTTAATGAAATTCTATGTTGTTGGATCCAAAGTCGTATATGGATGTGAAACATGGGTATTAAAAAAGTAAGCGAGCAACCGACTTCAAGCATTTGAAATGTGGGTTTATTGGGAAATGCCCAAAATCAAGTGGAACAGTTTCACATCTAATAAGAAAGTACTAGGAAGGACGGAGAACTGATGTCCACCATTATGCGCAGATAGCTTTCTTTTGCCACCTACAGAGAGAAGACCAGTTTTCCTTCCCAAGACTCATATTAGAAGGATAAATTGTTGGAAAGGGATCTCCAGGACGTCTGAGACGCACATAGTTGGACGATATAAAGAGGTAGACCGAACTTGGTTATCCAGATCTAAATAAAAGCGGCACTTATTAGGAAGGGTTTTCGATTGTTTGGCCGCCAAACTTCAAAGAACTTCTTTTAAGAGAGATGGTATGCGATGATGATGACACAACTAGGGTTAAGCGTTTAAACCCTAGAACCCTCGTAAGCGAACAGAATAAGTGTGATAACCAAGAATAATTTGGATGAATTGTTAAAGTAATAATGATATTATGATAAGATCATCAGATAACGTTAGTTATTTCGTAATCACAGACCAATTTAATTTATTAATTTAGGTTTTGTTTCCGCTTTCACTAAGCAATAAGCATACAGGCTAAGACAAACTTGGCTTGAAATAAATCTTTTGTACGAAGCAACAGCCTATTTATGCTCCGAGCCTCTTCTGTGCAGTATTTACATGGCATGACCTACTAAACTATATTCAGATATGAATGAGAACATTTCCCGAAGGTTCGACATGGCTGAATTTTTTTCTCATTTCTAAAGCCCTGCATATAATTTGCCCTACATCTTGTTGCTAACGTAATATAAAAACTATATATGTACTTAATTCTTTACATTTAAAATACAAAAACCACATTTTTCTCATAATGAAGAACGAAGTGAAAGAACGAAGTGAATTCGTTATTAAATACGACATTTTATAACTACTAGACGTATAAAAATAACATTTAACAAGTGGGTAGAAATAAGGAAACAATAAATGGAAAAACGGGGACGAATGTTTTGTATGAAAGTAATATGTTTTGCGGTTAGAATAACAGAACGTTTCAGCATTTGGGATGTGATACAGTGACAACTCAGACAAACTGAGTTACTTTTGAAATTATGTAAGTATAGTAAAAAAAAAACATAGTACAGGTATCAATCGCGTGAATCCCAGATTTTATTGTGTCAAAGTTAATAAAGTGACTTTATTGCATGACCATACCTAGTACAGCACTTTTATCCTGAAGATTATATAAAGTTTGAAATGGCAAAATCTCAAAAAAGCTAGACTACCTTCCTTGGCGCAGTACGAGCGCTGTCAAATTGTTGGATGTCCTGCGTTCGATTCCGGTTCGCATCTGGTGTGGTAGAAGGCTTTTGTCAAGGCTAGTTACTACCCTACCGTCAAATACGTGGGCTAATCGATTAAGCATAGAAACCAATTAGGAGTATGGGTTTACCAAATCGCTGATATCCCGCTACAATCTTAGATTGCATCACACTTACCATCAGATGACATTGCCGTCAAGAACTAATTGTGTAGTAGTGGTTAAAACTTACCATTTCACTAAAGTTTTCAAGATGTTTCACCCTGTCAGAGTATGGCACTATAATTTTCTGTCCGTATGAATGGATAGAGAAGTAAAACTTGAGGTTGTAGCTATTCCTTCTTACAAAGTTAGAAATGGCCAGAGTTTCAGGCTCAGAAAAAGGTCTTGGACCACAGTAATTGTCATCGGTTGACTTATTGCTGCTGTCGTGACCTTGAAGATTATTCAACCATTTATCAACACATAAATATTTTAAAACCAAAAATACAACAAATACATTCTAAAAATATAATTATTTATTTCAGTCTAATTATATCCTACTGTTAGATTCAAGCTACCATTTCGCCCCTGTTAAGAAAATGCCTTTTTATTTTTTATTAATTAATTTATTTATTTTTTACAGAAGCTAAGCTTTTAAAAGGAACAGAATTATATGACTTCAGTTACGAAGTTTCGACTATACATGGGGAAATTAAATATCAAAACCTTCTGTTAATTTTCAGAATGAAAAAATGACAGATTTTACAACCCAACTCAACGACGGTATAGCTAAATTCAATATATTATAGTAATAATTATAATATAGTTCCGCCAAAATACCACCAATGTAATTTTTATCAGTAATTTTGTTAATTTAACCGTACTCACTGCAAAAGTTGTAGTCGAAATTTTTATTCAAGTCCACTCCAAATACACCATTGCCTTGTTTGTTCCTATTTTTCCGCCACATACGATCCTGGAAATTGCTTTGGATATTAATTATAGAACAAATACACAGTTAAGAACCTTAATTGCCCTAACCGTGATTCTCTTAATCGATGAAATATGAAATTAAGTAAAGTGTTAGTATGTTTCCATTGTATTTTTTCTTAGCCCTTGAATGCAATCTCACCTGGTGGTAGGACATGATGGAAGCGTCCGTTACTAGTACGGTAGGCATACCCAGTACCTACAGATATACCAAAATTCCTACCCGCGTTAACCTTAATCGTCTCACCTTGCCGGCTTTATATTTTAAGGTCAGCTGGCTTATTTTGGGTAGTTGTTTGGTTAGTGGGCCATGATTTTGCTCACAAGGGAGATGATGTCTATACCTTTGGGACTTTAATATGCTGATGAAAGAAGATACAAGAAAACTTACTGTATTCATGCTATAAACATAACCATCTGGATTAACCACTGGTATTAGGATCCAACGGTACTTTGTAGCAACTTGTTGCAACTTCGAATTCCTGGCTTTATCGGCTTTTGCTATATGATATATCAAATAAGTCACAAACTCAGTCGTTATCCATTCGTTGCCGTGTAAACCTCCTTCGACTATTACAGTTCCTTTCGCTTTCGGGTTATGGAATTCGATTGCTAGAATTTCTCTGCCCTCAGCGGAAAAACCGACTGCCGTTAGGTTTAGTTTATCATTGAACTGGTTCGATATGTCTGTCATCCATTGGTAGATGCCTTCGAGGTTGTGGTAGCTGGTCCATGAAAACGAATCCGCCTTCATTCTTGTATAGCTCATCACTTTTTGACCATCGAATAACCTGTAAGAATGGAACAGCGTCACCAAGACGATCGATTGATTGACTAGCTGATCTGGTAAACTAAAACTAATTTGATTATACAACTATTCTGTATGTTATTGTTTTAAATATAGTGTTACCTAGTTATTAGAAATTTAATTGACATGTTCATCTAATAAATAATGAAACGTTCTTTCGTTTAATCTAATTTTAAATTGGATATAATAGCTTTTATAGTATTATTCTTTATGAACACTACAACATAAATAATGTAATTGATGTCATTGATAAACACGTATGAATTATTTCATGAATATGTCATCGAATTATTTGCTTACAAAATTCCTAAGTGGCTATTCACCGATTTTTTCGATTTTCTTTACTATAGCTATACCTTTTTTTCTAAGAAACTCCTAATATCTACCAGCTGCCAGGTATCTATTGAAAATATTACTTTCTGGCTTGATTATTTTTCTCTTATGTTGAAAATATATTTAATTTAGTTTTGGTTAATAATTCTGTAATTTAATAAATTTAAATATTTTCACTTTTTTGTTTAGTATACAATAATATCATGTATTAATTTAAATTTTGTTGTAATTACAAGTTTTAGAATTCTATTAAGTTTGTTGGATGTAAAATAACCAGATTCCAGCAATAAAAATATATTATCTTCTGTTAAAATCAAACCGCCCTTTACATTTTTTTTTTATTTTAACTTACTTTTGTATGTCGTTGGATAAAACCGTTCCTTCCAGAACAAAATGCTGCAACCTCTCATTAAACAAATGAATGTCCGTCGGACTGACCAAAACCTGAACATTGTTATATAACCTTGAAGGTTTTGTCCAAAACATAACATTAATATACTTCATCTTCTCCAAATTTTGCAAAAACTCCAACTGGAATCTCTCCACTGGCATCAAGTTATATAAAACATAGTTTGTGTATTTTTTTGATTTACAAGAACCAATGGTTAAAAATATTACAAAACAATGAATCAAAAAAATTATTTCCATTTTGTAAAATGTATAAATATCAAATGAGAACTTCAAAAAGTGCCAAATGCCGAAAAGTTAAAGATTGATTCACGTCATAATTATTCTTCATATGATTGATACATGCCACTTTTTAATCTTGTAGCACAGAGCAGACAATTCTTTCAGTCTTAAAAACTGTTTGTATACTCTTTTATCATCATCATCATCATCATGATCAACCCATTACCGGCTCACTACAGAGCACGGGTCTCCTCTCAATATGAGAAGGGATTGGCCATAGTCCACCACGCTGGCCATTTGGGGATTGGTAGACTTCACACGCCTTTGAGAACATTATGGAGAACTCTCAAGCGTGCAGGTTTCCTCACGATGTTTTCCTTCACCGTTGAAGCGAGTGATATTTTAATTGTTTAAAAACGCACATAACTCCGAAAAGTTAGAGGTGCGTGCCCGGATTCGAACCGCCGACCTCTGATTAGGAGGCTGACGCCCTCACCACTGGGCTATCACCGCTTCATCTTTTATCATCAATCATATATTATGTTGCAGCATCTATTATTGATGAGAAAGAGGATACAAACAGTTCGTCAGACAGAATTATCTATGCCAAATTAATGTCCAATTGCTTGACAATTATGTCTCCATTCTAATAGCAAAGAGGAATATAAAACTGAGACCCATGCTGCTCAAATATAGATTAGCTTCCTTAGATAATAAACTATTTCTCAAATTACGAAGCTATCAAACTGAAACCAAACGAATTAATTTCCAACTTGTCCAAAATCGGTTTTAATAATAACGATTAGATAAGAATGCCAAATTTCAACGCGTTATGTCCAGTGAGCCTTAGGCTCGGCGCAAACGGGCCACCGACCACAGCCACCGGTGGCTGTCGCGCGCTACCATACCGCCACATTTGCAGTGTCAGAAGCGAGCGACAGCCACCGGTGTTCAGAAGCCGCCACACGTTTAACCCACTCTCTGCTGCGCAGTCTTACGATGGACTCCGACACGGAATGTTTGCTCGCGCTATTGTTAATACGCAGACGACGTAGACAACGCCATCGCCGCCTATATTGGATACATCCAATTTTAACTGGTCCTACAGTAAAACATAACTTGCATTTCGATAATCTACAAAAATATCCAAAAAAGTTTTTTAGACATTTTCGAATGAGTTTGACTACATTTCAAGAACTGCTGTTGGTGTTACAAGATGGATTAATACGGCAAAATACCAGTATGCGGCAAAGCATCAGCCCTGCAGAGAGACTCGCAATCACGTTAAGGTAAGTAAAACACATTTAATATTTAAATAGGTTTAAATAAGTAAAACACATTTAATATTTTAACATTTATTATGATGAGTAAGATCCGTAATTTTAAACTTTAACTGTGACAAGTCGCCCTTGTAATCAATTTTTAAATCATCGTGAATTTATAATTCTCTATGATTCGGTACCAAACATTTCTTCTATTATAGAACTATTATCAATAGAATGGTTTGAATAATTTGACAATGCCGATGGAGAAGACATCGAAGTCGATGTAGTAGCTTGGTTTATTGTATAAGCATTTGTGTTTTGTGAAGAATATACATAAGATGGTGATGAGTAAGATCTGTAATTATGAATAGGTTCATACATTTTGTACTTCTTAATCAGCTGTAACATTTCACCCTTGAAATCAATTTTAAAATCATCATGAATTTTTCTAATATCCGGCAAGACTGACATCAAGAAATCTTTGTCAGGATCCACATGTTCAGGTCTTACACATTTATTTTTTATATTGTCCGATAGTTGTTTCAATATTTCGTTTTCTGATTTATCAATCCTCCTTTTCGTTGCCCTTCTCTTGGAACTGCTCATAGAACAAGTTTCTTCTTCATTTTGTTCCGTTTGTTGTTCTAGTCCTGAATCATTTTCGTTAATCTCTTCATCCTTTGTAGGTCTCACGTTTTTAAGACGTTTCAAAAAAGACAATTGATTAAAATATATATATTCTTTCCTGCCTGATGCTCCAGATCCGCTCTTCTTTTGCTTCCCAATTTCTCTGTTGAAACTATCGCGGAGACTCTTCCACTTTCGTTGCAATGTGGCAGCTGTAACAAATTATATTATTATTCAACAATACTGTATTTAACATAGAAGTTGCTATTTGTTTCAGGTACCTTGGTACCGGATGTTCATTTGGAGATTTTGAAACGACTTACAATCGTGGTGCATCTACAGCGAGAATGATAGTCAAAGAAACGTGCCAACTAATTTGGAATAGGTTAAAAGCAATATGTATACCAGAACCAACGAAGGATATGTGGAACGAAATAGCTAGCGGGTTTCTAGAAAACACTAATTTCCCTAACTGCTTAGGTGCTATCGATGGGAAACATATAAGAATTGTTCACCCATTTGACAGCGGATCCTTATACTACAACTATAAGAATTACTTTTCGATGGTACTTTTGGCGGTTTGTGACTCTAATTACCTTTTCACATTCGTGGATGTTGGTTGTTATGGCAAAGCATCGGATTCAACAATATTTAAAGAGAGTGAATTATTTAAAAGGATTGAAGACAAATCTATTAATATACCTCCAGAAAGACCAGTTGGTAACCGTCAAGCATTAAATTATTCATTTGTTGGTGATGAAGCATTTGGTTTATCCGAACACATGTTGAGACCTTATGCTGGAAGACATTTGTCTTCAGATAAAAAAATATTTAATTATAGACTAAGTCGTGCTAGGCGCTGCATAGAATGTGCATTTGGTATACTTTCCAACAAATGGAGAATACTTCATCGCCCATTAAATACATCTATTGAATTCTCAGAAGACATCGTAAAAACGTGTTGCATTTTGCACAACTTTGTTCGTAAAAGAGATGGTTACAATTTCAAACACACGCTGAATGTAGTCGGATTCGAAAATGTAGAAGATACAGGTACACCAACTTTACGATCATGTACTACACGAGACATATTAAAAGATTACTTTATGAATGAAGGATCAATACCATGGCAAGAAAACAGAATATGAATAAACACGACACAAATTATTGAAAATGTCAACTTACCAGCGGCGCTTTTTTCTTTATTACTTTTGTCCTTGAAATTCTTAATAAATAATTCACAAATCTCTTCCCAGGCTTTTACTTTCTCATTTCTATTGCTATATATATCAGAATGTAAATCCCAAATAGCGGGACGTGAATGAATTTCCGATATGAATCTATCAATATCCATTGAGGCGTCGTGCTCCATGGTGACGCGTGCAATACGTAGAACGTCTAACGGTTAACTGCGCGGGGGGTGGAGCAGTGCGACGGTGGCGGGTGTCGGCGGCTTGTGTGGCCCGTAGCGACCACAAGTGGCGAGTCGCGGACACTGCTGTAGCGAGTGGCCGCCACCGGCTACACGTGTGCGGCGCGTCTATACAAAATATATGAAAAAATGTGTTAAGTCGCTGTCGCTGGCCACCAGTGGCTGTGGTCGGTGGCCCGTTTGCGCCGAGCCTTATTCATTTATTATTGATATCAAAAGGAAATATAATTCATATTACACTAACGGCACTGATAAAACCGAAGAGGTATGTCCTCGGTGCTATTCTGCAACTTAACAGCTTAAAACTAGAGGAACTGGGTAAGCATATTAGGCATGAAAAGAACATTTCCTAATTGAGTTAGACGGTCGACACAAATAAATCAACCGTCCAACTCAGCCAAAAAATATTCCTTTAATTTCTGTTTGACTTTTTAATATGTAATTTTTGGAACGCTGGAGGTAGTTCGTTCATTAATCGTGGAACCAAATACGCGGTCGTTCGCTTGCATTGCATGTGCTTCCTTTTACACGTATATATTAGCTTTATTATTCTTTGGATCAAATTTAGTATCGAACTCGAATCTCGTAATCAATAGTTCTAAAGAGGTAATGTCTATACTGTAAACCACCAAAAAAAGACTGCTAGGAACTTTATAAACAGATCTGATTTAATTTAAGCGCTACATTTCGAAATACCAAAGTTCCATAATTTTTAGGTACTAAATGCTTTAATTAAAATTGAAATTAGCAATGGTGTGAAACGAAATTAAACCGACGACGTCGTGCAACTTTGTGCATTATTCACAAAACTTACCGTTAAGACAATAGCAGTCTTTCCGTTACTTTAGTTCCTGGAACTGAACTTTTAATGAGCCAGTAGGTATTTGTTACTATATTTTGTTTACTATGAACTATTATACAAAGTTTATGCTTTTACTGTTTCACTTTTAGTTCGGATGTTTGATTTTAGAGTTCTCCAGTCGTACTATGTTGTTTGGGTTCACGTAGCAATACGATTTAGAGAGGACATGAATAAATTATGTATTATATTTATATCATTTCATAGCTATATTTGTTGTTATTTGTAATATGTTTTTTTCTTTTCTTTTTATTATTATTACTTTTTTTTTGTTCTTGTGACGTCCTTCTCAGCAGAAAATCAGCGACGTGTTTTTCATATAATGCCCTTTCTGGTTGGTTTACAGACAGACATACAATTTCTGATTAGAATAAGATGTACCGTGTGTAACACCACATAAGAATAAATTTTTAGAACATTTTCATTCTTTTTCTTTTTTATTTGAATTTTCGGCGACGTATCTGGCATATTTGGGAGAATTAAAGTTTTGTAAGTAGGATGTCAGAGTTGATCCACAGTGGCCATTTCGGAATTTATAGCTCCTGAATTTTCTTTGATCTCCTCACAAGAGATGAAGCGTTTAGGTACGACGCCATGTAGAAACCGATAAGTTGTATGGTTAGAGGTTGGCCTACCTTAGCCTGTAACATCACTTACCGAAAGGTAAGATTGCAGTCAAGTGTTTAGTTACACAGGTCTGGTCAAGCCACCACGTCAAGCCGTCGATCGTATTATTCATTCATCATTCATTCATGATCAAGCCATTGCCGGCTCACTACAGAGCACGGGTCTCCTCTCAATATGAGAAGGGTTTGGCCATAGTCTATCACGCTAGCCATGTGCGGATTGGCAGACTTCACACGCCTTTGAGAACATTTAGGAGAACTTTCAGGCGTGCAGGTTTCCTCACTATGTTTTTCTTCGCCGTTGAAGCAAGTAATATTTTTTTTTTAATTTTTAAAAACACACAAAACTCCGAAAAGTTAGAGGTGCTTGCCCGGATTCGAACAACCGACCTCTGATTACCACTAGGCTATCACCGCTTTTCGTCGATCGTATTATAACTGAAGTTAATTTTTATTTTTATTTTTTTATACAGTGGTTGACTGGGAAAAGTCGCCCTAGCAATAAGGCAGTCTTGACCCGCATAATATTTTTAGTTTAAGAGTTGAGTTTTTTTTTTGTATATTTTATTTTGCGTAGGGTGGCAAACACCGACTAGAAAGATGGGTTCAGCCGGCAACGCATCGATGGTTCCTCTAGTGCTGCAGATGGAAAACGGCAATCACTTAACAACAGGTAACCCGTTGGTCGCGAAGTAATTTAAAAGTAACCACAACGACCCAACGTTTTGCGAGTTTTTTTTATACACTACAAGTTAGCCCTTGACGGCTATCTCACCTGGTGGTAAGTGATGATGCAGTAAGACGGGGTAGTCGGCTAACCTGTTAGGCGTATGGTAAACCCACACTCCTAATTGGTTTACGCGAAATCGTGTCGGAACGCTAAATCGCTTGACAACATATCTTTGTCGGTAGGGTGGTAACTAGCCACGGCCAAAGCCTCCCACCAGATCGAACTTGAGCCGGGAAACAAACCCAGGACCTCCAACTTTATAATGCAACAGCGCACGTTCTGAGGTCATCAATTTGATCTCGAACCATCCAACTATGCATATAAGTACTAAACATGTTTACCTTAATTCAAAACTCTTGAACTCCACATATTGCAAACTTATAACAACAAAATTACAAACTGCGCTCAAAATCAATCAATAGTTTTTGATATAGTTTCATAATGTAGGATCTTTTAAGTTTGAGTACGAACATCCGATATTAAACGTTACAAGCAAAGTTTTGAGTACCTTCCGGCAAGTTCTTATCGGGCGGAATTTCAAAGCGATATCGACGATATACCACGGGTATTATATACTTGAGTCTAAAACATGCGTTACATAGTCCATATCTCGTCAATTTATACTGATATTTATAAGAAGAAGAAGCAAATATTTGTTTATTATATTTGTAACGTATCCCTTGAACAACTTATACGTAACAGGACTCGCAACAAACAAAATTGTTATACCCTATACATCCATGCCTTCTCAATATACCTACATATTTTAACTTTTTGATGACCTTTAAGACGTGACAGCGTTTAAAATTGGAGTTCCTGAGTTCGATTCCCAGCTTGAGTCTAGTCTAGCTTCGGCCGTGGTTAGTTACCACCCTACCGATAAAAACATGTCGCAAAGCAGTTTAGCGTTCCGGCACGATGTCGCGTAAAAACCCGTTAGGTGTATGGGTTTACCAAACTCCTTACAGGTTAGCCCGTTTCCATCTTAGACTGCATCATCATTTACACCAGATGAGATTGCTGTCAAGAGCTAACTTGTAGTGGATAAAATAAATAAATAAATATTATTTAATATTTTACAAGTATATTTTAATGATTTTAAGTTTATCGCTTGAAACATAATATGATTTATCGGTATTATAATTCTCATTGGAATTACTTAAACAATTGAAATTTAAATATTTTTTTGGAATGGCTAAATAGACTAACTTTCGAAGTAAATGGGCTCTACAACTCTGTAGTTTTTTTAATCAAACTGTTAGTAGAACAAACATACAAACAAATGAATCTGTTAAAAAGAAAACTTCGCTTAAAAAACTAACTAAGACATTTTTGATTGCCGGGTGTTAAAACTTTTCTTATTAATCAAAGGAAGGTTTTTATGCAGCACTGCCCATTGTTGGGAGACATCTGTTTAAGCGGGATCACGAAGTTTGACTGTTTAAGAGGCAGTTTAAACAAATTAAAAGTCCATCGTCTCCTCGCTAAAGATAAGGGATAATACCCGCGGGTTCGTTGACATCGGTTTGTGATTTAAGTAATTAACGCTTTACTGTGATTTACTTAATAGTTTTCACTTTAATTTCATTGCAGTGCTGAAACAGTTGTAAATTCATTTAAACCATGAAACAGACTATCATACTGGTAAAAGAACAAAAATCCGTCAGTGTAATCCGTTAGAAGGAGAAAGGCGGGAGACTTCGTATATGGCGGGCGCGGTTTTTTCACGCTTTTCTTGAACTAATGTTTGTTGGCTAATTTTGAAAAGGACTGGTGTTGGTTGTGTCGTTTGTGTAGTGGCTAGTTGACAGGTATTAATTTGGGAAGGGTTCGAAGTTTCCCGCCATTTCTCCCTAGCTTCTAAATTGCTATAAACTTGACATTGGCTAGTCTGTGCAGAGCCACAGAGGGAGAGAAGTAACAAAATAATAAACTTGACATTGGGTAATCTGTGTAAAGCCATAAAACAAAAAAAAAAAAAAAAAATCCGTCAGAATGTACTTCTACAACAAGAAAGAAAGCCGTTATATATGTATATATATTATTTTATACCTCCGGAACAATGTCGCGTGAAAAACTATTTGAACCTATGACTTTGAAAACTTACTAAGTTTACTACCATGTTAAACTTACCATCAGGTGGCAATGCAGTCAGTGTCAATAAATAACAAACCTAGTGAAAGTGTGACGCCATAAGAGAGCGTTATACCGTTTGTCTGATTGCAACAGGTCTATATTACAGTCAAAACGCTAATGCATGTCCACATAAGCAATTGGGAATCAAACCCAAGACCTCGAGTCGAACAAAGTAAAATTTGGCTCAGTGAGGATGACACCGCAATGCTAAATAGGCGTTATGACATAACATAATGTTAGTTGGGGGTTTTGACATGACACATTACGGTTATACGTCACATGTCGTGCGGGTAGGTATAGGCAGAGAGCTGGTGGCGGTTTTATTTAGTAATAGATTCCGCATTTGATTAAGGTGAAGGTAATGAAGTATTTAAGCTCTTAATTAAGTATAATTTAGGTTGTAAGATCGAAAAAAACAATAATAAAAAAAAAATTATTCCTTGTTACCGCATTTTGTACTTTGTCAATTCATGTATGTAATACTTTGGTATCAGGGCTTTGAAATAAATACCATAATTCAAACAATTATTTTCGCCGTTAATGAATTATTCAAAATTAATTCTTTTTTCCATTAATACTACGAACACAAAATATTTAAAACCTATATGAAGTCTAATTTCAGGAATTTTGACGCACTTAAATATAGCAATATTGTAGCATCCCGCACGTGGTGGCCCGTGCTACACTGGGAATTCACTCCCGCACCGCGGGTATGACGTTATCGATGTTAAACTGTTGAAATGCGCAATAACAATACAATGCACGTACGTACCTTGGACTGCTAACTGCACTCGATGATCCTCCACCAGATCCAGGGATTACAAAATAGGTTAAGATAGACAAAATAGGTTAAGGTTCGCGAGTAGTGTGCGCGCGCGGCGTTCGTTCCAACGGCCCGTTTTTAACTGGCCGACCGCTGGTGTCCCACCTCGTGCGTTCGCTCCAACTCCCGACTAGTACGACGTGCATTACAGCCGGAGGAGGCTGTGTTGCCGTTGCACCTTGCAACCGTCAAACATCGATCATCCAGCGGCGCGAGATTTAAAGTGCGGTGACGAAACATCCCGCCCACCAAAATGCCTATGGTATTTTCTGGTTATAACGCGATAAAAAAAAAAAAATATATATATATATATAAAAATAAAAAAGAATATATACTTAGCTACACGAAAGAAAGTAACGATGTTAATGGACTAAAAACTAACTAATTCTAATTGACGATTGAAATAATTAACTTAGACTTCAACGGGTAAAGGACATAATTTGACTAACGGTCGTTGAAGTTGATTACTCGTTGCGGTTCTTAGAATTGCAATCCGAGCCACTCCATCAGCACCAGAAATAAGGTCAGTAACCCGGCCGAGAGGCCAGTGCAACGGAGAGCGATTTTCGTCCTTGATGATCACCATTGACCCAATTTTTAATGGTTTAGAATGCTTTGTCCATTTGGCGCGTTGTGTAAGGGAGTTCAGATACTCATGTTTCCATCTTGACCAAAAGTTCTGATGGAACGCCTGTAGTAGCCGCCAACGGTTAAGGCGATTAAGATTAATATTTGTAAAATCCTGATCAGGTACGGCTGTTAAAGGTTCTAAGGTCAGAAAATGGCCCGGTGTTAACGCGGATAGATCGTTGGGATCTGAACTAATCGGACATAAAGGTCTTGAATTCAAGACTGCTTCGATTTGAGTAAATAGTGTTGTAAGCTCCTCAAATGTCAAGACCTGATCACCAACTACGCGATATAAGTGACACTTAGCGGACTTTATTTGAATCTCCCAAACTCCTCCAAAATGGGGAGCTGAAGGTGGGTTAAATTTAAATTCAATCATCTCAGCTCTAGAAGCTTGATGCATTAGGGATGTCAGTTGGTTACGAGCCCCAATAAAATTAGTCCCACAATCCGCATGAATTACGTTACACCGACCGCGTCTTGCTACAAAACGTCGTAGTGTAGCAATGAATCCATCGGTGGATAATGTCGACACTACCTCCAAATGGACGGCTTTGGTTGCTAGGCATATAAACAAAATAAATATGCCTTATCAATTTTAGCACCACGATGTAGGCCTAGCTTAATGCGAAAGGGCCCGCCAAAATCAACACCCACAATTGAGAATGCCTTTACCTGGTTAACGCGAAAGGACGGTAGGTCGCTCATAGGTGGTTGCAAGGGCCTTGGATTAGTTCGGAAGCACTGGACACATTTGGATAAACACCGTCGGATTACACGTTTAGCGGAAACGATCCAGAACTGCTGTAGGAGTAGGAAGTGAGTAGTATTTATGCCGGGGTGGCAATAACTGCGGTGAATGAATTCGATAATTAAAACCGTCAGTGTGTGATCAGCTGGTAAAATTGCAGGGTGTTTGGCCTCGTATTCCAAACCTGATCGTGAAATCCTGCCACCCACCCGGAGAATGTCCCGCTCATCTAGAAAGGGGTTGAATTTCCGAAATTGTTTGTTTAGCGGTTTTTTAGTTTTAATGCTTAAAATTTCTTTCATAAAAACCTGACCTTGTACATATTTTACAATTTGCATTAGCGCTATATGTCGTTCACCCTTAGATAGAAAATCACTCCGATTCGAAAAAAGTGGATTTCGAGAATTATTGATAAAACGGTTAATATAAGTTAGAACGTTAACAAGTTTGTGCAACGAGGAGTAACGATTGAGTAAGTCATCAAACACGGTAGGGTCGCTGATTCTTTCGTTATCAATTGATGTTTTGGTAGTAACTAACCCGACTGATTTTCGTGCTTCTAAGTCAATGATCGCGTTGTCATCAGGAGAGGTCGTTCCTAAACTGAAAGGCCAGGTGTCGTTGTCTTGGGATAACCATTGCGGTCCCGCCCACCATAACGAATTTTGCAGAATTTCACTAGGAAACTGACCCCGCGAACAAATATCTGCAGGATTGTCGCCCGACGAGATGTGATGCCAACATTCTGTTGTTGTAATGCCCTGTATGTGACCGACGCGATTTGCAACAAATGTTGCCCACCGGGTGGAAGGGGAGCGTAACCAAGATAAGACGACAGTGGAGTCTGACCAGAGATACACGGCATCGAACGAAATACGAGAAAAGTAAGTGTCGCGGACAAAGAGGTACAGGTCCGATAGAAGTACGGCTGCGCAAAGTTCCAATCGCGGTAGTGATATGCGCCTTAAAGGTACAACCCTCGCCTTTGAGCACACTAGGAACACGTGAACCTGACCTTCTCTATCTATTACGCGTAAGTAGACCACTGCCCCGTATGCGATTTCGGAACTATCAGCGAAACCATGCAATTCGTACGATCGGACGTTTTGACATGTTAGCTTGCGTGGAATTCGAAGTTGGGATAGCTGTGAGAGTTGAGCTCGATATGTTTTCCATACGCGGACTACATCATCAGGTGGGGTTTGGTCCCAGCCAACACCCAGTATCCACAGTCTTTGTATAAGAGATTTTGCTTGGATCGTTACTGGAGACAAGAATCCGAGAGGGTCGAAAATCCTAGTTATTTCGCTTAAAATTGCTCGTTTCGTGCAAATTTGTTCTGTCATTTTAATATCAAAAAGAAAGGTGTCTGAGTTAGGGTCCCATTTTAAACCGAGAACCTTTAATGTTGTTGAATCCGAATTATCAAGTGAAACCGCACCTCTTAAGCATACTTCAGATGGAAGATCGGACAACAATTCAGAACTGTTGCTCACCCATTTTCTTAATTGGAAACATCCCTTATGAAATAGGGAAATAATTTCTGACTTCGCTTGTTGAGCGTTTTCCATAGTGTCACACCCTGTTACCACATCGTCGACATAAACGTCCGATAAAAGTAGGCGTTTTGCTATCGGATATGAATCTCCTTCATCTTCGGCAAGCCGTTGTAGAGACCGACATGCGAGGAAAGGAGAGGAAGCTACACCGTATGTAACCGTGTTCAAGCGATATTCCTTAAGAGGTTCTTGAGGCGTGGTTCTCCAAAAAATGCGCTGATAATCGCGGTGACTCGGAGCGATCAATATCTGTCGGTACATTTGACGGACATCAGCCATGAACACGATGTTATGTTCGCGAAAACGTAAAAGTATTTCAATAATATTGGATTGCAATTTCGGGCCGATGAGCTGTGTATCGTTTAGTGACCGCGAATTGAAATCCTTCGCGGACGCATCGAATACGACGCGCAGACGAGTTGTCGCCGAATCAGGGCGTAATATGCAGTGGTGTGGAATATAATATTTGCCCTTCTCCATTTCGTCAGCGGGAACTAGCGACATATGTCCATTTTCGATGTAATCAGACATGAAGGCTGAATATTGGCTATGTAAATCTGAATCCCGCGATAGTCTACGTTCTATTGCGCGGAATCGTCGTAGTGCTACGTCGCGTGATCCGACAAAATTTGGCTCAGAGTCTTGTTTAAATGGCAGGCATAAAATATAACGTCCGTTGTTATCACGCGTGTGATCCGAAATAAATTTTTGCTCACATAGCAACTCATCTGGAGTCCAGACTGGATTTTTGGACAAAGCCTCCAATTCCCAGAAACGCTGTACTAATGAAGTTAACTCGGAGTCTGTTTCTAACGTGTGCAACATCGTAGTGGAAGCTATATGTGTTTTTCCTAACAGAAGCCAACCAAAAATAGAATTGAACGCGGTAGGCTGACTTGGACCTCCCTTTATTTGTTGATTAAGCAAAGAGTCGGCAAATACATCCGCAGCAAACAAAAGATCGATGGGCCCCGGTATATCGAAACCAGGATCAGCTAAGGATAATCCTTTAATATGAGACCAACGAGATGTATTTAGATTAGCTATAGGTTGATCACCACATATCTTCGATATCACATGAAAGTCTAACATGAATACTGGTTTATCATTAGTACCGATGTAACACGTGACGTCACCTAAGATTGAAGCAGCAGCTTCACCAATTCCGCTTACACTCCCAGTAGTCGGAGAGAGTTTTAAGTTTAAGCGTTTTACTGCAGCTTCAGTAATAAAGTTGCTTTGACTACCGGTATCAAATAACGCACGAAAATACTTCATGTTTCCGGAAGCATCTTGCACCTGAACGGTAGCGGTCGCTAATAAAACAGTTGTATTAGATCGACACCTAGACACTAAAGAAGATACGATTGGGCTTGAGTCCTTAGGTACCTCGCGATGGAGCAAGGAATGGTGCTTTCGCTTGCAGGTGCGACAGGAAAATATACTATTGCATGACCTTAACTGGTGGGAGCTCTTTAAACAGTTGAAGCACCAGTTCCTGTCCGTTGCGATCTTCATGCGCTCATCGAGTGATTTTTTTAGAAACTCCGGGCACGACGATATACTGTGTAATTCGTTACAGAAGGAGCAGGCAGCATACCGCGAACGCATAGCGCTTGTTATCGGTTTCTTTTCATCCGCCGCAACTAATGTCGACGCTGTTACAAACTTATTTTGAATCGGCGAAGAAACCTTGTACGTAGGTTTGTATAGTTTCGCTTGCTCAGAAAAATGCGTGTCGCGCAATAATGCCTCGCATTTGGAGTGTAAGAACTGTTTTATTTGTACATAAGAGGGTATGTCTGTACTGGAGTGCTTTTCTTCAAAACCACGTCGCGTATTCGTGTCCAATTTTGATAAAATATGATAAGCCAAAACAAAATCCCACTGGCTAACCGGTAAGTTGATTGTTTTTAATATGCATAAATTCTCTTCAAATAAGTCAAGTGACTTACGGAACTCAGATGGATTTTTTAAATTAAAGTTAATGCTTAAAATGTCCTTCCAACACGTGAAGGCTAACTCGCGTTTACATTTGTATCGTGTGATCAGGGCATCGTATGCCTCGCGGTAGTATTCACTACTGCGAGGGAACGTTTTCACTACCGTCAAAGCATCGCCGCTAAGCGAGGACACCAGATAATGAAACTTCTCCGTGTCGTTGAGCGAGGTGGCGTTGTGTATTAGCGCGTTAAAGGTATCGATATATTCCGGGAAACGTTTAATGTCCCCATTGAAAGTAGGCAGCTGTATTTTCGGTAACCGAACATTTGACAATGAGCTACATTGCGAGTTAGAATTGGGTGCTTCATTTTTATTAAGACTACGATAAATCGAGATAATCTGGAAGTACATATCGTCAAAACGTTCTTGAATTTCAGAATCATCGTTTTCCGAGTCATCTTAAATTTCCAGAATAGTTAAATGCGCGCTTTCAAAATTAGAAGCGATTTTTTTTATTTCTTGGTGATATGAGAAAAACATATCTCGCTGTGATATATCATTGACCGCTAAGATACCGATTTCTAATGCCTTACTCATCCGTTTATACGCCATTGTACGTTGCCTACGTAAAGACGATAAGTCCTTTGTCGTGTACTCGATATCTACTGATTTCGATCGCGATTTATTAGACAAGCTCGCCTTCTGAGTGGAATGCTTTCTTAACATTTTGGCAAGATAATTATTGCTATGAAATTAGAATTAATTAGTTTTTAGATTATAACCTATACCTATACGTTAATAATAACGTAAAACGATTAGCTGAAGACGTTAAAAGGTTGAATTATTGCAAGCCGACTAGGAAATAAACACCGATGATAATATGATACGATGAAAGTGTTTATTTGTTCCTACAATAATGCAATTATTTCACGTTAACTACGGACGAATCCCTGTTCGATTTGTTTCAATCTATGTAGGTATGTAAGAATTAAGTTGGTGAATAGAATAGATAACTTAGATCACGTGAGCACTGAATTGTAAGGTTGAATAACCTAAGTTACGGTAGCAATTACGATACGATTATCCAGAATACCATACACAAATTGATCGTTAGATAAAGGTGGAATTTCCCGGGTTTCGGCACCAAATTAATGTCGCATCCCGCACGTGGTGGCCCGTGCTACACTGGGAATTCACTCCCGCACCGCGGGTATGACGTTATCGATGTTAAACTGTTGAAATGCGCAATAACAATACAATGCACGTACGTACCTTGGACTGCTAACTGCACTCGATGATCCTCCACCAGATCCAGGGATTACAAAATAGGTTAAGATAGACAAAATAGGTTAAGGTTCGCGAGTAGTGTGCGCGCGCGGCGTTCGTTCCAACGGCCCGTTTTTAACTGGCCGACCGCTGGTGTCCCACCTCGTGCGTTCGCTCCAACTCCCGACTAGTACGACGTGCATTGCAGCCGGAGGAGGCTGTGTTGCCGTTGCACCTTGCAACCGTCAAACATCGATCATCCAGCGGCGCGAGATTTAAAGTGCGGTGACGAAACAAATATTATATTGAACATTTTAAATTCAGTCATTTATTTGTGTGTGTGGCAGTGTGTTAGCAAAATGACATTATCTTATCCCATGTTAATACTCAGAAGCTAAATAAAACCGTATTCCACAGAACTTATTCCACTGTTGGAGATACAGAACTTTCATTTCTTCTTAGACCTGGGCGCGATTTGAAACCTCTTAGCTTTAGTTGTAAGTTAGCGAGTGTAGTTATCACCATCACCTCACGAATAGAAGTAATGAAAAATGTGATATATATGAACGATTCATAGATGCCTGTAATATGTTTATATGAAAAAGCTATTTTTGATTTGATTTGACTTATTTTTGGCTTTACTGTGTTATAATACCAAAGTATTTGTTTATGAAGCGTTCCAAAAATTACATATTAAAAATGTCAAACAGAAAATAAAAGAATATTTTTTGGCTGAGTTGGACGGTTGACTCATTTGTGTCGACCGTCTAACTCAGTTAGGAAATGTTCTTTTCATGCCTTAATTGGTTACTTAGTTCCTCTAGTTTTAAGCTGTTAAGTTACAGATTAGCACCGAGGACTAACCTCTTTGGTTTTTTCGGTGCCGTTATTGTATAATTAATTATATTCCTTTTATATTAATAATAAATAAATAATGAATCTCTGCCACTAGCTCCCTAGCTATAAGGTTAGGTAGTTGGTGGGGAAAAGTTCTGTTTTAGTTGATTACAGACACTCCTACCGCCGCATAATGAATAGATATTAATTTTGTTTCATTGTTTAACCATAATTAATGGACAAGGTTTTTTATGTGCGTCTACTAAACCATTTTAGGCTTGAACGGTGCCCTACCTTCGACAAATTATGTAAACCTTTTTTATGAACAGTTTTTATATGGTACTTTTATTTTATCTTATCCACTACAAGTCGCTCTTCACAGCGATGGCAAGTGATGATGCAGTCTAAGATGGTAGCGGGCTAACCTGTTAGGGGTATGGTAAACCCAAACTCCTAATTGGTAATCTACGCGACATCGCTGGAACATTAAATCGCTTAGTGAAACATCTTTGTCGGTAGGGTGGTCGGTAGGGTGGGAGGCTAGCCACGGCCGAAGACTCGAACTATAACAGATATAGTGCTTTTTTATTTCTTCAAAAAACGTGTTGACGTACATCTGTAGATACAATCATAACAATGAATTGTGCTGAGTAATAAAAAAAATATTAACAACAAAAAATAAAATTCGGCTGCCAATTAAAAAGTAAACAGAAAGCGTAATTAAAAAACACGTTCCGTGTTGTTCGCATTGTGCCGTAACGTTCACACAGATTAAAGGTAAGATAGACAGAAAAGTTTTTCTCATCTCATTCTCATCTTGAAATGATGATAATGAATCAGTAAAAACGATTTAGAAAAATTTATAGATATATACAGCTGCTGTACTTGATGGCTATATATATATATATATATAATATATTATGTCGTGTGAACAATGCCCCCTTCTTAGATTACTTATGAACTATCACGGTCATATTTCTAACATTTAAGCAGTTGGACATAACAATATCAGGAAATGCTCGAACGTTGTTTTGTACGTTGAATTGAAATATATTTGCCTACCCGCCGTTGGATTCTTTTAGACTACCTTATTTACCTTACTTCTTTACAATAAATAATATCTTATTTATATGGTAAAATAGTGCACAGTACAATCAAAATCAAAATTTAGGGTTTTATACCACTTTAATTTATTACGATTCACATGTATATTTTATAAGATGAATTTCATCGAGCTTCTAACCCCTTTCTCCTAAGTGACAGAAATCCTGTTCCAATGTAATATTATTAGTCTGAGGAAGACGAAGTACTTCGCTGCATTCTAACGATCATCATATAAAATAGGAAGCCAGTTGCAACGCGATAATTCCGTCTATCCTGTCTCTGTAACTCTATATAGTTCATTTCAGTTATTAACCCTAGCGGTGAGTTGGGTTTACTTTTCATGAAGTCAGCAAATTGGTTTTCATGTTGAAACGTATCAAGCAACACAATGTGGAAATTTCTTCATTCTACAAGTTTTCCATCAACACTTTAGTTTTTATAAACATCTTCATTTCATTCAATAATACTAGCCTACATGTTATGTTTAGTCGAATTTCTTATCGCGTTCTTATATAATCTAATCACGCGTAGTTCCCTAATATGTGGTGCTACATACAGAAACGGAGAAAGGTTTGCACACAAATTTCCGCGAAATATATGCTTAGCTGTGTTTTATAATATTCACTCCTTTTATTTTATAGCTTGGGTAAGCTGGTAGAGTTCAAAGTGTTCTCTGTATAAAGAGGAAAGTCCTAAGGATGAAACGTCTAGCTACGTTAAGAATAGAGTACCCGACTTACTACGAAGTAGGCACGCCTTCGTTATCGAGTGGCAACTAGAATAGAGCATCTCGATTTTACTTCTTTATTCTTACCCTTTCTACTTCATCATCATTTTCTCTTAGTCTTAGTCTCCTGGTAGAGAAGGGTTTTGTCAGTTCACGCTGGTCATAAACGGTAGATTTACACGCCTTTCGCAATATTATGTAGAACTCTAAGACATGACAGTTTTCTCACTTGTTATTCTTGACCGATGAAGAAAGTAAAATGTACAATGAATAGGTGAAAAGGTGCGTAAAGGGGATCGAATCTGGTAATTACAAATTCTTTTACCACCGTCTGACTACATAGCGTTGATGAGAGTTTTTACCTAGCTTTAACATCGCTCATTGCTTGAGTGCTTCACACAGTTTTAGTGAAAGACACCTTAATTATGCAAACCTATTATTGGTACAGTCTATGTACTGGTACCCTAAAACGTACATGCTACTATAACTAGATAGATTCACCAAAACTTACATTCAGGTATTAATTAAAAACTGGGCTCTTCGTTACCCACTTTGTATTCATCTTTACTTTTAAAATTCAATCCACTCCGATATCGTTGAGCTTTTGAGGCTTATGCAAAATTGATCGGATAGATATTCGCTACCATAGTTAAGAGAAAATATAGGGTACGTCAAATGCCTGTCTCCAGGCATGTTACTCAGGGAACATGGATTAGGGTGAAGCGCATGCAGCCTAACAAAGCTACGTAGTTTTAGGTCTTCGACACGAACCGCTTAGATGTTTCCCTGCCAAGTATAACTTGAATTCATTTAAGGCAAGATTTTTCATATAAGGCTATTTCTAAACAAGCAAGCTACCTACCCCCTACATTGTTTTAATTCAAGCTTGATGATCGTAATACATAAGCTTATCAGATTATTAAAAAAGGAAACATAACAGTCAAGTTATTTCGCGTAGTAAATTCAAAACTAACCTTACTATGGCTTTTAAAGTTTTAAAATTAAAGATTTGGTTTTTTAAAATATAAAAATCATGTTTATCCAAATCATATCAAACTGATATTCAACCAACAGTTTGATACAAAGGATGTTATTTTTATAAATACGCACGTCCGCGTGACCGGAGTGAATAGTAAATTCCTGTGAAAAGTTACGTAAAAAGAAAAATATGCTTTATTGTATTGTACACCAAATACTATGCATTATAGTTTAATTATTTTATTGCGTGGCTTAATGGCTAAAAAACAATCTCTGCAAAGCAACTAAACTGCACAGATATAATATATTATTATATTATATATAATATATTATACAGATTTAATATATATCTTATTATGTTGCCGAAAGCCATTCACGTTTTATATTATATATAATATAACGAATTTTCAAACGTCGTTCCGGGAAATATTATGACACAAGACAACGACAGACATGACAAACTTTGTTCAAAATGATAATATTATTAATAATCTCGAAGAAAATTAATTATGAAACAAAGAGGTACTTGAGGTTTTATCTTAAATGGCTTTTGTGTATAAATTGTTGACAGAGCCCCCAAAACTTTCTTTAAAGTGCCAATTAATTGTGTTTCGGAGACGCTACATAAATTTAAACTCCCAAAAGATGGCTGAAATGTTCAGAGACTTAACCAAGACTCAAAAGCAGAGATTTATGTAAATGCTTGCTTTTATATTTACATGACGGGTCACCTGACGTGAAGACGTTACCGTCGCCTATAAATATCTACAGCGCCAGATAGACAGATACACCAATACTTTTCCAGATGAATCCATCCTCATAATCGGTTTCTACTCAGCATATTACTGGAATACCAAATCGCTTGGCGATATGTCTTTGCCATTCGAATAATAACTAGCCAATACCCGCAAGCACTGACAAGAAGGTCATCAAAGTGATAACTAGTCCTTAGTAAGGTAAGGAAGGTCATTTATGTAAATGAGGAACAGAAAAGGTCCTAATATAGATCCCTAAGGAACCCCTATTTTCACAAATGACCCGTTAGACCGTTTCCCGTTTACGTCTGTACTCACTAAGAACCTCAAATATAGTCGAGACAAAAAATAACATGCTCCACTAGTTTACTTAGTAGTTAAATCACAGTCCTGGAACGCCAGCCCTATGCGCTTCTGCAATAACGCTGCGTAAGCATCGGCGTAATATTACCGAGCCCGTGAACGCAAGAACATTATAGAGAACTCGCAGACGTGCTGTAATGCGTGTGTGTAATGTTCTCAAAGACGTGTGAAGTCTGCCAATCCGCACATAGCCAGCGTGGTGGACTATGGCCAAACCCTTCTCATATTGAGAGGAGACCCGCGCTCTGTTGTGAGCCGAGAATGGGTTGATCATGATGAACGCAAGAAAAGTGTTCACACGACTTCTTTCCTATCATCGGAAAAGTCCACTTGTATTAGTGGTAGGAATGTAGGTTTGATTAGTGATTAGATTCTAAGTTTCCCGGTACATTTCTTACATCGGAATGATCCGCTCGCATTAGTTAGTTAGTAAGAGTATTATTGTAATTCCATAATTAAATTTAATGCTAAGTAAATCAAAATTTTCTTTGTGTTTTCCACCTGTGGCCAACCGTAACTTAATAAATAAGCTTACTTGTTTGTTACTAGAAGATGTTTGATTTTAGAGTTCTTCAGACAGACATACAATTTCTGATTAGAATAAGATGTATCGTGTGTAACACCATATAAGAATAAATACATTCTTTTTCTTTTTTAATTAAATTTTTGTCAACGTTTCTGGCATATTTAGGAGCATTATACTTTTGTAAGTAGGATGTCAGAGCGTTCAGGTACGACGGGTGACCCGTTGGTCGCGAAATTATTTAAAAGTAACCACAACGACTCAACGCTTTGCCAATACTTGTTAGCCCTTGACGGCTATCTCACCTGGTGGTAAGTGATGATGCAGTCTAAGACGGTAGTGGGCTAACCTGTTAAGCGTATGGTAAACCCACAGTCCTAATTGGTTTACGCGAAATCGTGTCGGAACGCTAAATCGCTTGACAACACCTCTTTGTCGGTAGAACTAGCTAGCCACGGCCAAAGCCTCCCACCAGATCGGACTCGAGCCGGGAAACAAACCCAGGACGTCCAACTTTATGATGCAACAGCACACGTTCTGCGCCACGGAGGTCGTCAATTTGATCTCGAACCATCCAACTATGCATATAAGTACTAAACATATTTACCTTATTTCAAAACTCTTGAACTCCACATATTGCAAACTTATAACAACAAAATTACAAACTGCGCTCGAAATCAATCAATAGTTTTTGATATAGTTTCATAATGTAGGATCTTTTAAGTTTTAGTACGAACATCCGATATTAAACGTTACAAGCAAAGTTTTGAGTACCTTCCGGCAAGTTCTTATCGGGCGGAATTTCAAAGCGATATCGACGATATACCACGGGTATTATATACTTGAGTCTAAAACATGCGCTACATAGTCTACATAGTCCATATCTCGTCAATTTATACTGATATTTATAAGAAGAAGAAGCAAATATTTGTTTATTATATTTGTAACGTATCCCTTGAACAACTTATACGTAACAGGACTCGCAACAAACAAAATTGTTATACCCTATACATTCATGCCTTCTCAATATACCTACATATTTTAACTTTTTGATGACCTTTAAGACGTGACAGCGTTTAAAATTGGAGTTCCTGAGTTCGATTCCCAGCTTGAGTCTAGTCTAGCTTCGGCCGTGGTTAGTTACCACCCTACCGACAAAAACATGTCGCAAAGCAGTTTAGCGTTCCGGCACGATGTCGCGTAAAAACCCGTTAGGTGTATGGGTTTACCAAACTCCTTACAGGTTAGCCCGTTTCCATCTTAGACTGCATCATCATTTACATCAGATGAGATTGCCGTCAAGGGCTAACTTGTAGTGGATAAAATAAATAAATAAATATTATTTAATATTTTAGAAGTTTATTTTAATGATTTTAATTTTATCGCTAGAGACATATTTATATGATTTATCGATATTATAATTCTCATCGGAATTAGGTACTTAAACAATTAAAATTTACATTTTTTTTTTAATGGATGCATTGAGTAACTTTCCCAGTAAATGGGCTATCCAATTCTGAAGTTTTTTTAATCAAACAGTAGAACAAACATACTAACAAATGACTCTGTTAAAAAGAAAACTTTGCTTAAAAAAACTAACTAAGACGTTTTTGATTACCGGGTGTTAAAACTTTTCTTATTAATCAAAGTAAGGTTTTTATGCAGCACTGCCCATTGTTGGGAGACATCTGTTTAAGCGGGATCACGAAGTTTGACTGTTTAAGAGGCAGTTTAAACAAATTAAAAGTCCATCGTCTCCTCGCTGAAGATAAGGGATAATACCCGCGGGTTCGTTGACATCGGTTTGTGATTTAAGTAATTAACGCTTTACTGTGATTTAGTTAATAGTTTTCACTTTAATTTCATTGCAGCGCTGAAACAGTCGTAAATTCTTTCAAACCATGAAACAGACTATCATAATGATAAAAGAAAAACAATCCGTCAGTGTAATCCGTTAGAAGGAGGAAGGCGGGAGACTTCGTATATGGCGGGCGCGGTTTTTTCACGCTTTCCTTGAACTAATGTTTGTTGGCTAATTTTGAAAAGGACTGGTGTTGGTTGTGTCGTTTGTGTAGTGGCTAGTTTTCTGAATGGTTGACAGGTATTAATTTGGGAAGGGTTCGAAGTTTCCCGCCATTTCTCCCTAGCTTCTAAATTGCTATAAACTTGACATTGGCTAGTCTGTGCAGAGCCATAGAGGGAGAGAACTAACAAAATAATAAACTTGACATTCGCTAATCTGTGTAAAGCCATAAAACGAAAAAAAAAATCTCTCTGTACTCTTTTCTAAAAAAATGAAATTTTAAACATGTATGGTTGGCTGGCAGAGATCGCTTCTTAGCGATAATTGTATGTTAGTTTTAGTATCGTGTTCTTTTTTTGCAATAAATTATATATGTCGCGTCAAGGGGGTCCGAGTTGTTTTTTTGTAAGGGTGACGTCACGATTTTGTTTACTTTCGCTCATAGTAATTAAAACCACAACCACTTTTATTGCGATAATAACTTAGAGGTCCGAACAGTGCGACGTCTCGAGCGTGATAATCTTTTAAAGGCATCGACCACCCGTATTTATAGCACAAAGCATGCTTGTACGAAATTGATTGTTACTGTCTAAATTGTGTTAGCAAAATCATCAATAATTTAAATGTGGGTAATTATTGAATTCTTGAGGTTTTTGGCGCCGCTGAATAAAGTAAATAACTTCTTCGCGCCGACATACATATAACAAGAAACACATCCATATATAGCTAGCTATATACAACAAGAAAGAAAGCCGTTATATATGTATATATATTATTTTATACATCCGGAACGATGTCGCGTGAAAAACTATTTGGACTACCTATAACTTTGAAAAACTACTAAGTTTGCTACCATCTTAAACTTACCATCAGGTGGCATTGCAGTCAGTGTCAATAAATAACAAATCTAGTGAAAGTGTGACGCCATAAGAGAGCGTTATACCGTTTGTCTGATTGCAACAGGTCTATATTACAGTCAAACCCAAGACCTCGAGTCGAATAAAGTAAAATTTGGCTCAGTGAGGATGACACCGCAATGCTAAATAGGCGTTATGACATAACATAATGTTAGTTGGGGGTTTTGACATGACACATTACGGTTATACGTCACATGTCGTGCGGGTAGGTATAGGCAGAGAGCTGGTGGCGGTTTTAGTTGGTAATTGATTCAGTATTTAAGTAATAATTAAAGTATATAGTAATAAAGGTAATAAAGTATTTAAGCTCTTAATTAAGTATAATTTAGGTTGTAAGATCGTTAGTTTATAGAAATAAAAACAATAATTAAAAAAAAACATATTTATTCCTTGTTACCGCATTTTGTACTTTGTCAATTCATGTATGTGATACTTTGGTGTCAGGGCTTTGAAATAAATATCGTAATTCAAACAATTATTTTCACCGTTAAATCGTTCACAATTAATCCTTTTTTTTCCATTAATACTACGAACACAAAATATTTAAAACCTACATGAAATCTAATTTCAGGAACTTTGACGCACTAAAATATAGCAATATTATATTAAACATGTTAAATTCAGGCATTTATTTGCAGTGTGTTAGCAAAAATAACATCATCTTATCCGATGTTAATACTCAGAAGTTAAATAAAATCGTATTCCACAGAACTTACACTTGGAGACACAGAACTTACATTTCTTCTTAGACCTGGGCGCGATTTGAACCCTCTTAGCTTTAGTTGTAAGTTGGCGAGTGTAGTTATCACCATGACCTCACGAATAGAAGTAATGAAAAATGTGATATATATGAACGATTCATAGATGCCTGTAATATGTTTATATGAATAAAGCTATTTTTGATTTGATTTGACTTATTTTTGGCTTTACTGTGTTATAATGCCAAAATATTTGTTTAAGAAGCGTTCCAAAAATTACATATTAAAAATGTCAAATAGAAATAAAAGAATATTTTTTGGCCGAGTTGGACGGTTGACTCATTTGTGTCGACCGTCTAACTCAGGAAATGATCTTTTCATGCATTATTTGTTTACTTTGTTCCTCTAGTTTTAAGCTGTTAAGTTACAGATTAGCACCGAGGACAAACCTCTTTGGTTTTTTCGGTGCCGTTATTATATAATTAATTATATTCCTTAAATATTAATAATAAATAAATAAATGAATAATGAATCTCTGCCACTAGCTCCCTAGCTATAAGGTTAGGTAGTTGGTGGGGAAAAGTTCTGTTTTAGTTGATTACAGACACTCCTACGGCCGCATAATGAATAGATATTAATTTTGTTTCATTGTTTAACCATAATTAATGGACAAGGTTTTTTATGTGCGTCTACTAAAACATTTTAGGCTTGAACGGTGCCCTACCTTCGACAAATTATGTAACCCTTTTTTATGAACAGTTTTTTATGGTACTTTTATTCTATTTTATCCACTGCAAGTAGCTCTTGACAGCAATTTTACGTGATGGTAAGTGATGATGCAGTCTAAGATGGTAACGGGCTAACCTGTTAGGTTAGGTATGGTGAACCCATACTCCTCATTGGTTTCTACGCGACATCGCGCCGGTACACTAAATAGCTTGGCGACACGTCTTTGTTGGTAGGGTGGTAACTAGCCACGGTCGAAGCCTCCCACCAGACCAGACTCGAACTATAACAGATATAGTGCTTGTTTATTTCTTCAAAAAACGTGTTGACGTACATCTGTAGATACAATCATAACAATGAATTGTGCTGATCAATAAAAAAAATATTAACAACAAAAAATAAAATTCGGCTGCCAATTAAAAAGTAAACAGAAAGCGTAATTAAAAAACACGTTCCGTGTTGTTCGCATTGTGCCGTAACGTTCGCACAGATTAAAGGAAAGATAGACAGAAAAGATTTTCTCATCTCATTCTCAACTTGAAATGATAATGAATCAGTAAAACCGATTTAGAAAAATTTATAGATATATACAGGTAGCTGCTGTACTTGATGGCTATATATACATAATATATGTCGTGCGAACAATACCACCTCCTTAGATTACTTATGAACTATCACGGACCATGACAGTACGTCATATTTCTAACATTTAAGTAGTTGTACATAACAATATCTGGAAATGCTCGAACGTTGTTTTGCACGTTGAATTGAAATATATTTGCCTACCCGCCAGTATTGGATTCTTTTAGACAACCTTATTTACCTTACTTCTTTACTTTAAATCATCAATCTTATTTATATGGTAACATAGTGCACAGTACAATCAAAATTTAGGGTTTCATACCACTTTAATTTATTATGATTCACATGTATATTTTATAAGATGAATTTCATCGAGCTTCTAACCCCTCTCTCCTAAGTGAAAGAAATCCTGTTCCAATGTAATATTATTAATCTGAGGAAGACGAAGTACTTCGCTTCATCCTAACAATCATCATATAAAATAGGAAGCCAGTTGCAACGCGATAATTCCGTCTATCCTGTCTCTGTAACTCTATATAGTTCATTTCAGTTATTAACCCTAGCGGTGAGTTGGGTTTACTTTTCATGAAGTCAGCAAATTGGTTTTCATGTTGAAACGTATCAAGCAACACAATGTGGAAATTTCTTCATTCTACAAGTTTTCCATCAAAACTTCAGTTTTTATAAACATCTTCATTTCATTCTATAATACTAGCCTTTATAACATATTCAGTTGTTTATCGCGTTCTAATCTTATCTATTCACGCGTAGTTCGGACGGAGAAAGGTTTGCACACAAATTTCCACCAAAGATATGCTAGGCTGTGTTTTATAATATTCACTTCTTTTATTTTATAGCTTGGGTAAGCTGGTAGCGTTCAACGTATTCTCTGTATAGACAGGTGAGTCCTATGGATGAAACGTCTTCCTAGGTTTCGAACAGAGTACCTAACATACTACGAAGTAGGCACGCTTTCTTTATCGAGTGGAAACTAGAGTAGTGCATCTTGCTTGCATTTCTGTTTCACGCTTCGTTCATTTCTTACCCTTTCTGCTTCATCATCATTTTCTCTTAGTCCTAATCTCCTGGTAGGGAAGGGTTTTGTCAGACCACGCTGGTCATAAACGGTAGATTTACACGCCTTTCACAATATTATTTAGAACTCTTTATATGCCAGTTTTCTCACATGTTATTCTTGACCGTTAAAGTAAGTTAAATTTACTCTGAAAAGGTTAAAAGGTGCGTAAAGGGGATCGAATCTGGTAACCACATAGCGTTGGTGAGAGTTTTTACCTAGCTTTAACATCGCTCATTGCTTGAGTCCTTTACACAGTTTAAGTGAGAGGCATCTTAATTATGCAAACCTATTATTGGTACAGTCTATGTCCTGGTACCCTAAAACAAGCTACTATAACTAGATAGATTCACCGAAACTTACATTCAGGTATTAATTAAAAACTGGGCTCTTCGTTACCCACTTCGCATTCATATTTACTTTTAAAATTCAATCCTCTCCAGTATCGTTGAGCTTTGGAGGCTCACACAAAATTGATCGGATAGATATTCGCGCTATTTGCTACCACAGCTAAGAGAAAATATAGGGTAAATGCCTGTCTCCAGGCATGTTACTCAGGGAACATGGATTTGGGTGAAGCGCATGCAGCCTAACACAGCTTCGTCGATTCTTCGACACGAACCGCTTAGACGTTTCCCTGCCAGGTATAGCTTGAATTCATTTCAGGCAAGATTTTTCATATAAGGCTATTTCTACACAAGCAAGCTACCTACCCCCAACATTGTTTTAATTCAAGCCTGATGATCGTAATACACAAGCTTATCAGATTATTAAAAAAGGAAACATAACAGTCAAGTTATTTCACGTAGGAAATTCAAAACTAACGTTACTAATGCTTTTAAAGTTTTAAAATTAAAGATTTGGTTTTTTAAAATATAAAAATCATGTTTGTCTAAATCATATCAAACTGATATTCAACCAACAATTTGATACAAAGGATGTTATTTTTATAAATACGCACCGCATGACCGGGGTGAATAGTAAATTCCTGTGAAAAGTTACGTAAAAAGAAAAATATGCTTTATTGTATTGTACACGAAATACCATGCATTATAGTTTAAATACTATATTGCGTGGCTTTATGGCTAAAAGACAATCTCTGCCAGGCAACTTAACTGCGCAGATACAATATATTATTATATAATACTATATTTATTGTATTCATCATGATCAACCCATTCTCGGCTCACTACAGAGCACGGGTCTCCTCTCAATATGAGAAGGGTTTGGCCATAGTCCACCACGCTGGCCATGTGCGGGTTGGCAGACTTCACACGCCTTTGAGAACATTATGGAGGACTCTCCATTTCCTCTCGATGTTTTCCTTCACCGTTGAAGTGATATTTTAGTTACATAAAAACGCCCATAACTCCGAAAAGTTAGAGGTGCGTGCACGAATTCCAACCCCCTACCTCTGATTAGGAGACCGTCGTTCTTACCACTAGGCTATCACAGCTTCTTTATTAAAAACGCACATAACTCCTTATTTATTATATTATACATAATATGTTATACAGATATAATATATACCTTATTATTTTGCCGAAGATCATTCACGTTTTATATTATATATAATATAACGAATTTTCAAACGTCGTTCCGGGAAATATTATGACACAAGAGAACGACAGACATGACAAACTTTGTTCAAAATGATAATATTATTAATAATCTCGAAGAAAATTAATTATGAAACAAAGAGGTACTTGAGGTTTTATCTTAAATGGCTTTTGTGTATAAATTGTTGACAGAGCCCCCAAAACTTTCTTTAAAGTGCCAATTAATTGTGTTTCGGAGACGCTACATAAATTTAAACTCCCAAAAGATGGCTGAAATGTTCAGAGACTTACCCAAGACTCAAAAGCAGAGATTTATGTAAATGCTTGCTTTTATATTTACATGACGGGTCACCTGACGTGAAGCCGTTACCGTCGCCTATAAATATCTACAGCGCCAGATAGACAGATACACCAATACTTTTCCAGATGAATCCATCCTCATAATCGGTTTCTACTCAGCATATTACTGGAATACCAAATCGCTTGGCGATATGTCTTTGCCATTCGAATAATAACTAGCCAATACCCGCAAGCACTGACAAGAAGGTCATCAAAGTGATAACTAGTCCTTAGTAAGGTAAGGAAGGTCATTTATGTAAATGAGGAACAGAAAAGGTCCTAATATAGATCCCTAAGGAACCCCTATTTTCACAAATGACCCGTTAGACCGTTTCCCGTTTACGTCTGTACTCACTAAGAACCTCAAATATAGTCGAGACAAAAAATAACATGCTCCACTAGTTTACTTAGTAGTTAAATCACAGTCCTGGAACGCCAGCCCTACGCGCTTCTGCAATAACGCTGTGTAAGCATCGGCGTAATATTACCCAGCCCGTGAACGCAAGAACATTATAGAGAACTCGCAGACGTGCTGTAATGCGTGCGTGTAATGTTCTTGAAGACGTGTGAAGTCTGCCAATTTTTTTTTGACGACCTCCGTGGCACAGTGCGTGCGCTGTCGCATTAAAATGTTGGAGGTCCTGGGTTCGATTCCCAGCTCGAGTCTGGTCTGGTGGGAGGCTTCGGCCGTGGCTAGTTACCACCCTACCGACAAAGACCTGTCGCAATGCGATTTAGCGTTCCGGCACGATGTCGCGTAGAAACCGATTAGGAGTGTGTTTACCATACCCCTAACAGGTTAGCCCGCTACCATACTAGACTGCATCATCACCACCACCACCACCAGGTGAGATAGCCGTCAAGGGCTAATTTGTAGTGTATAAAAAAAAAAGTGGTGGACTATGGCCAAACCCTTCTCAAGTTGAGAGGAGACCCGTCTGTAGTGAGCCGAGAATGGGATGATCATGATGAACGCAAGAAAAGTGTTCACACGACTTCTTTCCTATCATCGGAAAAGTCCACTCTTATTAGTGGTAGGAGCTTAGAATGTAGGTTTGATTAGTAATTCCTAACATCGGAATGATCCGCTCGCATTAGTTAGTAAGAGTATTATTGTAATTCCATAATTAAATTTAATGCTAAGTAAATCAAAATTTTCTTTGCGTTTTCCACCTGTGGCCAACCGTAACTTAGTTGATAAGGTTGCTTGTTTGTTGCTAGAATAATTAAATAATCATAAGTGTTAGCCATTGTCAAATCTGGTATATCAATAAAATGAGATTTCATTTCCTTCTGGATTTGACTGATTCCATCTTTTGTGTTCCCTAATGGTTATAATATTGGGATCTTCAAAGGGCGGATTCACAAATTGCTCAAGGGCCAGCAACGCATTGGCGGTTCCTCTCGTGCTGCAAATGTTCATGGGCGGCGGTAATCACTTACCATCAGGTGACCCGCCTGCTCGTTTGATCGCTATGTATATAAAGAAAAAAAAACTGAGGGGAGTATAGCAACAATCAAAATTCGATAACAAATAGCATATACGTTACTAAGCTAGGTGGTGAGATGTAACTTGAGTTGAAAGTTTAATAACTACGATTAAGCTTAACTGCTACTAAAACTTTGCCACACATTAGTCCCCTCTCAGTGAACACCGTCATATCGATGCATACTGTACCATTCCAACCAGGTTCCATTGAGACATTATATCATAATCACAACTTTTAACATTTCCATAATGATTCCTCTTTACCATCTTTTACTTTTTTTTTTTTTGTCCTACCAAATTTGTAGTAACAAACACTTATACAAGTATAAGAGGTATAACAAAAGAAAGTATAAGTAAAAATATATTTCTGAATAGAAACCAATCTTAATATTATGTTAGTATCCATTTATCTCCAAATTTATCTAAATTAATAATTGTAATCATGTAGGTATGTATGTAAAAGGGCAAAGAAGTAGAAGTGAAGTGACGGCTCATAGAAGTGAGTGGAAGAAGAAAACATGTTGTGGCAAAGCCACATAGCGTTTGATAGGAAAAAAAGGAAGCAGAAAAGAATAATCATTATAATCATGAAATTTATAATTTCGCCATACAATATCAAAGAAATATAATGAATTAACATGCTTTAATCTCTCGTTGATCTTTTGATTCTTTAAACTCATAGCCTTATGATATGCAAGCGAGTACTATTTCGGTTTAAGATTTCGGTCTCTTTTTCGGGGCCGAGAGATCCTCGCTTCAAGCACGTCCGACTTTTCATAGTTATAATCGTCTTTAATTTAATTTTAAGGGTTTTAAATTAACTATCGCTTTTACAATGTGAAGAAGCCTCTATACCTAACAATGTGTGCCTCTATACCAGAGACTAGGACAGCATTGTGGACCCTAGCAAACACTGGGCTCGTGCTGAGATAATACCTGCGCCTTGTAATGATCCGGTATTAATAATGATGATGATATTATTTATCTTTGCCATTTATGTAATTGAATTGCGCTTACAAAAGGTTGTCAGTTTTATTAGTATAATGCTAATGTCTACCGTAATTGAGGCAAAACAAATTTATCAGATCAACATAATTCAAGATAGTAAGTTTTGATAAAATACCGCAAAGTAAATCAGTGATTTACGTCTGTTATTACTTCATTCAAGGGCAATGTAAATTTTTTAACTACTTATCCAGTTATCATTTCGATTATTATCTATGAAACTTCTACAACATTTTAGAACTTAAAAGATATTTTCTTTAGTTGAATTACTTTATTTAATTTATGCCTTGTCTATGCTGAAATATTTTGCATAACTTATAGAACTCATTTCCCAAAACTTTGCAGTGTTATTTCCGAAGAATGCACCACAAAGTTTCGAAATGAATCTTTTGTTCGAGTTATCTGTATTAGTTTCATGTTCTTTGAATGGACTTTGTTGTTTTACACATTTCTCGCATGCTTGCTTGTGTTTTGGTTAGCAAGTCAGACTAGGAATCTAAACTCTCAATCCAACTATGGTCCTGGGTTTGAGACAGGAAAGAATCGGGGTTTTTGTCAAATTACAGCACAAACTCAGAGAAATAACCCAGGATTTGAAATTTGCCTGGACTAAAATCCTCAAAACAGCCCTTGATCCAACTGTGGACATCAGGTCACTTAGTAGCTTCGTGGAGGATCTGACCTTTAATAATTCCTCTAACCCAAAATAACCTCTTCGTTACAGATGCCCTAAATTCAAAACATTAGAATACTGCCACTACCACGGTATCAAGCCGATGAGAACCCTTATACTTATACGAAACCGCCCAAGGTCATATGAAACTTTCAAAGATTTGTTATAGTAAAAACCTAAATTGCCGCTTAAATTGACGCCTGTCCATTAATTTTGGCTTTTGATAGTAGTAGATATGCTATGCTACCCCAAGGGTATTAAATAAGGGATGTATTTTTAAACGTTTTTCCGTAAATTATGTAGATAGATACATTTTATGAAAAAGTGTTTATTTGTGTAGAATTTTCGTTGGTTTGGTAACTATATTTTTTATCTTACGCTAAATACCATATCTGTTTCACTGATAGTTTTTGTGGGCTATTTTTACTCTAGTTTAGTTTTGATTAGATGTTGTATGTTCCACTTTGTATGGACAAATAACTATTAAACAATTTTGGCACTGAAGGTATGCAAAAACTATTTCAGCAGCTATTTACATAAATTTAAATAAATCATGCAAATCACCAAAAATTTACATGTTATGATGTGGAGGGAAGAAAGTAATGTCACCAAAAGAATGTTATATATGAACGTGGAAGGGCAAAGGAGCAGAGTAATACCAAAGAAGAGATGGTTGAATTGTGTAACACCAAAGAAGGAAAGTGTAAAAAAGGATATGCGTGTAAAAGGTGTGGGTAGTGAGATGACGGCTGATAGAAGTGAGTAAAGAAGACGTGTTGTGCCAACCCCACATAATGAGAGGCAAGAAACAGAAAAGATGCAAATCAGCAGCTTACACTTCTCAAAACCTTATGATATGCAAGTGAGTACTATAATGGTTCAAGATTTCGGTCTCTTTTTTGGGGGCGGGAGATCCTCGCTTCAAGCACGTCCGACTTTTCATAGTTATAACCGTCTTTAATTTAATTTTAAGCGTTTTAAATTAACGATCACTTTAACAATGTGAAGAAGTTTCTATAACAGAGACTAGGACAGCATTGTGGACCCTAGCAAACACTGTGCTCGTGCTGAGATAGTACCTGCGCCTTGTAATGATCCGGTATTAATAATGGTGATGATATTATCTTTGCCATTTATGTAATTGAATTGCGCTTACAAAAGGTTGACAGTTTTATTAGTATAATGCTATAGTCTACCGTAATTGAGGCAAAACAAATTTATCGTACTAAAATCATAGAGATTTTACGAAAAAACATAAAGATTTTACTAAAAACCATTTCGCGTTGTAACTTTTATCGGTTAATAAAGAACGCGGTAAGAAAATCCCTACTCAGACACTTATTTCCTTCAATAGCTCCCTGTTTGAGCGTATTCTATTTGTAGCAGTTCTTGTCTATGCTAGGAATCTTTCGCATAAGTTGTGGAACTTATTTCGCCAAAACTTCACGCTGTTATGTATGAAGAATGTTGTACGGAGTTGGAAACGAGTTCTTTTGTGAGAGTTATCTTCTTGAACAGTTTCGAGTACTTTGTTTAAAGACTTGTTTGAACTACATCACTATCTTTTAATAAGTATAGAATTGAATTTCTCATGTTTTTGTTGTTTTTGTATCATCATCACCATCATGTCAACCCTTTACCGGCTCACTAGAGAGCACGGGTCTCCTCTCAATATGAGAAGGGTTTGGCCATTGTCCACCACGCTGGCCATGTGCGGACTGGCAGACTTCACACGCCTTTGAGAACATTTTGGAGAACTCTCAGGCGTGCAGGTTTCCTCATGATGTTTTCCTTCACCGTTGAAGCAAGTGATATTTTTTTTTTTAAACGCACATAATTCGGAAAAGTTAGACGTGCGTGCCCGGATTCGAAACGCCGACCTCTGATTAGGAGGCTGACACCCTAACCACTAGGCTATCACCGCTAGCGTTTTTGTATAATAACTATTAAAGGTAAGTATGATATATATATTTTTTATACACTAGAAGTTAGACCTTGACGGCTATCTAACCTGGTGATGATGCAGTCTAAGATGGTAGCGGGCTAACCTATTAGGGGTCTGGTAAACCCACACTCCTAACCAGTTTCATGCCGAAACGCTAAATTGCTCAGCGATACGTCTTTGACGGTAGGGTGATGACTAGCCACGGTCAAAGCCTCCCACCAGACCAGACTTGAGCCAGGAATCGAACCTAGGACCCATTTTAGAAATTGGACCATTCGGTTTTGAGTGCATTAGTAACATACAAACACACATATATTTGTATTTTATCTTATAACAATCTACGTATTGATATCTTGGTGATGTCTATTAACAAGTTCAATATTTTAATTTTAAATCGTAAGGTTATAGAAGATCCTATTACGATAATATGGATTATATAAACAATAAAACAGCTTCAGTTTAAATTTCTCAAATTCCATACCTAATTATAATTTATTAATGATTATGTAATATAGTGACAAGAAAAAAGACCGGCTAAAGTTTATTGTGGACCTTGGAACCATCGTAGCTTTAGTTTTAAGTCGGCGAGTGTGGTTATCACCATCATCTCAAGAATTAAAATAATGGAAAATACATTATACACGAACGCTTCATAGAAATGCCTGTAATAGGTTTATATGAATAAAGCTATTTTGAATTTTTGCGAAGCGGTGATAGCCTAGTGGTTATAGCGTCAGCCTCCTAATCAGAGGTCGGCGATTCGAATCCAGGCACGCACCTCTAACTTTTCGGAGTAATGTGCGTTTTTAAAAATTTAAAATATCACTTGCTCCAACGGTGAAGGATAACATCGTGAGGAAACGTGCACGCCTGAGAGTTTTCCATAATGTTCTCAAAGGCGTGTGAAGTCAGCCAATCCACACATGGCCAGCGTGGTGGACTATGACCAAACCCTTCTCATATTGAGAGGAGCCCTGTGCTCTGTAGTGAGCCGGTAATGGGTTGATCATGAACATGAATTTTTGCATTTCTTTATTTATAAAGGTTTGTAGTCACAGTACATTAGATAAAGCTTTGTAGTCACAGTACACCAGTAATCAACTTCCGCGAGATAAAAAATTAATATCCCAAACAACAAATGCGATATACTTAGTTTTAAAAGAATATCTGTGATTGTGTAACGCAACAATCCTCGCGACTCCATTAGCGAGTCATGTCAAGTCAGAGCTATTGACAGATGATGCCATTTCTACCGGGAATCGAACCCAGCACCGATGGGGGAGCGCGCCTAACGATCCGTATGATTTATTACTGTCATTACTATCCAATAGTTCGGTAAAGAGAAAAATGCCAACCCCGTGTCCTCGCAAAAATTGATCTTAAGCCAACTGGGATAGAACTCAAAATGGTTTTGCGTGTTCCCAAAGTGGGGGTGTTTTAGTAATGGATCAAGCATAGAAAAGGTCTTTATATGTTAGCCATAATTGGGCTTTTGAAACGATTTCCTATTGGCAATGAACTTTCCCGGTCGAATTGTATTCATTTTATTCGTGTGGATTATAGCTATCATGATCAACCCATTGCCGGCTCACTACAGAGCACGGGTCTCCTCTCAATATGAGAAGGGTTTGGCCATAGTCAACCACTGGCCATGTGCGGATTGGCAAACTTCAGAAGCCTTTGAGTATTATGGTGAACTCTCAGGCATGGTTTCCTCACGATATTTTCCTTCACCGTCGAAGCAAGTGATATTTTATTGCTTAAAAACGCACATAATATTCAGGACTTAAAGTTGTCTAGTACCTATAATGTTTTAAGCACTTTTAACTGTACCTATTACAATAATTAAGCGCTTAGTCTTTTAAATCAGACATCTAAATTATATCTCTGTTATTTAATAATAATTTAATCTAGCGATCAAAATATATACTACTATTTACTTAACGAAATTAGCCCAATATTTCATATTATGTTAGACGATTACTATCACAAAATAATGATAACATTATCTAGGTTTGTGGTCGAGGATTAACTCTAGATAATGTTGGAGATAACTGCATGGCCTCTTTCGTGTACATTGAGTGGCCGTTTCAAGTTTTCTTTACCTTTTTAATATTTTATTATTTTATAATTATTTACTCTATAGCTACTAGCTGTGATAGCTAGGACGTCCGCCTCATAATTTGAGGTCCGGGGCTCGATTCCAGGCACTTTTAACTCGGAGTTATGTGTTGTTATTAAGCAATGAAGCATGTGACATGTGGCATTGAAAAATATATACAACCCTAAATTTTCACCTTTCTATCGCCAACCCCTATTTTTTAATAGTCATTTTAGTAATTTAATCATTTGTCATCCCACTCGACAACTGAACAATTATCGTCTTAGTATAGATTTAAGTTTGAACAAAACTTTATGAAACACTTCAGGAACTATATATTCAACTAAAATTTTAATAAAAAAGTGGTTCTAAAACGATTATCGACGATAAAACATTTCGTTTCCGTTTCGAATTAAAACAGCGATTAAAACGAACGACCATTTTGTGGTTTATTTATACAATATTAATATAGACTAAAAGCTTTTTAAAACAACGTCGAGCAAGATATACCAACTGTCATATTTTATCACAAACCTCTTTATACTGTGCGATATTTATGTTACTTCTCAAGTTTATGGTATATGTCGGCGCGAAGGAATTATTAACTTTATTCAGCGGCGCCAAGAACCTCAAGAATTCAATAATTACCCACATTTGAACTCTTTATGATTTTGCTAATACAATTTAGACAGTAGCAATCCATTTTGTACAAGCATGCTTTGCTATAAATACGGGCGGTCGATGCCTTTCGGGGAATTCTCGCTCGATACGTCGGACCGTTCGGATCTCTTAATTATGATCGCAATAAAAGTGTAATCCCGCAAGTTGTAGTTTTAATTACTATGAGCGAAAGTAAACGCTTTTGTATACTATACTTTTACTTAAGTTTATAATTTGTCTTTTTTTTCTTTGTGTGTAACTTATATATATATATGCGCTGGTCTAAAGGGAAGATACAAATTTAGCAGGGTAAATATTCTTTATTTAAAAGCAATATCTATCCAAACATCCGTGCTTCACCAATAAATTGGAATAGGGGTTTGAAAAAAATGTCTCTAATTGACTAAATCAAAATAATCTACGACATTGTAACGATATCGAATCGTAAGCACCGAAAGGACATCTCCCATGTCATCTCGGATGTCATCATCGGGGGGCAGCTGACGAAATGGGACGTCGCTTCCACATCAATTATCTGCATGTTTGTTTGTCTCTTTGGTGGTTAGTGTTACGCGAGGATGCCGCTCTTCCGGTTTCGGAATAGGTGAGGACTGTTGCTCGAGGTGATAATGTTCTACAGCTGTTCCGATCTTCTTTTTGACTTGTGACAACTGAAACCAAAGATAACTTTCAGTCATATGAAAATCTTTTGTATCCAGTTTTTCAAAATGAAATATTTCTTTAACAGCCCTGAGGAAGAAACCTTTTGGAAACCACTGTTACCCATGGGATAATAACCGGGTATAATGACTTTTTTTAAAAATTAATGGTGAGCATGAGAAATTCTATGGGATCGGAGGCCTGGGCGCTTATAGACTAATGATGTTGACTTCTTCATGGTTTTGTCATCTGATTTCATTCACACTCAGCATTGAGTAACTCTAGCAGCCTCTTCAAAAGCTATGATAGCCTAGTGGTTAGGACATCCACCTCCTAATCGAAAGTCGCGGGTTCGATGCCGGGCACGCACCTCTAACTTTTCGGAGTTATGTGCGTTTTTAAGCAATTTAAATATCACTTGCTTCAACAGTGAAGGAAAACATCGTGAGGAAACCTCCATGCCTGAGAGTTCTCCACAATATTCTCAAAGGCGTGTGAAGTCTGCCAATCCGCACATGGCCAGCGTGGTGAACAATGGCCAAACCCTTCTCATATTGAGAGGAGACCCATGCTCTGTAGTGAGCTGGCAATAGGTTGATCATGATGATTATGAAAACGAAAAAAATTAAAAATACTTATTTGCCAATAAACAACTTTAACAACACTAGGTAATCCTGTATCATTGGACCCAATTCATCGCTAATAACATAAAAATTTTGACAGATGACGCTCGGATGAAGGGACTAATAAATTAAGACTTAAATAAACATATAAATCTCAAATTATAAAAGTTTGAAAAAACAAATGTAACATTTGAGCTTAAGCTAGTTAGTACAAGTAGAGATTCTAATGCCCTTATTTCAAAAGATGATCGGCCTCTTCCTCTTTGGACTATGGGTTTAACTATTCGACTACTATCATAGATATTCGACAGAGAATCATGACATATTGACTTTACTAGTTCGGGACTGTCTATTAGCTGTACAAACCCTATTGGTTGCCACAACGTAACCGGGCTGTTTGGCGAGCTTCGGAAAGAAGCTCTGCCAGAAGAAATTTTGAGCCCTAGGGCTCGAAGAAAATAAGGGAACGACTGCCTAAGGGCGCCTCCTTTGAGGCCGAACCTCGGCTTAGGCGACGCTTGGGATAGCGCGGGGGTCGGATGGTAAGTGGTCCGTTCGTCTCCGAGGCCGTGGATGGAGCCCACGTCCGGATAACGTAAGATAGCGGGGACCTCGTCTTCGCCGGCGAAGACGGTGTGTAGCGTATGATTGTGTGGTAGGTGGTACGAGTGTGTTGTCAGTAGTCATCTGATCGTCAGGGTCATGAAGGATATGTTTAGGTCTCCTCTTTCGGAGAGGAGCGCTTAGGTCGTTGGAGTTCGCATAGTATTTACGGGCAAAGAAGACTCCATTAAAGAAGCAAAAGTTATTACTACAAAATAGTTTCAAATGCATAGTGCAAACGATTTCCAACTATTAACTAACCGAGCAAAGATTCTGGGCTTACAAATTTCCAATCTAATTGTCACCGCTATGGAAGTTCCGAAATAGTTGTTTGTTTGCTAATTGTCTGAATGGGCCGAAATCCGCCGCGGTTTTGTGGATATCTACAAAATAGTTCAACTAATAATGAAATAATTTTGAATCCAAATAATGACTTTCAAGTTCGCCAAACTAAGTACTGGCTCGTAACCAGGCTTTAGATTTCTATTAATTGTTTTTTTACTTTATATTTTCGAGTCAAATTTTGGAAAAAACTGCATGAAAGCAAAAATAATTATTATTATTATACCACATTCATATTTACAATAAAATACTGACATTGATAATTTTTTAGATTTGCTTTTCATCAAACCGAATAAGAAGCACATTGGATATTGATATTTTTATAAACTATGTAATAATTGAGTATTATGGTTACATTTTATGTATAATTTCATTTATTTTATTCTTAATACTATTATAAATATACAGGTTCAGATTTTGACTCAATATTCATTCAATTACGTTATTGTATATATGATGTGATTAGTTTATGCTAGTCAAAAGTTAACATAAATACAAATAGATAAAAACACATGTGAGGCCACAGGTGTTTTTATCTATTTGTATTTATATTAACTTTTGACGAGTCACCTCGTTCGAGATAGCATATTTTAAGTAATTAGCATTATTTGTACTTAGTTTACATTAATTAAAGTTAAAAAGTCTCCTATCTGTAATATGTGTTTTGTTTTTATCTGTGACAACATCAGTACTTCTTGACAGACATAAAACCCATATAACACCTAAGTTTTTTACTACGATTACAATGTTGAAGGTTTTCTTTCCAAGCAAAAAGGATCGTTAATAATATTTATTTCATTTTTGACGATCTTCGTGGCGCAGTGCGTGCGCTGCGCATTATAAAAGGTTGAAGGTCCTGGGTTCAATTCCCGGCTCGAGTCTGGTCTGGTTGAAGGCTTCAGCTCTGCTAGTTACCCTACCGACAAAGACGTGTCACCAAGCGATTTAGCGTTCCGGCGCGATGTCGCGTACAAACCAATTAGGAGTTGGTACCATATCCCTAACAGGTTAGCCCGCTACCATCTTAGACTGTATCATCACTTACCTGGACACGATGCATTGGACATCTATCGATTGAACTGTGCAGGATTTAAAACTAACTTTCGAAGCATGTGCCTTTTAAATTTTGCGCATGTGCATTTTTCTGAGGCGCTAATAAACAAATGATGATCATTGGCTGTAATTTCATTACAGCCAATGATTTATATATTTATTTTCGTTGCATATTGTGCACACATACCGAGTTTGGGTGTTGCAACATGGTCTGGAATTGACCGTAGTAGAGAGACCGATTTCATTTATTATTACTTACATCGTTTAAAATTTACTTTAATGTCATTACTGTTAATCTACAGAGAATGATACAATGCACAAAGTAGAATCGGAGAAATGGGGGGGGGGGGAGAAGAAATTACTTTTAAAATAATTTGTTTTAAATATAATTTATACATGTGAAATTGCCGTCAAGGGCTAACTTGCAGTGTATAAAAATAATTTTAAAAAAACATTTCAGAGCGACACGTGTAGCCCGCAAACGATCTCGCTAATTTAATGGGATAATTAACGTAAATGTGAGCCGAAAATGCTGTAACAAAAAATTGCGGCCGAACACGGGAAGTCACAAACTCAAAAGAATCATTTAGCAGTGCGTTTAGTAGTCCCCAAACGATCAGGGAATGTCACAAAAATGTTAATCAGTACCGTTTTACGCGCAAAGTAAATATAAAGACCTGGCTACATTGACGTGGTTAGCGATTAGTATAAATGTGTAGTAAAAAAATATAATCGTCATGATCCACTCATTGCCGGCTCGATACAGAGCACGGGTCTCCTCGCTATATGAGAAGGGTTTGGCCATAGTCCACCACGCTGGCCATGTGCGAGTTGGCAGACTTCACACGCCTTTGAGAACATTATGGAGAACTCTTAGCCATGTAGTTTTCCTTCACCGTTGAAGTAGGTGATATTTTAACTGCTTAAAAACACACATAACTCCGAAAAGATAGAGGTGCGTACCCGGGTTCGAACCCCTGCCCTCTGATTAGGAGGCGGACGTCCTAACCACCAGGCTATCATCACAACTTCAGTAAAAATAACTAAAACATATTATTAAAAGCAGTCCCGAAAAGGTTCCGAAGATACTGGCAGCGTTCCCTCTTTGAATAGCTAGACTAATTCGTTGTCCTAGATAGCTGGCAGCTCTTCGGTCTCTTGTGATGTCAGTTGACATCACAAGTTTTAGCAAATTCCTTAAAAAGCCTCTCGGCCAAAAGGGTCTCGACACCGAATGGGCCAAAATCATAATCGGACCCCTGTATTTGCATGCTAATATAAATAAATTAATTGATATTTGAAAGTAAAAAAAGTGACAGTAATAGTTACAGCTGTTGTTATTTTATTTTACAATCCTTTAGCTGAACATACATATTGGTGTTTCTTTCTAGTGTTACAATAAAAAAAAAACTTGCATTGAATGGTCCAAAATTTATACAGTAAATTATGGATGCTAAACATAAATAATGCGCTGTCCATTGTACTTATTTGCGTCAGTTAGAATTTACTGAGTAATTAATATAGGTTTTTTTAAATTGGTAAAGAAAATATAATTTGTCGTACATAGTTGAATTTGTGTAGAATCATATTTTAATGATTAAATACAAATTAAAATTACTTTCACGCGATTGAAAAGAAAAGTTCTCGTACTCGGTACTCTGAATTACAATTCTTATTTTAGATATTTAAAACTGTCATTATCAAAATAATACCTCTTTAAGTCAACAATGCCTAGTTTAATATTTTGATCTTTAAGCGAAAGCTTATATACGTAGTTTAATAATTTGGTTCAACCCGCTTCTCGCTATCGCTTACCACCGTCCACCGTCCACGCGTTGTCGAACGCGTCACGTTGACAGTTTGAAATGTGAACGGCCGGGAGTGACGTATGGGCGCACATCAAAATAAAGGGGATCGCTCACTCATCGGGCTGTCGGTGTGTGATAAATTGTGTTCGATAAACACCTTTAAGTTGCGCTTAATGAGGAAACGTGTTGCTTTTTTGGGTACAATGTATGTTAAAATAAAATACAATTCTGGTAGGAATTTCGGAAAGTTTATTCTGAGACGCAAACACATTTTGAGCTATTTCTTTTAGTATAAAATATATTTTGTGTTGTGACCAGATGTTATAATTAATCTATGAATGAATACAAATAAATATGAATAATATTAAAGTTTTTAATTTAATATAATTTAATGGCATTATTCCTTTCGCAGGAGTTTCTCTTCTCTGCGTAATTCTGAAAACGTCAGAAAGTTAAAACAGAATTGTAAAAAGAGTAGGAAATAATAAAAAATAATATATCATCATCATCATGATCAACCCATTGCCTTCACACGCCTTTGAAAACATTATGGAGAACTCTCAGGTATGCAAAATAATATATAATGTAATACAAAATTTACACTAAACGTGTCATTTCCATGTGACAGATTGTGATAGAAGTCCCTATACAAAGTTTTTGAACTGACACGCTTTGGCAAAATCTCGACATTAAAACCATCATTACTAGCATTCATCATAAAAGACTCGTTAATGATCCGAAACTAAATATTTTCCAACTCAAATCTTCCAAATAACCAATATATTTTGATCTACCGCTATAAATATTTGCTTGAGCCGCCATAGATCTTTGTCACACTGGAGAACCAGGATACCGCGACCTTTTTACACCGCTGCTTTAAGAACTTCACAGAAATTTCATTAACTGGTCGTGTATAACCTATTTTTAAACTATAGTTGGTGTTACGAACTATTATAAAAGAGATAAACAAATGGCAGCGTCATTTATTGGAGCCGTTAAATTTTATGGCCGTACGCTTTGAGTTATTTAATTTAAAACGGATGCTTATTTTTACTAATCATTACCATCAAAGAGTTGACCGGAATTTTTACCGGGTTTAATAAACTGTTTGACATAACATTTGTTGCTGAAAAACATAACGAGTTGTTATATTTGAAATTCGAATCTAATTTATTGCAAGTGAGTTGTTAATTTTTATAAACAAGTCAAACGCCAAGACTTTAAAATGAAGAAAATCATTACACAAGAAAAAGGGCTTTTTTTCCAATAATAATAATTTATTCATTCAGTTCATGTAATATGTAATAAGACAATTTCAGTAAAAATATCAACCCTTACCAATATTACCCTTGAACTCGTTTAATTTTACGCTAAATTACTAAAAAAAACAATAAAAGGAAGATCATTACGGAATATTATCATATAAATTGAAAACGCTAAGACCATGGAAAACCGTAGAGTCGTGAGTCGATTTTCAGTTATTAGATTGTTTTTTTTTGTATACACTACAAGTTAGCCCTAGATGGCTACCTCACCTAGTGTTAAGTGATGATATAGTCTAGGATGTTAGCGGGCTAGGTTGGTTACTACTCGACATCGTACCGGAACGCTAAATCGCTTGACGACACGCCTTTGTCGGTAGGGTGGTAGCTCCACGGTCACGGCCGAAGCCTCCCACCAGACCAGACTCGAGCTGGGAATTTAACCCAGGCCCTCTAACTTTATAATGCGACAGCGCACGCACTGCGCCACGGAGGACGTCAAAAGAAAAAAAAAACATTTCAATATGCTATAGTAAAAATTTAATTTAAAAGTACTCGAAAATTTAAGCACCTGAATTTGTTGTTTCGGTTATCTAAGGTGTTAATTTTTGAGGATGATAATAATTATAATATCATAGGTTAAATATAACATTCGTTAAACTTTACTTCCCTAATGATTGAAAGTGCTTTAACCATAAATGTAGGTACGCTGAAACAAAAACTACTTTTCTATTCCTATTTGAGTTTGATGAGAAATGTATGTACAATTGCCTAGTTGTATTATTTCATAGCCTTGTTATATAGCTAATCATAGCTTTCCAATTCAAAATCAATTCCAGTTGGATGACGATTTGATGACCTTCGTGGCGCAGTGCGTGCGCTGTCGCATTATATAAATGGAGCTCCTGGTCTGGTTTGGTGGGCGGCTTCAGCCATGGCAGTTACCACCCTACCGACAAAGAAGTGTCGCAAAGTGATTTAGCGTTCTTATTTCTTCTCTTTATTCAATTAGGAACGTGGGCTTACCATACTCCTAACAAATTAGCCCGCTACCATCCTAGACAGCATCATCACTTACCACCAGATAGCCGTCAAGGTCTAATTTGTAGTGAAAAGAAAAAAATATGAGTTTAATTATTTTGAAATAGCTCCGACGTAAATAAACACGATTAATTTTAAAAAGCAGGGTTAAAAAGGGACTTACAGTAAGAATCAAAGAAACAAAATATTTTTGTGAGCATATTACTCCATTCCTGCCGCTGTTCTGTGTAGATGCTGGTTATGATTTGTGAGCGAGCCCTGACGTCTGATTTCAGTCACGCGTCACCTTGTCAGGGGCTGGTGTAATTTATTAGACACTCATATCATCCGGGGCGTTATGGGGCAGTTATTTCTGCCGCTATATTAGGCAAGTTAAGTTAAGGTAGGGTTTAGTTATGAGTAACGTAAACGAGTTTCGAATATCTCAGTTAGAAGTAATACTTTTTACTGTGAATAGTTTTGAATTAAAACGGTTGGAGGTATTGGGTTCGATTCCCGGTTCGAGTCTGTTCTGGTGGGAGGCTTCGGCTGTGGCTTGTTACCATTTAGTGTAGCTAGGCGTAGAAACCAATTATAAGCGTTAGGAAAATAAATAAACATACTCCTAACAGGTTAGCCCGCTACCATCCTAGACTGCATCATCACGTACCACCAGGTGAGATAGCCGTCAAGGGCTAACTTGTAGTGTATAAAAAAAAAGACAATTTTAAATTTAATGTCACTTGGCTTGAACGGTAAAGGCATTTATTTTGAGAAAACTTGCATATCTAAGATTTTACCGTGATGTTTTCAAAAAATGAACTTGACCAACGTAGACTACAGCCATCCCGTCTCATGCTGAAAGACCACATTCTGTGACTCGTGTCCTGAAATGGGCCAGTAATGGGTTTATAATAACGACTTAATTATAAAACTCAAGAGTGTGTTTTTATTGTGTTTAGAGCACATCAAATGCAATTCAACCATCCCATTTTTTTATTCCCCCTTCCACCACGACGCGTCAACGCGAACAGACGTGTTGTTTGTAACTTAGTAAATCAATAAGTAACTGAACCTGTTTTTGTTACATACCTAAATATCTTTTAGATTTCATCGTGATATAATTAACATTGGTATTTCGATAAAAGTAAAGAGTGCTGATCTTTTTCCAAAATTGTTAGACTACGCGCCTTCAACAACAATGGAATGCTGTGCTAAAAACCTCCGCGACAACGTGTTGACTTGTGCAAATTGCAAACTGTCATTTCATTGCAAGTGTTTAAATATTACTTCGACCAATTATAACAAGATCAAGAAATCGTCGTGGAAATGTGCAAAGTGTTCAACTCCGCGGGGTAAACGCGGCGATGAAACGCCGGTAGCTTCTGCAATAGGTGAGCCCGACGAAACTACTTCCAGCGATGAGGAACTGATAAAGGATTTTTGCTCTGAAGAATCTAATATCACTGCTGACTCACTAAGAGACTTATTCAATAACTTCCTACAAAAGTTTAAAACTGATATTAATGCTATTAAAACTGAAATTCTGGACAAAATGGCGGCTACGCAAAAAGAATTGAGCAAAGAACTTAACAACTTTAATAGTAAAGTCAGTTTAATTCAAAAGAAGCAGGAAGTGTTGGAGGGTTCGCTGAATGGTTTGTCTGGTTTTTACGACGATCTCTGTAAGCAAAATAAGAACCTCTGCATTGAAAATAATCACCTTAAGACTCAAATCGCCGCAATGACGCAGAGCTCTCATGAAATGCAACAGCAACTTGATGACGCGCAAAGCTACATTACATCTAAGTTTATTGAAATCCGAAATGTCCCGCTTGTAATAGGAGAGAATCTTCTGGACTACGTCAGGAAATTATGTGACTCGCTAAACGTAGATTTTAAGCCGAGCCACATATGTAATATTTTCCGTAAGCGCACTTACAAAGAGAACTCTCAACACATTTTATTAGAGTTGAATAATGACAGTTACAAGCAAGATATTCTGTCCGCTGTGAAGCAGCATATCAAAAAAAATAAAGAGAAACTAAGCACTAAGCACGTGGGTATTCACAGCGAAATAAGGAACGTGTATGTATCCGAACTTCTGAGCTCAAAGCTAAAACTCATTTACTTTAAGACCCGCCAGTTTGCTAAAATGCATAAATATGAATACTGCTGGGTAAAGAATGGCAGAATCTATTTACGTAAACACAAAACTGAACCAGCGTTGATGATCCGCAACGAGCGACAACTGTCGGAGCTCGCCTCGTCGCAGGGGCAGGCGGACGATGCGCCCGCGTTCCCCGCTCGTCTCACCCCGAGCGCTAACTCATCGATGCACGCGCATCAAAAGCAAGCAGTTACAGCTAGTAAACCAATCTATTTAACTCCTAAATGACTATGTGATCGCTGTTTTGAGTTCCATATCTTGTTAAAAATGATTAGTTTAGTCTTTAATTTACCTATAGTATTCCTATTTATTTCCTATTTTCTAAGATGTCTAGTTAGAATATCATACTTGCATAAAATAAATAACTATACTCAATTATCATACACTTTACATTTTACAAATACACATAACAATAACATTATAAAATATGCAACCTATTGTTGTATTATACTAAATAAACTTTTATGTGCGCCTATGTTGCAATACGCAAAATTAATAACAAACAAAAGTAACAATAATATAATAGTTTCAGTATGCACTCTGAACCCTAAATCCTCGACCTATAATATGTTGTTTTGGCTTTTCATCTTGGCTTCATGTGACATAATTCTACATTCAATCCGTTACAGGATACCTTAGAATTAGATATACATCAGCACACGACTGTTAGCTGTACTCAAGTGACTGATCCCGATACATTTTATAGCATTTACATGTCGGGCAGTGATACCTCCTCGCAATACCTTAACATCCTAACTATGAATATTAGGAGTATAAATAAGAATTTGGACGATTTTCTTGTATTCATTACCAGATTAAAAATAAAACCCGATATATTCATTCTAACTGAGTGTTGGACTCAGTTTATTATAAATCCACCAAAAGTTGATGGTTATTCAAATTACCAAACAAAAATGAATCACAACCAAAACGATGGGGTTGTCGTATATGTAAATATCAATTTGCAAGTCTCGTCCTGTGAAGTCGCAATCTCTGAAGCCAATTGTCTCATTCTTACTGTGAAAGACATTCATATTATTGCTATTTACCGCCCAGCTGGTTTTCGTAACCCTCAAACGTTTTTAGATTCTTTTAGTACGTTTTTAGAAAATGCAAAATACAAACAAATTATTTTAACTGGAGACCTAAATATCGACCTCCTGCCCGACAGTCACTGCTCTTATAGTCAGGAATACCAAAATATGCTAGCGCTAAATGGTCTTATACCTGCTATCAATACCCCTACGAGAGAATTGCGCTGTCTTGATCATTTTGTTATCAAAAATATAAATGACCCACGTACTTTTGTCTTTGAGCCTATTATTACAGACCATTCCCCTATTTTTCTAACCCTAAAACTAAACAATAAAATAAAAGACTCTCTTGCTAACCACATTACTAGACTTACTTACAATTATGAAGCTATGGAAACAAACTTAAAGCAAATAAATTGGGAATTTTTTTATAATTTGACCGACACGAATTTCGCAGCAAATTTCCTTGTCAACAGTATAAAAGAAATAATTTTAATTAATACGAATGTCTTTACTGTTCCTAAAAAACTAAAACCCCTAAAGCCTTGGATCACCTATAGTATTGTTAAATGTATGAGGAAAAGAGATCGACTTCACAGGATTTTTAAAAATTCTCCAACAGATTTAAATAAGATAACATACACAAAGTATAGAAACGTGTGCAACTGCTTACTGAAGTTACTTAAACGGCAATATTTGCGTGGAAAGCTGAAACAAAACGCAGGTAATTCTAAAGGCACTTGGAATACAGTAAAAGAAATTTGTAATTTACCTACTTCTAATGAACCATCTATAGACTTATTAAATATTAAGAACACACCCGAGGAATCTTTAACACATGTTAATGAATATTTCACTAGTATAGGGCAAGATCTCGCTACAACAATAATAAACAAATTAGAAGGACATAACAACAGAAACCATTTTCTCAATGTAGCATCTAGTCCACCCCTTAACTCACTTATGTTTTATCCCACTGATATCTATGAATTAGACAAAATTATACTAAGACTTAAGTCTAGTAGTGCTCCAGGGCACGACAAAATTAGTTCGTATTTTGTTAAACGATTTAAAAACCTACTTTTGGAACCTCTCGTCCACCTAGTGAATTTAAGTTTATCTACGGGTGTTTTTCCAGATATATTAAAAAAAGCTATTGTAATTCCTGTCCATAAAAGTGGAGATAAAAAGATTGTTTCTAATTACAGACCTATATCTCTGCTCAGTGTATTAAGTAAGATTGTGGAAAAAGTTGCCAACTCTAGGTTAATAAAGTTCCTTGAGCAGTCAAATCTCCTTGCATCTAATCAATTTGGCTTTCGGGCAAATAGATCAACCTTAGACGCGGTATTAGAAGTGACTAAATATGTTACAAAATGCCTCGATAAGAGAAGAAAATGTATTGGCATTTTCCTTGACTTGCAAAAAGCTTTTGATACTGTGTCAATCCCTATCTTGCTTGATAGGCTCTGCAGTATGGGAGTTAGAGGTATTCCTTTAGAATGGTTCAGGAACTACCTCAAGGGCAGACAGCAGTGTACAAAAATTGGCAATTTTGTTAGCGATTTTTCTAACATTTCCTATGGAGTCCCTCAAGGAAGTGTATTAGGTCCTACTCTATTTCTTACTTACATAAATCCGCTCTGTAATTTTTCACTAAAATCAGGGCGCATATTTTGCTTTGCAGATGATACTGTTGCTTTATTTGAGGGAAATAATTGGGAGGAAGCAAAGTCACTCGCTGAAGATGGACTTAAACAAATTACATCTTGGCTAGAGGATAATCTACTTACTATCAACACCGCTAAAACAAAATATGTGTGTTTCAGTATATCTCTTAAAGGCAACCCTGATAATTATTTTAAATTGCCGATACACACTTATCCTTGTAATCGTACAAGTGGCCAAGTCGCTTGTAGCTGTGCTATTTTATCCAAAGAAGCAAACATAAAATATCTTGGCATTACATTAGATGAACATCTTAATTGGACATCGCATATCTTTAACACCTCTAATAAGATAAAGAAACTCATTCCTTTATTCCGGAACCTTAGAGATATTGCCCCCATTGAAACTACAATAATGGTTTATAAGTCTTTATGTCTTCCAATTTTGACATACTGTATTAGTACATGGGGTGGAGCTGGAAAAACATCTTTACTACAGTTAGAGCGAGCTAATAGAACTATACTTAAAACTATATATAAAAAACCTTTCAGATATCCCACTGACAAATTGTACGATGAGTGCGGTCTACTCAATGTTCGCCAGCTGTATTTGTATTCAATAGTCTTGCATTTCCACTCAAGAATTGACCCCAACACTGTAGATGACGGCAAAAGAGTGCTCAGATTTCCTAAACCTTTATCAAGCACTAGTTTCGCCAAGTCACAATATGAATTTAATTCATTTTGCGTTTATTATAAGTTCTGTAGGTCTAACAAGGGCATTGTCAGGCTGAATAGGTCAAATCTAACTAAAACGCTTTGGGCCTGGTTGTCATCTAAGGGGTATGCTGAAACTGAGGATATTTTAAAAATATTAAAATAATTTACATAACGCACATACACAAACACACATTCACACTCGTTCACACACACATACATACACACACACGCTCATACTATAAAATGTTAGCTTTAGTTAGATAATTTATCTTTAAGATGTAATTTACTATATCCCTGGAAGGAACTACCCTCTACAATACAGGTTTTCCTAGTGCAGAGGGTAGGGACAAATTATTATTGTAAATCGTTTTTGAACAATAAAATATTATCTATTATCTATCTATTATCTATTATCTATTCCGCTACTAGCAGACCTTAAGTCCAATACCATATACTGAAATCGTGTTTACTCTTTCACTGACTTAAGAAACAGTTAAAATTATTCAAAGCTATGTGTCCGACTTTCTCATTTTAACACTAACTTTGACTGAGCAAAATCAAAGTACGCTCTGTAGATTTCGCTTTCAAATAATTTTTACCAAGGTAAAAATAATTTGTTTGAAGTACGAGAATTTTCAGTTAAACTGTTAGTATTCATTAATCCCCGAACAGGTTTAAAACCCCGTGGGAGCTGTTAGCCATCAACACGTCCTAAATCACTTTCGTTAATTATCCTCACTGAAGGAATACATGCCATCGTACGGGTTATTTATTGAACCTTCGTAAAATAATGTGTTTAAAAGGACTATTTCTTCATTCCAAAATTGTCTACTAATATACAAAAATGTCTTGCTTAGAATAGACAATATTATTGCGTACAGACGCGTACAGCGTGCGTGGGTTTTGACGGCCTCCGTTGCGCAGCCCAGCGCTGTTGCATTATAAAGTTGGAGGTTCTGGGTTCGATTCTCGGCTCGAGTCTGGTCTGCTGGGAGGCTTCGGCCGTGGCTAGTTACGACCTTACTGACAAAGACGTCTCGCCCAGCTATTAAACGTACAAACCAATTTGGAATATGGGTTTACCATACCCCTAACAGGTTAGCCCACTAGCATCTTAGACCGTATTATCACTTACCATCAGATGAGATGCCGTCAAGGGCTAACTTGTAGTGAATAAAAAAAACAAAGTTTCACTCTATTGATCTTGGAGAAATACCTAAACCTTGTTTAATCAAGTTTATTTGTATCTTAAAACAACCTGTCAGCGTCTGTTATAAGCACGAAAAGGCAAGAGCGTTTCCGTAATAAAAACAATAAGATATAATTTATAACTTTTATTAATGACAAATAACAATAAATCTTTTGGTCAGAAATTACACTAGTATGCAAATAATCTTTATTCAAATAGTCCTTTAACAGGCACTTTTGACGCGTTAATAATTTACATAATAGTGATTTGATGGCGATAACTACATTCGTAAACTTAAAACTAACGCTATGCAGGTCCCAAATGCCCGGTCCAAGAAGAAGCCCACAACAAACTTAGCCAGGTAAATTTTCTAAATTGTAGTCCAGATGATTCCGAAATCCCTATTCACCAGCCACTTTAAACAATTCTACTAAAAAATCCATTGCTCATTATTTGAAACAATTTTGCTGCATAGTAAAATATTCACCTGCATCTCGAAATTCAAAAAGGAACACTATATTAGCATTGCTTACTTTGACCCGGTTTAAAGTTGGCCCCAGTTGCTGAATCTGAAATATTAAATAAAGATACATAACTGGACGGACTTTAGAGGTTTTAATTAGGCTTTTAGAGTTCATGTAATGTGCCTAAAATGGACATTTTATCTGAATCATATCACATTTATATTATAAATACAAAGTTTGTATGTAAGTAGCTATGCGTCATGGTCTTTCATAGGAGAGGCCCATGTGCAGCAGTTTCTGTAAGTTAACTAAGCCGGACATCCTGTTTTAGTCTCGTAATAATTCTTAACTCTTTACTCCTTTTCTTAAGAGGCTTAAATTTAGATGCAGGTATTTAGGAGGATCTGCTTCCGAAACTTTTAATTCTCATGGTGAGAAACTCACTTCACTTGAATTCAAGTGATAACTTCATCATGATCAACCCATTGCCGGCTCACTACAGAGCGCGGGTCTCCTCTCAATATGAGAAAGGTGAGGCCATAGTCCACTACGCTGACCGTGCGGATTGGCAGACTTCACACGCCTTTTGAGAAAATTATGGAGAACTCTCAGGCGTGTAGGTTTCCTCACGATGTTTTCCTTCACCGTTGATGCAATTGATATTTTAATTGTTTAAAAAAGAAAGTTAGAGGTGCATGCCCAGGTTCGAGCCCCCGACCTATGATAAGTGATTACTTAAATTAAAAAAACCCTTGCCTTCGTATTAAGGCTCAGAGTCAAGTTAGACTAACAGGTTAAGTTAGAATTTGTGTGAATTACTTCATCTAATTAGGTAAGAGGAGATCTTAATTAAGAGATAATAACTAGGGTTACCGATATAGCTCAACGACTCAAAAAGTTTAAGTGGCAATGGAAGTGGAACACGGTTCGTAAAGCCATGAATGTTGAGGCCCAAGGTGCTTGAATGGTGCTTGAATCTATACTGGTAAACGTTTTTTTTTTTATACACCACAAGTCAGCCCTTGACGGCATCTCACCTGTTGGTTAGTGATGATACGGTATCAGATGGTAGCGGGCTAACCTGTTAGGGGTTGCGTTTGTAGACTACTACTAATTAGGTGGACAGATAACCTCAAACGAGTCTCAGGAAGTCCGAGTAGTCTGGAACTCTATCGATTTGTCTGTCCATCGGTTTGTACAACGAGAATGATACATTATCTTAGCCCGCTATACGGCTATGACGACCTCCGTGGTGCAGTGCGCGCGCTGTCGCATTATAAAGTTGGAGGTCCTGGGTTCGATTCCCGGCTCGAGTCTGGTCTGGGAGGCTGCGGCCGTGGCTAGTTATCACCCAACCGACAAAGGCGTGTCGCCAAGCGATGAAATGTAATGAAAATACACTTTATTTTACACCGCATAAACAGAAGAAATACAAGACAGTAAAAAAAAAAAAACAAATAATAGAAGGTACAATAGGCGGCCTTATCGCTAAAAAGCAATCTCTGCCAGGCAACCTATAGACCAGGATTTAAGCGATTTAGCGTTCCGGCACGATGTCGTGTAGAAACCAATTAGGAGTATGGGTTTTCGATACCCCTAACAGGTTAGCCCGCTACCATCTTAGACTGCATCATCACTCACCATTAAGTGAGATTGCCGTCAAGGGCTAACTTGTAGTGGAGAAAAAAAAAACACATTACATCTACTGTTCAATGCTACTGCCAAATAGGAACAAAAGCAATCTTTAAATGTTTTGATTTAAGTATTTACCCAAGATTTAGATACTCCACGATATATCTGGCGAGGTTCCGGCCTTATACTCCGTCCCGTATTTCTATTTTAACTTCTCCGCACCCCGGATACTGATCTCGCACCGTTAACAGAATAGATTTATTGGCCATTTGAAGTCAACTTAGCTACGGCATAAACACAGTACAACAAAAGTACAGTAGTAGTTTTTTGAAGACTTCTGTGGTGCATCGCGCGCTGTCGCATTATAAAGTTGGAGGTCCTGGGTTCGATTCCCGGTTTGTGTCTAGTCTGGTGGGAGGCTTCAGCCGTGGCTATTTACCACCCTACCGACAAAGACGTGTCACGTCTTTGCAGCATGATTAAATTCAGAAGCTAAAACATAGCGTTAGAATTCGTTAAAGGCAGCTTTTCAGTTATTTATTATAAAAATGTAGTAGTTAAAAAATATTGTTGTTGTCTTTAAAATTATTTCAACTAGGCAAAGCTATCGCTACATTAAATACTGTATGATTGCTAAACAATTGTTAAACCTTTGTTTAACTTAGAATCAGCTTTAATATGTGGTAAATAGCAAGTTGAAAAGAATGGTGGTAATCTCAAAGCTGTATCAGTTACTGTCTGTTATTTGTACGGGGGTTCTTTGATATCCCATACTATATCGAAGTATCTCTCCTTCGCCTACATCAAAGAAGGTTTATTTCTTGGTTTAATGTTTTTTTACATCATGAGCCACCAACCTGTGATATTTTAATATTAATGTGAATCGGTGTGAAGGTTAATTATTGATAACACGATAGATGCGAAATTATACAGTTTAGAAAATATGTTTAAAAAAAAACCGCTAAGTGGTTAACTACTGAAACAGATAATTAATTTATGCTTTAAGTCCAGCGTTTTTTTTTATTTTTATTTTATAAGTCCAGCGAAACCTTTACTGTTGTTTTACTTTTTCAAAGAGCCTAGACTATTTTTTACGTAACACTTCATCAATCAGCCTATACACGCCCACTGTCCACTCTGTCCACACTGTGCTCTCGGAAAGGCCTATGCCCACATAGGCCTTTACGAGACCGCGCCACCACACACGGTCTCTGCCTTCCTCATCCACCCGCCACCAGCGATCCTTTTCAGGTCGTCGGTCCAGCGAGCAGGTGGTCGTCCTACGCTGCGCTTAATGAATGATTATATTTAATTGAAGTCCAGCGAAACCTTTACTGCTGTTTTACTTTTTCAAAGAGCCTAGACTGTTTTTTACGTTACACTTCAGTCGTTTTAAAATCTGTAACAACTAGGTACCTTAGCTATGTCGGTACATACATGCGTTAGCTAATTAATCTGATCTCTTGAGCCAGTCAGCCATTGCATTTCGTTTGACCTGGAGGGCAAACGCCACTGTAGTGACCTAAAGCATAGCTTACCAATAAAAAGGTAATCATCATCATCATGATCAACCCATTACCGGCTCACTACAGAGCACTGGTGTCCTCTCAATATGAGAAGGGTTTGGCCTTAGTCCACCACGCTGGCCATGTGCGGATTGAATGTTTACCCGTAACTATTTTTATGACAGCAGTTATAGATCAGTGGTAAGGGCGTCTGCTTTCTAAAAAGAGGTCGGGGTTCGAACCCGCCACGCAACTCTAACTTTTCGAAGTTATGTGGGTTTTTTTAAGCAATTAAAACATCACTTGCTTCAACGGTGAAGGAAAACATCGCGAGGAAACCTGTATGCTGAGAGTTCTCCATAATATTCCCAAAGGCATGTGAAGTCTGCGAATCAGCACATGCACACACGAATCAGCCAGCGTGGTGAACTATGGCCAAACTATTTTCATATTGAGAGGAGACCCGTGCTCTTTAGTGAGCCGGCAGTAGGTTGATCATGATGACGATGATGATGATGATTTTTATGACATGTCTGTTCAAAATTGTAACAGATCTTTTTCAAAACCATTTTCCTTCAGTAAATGGAATAAAACAACGAAAGCTTTGGTCATATTTTTTTATTCGTACCTATGTTATACTACAGCAAACAGAACTGCTGAAACTAACAATAATGCATTAATTTTAAAAGTAAATCCACTGTCTGTAACTGCAGAGTAATAACCAATTTCTCGAGTCACTCTATCCATTTCTATTATACCAGCCATCACTTCTTCGTTATTTGGAATGATCTGTTCTGGTGGTAGCAGAAAGCCGTATTGTCCTACGTCTCTCAGCTCAAATAAATGGACAATGGGTACTTCAGCCTCACCTTTAACCCAGTCGAAACCGGATCCCGAAACTTCATCTGAAAATTTGTGTGAGTAATTACTGAGAATTATTGACTTTAATCCTGGCCTGAGAATCGTGAAGATTAGTTAAATGTCGTTATTTTTTTTTTTTGCACCATGTTTGTGATAACAAAAACTTATTTAAAAAGTATTAAAAGGAAAGCTTATCTCTATAAAACATCTCTTCCAGCTACCCTCAGATGTTAGTAAGATGACTTTATAAAGTGGAATTATATTATTTATACCGGTGATGTTACCAATAGGTACAAGTACTCTTAAATCAAAGCTCTTTTTCTCTATATAATAAGTGAATAATTACAGTAATTTTATTAGTTTTCACTCTATTCATTCGAAAATTACTATTATTTGAATTTCAATAGACTGCATTGAAATGGACTTTCAAATTAATCAATCATAATCTTTATTTTATTTGAATAAAGATTAAAGTCCTTTAAAAGGCACTTTTGATGAATCAATAATTTACATAGCAGTGATTTGATAGTGATAACTACATTCGAAAACTAAAAACTAAAGCTACGAGGGTTCCAAACGCGCCTCGGTCTAAGAAGAAGCCCACAACAAACATAGCCAGGTAACTTTTTCCTGCCATCACCATCTCACATACCACTTAAAACAATTTAAGAGCTTTATCTTATTCCATCAGTATTTCATACCCATGCTTGTTTATCATTAGGTTTCACGAAAGAATAAAAAATTATCAATTTAATCATAAAACATTAAATGAATTGTACAGTGGCCACTTACATAATATGTCGGCTGATGTTCCTACTTGATAAGGGATATTGTGAACTGCTGTCAATTTCTCCGCCCCTTTCGCTGCTATTTCAAACTGCAACCAGAGTGAATTAAATTATTTTAATTTAATTTAATTTAATTTAATTTATTTAAAATAATTAAATTAAATTAAATTAAATTTTGTTTTCTCTCTCTCTCTGTGCGTCGTATTCCTCATTACTGAGGGTCGTGACCCCTTCCACTGACGCCTTTCTTGCGGACAATGTCGCGCCATGATGCTCTGTTGGTTGCGACGTGTAGAGCATCGTGGAGTTTCGTGTCAAGTGCGGTGCGGATTTGATCCGACCAAGGCATCGGACTCCGTCCCCGAGGCCTCTTTCCTTGCACTTTGCCGGTGATAACCCACTTCTCCAGGTTGCCACCTTCCCTTCTCTATGTTTAAGTTCAACCACAAACATCATTTTACATATCTGACAACCTCCATGCAGCGCGTGCGCTGTTGCAACAGTTAAAAGTTGGTAAAGGTAAGTTTAAAGTTGGAGGTCCTGGGTTCGATTCCCGGCTCGAGTCTGGTCTGGTGGGAGGCTTCGGCCGTGGCTAGTTACAACCCTACCGACAAAGATGTGTCGCCAAGCGATTTAGATATCCGGCACGATGTCGCGTAGAAACCGAATAGGAGTGTGGGTTTACCAAGCCCCTAACAGGTTAGCTCGCTACCATCTAAGACTGCATCATCACTTACCATCAGGTGAGATTGCAGTCAAGGGCTTACTTGTAGTGGATGAAAAAAAAAAACATATCTCTTTTACTCCAAACTTACCAGATCAGCATAATTTGGTACTTCCAGCACTTGGGCTCCAGAAGTATGACTGTATGGCACAAGAATCATCTGGGAGTAAGAATGGAAAGCCATATAGTATAAAAGTTCTCCTTGGGTTTTTAAATCAAGAACGTAATTGGCTAAAGCTCTTGATTCTGGTTCAGAAAACGCAGTCTGGCCAGCAAACGTTTGGGCACATGGGTTTTGAGATGCTCCTACGGCTGTAATATAATGATGGAATTATTTAGCTACTTAGTTGTATTTTTACAATAAATATAATTCTTTGATATTATATTCTACCTTGGTACCTTTATAACTTCTAATCAGGTCATAAAATCAATATGTTACAACACGTGGATAACCAATTTGATATCGCTTCTATTTGGAACAGATAATGAGTATTTTACAGTGGTGTTATACGAATCAAGTGCGCTAATTTTACGTGAGTCATCATCATGATCAACCCATTCTCGGAATCCCTGCTAGTGAGCCGTCTGTAGTGATAGAGCATGGGTCTCCTCTCAATATGAGGAGGGTTTGGCCATAGTCCACCTCGCTAGCCATGTGCGCATTGGCAGACTTCACACGCCTTTGAGAATATTATGGGGAACTCTCAGGCATGCAGGTTTCCTTACGATGTTTTCCTTCACCGTTAAAGCAAGTGAAATTTTAATTGCTTAAAAATGTGCATGCACTCCAAAAAGTTATAGGTGGCTTCCAGGATTCAAAACTCGACCTCTGATTAGGAGGCGGACATCTTAACCATCTAGCTATCTCAGCTATTTACGTTAGTTAATGTAATTATCTTATTAATAATAAGATAATTAACTCACTCATCCATAAGAAACCAAAGTTTCTATTGAGATCAACGCCATTACTTAAATCGTCACGAACGTTAGATGCAGCGCAGGAGGTGAAATTAGCTGGATTACGATTCTTTCTCCACATTCTATCCTATGGACAAAATATATATCACAATAATTTAACTAAGAGTAAACATTAGAGTTAAATTTAGCGCTAGCATTTTACAGTCTTATGGTTATATATTTTTAATTTTATTTTTACAAGCGAAAGTCTGATTGGATGGATTTTCGTTACAGAACGGATCTAGATCAGATACCGCAGCTAGTTTTGAATAATTAAAAAAAAAAATTGAATATTTCCAAGCGCACCATCATTTAAGAGAAAACCCACAATAAACTTACATCAGTAAAAGTGTAGACAAAGCCGTCAGGGTTCGTAACAGGGAAAATATGCCACACAACATTTTCCGCAAGGAATCTAACATTTTCATCCTTGCTATTTAGAAATTCATTAGCAAGCCAAGTAAGTGTCACTGTTGTGATCCATTCTCTTGCATGTAAGGTCCCTTCAAGAACGCCCATAACGGGTTTGTCCCTTTTCTTGAAATCAATCTTCATTCCTCTAATTGGTCTGCCTTCAATACTTTTTCCTATGTCAAGCAGCGTAACAACATTTGGATGTTTTTCTGCAGTTTTATTCATCCATTCTTCAACTTCTTCTAAATTTGGGTAATATGTCCAGTCGTATTCTAAAGCATTTCGTCCTACATTTTGTGGCCTTTTCAACTGAGCATCTATCAAACTAAAATATTTTTTTTGAAAAATTAGTATTTAATAGATTGAACATAACAGTAGCAAATTTAATAAAAGATGTTTTCTATAACTTACGTTTGCACATCGTCCACAGTTTTTGTGGCATCTAAATTGACACTTTTCATATAATATTCAAATTCTTTCTCGTTATTTGAATCCAACATAATTCTCACTTCTCTGTTAACTTTGACATAGTCAAACAATGTCCAAAACGAATATCCTTTTGTATCTTGCAGTTTTCTGAGAAGATCTACTTGTTCTTCAGTTTTGGGGTGTAATTTGTATACTTTATAATTATTATAACTAACATATTCAGCACTGATATTAACCACTGTGATAAGAACAACTAAAATAGATATTTTAAAAATCATCGTGTTTGATAGAACTGACTGCTCGGATGGGATTGAACCTAAACAATTTATAATGATAGAGGAAATAGATCTTATCTTTGATATAAGTTAACGCGATTATTATAAATGTGTTATCAAGACATCATCAAGATATAGACAATAAGATATTTATGATTATAATATTTAAAAAAAAATGTATTTATTCAATAATAAAAAAGCTTAGGCAAAAACCACATCTGTATACTATTTAACCCAATTAATTATGTTATTAAAGCATAATAAAACTACAAAAGGAAACGAGTTTACTGAACTGATTATTCACACATCACGAGTGATCTGTTACTTACTATTTGTCAAGAAATTCCCTCCTCCATTTCTAAAGGTCTCAATAAAATTCATACCAAGTTTGAATGGACCCAAAATGACATTACTAATGTAAATTGGATTCATGTTGAAGAAAATCAAAAATACGTAAAGTGTGAATATCTATATCGTTTTTTTATCATACAAATTCATTACCAATTGTGAATATCTATATAATTTTTATCAAATAAAAAAGAATACTATTACAATACAGTCATGAATATCTGCTAACAGTTTTTATATTTTATATTATTTCGATGCTCCGATTTTTTATTGTAACACAACTGTTTCAGTTGTTATTTAAAAATGTATCAAAGATTACGTTACTTTGTGCGTAATAAAGATTTTGATGCCAAATTTTATAGTACCTTACTCGTAATATAATAACAAATGGCATTAAAAATTATCTACAGAACAAGTCTAAAAAAAGTGTAATGATTTGCTATCAATGTAAGTAAAAATAAACATTTCTGGAGAATAGCGATAATTATGATTTTACATTATACAACTGATATTTCCTCACATTACAAACTGAACAACATGTAATTTGGCAAAAGAGTTCCTTAGATAGATAAGATAACAGTAGATGTACTACTATATTATACTAGTTTTTTTTTATTTTTAATAAAGCTTTTTTTAATAATTATTTCTCCATTACAAATCTATATTTTATTTTAGTAACAAAATACTACAGATTGAAATAATGGTATTTGCAAAGGCAATCTTATGTAAACTTTGCACTTATGTTATTTAGTTTTGTAGTCTAAAAAAATAGTTAATATAAAAATAAGGGAGTGGATTTATTATGCGAAGTTATATCATTACGTTACCAGTCTTGGTTAACGCGAGCGAAAGTGCTGAGAAAGGATTTTAAAATCCATCCTTACGGAGTGAAAATGTTAGTACCCGTAAGTAAAAAACTTATAGTTCAGTTAAACAAGTTTAATTTTCAAACAAGTATTTATGTTAATACAATAGAGACAAAATCGCACTTATAATGACAACGACAAAAGAACACGCAAGGGGATTAGTTCCCGAATACGAATAGTAACCTATTCGACGCGTAGTCTTATCCATTTCCAATAATGCATCCATGATTTCTAAATTGTTAGGTATTATCTGCTCCGGAGGAAGCAGGAAACCGTACCGCCCGAGGTCCCTTAGTTCTATTAGCAGGCTAACCGGAATATTGGTCGTCTGTTTTACCCAATCGAAGCTCGTTCCACTCATTGGATCTGTCAAGGATTTAATTTGTAATTCGCATTACGTACGTATTCCAAAAGAGCTAATGTTAGACGATTATGTTAACTTTACTAGTTGAAACTAGTAGTAATTGACGACCTCCGTGGTGCAGTGCACGCGCTGTCGCATTATAAAGTTGGGGGTCGTGGGTTCGATTCCCGGAATTTGATTCCTGGAATCTGATCTGGTGAGAAGCTTCGTTACCACCCTACCGACAAAAACGTGTCGCCAAGCGATTAAGCGTTACGGCACGATTTCGCGAAGAAACCAATTAGGAGTGTGGGTTTACCATACCCCTAACAGGTTAGACCGTTTCCATCCTAGGCTGTATCATCACTTACCACCAGGTGAGATAGCCGTCAAGGGTTAACTTGTAGTATGTAAAAAAAATTTACACGAAAATATGTTTGAGTGGAAAATATTTTTTGTAACAATATCAATAAGTATACATTGTTGTTCACTTTAATTTACAGACATTACGTCAGGTTATCATTTTAAAAATATAATTGAAAATATATAGTTATGTAATAATTATCAACAACTTACACATTACATCCGCCGAAACTCCTACCCTGTATTTGGTACCAAATCGCTGTTCAAGTTTTGCCGCCCCTCTTACTGATATTTCGAACTAAAACAATACAAATTTGATTAGTTGAATGCTAACTCTCTCAATGCTTTTTCTCCTTTGACTTAGCATTATTCAGCATTTTTTGTCCAGTCTTGAGCTGATTAGTATAAGTAAAAAAATTTAAAACCTTTGTACGGTACTGGTATATCCATATAAAGATACAACAAAAAAAAGAAATAAAAAAAACTTTTGTGAGGATTAAATTCAGTAGAACATCATCATCATCATCATCATGATCAACCTATTACCAGCTCACTACAGAGCACGGGTCTCCTCTCAATATGAGAAGGGTTTGGCCATAATCCACCACGCTGGCCATGTGTGGATTGGCAGACTTCACACGCCTTTGAGAACATTATGGAGAACTCTCAGGCGTGCAGGTTTCCTCAATATGTTTTCCTTCACTGTTGAAGCAAGTGATATTTTAATTTTTTTAAAACGCACATAACTCTGAAAAGTTAGAGGTGCGTGCTTGTACTCGAACCGCCGACCTCTGATTAGAAGGCTGACGCCCTAACTACTAGGCTATTACCGCTTTATATAATTTAATATAGATGACACCTAAAATTAAATCAAAAGATTGAATAAGTAATTGTTAGAAGTACTGAAAAAAAGACAACTTACCATATCAGCATAGTTCTCCGCTAGTAAAACATCTTGTCCAGAGACATGACTGTACGGGATAACAATTAACTGCGTGAACGAATGAAAGCCAAAGTAATAGAGCATTCGACCTTGAACATTCAATTTATTAACATAATTTGCTATAGCCCTGGATTCAGGTTCAGAAAATGGTACTGGGCCAGCAAATGTATTGGTGCAAGGATTATTTGATGCGCCGGCGGCTGTAACAGAAAGATTAACTTAGAACCCTTATCAGTGATTAAAAAACTTGATATCAGTGAATGTCTAGTTAAGACGGCGTACCATTCGGGGTGGCTGAGTTTGATCCCTAAGACGCATCTCTAACTTTTCAGAGTTTGTTCAAGTGCACATGCATTTTTATTTCATTTAAACAATTTTGAATAACATATCACTTGCTTTGGTGGTGAAGGAAAATATAGGGAGGAAATCTACATGCTTGAGAGTTTTCTATAATATTCGCGAAGGCGCGTAAAGTCTACCTATCTGCCCACTATAGAAGAACACATACCACACACAACCCTTTTCATGCTGAGATAAGACCCATGCCATATAGTGAGTCTGTAATAGGTAGACAATAATGATGATTAGGTGGCTTAGAATATTAAACACTTACACATCCAAACAAAGTCAAAATTTCTGTTTAGGTCGATCCCATTGCTCATGTCATCGCTCACACCCGAAGTTGCACAGGAAGTAAAGTTATTAGTACTTCTATTTTTCCTCCACATTCTGTTCTGAAACCATTGAAAACGACAGTTACTTTTATGGCTTAAATGCATGCATTGCATGCAACATGTTCTACAAATGCTTGCATGTTACTATGCATCTGGCGTTAAGAGTATAACAAGTTTAATTACTTACCGTTGTAAACGTGTAAGCATATCCATCAGGATTAACCACAGGAAAAATATGCCATTCAATATTTTCAGCCAACGCTCTTACTTCCTGATTCCTGCTTGTTAGAAACTCTTTGATAATCCATGTAATAGTTGCCGTAGTGATCCATTCTCGAGCGTGTAGTGTGCCTTCTAGCATACCAATCAAAGGAGTAGTACCATTTGTTCGGGGATTGTACCTTATAATAATACCTTTAATATCTCTATTTTCAAAGGACTTGCCCATAACTACTGAGGTTACGATTGATGGATAGTTTTTGACTACTTCATCGAGCCAAACGTTAATTTTATCCAGATCATGATACTCATTCCAGTTCATACCGAGAAAGGACTCATTGGATGCTGCACTCCGTTGTACCGGTGTCAGCTGTTCATCTATCGCCCTTAAATTGAGTAATAAATTTGTTATTCAAAATATACGAGTTTATTTATTCTGCTACGCGTTCGCTGTCAATTGCGAAGTAATAATACGCTTACCCTTTAAGGCTATAGTAGTAAAATAACTACCTATACTCTTATATTCTTGCTAATCACATTTCAGGCGACATCGTACCAGAACGTTACATCGCTATGCGGCACGTCATTGTCGGTAGAACGTTAACTAGCCAGACTGCTTTCAGACCAGACCATAAAAATTTTGCTAATTTCTAAATCCCAAATTTCTCGTCAAGGTTCGAACCTAAGACAACCCGCTTATTTGACTACTGATCTAACTACTGCGCTGATTTCGAAGTTACTCATAGGAAGCGAATTTTTTTCTTACCTCTGTAGATCCTTTATAACTTCTTCTGGTTTCATGCTAGATTTACTGATAAGATCATCAAAATTCGTTTTTTCATGCTGCGGCACCATGATCCTTACTTCATAATTAATATAAAATTGATCATCCCAAAATTCTCCAACTCCTTTTATCCGTATATCGTCTAATATTGCCAAATCTTCATTTGTCACAGGCGTGAGTTTATAAACGCTAAAACCTTTATAGCTTCTCTTTTCTGCAACAGCTGCTGCAGTGATAATTAAAACATAAAATATTGCACCAGAATTCATTATAAATTAAACTATTTGTATCGAAATTCCATTAACCAGACACGCGTATATTATTACAATAACGATGCAATCTTTTAATTTAATGAATATTGGTCAATCTAATCAAAATAATATTTTGATAACGATGTTTGAATTTTCGTTGGCCCTGATAGTAAAACATTATATAAGAGGAGTGCGAGTTTATGATAAAAACAAAAATAGGTACTGTACCGGATGTACTGAAGCACAGATACCTTCTATAAATTTTCACCTTAGACACTTAAAAAACTTTAATATCAATCGCCTTGTTTAATAATTATTAGTGAACCAAAACTTATCACTGCAATATAATTTCTACCCTTTTGTAGGTTTATTTTCTATTTAGTAGTCAATACGGCGTTTAAATTCAAATTCAAATAATCTTTATTCAAATAGTCCTTTAAAAGGCACTTTTGACGCGTCAATAGTTTACATAGTACCGATTTAATGGTGATAAACCGTGCGTAAACTAAAACTAAAGCTATGAGCGTTCTAAACGCGCCCTGGTCTAAGAAGAAGCCCACAACAAACTTAGCGGGTTTTTTTTTTGTTATCACCATCTCACATTATCAATAGTAAATTATAGTACCTATGGAGATTTAGGTTACTTCTACGGCAATGTTTTTGTTACTCTAAACACTAGTATTGTACACATCTGAAATATTGTTATCAAATTTCAATTTATCATATTAAATATAGAATTTTTTGTGACCTTTACGATAATAACGAAATTTATCATTTTGATAACACTTGATATCAAATGTTACAAAAAAAATGTTTTCAATGCATAATTACGGAATTTTCGTATTATTAGTTTTATAATTTCGATTGCTAAGTTATTATCCGGACTTTTATAAAATATGAATAGAACAACGAATGGAATCCACCATTTCGGGTCCCCATAGACAATCCTTTCCCATGGCTCTATGATCATTAAAACTCACCGACTGAATTGGAACAGCCGCAATATAAAAGGCGAAGTGTCTAGAAGCGGATGATGATGATGATGAATATAGTAGTGAGCACTATAACAAACAATCTTGCTACTATTATACATACGAAACTTTGTGTAGTTGAGTTGTTGAATGTTAATTATGGTTGGATGGTTGAATGGGTCTAGATAAAATTTGTGATAGCCAGAAATACCACAAACGATATACCGAAAATAAAGAACTCAATCTTGTTATCGGATACATACAACGGTTCTTAAAGGTTCCGAAATTTAAGAAAGTGAATGTAAATGCGACAAGTATATTAAAACTAACTTCCGATCCCAGAGACTCTATTCACAATTAAGTTTCCCCAATGGGGCGATAAAAACTCCAAAGCGTCCTATAATTGCGTCGAAATCGTCATTACTCTTTATATTCTAATTCATTCATAATTCCGACCACAATTTTATGCTGATTTTATTGCTATTCGTTCAAATTATGCGCCATTTTGTTCCGAATTTATTGCGGCACCATAATAGACCTATCATGAATTAATCGTTCGCCCACGCATTTATAAAGAAACTTGCATTGTATTATAGAAATTGCCGGAGGCACGCATTTTTTATACAGCTTGCTCACGAAAGTATTTGATTCTGATTTTACCTAAACATATATATATATATATATATATATATATATTTATATATTACAGTTTCTTAGCACGTTTTACATTATATCTAATCGCTCTATTGTATTTGCATTTTGTATTATGATCTGTTTAAAATATCACTTGCTTCAACGGTGAAGGAAAACATCGTGAGAAAACCTGCACGCCTGAGAGTTCTCAATAATCCTCTCAAAGGCGTGTTAAGTCTGCCATTCAGATTGGCCAGCGTGGTGGACTATGGCTACACCCCTCTCACATTGAGAGGAGACTCGTGCTCTGAAGTGAGCCTAACTAAGCAATTTTAAAAATAAGAAATAAAATAACAGCAGAGTAATTAAAAAAAAAACCATAGTTTTAATAATATCTTACGCTTTATAGTTTTACTAGCCGCCCGCTCCGGCTTCGCACGGGTAATAAAATATATTCCTATGTCATTCACTGAAAAAAATGATTAAAATCGATTCAGTAGTTTAGATTTATTCATAATTGCCTGCGGCCCGCACTCGTTAAATTTAGAATAAAACAATCCTTCTTTCCCTAAACCAGGAAGATTTCCTGATATCTTTGGATTGTCTAAATTCACACACTACATTTTTGCACGCCCCGTGTTTGCAATGTGAGCGGATTTTTTTTTATTATTTACATCACCTTAGAATCCTTAAAAATAACAGTATTTCTCCACTATTTAATTAATGTTATTATACATATAAACCTTCTTCGTTAACCCTCTAGCTCTTTAAATATAGGGGTATAGAGCAGACAAATCGACTTTGTGTCAGACTATGTAGTGATAACCTAGGCCTAAAAGTGTAGCGTTTAAAGGCGGATAATCGCACTTAAATCGGCCCAAAAACCTTTCAACGAAATAGTCAAGTCAATAAAATAACGTACAATTAAACCTAAGAACAAAAAGCATAAACCATGAACAAGTCAACATTTATCTCTTGTATCAATATATCAAACAAAACCAAAACAATAGTGGCATTATTGGAAAAGTTAGCAATGAATACGTGAAATTAGGAGTCACGCCTGGTAAACCATTTTGTACGCGTCTTCCAAACACGTGGCTTTATGTCTGAGCTCACCAATTTTACCTACAGTTTCCTAGATGGTTTAGAAGTTGTTGTATACGATTTTCTCTTTTCTATTTTCACCACGTGATTTTATATTTAAACTAGCTTTTACCCGCGGCTAAGGCATTAAATAAGTATCCTTACATTAATTCATATTGATAAATTTCCATTACAGATCAATATGATAACTGTATTTGAACAAACCATTTTTTATATAAGGTAAAAAAACAAAAAAATTAAATAAATAGTACTTCTTTCTTCCTATGATACTTCTTATATCTCCAAAAATTCTTATATTTTCAAATACGAATACGAGTACGAAGTTCCATGATTATCGCTTAAACAGTTTTCGCGTGACAGCGTAACAAACAAACTAACATTCACATTTATAATATTAGTATGATACGTAGCAAAAGAAAATTACCTACTTGGGGGAAGTAACAAGCCCGGCAAAGATTTTGGGTTGTTAACCATATATTTGTATTACATAATATGTAATGTAATGTATATGTAATAAAATATGTAATACCCAATACAAACTGTTTAATCATATATCATCATCACAGTTAGTTATTACTCAACTGTGCTTACGATAACATCAGATCACGATTAACTTTGCAGATCTTGTAGTTAAACGTGAACGTCTTTACAGAAAAATATATACCTAGCTTTATTAATAATCTCCTTGTTTTTTCTTGGAACTAAACGTAAACTCCAAATAAACAACGTTCTTCATATATTTTTTTAATGGCAAAAGATATATGGAAACACTGGCGTCTCTTCACTGCATGTTTTTTTATTGTCTTTTTTATTATAAACTAAATGCATTTGTACGAATAAGATTTTATACTATCTGTTAGGAAGATACTGTTATGAAAACGAATGAATATCATAATTCTAATACATTTCTATCGTAATAATGATGCTGGATTCATGGAATTTTGTATTGTGATGTGTGAAGGGTGTCAGTAGGACCCTATTACTATGCCTCAGCTGTCTGTTACTCTTTCCGTCTGTCCGTCATAAAGCTTTATATTATTAAATGTAATACGTAGAGAGTTTTAAAGAATTTGTATTTCTTATAATAAGTTCAAAGTTTATATAAAACGTAAGTTTGTTGAAGAGTCCTACTATAGTGTAAAGGATTATGTAAATGATAAACAAGCATGGGTATGATATATTGCTCTAAAAAGATAGATGATCTTAACATAATTTTAAGTGGCATGTGAGATGGTGATACCAAAAATAAAATCTACCTGGCTAATTTTGTTGTGGGGTTCTTCTTAGACCGGGGCGCGTTTGGAACCCTCATAGCTTTAGTTTTAAGTTTACGAATGTAGTTATCACCATCAAATCACTACTTTGTAAATTATTGACGCGTCAAAAGTGAATTTTAAAGGACTATTTGAATAAAGATTATTTGAATTTGATTTTGATTATATTGCTATGTAAATTTAACAAACGAAACGAATATATTAAGCAAAAAAAAACGGCTTTTAGAAACAAAACTGCAAATTGAATAGCGTAATTGTACCTTGTTATTTTTTACGAATGCTTAAACCTAGATGTGAGAATGCTAATACCATGCATAAATAAAATATAAAAAGCCCTTTCATAAATGTTTAGTATACCATTACGCGTTGATCTCAGAGTATTTTCAGTTATAATCCTGAAAACAGTGAGTTTTAATGGCCCTGTTTATAATTAGAAATCCGTTTTCGTCCATTTTTCTTTGTTGCTTGTTTTTATAATGGTTTTTTTGTTACCTGTTATTAGAATTTTTTTCATATTAAAATATTTATAGAATATTTTACAATTATTAAATATGTTATTCTATTCTACGTCTGTCCGAAACGATTTTTGAAATTCGTCATAAAAAATTTTGAAGACGGTACTAGCTTTTACCAGCGGTTTCGCTCGCATTGAAGCCTTTAAATAAGTATCAGAGATCATTACTATATTTTAACAAGCCAGCCAAGCCAAACTTTCATATTTTTTTTTTTTTATAAAAAGTAGCCTATGTTATTTTAAATACCTCCCAGAATATAGGTACAAAGTTTCATGATAATTTGTTAAGTAGTTTTCGCGTGAAAGACTAACAAACAATCTTACATTTATATTTATAATATTAGTATGATTGAAGCTGTGATAGCCTAGTAGTTAGGGCGTCAGCCTCCTAATCAGAGGTCGGCGGTTCGAATCCGGGCACGCACCTCTAACTTTTCGGATTTATGTGCGTTTTTAAGCTATTAAAATATCACTCGCTTCAACGGTGAAGGAAAACATCGTGAGGAAACCTGCACATCTGAGAGTTCTCCATAATGTTCTCAAAGACGTGTGAAGTCTGCCAATCCACACACGGCCAGCGTGGTGGACTATGGCCGAACCCTTCCCATATTGAGAGGAGACCCGTGCTCTGTAGTGAGCCGGTAATGGGTTGATCATGATGATGATGATGATGATGATGATGTATCATTTGTAATACGAATGTTTTAAATGCTAACAAGCTCAACGTAATCCTACAGGTGTTCTAGTTTTTGCTGGTTCTTAACGGACCCACCTATGAAGACCTTCATGCTTTGTACAATCTTGGGCCTAGTTGATCTTAGCAAATCGTCGTATACGTGGTTGTCGGTAGGGTGGTAACACAAAATATGTTTTAAAAGTTAATTTACTGGATCTATAATATAATAAAACTATAACAGGACGAATTTTGTAAATGAATTTTTTTTAGAAAATTTTAATTGGAGGATGCTTATTATCGATACTCATTGTACATTATATCGATACATTGCTTCGTGATTGAAGACAAACAAACACACACAAACTCACCGCAGACGAAGTCGCGGGCATCAGCTAGTACCTAATAAAAATCGAAAACCGTTTCATTTACCGTTTTGTCGAACCAAGGCAGGTCAGCATGCGCCTATCTATAGAATATGCTCAATGTTGAATGATCACAGGAATATCTCCTGCAGTTCTGTGGCCTCTTTTAAAAAGCAAGTAAGATTATCTATTATAGCATTTTAATGCTGTAATAGATAGTCTTACTTGCTTTAGGTATAAATTGAATTATTTAGATGTAAGGTTAATTTTAAGGTTGTGCATGCTGTGGTCATTTCCAGAAACTCACTATCTGGTGTTTGTTCTTCTGAAATGTTTTTTGTTGTTTTTATATAGATAGTGACTAGTTTAATGATCCAATAAAAATAAAATAAATAAATAAAAATAATATACTGGTACTGGTATTTTGTTTTTTAACTCTATGTTAATCATTATTTTAGAAAAACTAATTGGGCATTAATAATTCCAAAAAAAAATACGATTTTTATTCATAACCCCAAATTACTTCACCAACAGAAATAGGTACACTGTCGCTTAAAACAATTATTAAATCGTTACATAACTATTAATATATGATTTATATTTCACCCTAAAATCCTACAGCGGTTCACCGACGAAATTAATGATCCGGCAACCGAAATTAATTCCCCAATTTAATGCCCCATACTTCAACCGGGAAATTAATTAATGTGATAGTTTAGATTATTTCAATTTTTGTTGTTTCGAATTGACGACAGTTTAGGTTGCCTGTGTTGACAATAAGTAAGCTGTGATAGCCTAGTGGTTAGGGCGTCAGCCTCCTAATCAGAGGTCGGCGGTTCGAATCCGGGCACGCACCTCTAACTTTTCGGAGTTATGTGCGTTAAAATATCACTTGCTTCAACGGTGAAGGAAAACATCGTGAGGAAACCTACACGCCTGAGAGTTCTCCATAATGTTCTCAAAGGCGTGTGAAGTCTGCTAATCCGCACATGGCCAGCGTGGTGGACTATGGCCAAACCCTTCTCATATTGAGAGGAGACCCGTACTCTGTAGTGAGCCGGCAATGGGCTGATCATGATGTGTTGACAATATGGCTTATTGTACTAGAAGTTTATATTCTCTCCCCTATCCGCGCGGAGCCCCTAGTCATGGCTGGGGCGCCTGTTAGATGCCCGGGAAGAGTGCAGTGTTTCCCCGGGCGTCTGAAAAACTCACACGCCGTAGTGGATTTTAGTTTGGGTATACCCCCTAGGCCATAAGCGATGATAGCCTAGTGGTTTGGGCGTCAGCCTCCTAATCAGAGGTCGGCGGTTCGAATGCGGGCACGCACCTCTAACTTTTCGGAGTTATGTGCGTTTTTAAGTCATTAAAATATCACTTGCTTCAACGGTGAAGGAAAACATCGTGAGGAAACCTACACGCCTGAGAGTTCTCCATAATGTTCTCAAAGGCGTGTGAAGTCTGCAAATCCGCACAAGGCCAGCGTGGTGGACTATGGCCAAACCCTTCTCATATTGAGAGGAGACCCGTGCTCTGTAGTGAGCCGGTAATGGGTTGATCATGATGATGATACCCCCTAGGAAGGGAGTCTCACATCGCCTCTCTTACACAGATAAGTAAGTCCCTATAATATAAGATTCAAAAGTCACCACGGCAAAAAAAAAAAAGGAATTCAGGCCCAATGCCGTCATGACCATGAATTAGGCTCAAGTCAGGGTTTGATTGTATGTTGGTGATACCTACTTGGTTAGTGATTTGATCGTACGCGTCGTAAAGGTCGTATTTGGTGCACATCAAACATGGGCAAAAGTCTGCCAATCCGCACATGGCCAGCGTGGTGAACAATAACTAAACTCTTCTCATATATAATTTTTTTTATACACTACAAGTTAACCCTTGACGGCTATCTCACCTGGTGGTAAGTGATGATGCAGTCTAGGATGGTAGCGGGCTAGGGGTATGGTAAAACCACACTTCTAATTAGTTTCTACGCGACATCATGCCGGAACGCTAAATCGCTTAGCGACACGTCTTTGTCGGTAGGTTGGTAATTAGCCGAAGCCTCCCACCAGACCAAACTCGAGCCGGGAATCAAACCCAGGACCTCCAACTTTATAATGCGGCAGCGCACTGCGCCACGGAGGTCATCAAAAATTTTGAGGGAAGACCTGTGCTTTGTAATGAACCGCCAATGGTTTGATGATGATGATGATGATAACCACGATAAACAAAAGCATCTCTAATGCTGCAAGAGTATGACACATATTTGACTTGTTATATTTGAAAGAAACGCACAGTAAAGCAAATATAACATTAAGAATCTGGGGAAATAAGGGTCACATTTCAGGACAGTATTGTGCTGAAATGTCATTATATCTTCCTAAGAAGGCGCAAAATTCAAAAAGGGAAGAAATAATAATTTGTACATTAAGGGCCAACGCCAACCTATAGGCGCGCAATGAGTGCGTACATTTCATGTTAGCAACAGACTATCCTAACCGATTATTATCTTAACTGTAATAACTTTTTTTTTATACTCTTTAGGTTAGGGTGGTATCTAACTAGCAACGGCCGTAGCACCTTTCAATATGAGAAGGCTTAGCCATAGTCTACCACACTGGCCATTTGCAGATTGTTCAGCTTCGCAAGCCTTTGAGAACATTGTTGAGAACTCTCACGCATGCAGACATCCTCAGGATATTTTCCTTCACCGTTGAAGCAAGTGATATTATAATTGCTTAGGAAAAGTATTTTTTTTATTTATTTATCCACTGCAAGTTAACCCTCGACGGCAATCTCACCTGATGGTAAATGATGAAGCCGTCTACGATGGTAGCAGGCTAACCTGTAAGGGATATGGTAAACCCACACTCCTGATTGGTTTCTACGCGTCATCGTGCCGGAACGCAAAATCGCTTGGCGATTCGTCTTTGTCGGTAGCTAACCACAGCCGTAGCCTCCAACCAAACCAGAAAACCAAAGTTCTGATTACGAGGCGGATGTCCTAAACCACTAGGCTATCACAGCTTGATTATGATTTAGCATGCACAAATGTGTTGACATTTTGTTTGCGCTGACCTCAAATAGGCAGGCTTGAGAGTTAAATAAAGGAATGCTAAATTGGTGTTTAGGGTAATGGTTATTGCTGGGTTTTCAGATGACAGTGCTAATGTCATTAAGGAGTACTATAAGAGGTGTAATTTCGCGTGATATTTGTTTAAAACCTTATTTGTGGGAAATATAAAACACTTCATCGTCGTCACGTTGTATAAAAAAGTCGGTGCATCTAATACGTGTTTTATTTTATTTTATTTTATTTTATTTATTAGGAAGCCAACAGTATATAAAGAAATATTTATAATATATATTCCAAGACAAATTATGTATACTTAGGACTATCAATGTATACTCACTTACAGGCTAACTCGACATGCATAATATAAAACTAAAATAATAATCTTAAACTAAAATATTTTTTGCCAAAAAGAAAAAAAAACTATAATAATCTACAACTATAAAATTATATTAATTAAAAAGCCAAAATAGTAATTTTATGTTAACTAACAATTTTAAAACAAGCCAATTACTTATATACAATTTTTTTACTAATTCATAAGGTATTTTTTAATTTTGCTTCGCAGCAGAATATTTAAATATGTCATGGTTAGCTTTTCTGAACATAATGTTATAGCATATGATAATTATATTAAAAGGAGCTGCCCTATCAAGGTTACTTTTCGATACTCTTGCCCTAAATGTTTGCTTGTTTTTATAGACGATCTTGCGTTTTGCTTTGGTATTGCTTGTATTTGGTGTTTTTTGTATATATATTTCGCGAACAGACGGTTCACGTGGTGTTAAGTGATTACCGTCATACATAACGACATAATAAACATCTGCAGTACAATAAGAGCCACCGGCGGAACCCGTCCTTCGTATAACTCCGCAGCCCAAAGCTTCTACCAGACACAAGCTGGGAATCGAACCCGAGATCTCCTACCAGCGCCACAGAGATCCCCTAACTGCTCTAGTCTCACTATATACATATGCTTATATGTATATAGTGAGATTATATTAAAAGTTTCGATGCGACATCGTGCCGAAACGCCAAATCGCTTAGCATCTCTTCTGTCTTTAGGGTGCTAACTAGCCAAAGCCGAAGTCCCAGTCTAGAGAAAATTATTAATACCTTAATTGCAAGAGAGTAACTCCATTAAGCGTCTTGTCGTGCAGGGCCAGGTGGAGGGCACCCGAGGGCGAGGAAGGTCATCCATGCGATGGACCGATTGGATAAAGTCTGCTGTGGGTGGTCCTTTGCTCGAATGCACCAGATTTTCGGCCAGCAGATAGAAGTGGCCAATGCTTGTGAGGCGCATAACATCTGGCCTCAAAGACTCGTGATGACCACGACCGCTCTACAAAGAGTGCAACGGCGAAGAAGAAGAAGAAATTCCAGGAATCAAACCCCTGACCACCCGTTTGTGAGGGCTGTGATAAAACGATACAACGTATTCTCTAAGGCATGGGACACTGTAGCGAAGTTTAAAATTATATCGAACATAAAACAACACAGATTATAATAAGGAGATTATAAAGCTGAAACCAATAAATTTACCTTCACAATAGTGTACAATCCGTTTAATATTTTGCCTTTTCGCAATACCACTTGTATAGGCATTTTGTCTTTTGTTTAGTGATGCGCTTCAAACAATAGTAACGATATCGACGTTTTGCTAAACGATTAGTTTTTTTTGGTGTTTACTCCTTAAGAATCGATTTCATATAAGGCCCCCGGTATGAAAAATAATCCCTCTAATAATTGCCAGGTTACGCACATAAGTGCGTAACCTGGCAATTTTTATACTTGAGTATGCATGGGTCTCCTCTCAATATGAGAAGGGTCTGGCCATAGTCTACCACGCTGGCCATGTGCGGATTGGCAGAATTCATGTATGACATGTCAAATATATTTATTTAAAATGGTTGATGACTTGTATATTTTAGCTACTTTCACAGCATTATGTCATAAATGGTATTTTATTATGGGGTAATGCTGCTGATATTGACACTATATTCGTTTTGCACAAGAGGGCTGTTCGTGCGATATATAAATTAGGTCCCAGACAGTCATTAAGAGATAAATTTAGAGATTATAAAATAATGACAGTGCATAGCCAATATATATATGAAAATTTAATGTATGATCATAAAAATATTGATAAATTCAAGAAAAAAATGGACTGTAACGCACTGAACATCAGAAGTAAAAGTAAACTTGTAGTACCGTTTAGTAGGCTGCACAAAATTAGTAACTCATTCAAAGGAAATTGTATTTTATTCTATAATAAATTACCTATTGATATCTTGGAGATGTCTATCAATAAGTTCAAAGTTTTTATAAAACGAAAAATAAAGCTTGTAGAAAAATCGTTTTACGATATTAAGGATTATATAAATGATAAATAAGCTTGGGTGTGAATTGCTCTATCTCCATAGGTACTATAGTTTATTATTAATTTTATTCATTATGTGAGATGGTGATAACGAAAAAAAAGAAAAACCCCGGCTAAGTTTGTTGTGGGCTTCTTCTTAGACCGGGGCGCGTTTGGAACCCTCATAGCTTTAGTTTTAAGTTTACGAATATAGTTATCACCATGAAATAACTACTGTGTAAATTATTGACGCGTCAAAAGTGCCTTTTTAAGGACTTTTTGAATTTGAATTTGAATTTGATGTATAATACTTTACCGAATAATCATAATAAATGTGAAAAAAATATAAATATCAAATATTAAGATATTTTTATTGAATTGAGAAGAAAAAAAAGCATATAGATATTAATTATAATGCAGGTGATTGTTTCGATAGAATTTCTGTTAATTATCTTTGTAACCGCGAAAAAAAGGAAAAAAGAATTTCTGTGAGAACCAGTTGAGCTAATAATTATATGGAACCAAAATATCTTATGTAATTATTACGATATTAAGGATTATATGTATAAACGATTAAAAAGCTTGGGAGTGAATTGCTCTATTTCCATAGGTATTGTGATAACAAAAAAACCTGGCTATGTTTGTTGTGGGTTTCTTTTTAGACCTGGGCGCGATTTGAACCCCCTTAGCTTTAGTTTTAAGTTTGTGAGTGTAGTTGTCACCATCACTACACGAATAGAAATAATGTAAAATGTGATATATTATATAAACGATTCATAGATGGCTGTAACCTGCCTGGTTTACGTGAATAAAGTTATTTTTGATCTTATTTGATTTGAGTACAAAAATAGTTCCATTAAATTGAAACAATAGCATCGTACCGACATCATGAGCACATCCCTAAAGAGCGATAAGGAGGTAGACGGTGAAACAAAAGCGCTATCGACGCGATTTTCAACAATATCCGAGCGGCGTAAATCACGCACGTCGGCCGTATTGTTTATTTCCAGCGTAGTCCGTTGTTCTTTTTTTTAAAGATTTTATCGACAACCGTGATATTGTGTTGACCACACTATGGTGCACCCGTTTAATGGAAACAATTAATGTTTAACTGAATTGTTTTTGTTTATCGTAAAGCTCATCTTCGATAAGTTTTACTACCTCCGTGGTTCAGTGCACGCTGTCGCATTATAAAGTTGGAGGTCCTGGGTTCGATTCCCGGCTCGAGACTGCTGTGGTGAGAGGCTTTGGCAGTTACCACCCTTTTTTTTTTGTCGTACCCTTGGGCAGGAAGGAGGTTGTGTTGGAATCCCATCCCCTAAGGAGGGTATACCCGAACTAAAAACCACCACGGCATGTCCCTCTCGCTGGTTTTACTGGACACCCGGGGGACCCGTTGTATACTTCCCGGGAGAGTTACCACCCTACCAACAAAGACGAGTCTATTTAGCGTTCCGGCACAATGTCGCGTAGAAACCAATTAGGAGTTTACCATACCCCTAACAGGTTAGCCCGCTAACATCCTAGACAGCATTACCACTACCATCAGGTGAGACAGTAATTGGGTGAAACATTCAAATTCCCAGCTGCCACCAAAATGATTACATCGAGTAAAAATTATGCGTATGACTTACTTGACACTTATCGTCATATTCTGAACCATTCACGCAATAATCTTTATAAAATGTAGCCTATGTGTGATATATTATACTAAGTAGGCATTAGGATATTTAAGATCGGTGGCGTTTTAATCGAATGGAAAAAAATGCGCGCGTATTAGGTTTAAAAATAATATAGACAGAAGTTTAATCTCAAATAAGGGAGCATTCAAGTATAACGCACCGTAAGTTTTTCTGTACCTACCTTATGTTAAGTGAACATCTGCAGCGCCAGAGTAACCCTCAGTACATCATCGTACTCCGAATCGGTTACTTCTTGGCATCATATCGTAACAATAAATCACTTCGCGGTTGGTAACTAGCCGTGACCAGGCAAGACTCGAGCCGGGAATCGAACCTAGGATCTCCCACTTTATGATACGACATCGCACGTGCTGCGCCAGGGAAACCTCAAAAACGTCGTCAAAAACCTATTCCTATTATTAATCATTATCAATGTATGAAAGGATGTATAAATAAAGGATATATAAAGTATGTATGCTTTTTATCATTATCATCATCATCATCAGCGCATTACCCCAGGGTACAAGTATCCTGCACGTGGGTATGCATGAGAGGGGTTTGGCCTTAGTTCACACTCTGGCCGAGTACTTCTCTCCCATACGATAAATTACTGTACTAATAATAATCTGATAGACTTTCTTGAATGCGATATTATTAATTTGAGTTTAGAATCATAATGGTATATAATTTCAATCCCGCTGTTGCCAACGTCCATACCATGTTGAATACACCGGTTCTCGTCCGATCACCGAAGTCAAGCAACATCGGGCGCGGTCAGTACTTGGATGGGTGACCGCCTGGGAACACCGCGTGATGTTGGCTTTTTTGTCTCATTTTTTTAGAATCAGTTGACGATCTTGACACTGACATTTTTGTTTAATAATATCACAAAGAGTGCAAAAAATGTAGTCCGTCGCAATATAAAATATGTATTGGTGGCATATTAGTTGGGTTATACGTAATATTCGTGAAATTGTAATATAATAGATATTTAAAGTATGGTAGTATGGGTCCTGAACTTTACATTTCATTATGTTTGCCTTCTTACCTTATGATGATAATTCTAATTTTGATTCTGCTGTAAAAATTCATAATTAGAACATTTCGATATGGAGATAAAGTGTTTGTGGTTTGTATTGTCAAACAAAATATTACAGAATTAGGAAATTTACTGTATTGTACCTACTACAATATTTTCGTTTGTACCTACCTACAATAAAAAAAATCTATACCTACCTAGAGTGTTTACTTTGATGAAATGTTGATTCACATTATTTAAAAACCAATCAACTTAAGCTAGCTCGGTGAAATGTTTATGGGACTAATCCAAAACAACGAACGCCAATCTATATACTCGTATATAAAAGCAAAAGGTCACTTACATACTTAGTGATTAAACATGAGATCTCAAAAACTATTGTACGTATGAAGCTATAATTTAGCAAGTAGGTAGTTCATAGTTAAGAGATGTCAGCTAAGAAAGGATATTTGGAAATTCCACCCCTAAAGGGGTAAAATAGGGGTTGGAAGTTTGTATGAAATTTCTTTGTTTTTAGAGTTAGAGACACAAAAATTTGCATTAAGATTAATAATAACAAATAAAAACATATGCATAATTTTTTTTAATATTATCTGTTAAGGGTGCTAAAATTCGCGATGATAGTTTTTGCTTATTTTTTTATTATGAAGTCTACAAGCTGGAAATTTTGAAAATAGGATTCTTTTAGGGCGTAAGTATAGGTTAGATTTTTTTTTTCATCCAAATCTACCCCGAAGCGGGTAAAATAGGGTTTGAAGTTTGTATGAAAGTCCTATGTTTTTTAATTTAGAAACACGAAAATAGGCAATTTGACTATTGCCTGTAGGTTACTTTCTGAAGCAGGGCATTGGCCGCACGGGAAACCTCAATCTCACAGAAAATCAGCAATTCTACACAGAAGTCGCGGGCAACAGCTAGTAGAAATATAATTTTGTTAACAAATGACGGAGTTTTATTGTAATTGCACTTTTTATTTGTGATATTTAACAAAAATGTCAGTGTCAAGATCGTCAAATGGTTCAAAAAAAAATGAGACAAAAAAGCCAACAGCACGCGGTGTTCCCAGGCGGTCACCCATCCAAATACTGACCGCGCCCGATGTTGCTTAACTTCGGTGATCGGACGAGAACCGGTGTATTCAACATGGTATGGACGTTGGCAACAGCGGATTTGAAATTATATACCATTATGATTCTAAACTCAAATTAATAATATCGCATTCAAGAAAGTCTATCAGATTATTATTAGTACAGTAATTTGTCGTATGGGAGAGAAGTACTCGGCCAGAGTGTGAACTAAGGCCAAACCCCTCTCATGCTACGGGGATACCTGTATCCTGGGGTAATGCGCAGATGGTTGGAATGGAAAGGAATAGGTTTTTGACGACGTTTTTGAGGTTTCCCCGGCGAAGCACGTGCGATTTCGTATCATAAAGTGGGAGATCCTAGGTTCGATTCCCGGCTCGAGTCTGGCCTGGTACTAGGCTTCGGTCGCGGCTAGTTACCACCCTACAGGCAGGGACACACCGCGAAGTGATTTATTGTTACGATATTATGCCAAGAAGTAACCGATTCGGAGTACGATGATACTGAGGGTTACTCTGGCGCTGCAGATGTTCACTTAACAGTCTGCTCGCACGAAAATGAATTAAAAATAAGGATACTTCTTAAATGGTGATGATGATGATCGTGTTTATGATGACATATTAAACTTAAATTAGAAGAAAATAATTGTTTAAAAAATTAGCCCTCCCCGGGGCCTTGGAATCAAAACTTTAGAAGACAACCTAATCGTTAGGTCCACGTAAAAAATACTGAATGGATTGTAATGAAACTTTACGATCATCATCATCATCATGATGAACCCATTTTCGGCTCACTACAGAGCACGGGTCTCCTCTCAATATGACAAGGGCTTGGCCATAGTCCACCACGCTGGCAATGTGCGGATTGGCATACTTCACACGCCTTTGAGAACATTATGGAGAACTCTCAGGCGTGCAGGTTTCCTCACGATGTTTTCCTTCACCGTTGAAGCAAGTGATATTTTATTTACTTAAAAACCCACATAACACCGAAAAGTTATAGGTTCTCGCCCGGATTCGAACCCCCGACCTCTGATTAGGAGGCTGACGTCCTAACCACTAAGCTATCACAGCTTCCAAATACTTTACAATAACATAGCTAATTCATCAGAATAGCACATAGGCTACAATTTATAAAGATATTGTGTACATTGTCCTAAATATGACGACAAGTGTCAAGTAAGTAGGAAAAGATCTATGACCTGCGTGATAATTTTAATGTCATAATGTTAGTTCTTTTCCACACCACGCTAATATAAGCTACTCGAAATACTAATCCTGCGTAAGCGAAGTCGCGGGCACCAGCTAGTTTCCAATAAAACGGCTTAGATCAATGATGAACTAGAGGAGATTTTCTATTTCACGCTAATAAAAGCTCGAAATACTAATCCTGCGCAGATAAAGTCGCGTGCACCAGGTAGTATTTAATAAAGCCAAATAAATCCAAAATAAAAATTAATTACAAATACCTATATACCAATTGATAATATAATAACATCGACTGAAGTCTCAAAAGTTTTTTCAAATGACGGAGTTTATTGTAATAATCATACAAAATATTATAAATTTAAGAAATTTATGACGTAGGTACCTACTTTTCAAACAACCCAGCGATCAACGATCTCGAAAAACTTACTTAAGCATAAAAATATATTATACTTAGTGTTAAAGAATTTCACATCATAAAAAGTTCATTACATAATAATGACCGCAATAATACTAACTTAGTAGTCTTAAAAGCTGTGAAATATCACTTCTCTATCTAAGATTTGGAGATTATTGCTGCGGTGGAGATAATTACACTCCTGTCGGTGGCCACGAAAAATCAGTGGACGACATTGACTGGCTAGACGTGTGTGTTGATTTCTAAGCAATTTAGTAATGAATTTAGCTTGCAGTTTAAGAGAATCACGTAGAATTTATGTTATTTATATTATGGGCTAGACAAAAGACTTTTTCTGGATTTCATACTTCATTCTCTAGTATGTGACGACGTGATGATGTATTAACTATGTATATTATAACATACACACTCACATATGTATGTATATATATATGTATCTTTTTTTTGTAATTTTATGTTAGTTACATGTTTCATTTATTTAAAGTAACATCAAACATTATAAAATAACATAAAATTATATATACTAAAAGATACACACAAATATGCATATGTAGCAATAATTAGCATTCATAGAAACATATACACATAACATATTAGATATATATACTAGAACGTTTTTGTATAAATTATACATTATATAATTTATTGTATAAATTATACACCAACGTAAGAGTGCAAATAAATCAATCCTTTTACATAGCTGTCACTTCACTTGTTACCACAGCCCGGTTACGCTGTGGCATCCAATAGGACAGGTACAGCTAATAGACAGTCCGACAAAAAAAAACATTTATTCAACTGTTCAACCTGTTTTCTGTTTATTATTATTTTGTGTAATAAAGAGCTCATCATTATTATATGTAGTTATAAATGCTGGTATTACTTTGGATTATTATATATTTAATTAAGCTCGCTATTTCAATGGCCGAATGGATGGAAGTTGATTGATGCCTGATCTAACACGGCCGCACGCACCCCGGCCGAGATGCGGAGATACCGTCACGTCATACATTAGAAACGCAATTGTCGAGTCAAATTACTAGACTGACAGTTAGACAGTATCATTCGCTCTGGTGGCTCCGAGGGTTTTGTGACTGTCCAATACTTTTTTCCCCCTTTTTTGTTATCGCGTTATTGTAAAAAATGAGGACTCTTTAAAAACCTTTACTAATAAAAACTATAATCCGTAAGTGCTTGTTTGCAATACAACGATTTTATATCGGATTGACGTGATAATTTTCATAGATATATCAACATGATCAACGCATTCCCGGCTCACTACAGAGCGCAGGTCTTCTCTAAATATGAAAAGGGTTTGGCCATAGTCCACCACGCTGGCTATGTCCGGATTGGCAGACTTCACAGGCCTTTGAGAACATTACGGAGAACTCTCTTGCCTGCAGGTTTCCTCTCGATGTTTTCTATAAGTAAGTGATAGGTTAATTGCTAAACAACGCACATAACTCTGAAAAGTTATACGTGCGTGCCTGGGTTTGAACCCCCGACCTCGGATTAGGGGGTTGACGACCTAACCTACCTAATATATGTATATATTATATCGCAGCGTTCCCTTAGTATCTTCCAGCCCTAAGGGCTCAAAATTTTTTCTGGCAGAGCTTCTTTCCGAAGCCCGGTTACGCTGTGGTAACCAATAGGGTTAGCACAGCTAAAAGACAGTCCGAAAAAAAATTATATCGCATACATACATAGAAAAACAAGCAATTTTTTATCTGTGTACGTATGTAATAATTTGTAGTAATTTATTGACTTATGTATTACATTATTTGTGAGTATTCGTGTATACTTGGTGCGTGATTTGAATTTGTGAAATGGTTTGCGGTCGCGGGACTTCTCGTGAAACTACATTTCTAGCAGATGCCCGCGTAGATTTTGTAAAGGGTTTTTAAAAAATTCCTGTGGAATGAGCAACGTTTGTAAGCGAAGTTATCACTCTCATTCATTATCATTTCCGCTAAACTTGAATAGAAATTATAGCAACATATAAGTTCTAAGGAGATTTATTCAGTCAATACACGGACTGCACATAATGTGAAAACCTTGTTAGCAATAAATAGAGGGTCGTAAATAGGTTTGAATTGCCTATCGATATATTTTTAACCTGTATTGTTTCCTTGTATGGCGAAGAGGTAGCGGCGGGCGGCAAAATCACTGGGTCTTCATAAATAAGATTTGATAGGCAACTAAAATATTGCTTATGCAGGTAAGGAGATGGGTATTTTCATTTTTATATAAGTGTAAATGAAGATGCAAGATGAAGCGGTGATAGCCTAGTGGTTAGGGCGTCAGCCTCTTAATCGGAGGTCGGCGGTTCGAATCCGGGTACGCACCTCTTACTTTTCGGAGTTATGTGCGTTTTAAAAAATTGAAATATCACTCGCTTCAACGATGAAGGAAAACATCGTCAGAAAACCGGCATGCAGGTGAGAGTGTTCCGTAATGTTCTCAAAGGCGTGTGAAGTCTGCTAACTCGCACATGGCCAGCGTGGTGGACTATGGCCGAACCCTTCCCATATTGAGAAGAGACCCGTGCTCAGTAGTGAGCTGGCAATGGGTCGATCATGATGATGATGAAACTATTTAAATATGGTAAACTTTTCATTACTATACAGAGGACCATGCATTTAAGTCAAACAACACTTTAAGTCACATGTTTTAAAGTTCAAATTTAAATGCTTCTGAGATGCAGTGTACGAAAGCTTTAAGACTACGACTTCTTTTTTGTAGTCTGTCGAAAACGATTAAAGATTCCATCTCCCTATAACGTGTATATGGAGTCGACCGTCAAGAGGGCGATATGGCGCGTAAATATAGCGCGCACAGACCGTAAAGTAACCGGCCACCGAAAAATACTGCGTTGGTAAGTGATAATGCAGTCTTGGTGGTAGCGGGCAAAACTGTTAGGGGTATGGCTAGCCCATACTCCCAATTGGTTTCTACACAAATCGTGCCGGAACGCTAAATCGGTTGGCGCCACGTCTTTGTCGGTAGGGTGGTAACTAGCCACGGCCGAAGTCTCCCACCAGACCAGCCTCGTGCTGGGAATCGACCCAGGACCTCCAACTTATTAATGCGACAGCGCACGCTTGCGCCACGGAGGTCATCAACAAATCATATATTCTTCTTAAACAGACTGCCATTTGAAAAGATTCACAAATTGCTTTTTTTGTGGAGTACAGTAACACAGTATTCATTCATTCTAAAGTTCTTATAGGCTAGTGGTTAGGGCGTCAGCCTCCTAATCAGAGGTCGGCGGTTCGAATCCGGGCACGCACCTCTAACTTTTCAGAGTTATGTGCGTTTTAAAAAAAAAAAAAATATCAATTGCTTCAACGATGAAGGAAAACATCGTGAGGAAACCTGCACGCCTAAGAGTTCTCCATAATGTTCTCAAAGGCGTGTGAGGTCTGCCAATCTGCAGATGGCCAGCGTTGTGGACTATGGCCATACCCTTCTCATATTGAGAGGAGACCCGTGCTCTGTAGTGAGCCGGTAATGGGTTGATGATCATGATGATGATGATGATTTAATGATGGTTATACTAACAGTATAAATACATATAATATCATAATATTATACGTATTGATATTTTAGTATAAAATATTGCCACATTCTGTTTTATCCATGTTCAAAAGGTGACAAAGGCATAATTTTTTTTAAACTATTTTGGTTTTTTTTATTTGATTCTAGCATTTGGTGGAAGTCCAGTTGTTTAAATGTTTAGCAAACATATTTGTGACAATAATTTTTGAGATCGGTGAAACAGTGAATCTGTGTGTTAAATAATTCTCTCTCAAGAGTGAAAGCCTGTTGTACCCACAAAATATGACACGTTAATACACATGATGATGATGATTAAATTCAAAGTTTTTCAAATTCAAATTCAAATTCAAATAATCTTTATTCAAATAGTCCTTTTAAAGGCGCTTTTGACGCGTCAATAATTTACAAAGTAGTGATTTGATGGTGATAACTACATTCGTAATTATAAATTCACTATGATAAAAAAAAAGAAAAAAAAAAAATGATAAAATAACAGATTTATTTACACTCGCCAATACACACGGTACACCCTGAGCCTACCGCGTCGCATCGCCTGCTCATCAACTTTTACCATAAGTATGAGTTGCAATAGTTTTAAGAGTGATTCAGAGACATATAACAAAGAACGCCATTTTAAAAATGACATCAGCTCAAAAGATCTCTCCAACGCCACTGGTTTGAAATTGGAAGCCATAAAGGCGCGAAGCGACCGGATGTCGGACGAGGCTCCATCAGATCCGTATCACAGATGCCGCGGATTCATTTCCGCTACACTTGCATTTGAATTTAGAATCCTATTCGTTCAGAAATAGGTCAGATAAGATTTTAGTTGTAGTTAAAAGTAATACTTACTAACAATATTTTTGTGATAGCTGAAAATCAATTTGAGTCGATATTGATGAATACACTAATGTTAAACAATTCAATAAAAAAAAAAATAATAACAATAATATATCAATGAGTCAATATTATGATAGTCAAAAATAAAATTATTAAAAATTATTACAATTATTATAAATCCAATTAAAATTCAAATTATTGCAATTAAGCTTTATTTTTAATTGAGCGAAGAAACCTTTGCCCTGCTGTTGCTCCTTGTCCAAACCAAAAAAAAACGCGTGCTACTGTGCGCGGTCCTAAACAAAGATCAAAACGAAAAGCACGCCCGTTTAGAGGGATGAGGCAACGCAGCGACTGCCACTTCTGACAATGATGATGATGATACTATATCCAAGAAATAAAGTAACCTTTTCAACATCATAAACACTATGAAATTTTATTTACTATACGTTCATAAGACATCGGGAAAAATAAAACGTCAACACATTCGCCGGAGTAAAACTTAACTATACCAATGGCCATATAGTAAAACCAATGCATTGGAAATAGAGCAAAGTGTTGGAACATAAATATCGAGGTGCAAACGTGAGCGTACCAGAATAACGAAAAGGTTTCGTTGCCGCATATACGATATATCAATGATACTCATCTCCCTCGGTGCCTGGAGGCTGGAAAGGCGGTGAATTTTGACACTACAAAGTACGACTGAGTATACAATTTTTAAGAGAAAGTTTAATCATTGTAGTTTAAAACATCGAGTATTCTGGCTCAATTGTACATTTTTATAACAAAACTAGCTGTTGCCCGCGACTTCGTTTGCGTAGAATTAATGATTTCCCGTGAGATTGAGGTTTCTCGTGCGGCCAATGCCCTGCTTCAGAAAGTAAGCTACAGGCAAATGTCCAATTGCCTATTTTCGTGTTTCTAAATTATAAAACATAGGACTTTCATACAAACTTCAAACCCCTATTTTACCCCCTTCGGGGTAGATTTGGATGAAAAAAAAAATCTAACCTTATACTTACACCCTAAAAGAAACCTATTTTCAAAATTTCAAGCTTTTAGATTCATAATAAAAAAATAAACAAAAACTATCATCCCCTTTTTTGAAAAAAAAAAAAATGTACATGTTTTTTATTTTTTGTTATTAATCTTAATGCAAATTTTTGTCTCTCTAAGTCTAAAAACAAAGAAATTTCATACAAACTTCCAACCCCTATTTTACCCCCTTAGGGGGGGGGGGGGTTTAAATTTCAGTCCTGTGCTAAAGTTTTGAAATGAACGTAGTTAACAATTTGTTTCAATTCGAACCTTTGGCCTCAATTCGAAGCTCGATTTGTCTCTAAAATAACTTCCGACCAAAATCTAGTTGAAAAAGCAAGCAAGATAGTAATCACTAATCAAAAAATCATTCTTGATTACTATCTTGCTAGCTCTAGTATCTCTAATTCTAGTATCAAATGAATCTAGTTAAAAAACGTGGAATTATCTACAAAAAAAACTCCCCGGCTAAGTCTGTTGTGGGCTTCTTCTTAGACCGGGGCGCGTTTGGAACCCTCATAGCTTTAGTTTTAAGTTTACGAATATAGTTATCACCATGAAATAACTACTATGTAAATTATTGACACGTCAAAAGTGCCTTTTTAAGGACTATTTGAATAAAGATTATTTTGAATTTGAATTTACATTAAATTGGCCGGTTTCACCGACTAAATTCGTAATACCGATTCCCAATATCGATATTACCAATTACATTGCAAATAAAGAGCACGCTCGATTTGACTCAAAAATGAGTTCTGAGCGGACTCTCGGTGACAAAGCGGGCAATAAGTCAAAGAAGTGGAATTCAATTATTATTTCCAATATTTCGTTTTAACTGAGGCACTCGCCTCGGATGGACAGACGCTGTATTAAATTTCCCCGGCTGTCACTGTGACAGTGAGCTCCCTTTTCATACAAAACGGTATTTACAAGTGTCTTTAGTTCATTAAAAGAAAATGTTTTTATATCTATTACAATTGCTTGGTATAGTAACAAACGCAATCAACTATTATTACATTCGACTATCAATCAATCAACTATCATTACATCCATCGGAAATTTCCTGTGATGAGAGAGACGAGAGTAAAACCTGTATGTTATGTCGGTTGCCGTGTCGCTACTGTTATAAACAAGTGAAATTTCTTTTAATTAAAGCCACGCTAGACACAACGCCATTGGCGTAAAAGCCAATTTCATATTCGTAGTGTCATTTATTTTCAATTTATTATGAGCAAAACGAACCGGCTCGTTAGCGCTATGCCGGTAATTTGATTACTGGAAAACAGTGTGGACATATTACCGACCAGACAGACGCAGTAAATATTTTTTAAATAAAGTTATTGAAAAAAATGTAGTCATAAAAACAACGTGGCTTTTAAAATCATTTTACTGTGTACTGTGCATATTTTTTACACTTTTTCAAGACCAATTGTGAGTAGGTACTAGCGAGAGTTTGTACCCAATGTGGCATTTTATGTGAAGCTGTGATAGCCTAGTGGTTAGGGCGTCAGCCTCCTAGTCAGAGGTCGGCGGTTCGAATCCGGGCACACACCTCTAACTTTTCGGAGTTATGTGCGTTTTTAAAACAATTAAATTAACCTGCGCGCCTGAGAGTTCTCATAATGTTCTCAAAGGCGTGTGAAGTCTGCCATTCCGCACATGGCCAGCGTGGTGGACTATGGCCAAACCCTTCTCATATTGAGACCCGTCTGTGTAGTGAGCCGGTAATGGGTTGATCATAATGTGGCATTTTATCAACCTTTGATTACCCTGATGTTTTGACGACCTCCGTGGCGCGCGCTGTCGCATTGTAAGGTTGGAGGTCTTGAGTTCGATTCCCGGCTCGAGTCTGGTCTGGTGGGAGGCTTCGGCTAGTTACCACCAAGCGATTTAGCGTTCCGGCACGATGTCGCGTACAAACCTATTAGGAGTATGGGTCTACCATACCGTATAGTATATATGGCTAGTTAGTCTGCTACCATCTTAGACATCATCTGGTGAGATTGCCGCCAAGGGTTAATTTGTAGTGGATAAAAAAATGTAATAAAGCATCCCTAGTACTAAAGTGGTATTAAATTTAAATATTTGGTGCCGTCAATCGGAAGAAAATACCTAATTGAATCTTTAATTCGTTAGCGAGATAGTGACCGAAACACGCACTCGTAGTAGGGTGTTTCTTATTCATCATTTTACAGCTCACGCCATAAAAGCTTGCAGTGGTAGATTTTTTCCTAATTACTTGACGCTTAGCGTCATATTTTGGACAATTCACACAATGTGTTATTCTGATGTTTAAGCTATATTATTGCAAAGAAGCGGTGATAGCCTAGTGGTTAGGGCGTCAGCCTTCTAATCAGAGGTCGGCGGTTCGAATCCGGGCACGCACCTCTAACTTTTCGGAGTTATGTGCGTTTTGAAACAATTAAAATATCACTTGCTTCAACGGTGAAGGAAAACATCGTGAGGAAACTTGCGCACGCCTGAACGTTCTCCATAATGTTCTCAAAGGCGTGTGAAGTCTGCCAATCCGCACATGGCCAGCGTGGTGGACTATGGCCAAACCCTTCTCATATTGAGAGGAGACCCGTGCTCTGTAGTGAGCCGGTAATGGGTTGATCATGATGATGATGATGATTCAGTAGTTTTTACGTTAAAGAGTAACAAACATCGACCCATCCATCCATCCATACTTACAAACTTTCGCGTTTATAATATTAGTAGGATATAAGGATGGATATTTGATGACAAAAATATATTAAGTTTTTATTAAAATAACTATAATAAGTGCACATTTATACAAACACAAAGATGATGATAAATTGTAAAATAGCCAAAAAGCGCAGCGTGTAAGTTATCCAATTATATAAAAGCTGCGGAAAATTTAGCATGCGCGCTCGTGTGTTTACGAAATGAATAAATTACGTCATTAGTTAGTTATTGTTGCGTAGAATTCAAATATGGAAAAGATTTTTCAGCACTGAAAATGCAAATATCCTTATGAAATTGGCCTCATCGATCTTGCCGCATCGAAGTTTTCTGGTAGCGCAATTCCTCGTCTCATTTTAATGCGGTAGAATCTTGTTGCACTCTCGTGCCGTCCTGTCTATAAAATATTTTGACGACCTCCGTGGCGCAGAGCGCGCGCTGTCTCATTATAAAGTTGGAGGTCCTGGGTTCGATTCCCGGCTCGAGTCTGGTCTCGTGGGAGGCTCCGGCCGTGGTTAGTTACCACCCTACCGACAAAAACGTGTCGCCAAGCCATTTAGCGTTCCGGCACGATGTCGCGTAGAAACCAATTAGGAGTATGGGTTTACCATACTTCTAGCAGGTTAGCCCGCTACCAACTTAGACTGCATCATCACTTACTATCAGGTGAGATTTCCGTCAAGGGTTAACTAAAAGTGGATAAAAAAAAGAAAATATTTGTCCTCACTTTATAAATATATCTGTGATATGCCATTCTACTTTGCCTGCCCATGTACTGGTTGATGTTAAACAACATAGTTATTTGGGAGTTACCCCAAACTTGTGCAAAAGTAATCATTATTATCATCATGATCAACCCATTGTTCACTACAGAGCACGGGTCTCCTCTCAATATGCGAATGGCTTGGCCATAATTCAGCACATTGGCCATGTACGGATTGGCAGAATTCACGCGCCTTTGAGAACATTGTGGAGAACTCTCAGGCATGCAAGTTTCCTCACAATGTTTTATTTATAAAATAATGATGGTCTATAAAAATACATTTTTGAAAATGTATTTTTATAGACCATCATTATTTTATATGTGTAAATAACAATTTCAAAATTGTTATTTACACATATCTTATTAATATGTTCAAAGTCTTTAATGTACATAGTTAAAAGCAATTTATGTGTTTTATTTGAATAGATTATTTTACTACTATTGATCGATTGATTTTTATACGCGGTCATACCAGAAAAATACATAGATGATTTTTTTGAATGGAACCGATATACTTTTTAAGCCAGAAAAATGTACGATGGATATTTGGATTAGGCCGTCAGTTCTCACAATTATATTCAGATAGTACCCAATACAGAGGGATTAATTTATATAAGTGACTCTGAGGATTTCTCCTAACTTTCTAATTGGTAAAGTTCTAGAACACTAGTGGTTCAGATTACACGGTGCAAACTGGCACTAACAAATGATAAACTATTGATATTATATTAATGAAGTTAAGCCGATTTAAATACTAATACCACTACCCGTATAAATTATAATACCCTTTACTAAAGAGGAATAAAGGGTATTGCAGAAATTATAAATAAATTCGACTCTTTAAAGTCGCCATTATAGTAAATTTAATTTTATCTTATATATAAAATTCTCGTGTCACAATGTTTATTCCCATACTCCCCCGAAACGGCTCGACCGATTCTTATGCATAGTCAGTAAGTCTGAGAATCCGATACTATCTATTTTTCAAACCCTTAAGTGATAAAGGGTGTCCACCGCAATTTTTTTTATATTTTCACTCATATACCACATCCTTACACACAATAAGTTAGTTACTTTTTTTAATTAAAAAGAAATTCCCTAGAAATATTTTTTATGACAAAACAACGTTTGCCAGGTCAGCTAGTTTCATACAATATGATAACAAAGGTTGACCAAACTTCAAAAACAAGAAAATAAGTGAGATTTTCACTTGTTCAAGTGTATTTTTTAATCTAATAAGAATTGTAGTACAGATATGCCATTCTTCTAGCAAAGAAGTCAAAACGATTTCTATGCAGAGTAACAAAAATCATTTAGTATTCATTGACACAATGATAACTCGCTTCATTTCACTATGTTAAGTGGTAACATTAGTGAAAAAGTTAGCTTTATTTCTAGTCATCATGATCAACCCATTACCGGCTCACTACAGAGCACGGGTCTCCTCTTAATATGAGAAGGGTTTGGCCATAGTCCATCACGCTGGCCATTGCGGATTGGCAGACTTCACACGCCTTTGAGAACATTATGGGGAACTCTCAGGCGTGCGCAGGTTTCCTCACGATGTATTCCTTCACCGATGAAGCAAGGATATTTTAATTGTTTAAAAATGCACATAACTCTGAAAGTTAGAGGTGCGTGCCCGGATTCGAACCGCCGACCTCTGATTAGGAGGCTGACGCCCTAACCACTAGGCTATCACCGCTTATTTCTAGTAACAAAGTCCAATGCAAACATTTTACCTATTTAACTGTCAAGCTAGCAAACTTTTGTTGGCAGCAGTTTTTGTATGTATTATTACATCTATGTCATGTTTTGTTTCAAGATACTGTGTTCATGACAATGTCTATGATTGTGGGTTAGATTGGGCCAAAAAGATGGATTATCCTAGCATCAATAAAACCCTATATCACTCTCCATAATCCCTGTTCAGAGCTTCTTTTGCCAAAGTCATTCTCTTATACCCTTTTCAATTGTGCGGCAATCAATGACAAACGTCGAATGTCCATTTACAAAAGCAGATTTCCCAGGGCCAAACGAAACGCCAATCCCCAACCTTTTTGTTTCTAACGCGGACATTGAATTCGTTCTACGCTGAAACCTAGAACCTGAATTGGATGGGAAATTTCGACGCCTAGTAGCCTTTATTTGGCTTTTGTGCAAAATTTCTTAAATGCTCGATTTTGTTTTTTTTTTATCCACTACGAGTTAGCCCTTGACGGCACCTCATCTGATGGTAAGTGATGCTGCAGTCTAAGATGGTAGCGGGCTAACCTGTAAAGGGTATGGTAAACTCATACTCCTATCGGTTTCTACGCGACATCATGCCGGAACGCTAAATCGTCTTTGTCGGTAGGGTGGTAACTAGCCACGACCGAAGCCTGCCACCAGACCAGACTCGAGCCGGGAATCGAACCCAGGACCTCCAATTTTATAATCTGAAAGCGCGTGCGCTGCGCCACGGAGGTCGTCATAGTTATATAAAATGGAATCTTTTTGTTACAGTTTTTTTTTGTCCTTGCCCTTATCTCACATTAACTAGTCGGCACAACACGTCTTCTTCTTCCACTCACTTCTATCAGCCGTCACCTCACTACCCACACCTCTTACACGCATATCCTCTGTTACGCAATCCATCCATCTATTCTATAGCCTTCCTTTGGAATTTTAATTGTCTCATTGGTGAAGCTAAGCATGGTTAGCTATGGCTTGGGGTAAACTAAATACGTGACCACCACCACCACCACCACTTCAAACGACAAATTATGTAACGAATTATAGTGGTAGTTTGTAATCGAACAAACTTATCTGACTCCATGACAGCGTTGCTGTTATCACATGCGCAATATCAGCGAGTGTCAGGACGATTGACATTTTCATAATTATACTGTCAATTCCTGCAAATGTTGGTTACGGGGCCGTATTTTGTGTAACTTTACTGCCCGTTATAAACCGAGTCGGGAAAATCATTGTACAGTCTATCTCACTCGCACCTTTTGTGTTTATTGAGCCTCATAATGATGTGCGTAACAGGTAGTTGATATCGATAACATTTATCAACGTCATGTGTTATAGGTCTACCAGGATCTGATGGCAAAAAGGGAAAAAAGAAATTGACGCTAGCAATACAAGGGAAATTGGATTAAAACGTTTTGATACTTTTTTTTTACTTATAGCGGCTGATTCTGTGTGTGCACATGCAAATATAAAAATTTATCCAATGATCAAGGATATTTTTTAAAAACCTTACAGTGGCGAATGTGGGGTTCAAAATTTAGATGAAAACTCCAATTACTCTGTTCATGAGTTTATTAATTAATTATAGGCTATCAGAACTTGAAAATGTTTCCAAATACTGCACATCCATATAAAAGTTTTCATCAGAAGAAGAAGACTAGGAAGACGCAGTTTTATGATAAACCTTTCCTCCTGCATCTCAATTAATCGATCTTGTTCTATGAACTGATTTTCAATTTTTATTATATGTTCACAAGATTTTCACCATTCATCGATCTCTATTTGAGAGAAAGCTTCTTCTGTTACCGATTTAATATCACTTGCATGTCTATTGACGTTTTTAGTCGCAACTTTTTGTTTGATTATTCCCCAGATTAATATATAACAGAAGACAGAACGTACAATGATATGGTGGGAGCCTCAAGACTTCGTGACCGTGTGATTTTAAAATCTCATCTATCTGATATTTAGGTTCAGACTTATGATTTTTCACTGCTTCCAGTAATTTACATTTACGCTAATTATAGTCGAATTTGTAGCAATTTCATGACAGTAGGTATTTCTTTTCGTACAATGTAAAACTCATTTATCTTTTATTTATTATTTGCCGCCTTTCCTCTTTTTACCAGGCGTACTAAATACGTCTCTGTTAGATCTGCCTTCAGCAATAATTCGTCTTATGGTAGTACTAGAAACCCCTAAAATAAACCAAAGTTTAGTATACATAATATAATACACACGAAAAATGCAATAAACCAAAGTACCAAGACGTGTCAAGCCTACTAACCAGTCAACGCTTGCACATGGCTTAATATCGATGATTGTGTTTGTTCTGCACCTTGTTCATCAAGTATTCTTTGATGAACATTGAAAACAATATTTCTTGCTTGGAATCGAAGAGGTTTCTTCGACATTTTCACCACTTTATAAAGAAAATTTGAAGCCAAACCAAAAAAAAATCCTCGAAATTTCAGTTGACAGATGACATATTTTTTTTGTTGCTATATGAAAAACGCTTTTTTTAAGCTTTTTTTTTGCCATCAGATCCTGGTAGACCTATAAATGTGATAATTATTGTGCATTATAAAGCGTAATAAATATATAAGTAAACGTGCATAACCAGCGTGGCAAACGACCAGTGGCTCCCCCGACCAAAGCGCTCCTCTCCGATAGAGGAGACCTAAACATATCCTTCATGACCCTGACGATCAGATGACTACTGACAACACACTCGTACCAACTACCACACAATCGAAGGCGAAGACGAGGTCCCCGCTATCTTACGTCATCCGGACGTGGGCTCCATCCACGGCCTCGGAGACGTACGGACCACTCACCGTCCGACCCCCCCGTTATCCCAAACGTCGCCTAAGCCGAGGTTCGGCCGCAAAGGAGGCGTCCTTAGGCAGTCGTTTCCTTAGTTTCTTCGAGCCCTAGGGCTCAAAATTTCTTCTGGCAGAGCTTCTTTCCAAAGCTCGCCAAACAGCCTGGTTACGCTGTGGAAACCAATAGGGTTTGTACAGCTAATAGACAGTCCGAAAAAAAAACGACCAGTCTATGTTGCTTTCCTACTGTTTGTTTTTATATTTAGTTATAGCTCGATGCAGCTATGAATGAATTGAACGAAATGAGTTGAATTGCTACCTGAAATAAAAAATTATAGTATAGACTTTTGTTCCCAGATTCAAAAGATTCATAATAAAATGATTAACATTTTCTGAACGCATAGAAGTGAAGCATTGATTTTTAATTGATAAGCCTGGACCTTTATCACAATTAAAATATAATTGGATAGCTTTTGCACTGAAATTAGCTATGCCTAGATGTCTTAGTTTATCAGGCATTTGTGCAACAGGCCTGGATCATATATGGTATGCAATAGAAGTCTAGGGATTTAATACAATCACTTAAAACACTATATCGTACTATTTTAAAAATAATGATAACAAAACAGTCCTACATAATTTTGCATTATGTCCTACTACTTATGCTGTGTTTTGTCATGCTTCAACTGACTGCACCTTTCAAATGTTAGAGTGTGACCAAACATTGCATAATTATTCCAACGTTATGCCACGTTTTTTTATAATGTCCATTTTAATATTCTCAACGCTTTTTTTCCGAGTGTCATCTAAATCTATACATTTTCAGATACGGTTGTTAAATTGTAAAGATTATTTATTCCATGTTAGAAAAACTTTAAAATCGGTGAGCTATTTGGAAGAGAAGGCACACATACCAAAAAAAAAAATACATTTGTATTTTACATATTTACGATGTACTGAAAAACAATGTTTTTTTGATAGATTTTCACTTTATTTTAATCATCGTGATCAACCCATTGCCGGCTCACTACAGAGCACGGGTCTCCTCTCAATATGAGAAGGGTTTGACCATAGTCCACCACGCAGGCCATGTGCAGATTGGCAGAGTTCAAACGCCTTTGAGAACATTATGGAACACTGTCAAGGATGCAGGTTTCCTCACGATGGTTTCCTTCACCGTTGAAGCAAGTGATATTTTAATTGCTTAAAAACGCACATAACTCCGAAAAGTTAGAGGTGCGTGCCCGGGTTCGAACCTCCGACCTCTAATTAGGAGGTGGACATCTTGACCACTGGGCTATCACAGCTTTATTTTATTACAAAATTTTAATACATACAAATATAATCCGCCATCTAAAATTTTATCAAAAAATAAAAAGTTTTACATGCATTTTAAAGTTTTTTGTAATTCTTTTTGTGAATGGTTTTAGCACTCAAAGGATTGCTCTGAGCAAATACGTCGCTAATGGCACGTAACATGAATAATATTGTCGACTGTCGGCTCACGTAACATCGCAAACCACAGCGCCACACGTAGGGATGGACAGGTTATATCGATAAATTATTAACTAGTGTTTCTGTGAACTGTGAACATGACGGCGATGGAATTTAGCAGCATAACAAAGTACTAGTTAACTTGAAGTTACTATGATTCTTTTACAAAATGCTTAATATCGTAAAGACAGTTGGAATGATGGCCACAATGCTATAGAAAAATTACACAAACTCGTTTTGCTTGGTCTATACTAATCATTATAGGTGCAGAGGCCTTAAATATTAGCTTCAAGATATATCTGTTCATATATATAACAATATAAGACCAAAACACAAATCTTATAGATTAACTTAACGTTGCTACTTAACACGTTCGTTACTTGCTAATCATCATCATAACTACCCCTTATTGGCATGTGAGTCTCCTGTCAAGGAGAGAAGGGTTTTAGCTGTAGTTAATCACGCTGGTCAAATGTACATTGTTATAATTCACACAATTTTGATAACGTTATGGAGAACTCATACGCATAAAGATTTACTCCTAAAATTCCATTTTACTATTAAAGCAAGTGAGATCTAGTTATTGCTTAAATTGTAACTGCATACAGCAAAGTTACCAGTTAAAGTTGCTTGCAAGGAATCGAAATCATCGATCTTGATTCTAAACTAATAGACCACTCTTTATATTGTAACACGTAATAATCTATTTACTTATTGCCTATAAATTACACAACAACACCCACGCCTGTTAGAAGATTCAAAGGAACTCGTAGGTCAATACAATACACAAAAAAAAACGGTTCGGTTTTCCACATACCATTCTATATCACTACGTAATTTTGTATATGAAAAATGATACTGTAAACATTATTTTGATAAATTGGTTTTAATTCTGCTACCGAATAATAAAAGTCATTTTGTCTCCATACATATTTAAGAGCATTTAACGACCACCAAGTTTGAACGACGCAGTAAACTCTCATTTAATTTCCCTTGAGCTGACACCCTGTTTACGATATCATAAAATATCATACGTAATAGTGACTTTCATAAAATTATTATGGAAGGTGTCATAGGTTACTATGGGCACTATAAAAGGTCTTCATTTAGAAACTGGTAGTAATATAGAATTCCTAAAATCAAATCAAACATGTTATTACATAAACCTATTCCAGGCATCTATGAATCGTTCATTTCAATTTTTCTATTCGTGAAGTGATGGTGATTACTACAATCGACATCTTAAAACTAAAGCTAAGAGGGTTAAAATCGCGCCCAGGTCTTATAAGAAACCCACAACAAACTTTTTTTGTTATCACCATCTCACATAGTCAATAATAAATTATAGTACCTATGGAGATAGAGAAATTTACACCCAAGCATTTTTATCGTTTATATAATCCTTAATATCGTAGTATGATTTTTCTATAAGCTTTCGTTTTATAAAAACTTTGAACTTATTGATAGACATCTACAAGATATCAATGGGTAGTTTATTATAAAATAAAATACAATTTCCTTTGAATGAGTTACTAATTTTGTGCAGCCTACTAAACGGTACCTTCCAACATAATCGGTTTTATTTTTAAGGTAAGAGTGAACCTGGTTTATTATAAGTGATTGGCATGTTCAACTATCACCAGGTTCCGAAATCTAATAATTATAGCTAGTATATAACAAGCCAAGGTCTATTGGGTAGGTACCAATCAGATTTCCTGTTAAAATCCTCTACCAGATTGAAATTAGTAATAAAACAGTATGGGTTATAATAATTATTATTAAGGCTTGAATATAAGTTATGATAGAGCAAATTCTTACGTGATTTTTGAAGCAAGATATTACTTCTGAAAGAAGTATAGGATCATTGTTTGCGAAGAAGGCTGGGTATCTGCAATACAGCCAGTTCTTTCAGAAGATATAAAACTTCTGAGAAAATCACTTGAGAATTTAACATTAAAATTAATATATATCGATAATATATCGATACTTTTCATCCCTAGTCCCCACCATCCCAAGTAATACTTACAGCGAAGGATGGCAAGTCACAGATGTTCAGAATAAATTGTCCACAAAGCATATTATTCAATAATAAACGAAAGTTTTTAAACATGAGAGATAATAAGCACATGGTTTATTTTTTAAATAATATATCGCATAATAAACTATACTGTGCAACGTTTAATTTAACAGACATAATTTATTTAAATTACTTTATTGCACAATATAAACAAAAGAAAAGTGGAAAGAAAATATACATACTCGTAACAGACAAAACCAAAAGGCGACCATATCACTAAAAGCGATCTCTTTCAGACCACATTTTCGAAAAAAGCCGACAGATATAGAAAATCGCGTCTTTTATACCTATATACATACTAACAATAGCATACTATTAAAAAATAATATAAATATACATATAATATAATATATACATACTAATATAAAATTATGGAAAGAATACATATAAATTTAAGGAATAATATAAAACATTATTATTTTCTTGAAAACCTCTTTTTTTATCTCATAACTTTATAACAAATCCCTATTATAATTATTTAATTGGAAACTGTTTAACTGGATATTCTTTCGAGTCCCGGGTCAGGCCAAAATTTGATAGGGATTAGATTTTATGTCATCTATCAACAGTGGGACATCAGGATAAGGCTTTTGGCCATGATAAAGATGCTTTTGAATCCAGATGTTCAAGCTCTGTCAGACCTAGAACGGATGAAGGTATGTATGTCAAACAGAAGGACAAAATGAATCGCGTATACGGAAGCCTCGCTTCAGACAGATTTTGATTTCTTTAAGAACGAGATTGTTATCATTACTTACATAAATATTTTATTAATTTTTTTTACATAATTTAAAAACTTAAGATACTTTTTATTATACATCAAACATTTTACATAAAACTTAAACTTAAACTTTATTAACTTACATAAATTATATTCAAATGAATGAATTCTAAGAAAATTTATATTAAGAAAGGAAGATACGTCTTCAATGCGTACACGTATTATTGTATAGCGTTGTAAGAATCGCGTCGTCAGTCTTTGTGTCAATATAAGACAGAAATTTTTCTCAAACATTAACGCAGACGAGCGTTTTTTTGTCCAAATTAAAATTATATATATAATATATTTCCAGCCCAGATTTTCAGCCTCGCGAGAGAAACGGCGAAATATGCCATTCTGACGGCCAACCTTCACTAGTTGGAGAGGCAGAAGAATATGTCGGCACGAAGAAGTTATTAACTTTATTCAGCGGCGCCAAGAACCTCAAGAATTCAATAATTACCCACATTTTAACTATTAATGATTCTGCTAACACAATTTAGACAGTAACAATTCATTTTGTACAAGCATGCTTTGCAATAAATACGGGCAGTCGATGCCTTTCGCGGCATTCTCGCTCGAAACGTCGGACAGTTCGGACCTCTTAGCTATTGTCGCAATAAAAGTGTAAACCCGCAAGTTGTGGTTTTAATTACTATGAGCGAAAGTAAACAAAATCGTGACGTCGGCAATGCTGACGTCACCCTTACAAAAAACAACTCGGACGCCCTTGACTCGACAAATATAATATTATAATATAATAAATATAAATATTATAAATATAATATTAAAATTGGACTATAAAGGCGTTTCGATGCGTACATACATGAAAATTAAAGTGACGATAACTACAATCGTAAACTTAAAACTAAAGCTACGACGGTCAAACTTGCCCTTGTCTGAAAAGAGGCGCACAACAAAGCCGGGATAGACAGTAATATTATATTATAAAAACAAAATTGGTACTAAAAAATAGTTGTGGTATAGTAGTAGTTCTCCAGTAATCACGCAAGAAAAGTTTTTTTTCACTAAGGAGGTTAAAATTATAAGGTTAATTTTCTGGTATGTTATTCCGTAATTCAGTGGAAATGTTTTATGAAACATTTTTCTTCGAAAACAAAGAGTTATTTTCGTATACAGATATTCAATTTTATAGAAAGCTGTGTCCCGCGTTTTTCTCCGCTACCCGCGTCCAATTCATTAAAGAGACAGATTGATACAACTTATAACCTTATACAATTTTACCGAAATTCACAAACTTAGGCGTCAAATAATTATAGACAAACACAGTACTTTTGAATATCGTCGGAGTATTAATTGTCGGCGCGAAGGAGTCATTAACTTCATTCAGCGGCGCCAAGAAAATCAAGAATCCAATAATTAGCTACATTTGAACTCTTTAAATCACTAATTAATCATTTTTTTGCTAATCAGTGTATTTAGATGGTAGCAATCAATTTTGTACAAGCGGGCGGTTGTTGCCTTTCGTGGCATTTCTCGCTCGAGACGTCGGACCGTTCGGACCTCTTAGTTATAGTCGCAAGAAAAGTGTAATCCCACAAGTTGTGGTTTTAATTACTATGAGCGAAAGTAAACAAAAGCGTGACGTCAGCAATAATGACGTCACTCTTACTAAAAACAACTCGGGCGTCCTTCACTCGACATATCTTGCTAAGTTTGTTGTGGGCTTCTTAGACCGGGGCGCGTTTGGAACCCTCATAACTTTAGTTTTAAGTTTACGAATATAGTTACCACCATGAAATAACTACTATGTAAATTATTGACGCGTCAAAAGTGCCTTTTTAAGGACTATTTCAATAAAGATTATTTTGAATTTGAATTTATCATATTCCTGGGAATAAACGCTACAGTAACGCTGGTTTGTTCTAACCATGTGAAACGCCCACGTCTCAGTAAGTGTAGTATAAAAAATTCACACGGCGAAATATGGAAAAATCTTGTATCAGGCGTTTCGAAACGAATGCAAAATTCAACGGGTTCAAGTTATTTATACGCCACTGGGATTCGGGTGTTATTAGATTTTACGAACATCTGGACCTAAAGGCTTACAGGCTAATGGATCTTACGTATGATCTAGTTTTAGAGGATCAATGGCTTAGTCTGCACTGTTTTACTGAGGGTGAAACTAAGCCACTTATGTTTGCGAAAGAAAAATACTTTTTACAGAAGCCGACGTTGGCCGAGGTTATTCCACTGCTATAACTTTATGGTACTCGTTTTTCTGTGCGGCTTCGCTCACGTCGCGTTACATACGTATTCCAAAAACGCTATTTTAGCAACAGTTTTGTTTGGTATTAGCAATTTAAATTTTGCCCTTGACGGCAATCTCACCTGATGGTAAGTGATGATGCAATTCCAAACGCGCCCTCGTCTAAGAAAATTACCCACAACACACTTAGCCAAGTAATTTTTCTATTTGTTATCACCATCTCCATGCCACCTAAAATTATTTAAGAGCTATATCTATCTAAACATCCTTGCATAGCTAATAATCAATTTAATCTACGACATTGTAACGATATCGAATCGTAAGCACAAGTAAACCTAGCGTGGTCAAACTGTATACTTTTTTTTTATAAACTACATGTTAGCCCTTAACGGCTATCTCACCTGGTGGTAAGTGATGATACAGTCTAAGATCGTAGCGGGCTAACCTGTTAGGGGTACCTGTTATGTTAAGCCCACACTAATTGGTTTCTACGCGACATCGTGGCGGAACGCTAAATCGCTTGACGAAAATAAGCGAAGTTACCAAACTAGCGACGGCCGAAGCCTCCCACCAAGACAAATACTATAATTTAGATTAATATAATTAGACTGTCTCAGAAAAGAGCTGAAGCTCTATTCTAAGACAGGCCATTAACTAATATTCATTATGTTACGTTCGTTTATTGGGAATGATTAAATTATTGAAATAAAGATTGTGTAACCTAGATTCCATCCGTCTTCAAAAACCGTAAGTACTGCAAACAATTGTCTGCTATTTACAATGTAAAATTACCGTAAGCTACGTGTATATAAATACGGCAAAACCAAGCAATCGGCGAACACTATTTCCTAACTACGTTTACATTCGTAAAATCAAAATGGAGTCGTGAAGAGAAACCTATTTTGGTCATATATTGAATTTACACCGATACGAGCGTTGCGTTAATATTGACACTCGATTTACTCCTTTATCACAACGGTTTAAAGAAGAATTTTCCTTGAGATTATTCAGTAGACGAGGGAAAATCTGTGTTTTAGTGTTTCGTATATCTAAATTGAACCTACTTCAGTACACATTGATTTAGGGTTATACAAATGGCTGATAATATTGTTACGGTTGGTGAAGAGATTGCAAGTTGCTTGTGTACCGTTAAAGAAAGTTATACAACTGAGAAGACACTGCAGATGGCGGCATCTATCGTGGGTTAACGAGGAGTCCAGTCATCATCATCAAAGCTATATTATCGGCGAGTAACACAGGCTATATTTTATCCCAGTATTTATCGCAAACGAGAACCAGCTAGTGGTAAATAATAACGTTGCGACCCTTGAGTCACGCGAGTGGAAATGGCTAGTAATCAATAAAAGAAAGGAATAAACACTAAACATGACCTTTCTTTCTTTCCACATAAAATAAATTACGTTAACCTCTGAACGGAGAAATAGGACGCGTAGAAACTCTTCCATTCGTTATTTGTTTACCAATATTTGTATTAAATGCAATAGGGAGGGACTTCGCTACGTTCGACTTTGAACTCCACGCTGAGTAAAGAATGCTTGCCCGGTACAGCTTCCACCCGGCTACGATTTTCTCGCCACATTCTTCCGCGATTCCATAGATATCTATTTTATATACAAGCTATTCCCCGCTGTTTCAGCTACGGCAGAGTCGACAAGTTATTTTGTAATTTGCATAACATGAGCCGCGTACCTAACAAATTTATGTAAGCCTACACATTTATAGTGGATTACTGACTAATTGAACGTGGGGGTCCCAAGGTGCTGGAATGGCGACCCCGCACCGGTAAACGTAGCGTTGGTCGACCCCCAACTAGGTGGACAGACGACATCAGACGAGTCGCAGGGAGCCGCTGGAAGCAAGCGACCCAAGACCGTGAGCATTGAACTTCCTACTAAAGACCTATGTCCAGCAGTGGACGTCAATCGGTTTTTGATGATGATGATGATGATGACTGACTAATTCAGAGTCCATTAAATTTTTAGAGGCGAATAATGCTAAATTGAACTAAATTGAAGTGCTTAGTTAGCAACCTTTTATATAGGTATCGGCGACGCGAAGGAGCATCGCTGGGTTTAGTGGGTATTCTGGTCTCCACACTGCCCACAGGCAAGTCTCACATACCCTGCCAGAAGCTGTGCAGTTTCGCCTGTGTCGCTTCTATAATATGCGTAAGTTCGGGATACGTAAACGCATTTCCCAGCGTTAAAAAGAAAAAAAGGTATATAGAGTTTTATACTGATGTCTTCTGAACCGGATAGGTAACCATTAAATCAAAAATGTATGTTAATTTTTGAATATATTTTTCATTACTGAGGTGATGTTAATAAAAACATTCGCTAACTTAAATAGTAATGAATGTTCCAAAAGCGCACAGGTCTAAAGAGAGGCCCATTCTCAAGAAGCAATAATTTTTCTTTCCGTATGTTTTTAAAACTAAACCTGACTCTTTCAAGCACGACCAAGATTATAAACCAGATTAACAAAAATGCAGCACAAAAAATTAGAGTTCTGGAGATTGGCATAATATAACCCTTTCGTCCGGGAAGTATACAACGGGTCCCCCGGGTGACCATTAAAACCAGCGAGACTGACATGCCGTGGTGGTTTTTAGTTCGGGTATACCCCCCTTCGGGAGTGGGAGTCCATCATAACCTTTAAAAACCATAAGCTTACCACCAGACCATAAAGCTTTTCCACCACGACAAAAAAAAAATATAACCCTTTGTCGGATAGATAAGTTCTATCTAAGCAAAATATGAGCGCAAAATAAATAGCAATAGGAGAACATAAAACAACAAGAAATTACAACAAACGCCAAATGTACCGATAGCATCACAATTCAATAACATAGTTTATTGGATTGAACCATTAAGGGGGCGTATAGCCCGGGGCGCCTAGCAGTTGATCAAACGAATATTTATGATTTTAATAGACTGGAGGGGCACTGTCGACTCCTATGTTATATGTATAAGTACCGTCACGTAAAAAGTGCTGTTAGACTCTATTTATATATAATATTTTATATTTTATAATTATTCTCCAGTTACTGAAGTGATATGTAGGTAAACCTGAATAAGGAAAAAAAACCTAACAGGCTAACTTATTATGGGCTTCCTATGCGCATAAAAGGTACCATCTTAGACTGCAACATCACTTAATTAGACGCTCTTTCAAACCGTTTCGTTTTTGTGCGAAACGGACATCCTAATTAACACAGATCCTAATTAAATATAACAAATATCCTAATCCTAATTAAATATAGTTATACAAAACTAAGAAAATAAGACTGACTCTCAAGAATGTAACAGATACAACCTACTTCTGCAGAAATATCTCAACAACAGATTTAAAGCCTTCTGTTGTCGGTAGACACCAAAAAAGACGAATCGCCAAGCGATGTAGCGTTCCGGCACGTTGTCGCGTAGAAACAAATTAGGAGTGTGGGCTTACCATACCCCTAACAGGTTAGCCCGCTACCATCCAAGACTGCATCATCACTTACCACAAACTGGTATAGCCGTCAAGGGCTAACTTGTAGTGAATAAAAAATAAAACTAATTAAACATTGAATTGAAGCGGTGATAGCCTAGGTGTTAGGGCGTCAGCCTCCTAATCAGAGGTCGGCGGTTCGAATCCGGGCACACACCTCTAACTTTTCGGAGTTATGTGCGTTTTTTAAAATAAAATATCACTTGCTTCAACGGTGAAGGAAAACATCGTGAGGAAACCTGCACGCCTGAGAGTTCTTCATAATGTTCTCAAAGGCGTGTGAAGTCTGCCAATCCGCACATGGCCAGCGTGGTGGACTATGGCCAAACCCTTCTCATATTGAGAGGAGACCCGTGCTCTGTAGTGAGCTGGTAATGGGTTGATCATGATGATGATGAAACATTGAATTAAATATATATTTCTAGAAATCGGAGTAAAACAAAACTTTATTTGTAACGGGAATAACAAAATGAAATAGATTACCTAGAGCTATAACCGGGTAAAGTTGGAAACACGCTGGCTAAGTTTTACATTGTCATTTTTAAAAGTTACATTTTAACGCGAGCCAGTTCCACAAACTCATTTATAAGAAAGTTAGCGTCGCAAACAATTTTTAACTATTACTTTAGTGCACTTGAGTCGCTGGTTAAATGAAACTGTTGAAAGAGCTGCAAAGTTTACAACCTAACGTTGGGTTAAACTATTATTAACTGTCTGCCCGAATCAAGTAGTACAATGTGTAATTAATTAGTTTGTTACTTTGCGACGCTTTTAAAAACGAGTGAGCAAATTTCAATGCTCATTTTCAAGGGATTAGGTTTGACGACCTCAGTGGCGCAGTGCGTGCGCTGTCGCATTATAAAGTTGGAGGACCTGGGTTCGATTCGAGGCTCGAGTCTGGTCTGGTGGGAGGCTTCGGTCGTGGCTGGTTACCACCCTACCGACAAAGACATGTCGCCAAGCGATTAAGCGTTCCGGCACGATGTCGCGTAGAAACCAATTAGGAGTGTGAGTTTACCATACCCCTAACAGGTTAACCCGTTTCCATCCTAGACTGCATCATCATTTACCACCAGGTGAGGTAGCCGTCAAGGGATAACTTGTAGTGTGTAAAAAAAAATTAAAACAAAGCCTTATTTAGATAAGAAAGTGGTATTTTTAGTGGTAAGTATTTCTCGCAAAAATATGCTATGCTTCATAAATACCTGTACTTGGCTTATGAGAATAAAATAATTTTGATTTAGTTCGACTAATAAAAAAAATTTGCGATGTCGTACAGTGTTGCCTTATTTCTAAAGACGCGAAATGACTATCAAAATCTTCAATATTAAAGTTTTTAGAATATTGACAATTATTCATGATCTATATGAAATTAATATAGCTGTTTTATATTGCTTAGTTATAATTAAAAAAAGTATTTATTATATCTATAATATAACCCTTTATTATGTACCTTTGACCACGAAGCCAATACAACTGCAGCGAGGAGTGCGACAGGGAGATGTGATCTCCCCGAAGCTGTTTACCGCAGCGTTGGAAGATGTGTTCAAGCTTCTGGATTGGAACGGACTGGGCATCAACATTAATGGCGAGTACATTAATCACCTTCGGTTTGCCGATGATGTAGTCGTAATGGCAGAGACTCTGGAAGACCTCGACGCAATGCTCAATGACCTTAGCAGAGTTTCTCAACAGGTAGGCCTACGTATGAACATGAGCAAGACAAAGATCATGTCGAACGCTAATGTTCTGCCCTACCCAGTAATCGTTGAGAACTCTGCACTGGAAATTGTAGACGAGTATGTATACCTAGGACACACGATCCAGTTAGGTAAGTCCAATTTCGAGAAGGAGGTCAGCCGCCGAATTCAGCTCGGGTGGGCAGCGTTTGGGAAACTTCGCGACATCTTTTCGTCCAACATCCCTCAGTGCCTGAAGACTAAAGTTTTCGAACAGTGCGTGTTGCCAGTGATGACTTACGGATCCGAAACGTGGTCGCTCACTATGGGCCTCATAAGAAGGCTCAGAGTCACTCAGCGAGCAATGGAGAGAGCAATGCTAGGAGTATCTCTACGTGATCACATCAGAAATGAAGAGATCCGTAGAAGGACCAGAGTTACCGACATAGCTCAGCGAGTTGCGAAGTTGAAGTGGCAATGGGCGGGGCACATAGCTCGGAGAACTGATGGACGTTGGGGTCCCAAGGTGCTGGAATGGCGACCCCGCACCGGTAAACGTAGCGTTGGTCGACCCCCAACAAGGTGGACAGACGACATCAAACGAGTCGCAGGGAGCCGCTGCGACTCGTTTGACTCGCTGCCAAGCGGCCCAAGATCGTGGCTATTGGAACTCCCTTCAAAAGACCTATGTCCAGCAGTGGACGTCTATCGGTTGAATTGATGATGATGATGATGATGATGATTATGTTACCTTTTTAATTAGCACTTATTTAAACGGGTTTCTTTTATACCCTTTATTACACTATTTACACTATTAACTAAATACATATATATATATATATATATATATATATAAATTTCTTTTATACATATATATATATAAAAGAAATTTAACATAATACAGTAACATGAAAGACAGATGGAAAAAAATATATTTTCGTAGCGGTAGAATTGAGAAAAACTGCTCGATTTTAACGATCTCTGTGGTGTAGCGCGTGCGCTGCCGTTATATAGTTGGAGGTCTTGGGTTCGATTGCCGGCCCGTACCATGTCTAGTGGGTTACCACCTTACCGACAAAGACGTAGCGCCAAGCTTTTTAGCGTTCCGGGACTAAGTCGCGACCTAATAAGAGTATCCGGTGCCATACCCCTAACAGGGAATACCGCTACGATCTTAGACCATACCACCAGGTGATTTTGCTGCCCAGAGCTCACTTGTGTGGAATAAAAGAAAAAAAATGTTCTTGTTTTGAACCAACGAAGCAGCGTTATTTTAACAATACAATTAAATCAAGAGTGATTAGATATGTTCCAGGAAAACATTGCATCATCAATTAACACCAGGTAAGATTGCAGCGAAGCACTAAACTAAAAAGCAGCGAAGCATTAAAATAAATTAAAAGATGAAATCATTATTACATTACATTGATTTCCAGTTATAAATATTTATTAACAGTTAGTCGAACAGTGCAGACGTCTTTTCCTTCTCGTGGCATATACCAGCACGTTGCATTTTGGATTAAATGACGCTGTACTGACTATAAGTTCAGTAACACTCCCCATAAAATAAAGTTATAAAAGTGAATTTATTACCTTCCGCGAGGGCAGCCGATATTTTTAATATTGCAACACTGTTGATGAGTTTTGTTTAACGATCTATAAAATGTTAAATTCCGTCATAGTTCCCGACATTCGATTAGCAATAACATTTTACCCCTAGCCTTCAAACCAAACAAAGTATCTATCCTATATTAATGAGACCTTTATATGCATTTCGATATCGGTTGTTTGTGCAGTTCCGTTAGTGTAAGATTTGTTAGCTCACAATGGTACAATCGGTACCGAATATCGAAACTTTCTAACGTCATAGTAAATTGATAGGTATCTATCTAGTTGTAAAACTCAAATTCGTTCGCGCTTCCATGGAGAGAAGATTGTAAAATAAAAATTGATGGTACGGAAATTGCGACTCTAATCTGAAAACGTAAGATCAATATTACTATGGCATTTTACTGTTTCGATACTCGAAAGCATCTTTACGTTTGCGAGTCATCATCATCATCATCATGATCAACCCATTACTGGCTCACTACAGAGCACGGGTCTCCACTCAATATGAGAAGGGTTTTGACCATAGTCCACCACGCTGGCCATGTGCGGATTGGCAGACTTCACACTAGTGCATACAAAAAAAAATTGAAACAATGCCTTATTTAGATAAGAAAGTAGTATTTTTTAGTGGCAAGTATTTCTCTCAAAAAATATGCTTTGCTTCATAATCATTCATGTGCGGATTGGCAGACTTCACATGCCTTTGAGAACATTATGGAGAAGGCGTGCAGGTTTTCTCACGATGTTTTTCCGTGAACCTTCACCGTTGAAGCAAGTGATATTTTTATTGTTTTAAAACGCAAATTACTCCGAAAAGTTAGAGGTGCGTGTCCGGAATTGAACCGCCGACCTCTGATTAAGACTGATGCCCTAACCGCTAGGCTATCAAAGCTATAAGAATCGTAATGGTCGTCGTTTCATCACCATTTGACATTGAGCCGCGCAAGAATCAATATGTGATAAGAAGCTAGATCTAATCAAGTGGTCAAAGTTGTTACATTTGTTCTATATATTAAGTACTTACTTTATAAGGGCCAGTACTTAAGAAGAATAAACAATACGAGTGCTCTTACAGAGATTTGTTTGGCGTAATATATTTACGCTCTGCGGTTGGACAAACTGATTTTATTGCGGACACACTTTGGTATTCTAACAACTGTAAGTCTGACAGAGTTAAGCAATATTACACGATGGCAATACCGTTATCTTATCTTAAAAAAACCTAATTATTATATGTATGTTAAGTGACACTTTTGACCATGGGGTTAAAGATTTTTTTCTCTACAACAAGTAGTTTCTCTACGACAATCTCATCTGATAGTAAGTGATGAAGCAGTCTAAGATGGTAGCGGGCTAACCTGTTAGGGGTATAATAAACCCATCCTCCTAATTGGTTTCTACACGACATCGTGCCGGAACGCTATCGCTTGGCGACACGTCTTTGTCGTTAGGGTGGTAACAAGCCACGGCCGAAGCCTCCCACCAGACCAGAGGCGAGCCGGGAATCGAACCCAGGACCTCCAACTGAAAAAAGATTTTAATGAAAGATGCGCATATCTTCTATTACAAAATAATTCCCGCTCCTATTCAATCTATCAAAATATTCCTCTTACCGTGTAACAAGCTTTGACCTCAGCATCACTGACGTTAAGTTCGTTCTCGTGTTTCACGTTTTAAAACTGACAGACTTTCGTATTTTCAAACTCATTGTTCTCGATTCTGCTATTTTGTTTCTACACACACTCATGGCAAGCGAGCACACAGGTCATCTGGGCAAATGTTGTTAGTTACCGTCGCAAACATTGCCTCACCATTTTAGATGACTGCCGTGGCGCTGCACGTGCGCTGGCGCATTATAAAGTTGGAGGTCCTGGGTTCGATTCCCGGATCGAGTCCGGTCTGATGGCTAGTTATCACACTACCGACAAAGTCGTGTCGCCAAGCGATTTAGCGTTCTGGCACGGTATCGCGTAGAAACCAATTAGGAGTATGGGTGTACCATACCCCTGACAGGCTAGCCCGCTACCATCTTAGACTGCATCATCACCTGGTGAGATAGCCGTCAATAGCTAACTTGTAGTGTATAAAAAAAAACACAGGAACCGTTCTGATCGTTTACTTCTCGATATAATATAATTGTATCCTATCAGACAAGAATCCAGCCTGGAATCGAACGCCGGACCTCCCATTTTATAACACGACAGAGCACACCCTGCGCCGCGTAGGCCGTTGGATTCAAATCTCCATTGATTGAAGCTTGTTATTATATACAACACGGGCCAACGGTAGCGGATCGTCGCCTAAAGACGCCAACCTATAATCTACGGCTACAAATCACTCCTACACAGTTTATTATTAACCACCCAACGGACGTAACATCTCTATAGCTGTAATTACATGGTGTCTATTAATAAAATTTTGACATGTTAATTCGAGGACCGTGGGCGTACACCTTGCCTGTGTGACTATGACGGGTTCGTGACTAGGTTCCGGTTGTTATATTTCGCTATATTTTGTAACTTTCGCTTGTCATGGTTTTAATAAACTTAGCCATACTTCTTTAAGATAATTCCTACTAATATTATAAAGGCGAAAGTTTGTAAATATGGATGGATGGATGTTTGTTACTCTATCACGTAAAATGATTTTATTAAACTTTACAATAATATAGCTTATGCATCAGAATAGCACATAGGCTACAATTTATAAAGATAATATATGAATTCTAAAAATATGACGATAAATGTCAAGGAAGTAGGAAAAATCTACCTCCTGCGTGATAATTTTAATGTTTATGCTTTTCTACGCCACCATACTACTCGAAATACTAAGATGTAGCGTTCCGGCACGATGTCGTGTAGAAACCAATTAGGAGTATGAGTTTACCATACCCCTAACTTAACAGGCTAACTATTGGTGAAAAAAAAAAAGTTTTGTAATATGGTAAAACTCACATTTGACATTTCCAAGCCAAGGTATACATTTTTTTTTACTTTGTTAGAACCGAGTAACGTAGACACCCTTATTCATTCATAATATGAACAAATAATGTATACCTTGGTTTGGAAATGTTAAATGTGAGTTTTACCATATTACAAAACATTTTTTTTTTCGAATCTCAAGTGTAATGGTTTTGTAACGGTTTTATAAAGGTGACTGTCGATGGGATGAATGCGGTTAAATAACGTCCAATAAAATAAATCTTTGTAAAGTTATACCATACATAACAGTTTTTTTGGTTTTCTATGGCTTTCTCTTTTCTGTTTTAATAAACCATTTTTTTATCCTTTCGTTTTTTTTTTTTTATTTTTTACATAAAAATGTATGCAATGTTCCTTTTTATACCTCCAAGAACATGGGTACAAAGTTTCATGATGATCAGTAATAGTTTTTGCGTGAAAGCGTAGCAAAAATCCCTACAATCACATTTATAATATTAAGGAAGGACGTAATAAAAATACATAAAACGCAGATTTGTAAAACGCATTTTACTGAGCTGCGTTTTTCTCACAAACATTGACCGATCAGCGACATGCAATGTCATCGTACCTATAAATCTACAATCTATAAAAAAAATTATGTGATTAAAATAAATGTCCCGCCATTTTGAGTGCATGACATTGATTGTGAGTCAACCGTGTAATTTATTGCTCGTGCCCCGATATAGCACCTGAAAATGTTCAATCATTACGCACGTACAAAACGTATGATACTCTAAACCGACTCGCAATGAAATATTCAAACTATGAAAAAAATAATATACTTTGTAGATAACCGAACTAAAATGTTTAGTTAAAATCCGATGTATAGTTTATATCGTTATCTATCATGAATCCAGTGAGATATGATAAATTCAAAATTCCAATTCAAATAATCTTTATCCAATAGTCCTTTAAAAGGCACTTTTGACGCGTTAATAATTTACATTGTAGTGATTTGATGGTGATTGGTGTGTCAAGCTGTGATGGCCTAGTGGTTAGGGCGTCCGCCTCCTAATCAGAGGTCGGGGGTTCGAATCCGGACACGCACCTCTAACTTTTCAAAGTTATGTGCGTTTTTAAGCAATTAAATTATCACTTGCTTCAACGGTGAAGGAAAACATCGTGAGGAAACCTGCAAGCCTGAGAGTTTATAATATTCTCAAAGGCGTGTGAAGCCTGCCAATCCGCATATGGCCAGCGTGGTGGACTATGGCCAAGCCATTTCATATTGGGAGGAGACCCGTGCTCTGTAGTGAGCCGGCAATGGGTTGATCATGATGATGATGAACTACATTCGTAAACTTAAAACTAAAGCTATAAGGGTCCCAAACGCTCCCTGGTCTAAGAAGAAGCCCACAACAAAGTTAGCCAGGTAAATTTTTACATAATAAAATAGGATAGATAATGATGATGATTGAGTAAAATAATAAAATAAATAGGTAAATAATTCACAGCTGAAGAGCAATTAGCGAGTTTAGTTTCATGGACAGAACAGGTTCTAGAAATATATCATTGAACATAGAAATAATTGGATGTGTGGAAGTATATTTAAATATATTTTAGACAAACAGTTATTAAAGGTGGTGTCTGCAGTTAGGTGAAAACTAATTTTAAATAATTTAAATAAAACGACAAGACGTGTAAAAGTAGAATTACACTTTTTAAAACGATTTTGCGAATCCCGCTGAATCTTCGTGGGCGATATTCCTTAGGTTTATTTATTAAATATTCAAAGAATAAAAAAAAAGTACAGATATTCAAAGTGTGCAAGTAAAGTATTGAAAAATCTTCAATTATTTATATAAACAAATGTAATCACGGCCAATTGTTCATCATCATCATCATCATGTTCAACCCATTATCGGCTCACTACAGAGCTCGGGTCTCCTCTCAATATGAGAAGGGTTTTGGCCATAGTCCACCACGCTGGCCATGTGCGGATTGGCGGACTTCACACGCCTTTGAGAACATTATGGAGAAATCTCAGGCGATCAGGTTTCCTCACGATGTTTTCCTTCACCGTTGAAGCAGGTGATATTTTAATTGTTAAAAATTGCAATTAAAAGTTGTTCATTCATTAGGTGATTAAGGCTAAATAACAATTATAAATAATAATAAATCTTAATTTCAGAAAGACCCAATTTTTTTTTTTTGGACTGTCTATTAGCTGTACAAATCCTATTCGTTGCCACAGTGTAACCGGGCTGTTTGGCGAGCTTCGGAAAGAAGCTCTGCCAGAAGAAATTTTGAGCCCTAGGGCTGAAGAAACTAAGGGAACGACTGCCTCCTTTGAGGTCGAACCTCGGCTTAGGCGACGTAAAATACCCAATACATACGTGCATGAGGTATATACATTATTAAAATGTTTAAAAATTACGATTAACTTATAAATGGAAATTCTTATGCATAACAATTTACAAGTGAATTTTGAAGTGAAAACTTCTTTAGCGGCGTTGAGCACTTTTTCTGTAATGGGTATAAAATCTTAAACTCGCGTCAGGACACGTGACCTGATCGAAAAAGCGTAAGACGGATGGAGAGTAGACAGCTATCCCCTCTCTACGGCGCGGCGAAAATGTATGCCTGGGCCTACTGTTTCGTTTAGGCAGCGCAGGGCGCTTGCGCGAATGTTCGTGTATGTTACTGCGTGCCACGCGCATCCATGGATGGTGACAGCTCATGGCTCGACCGTCTGTGTAGTGATCACATTGTTGTGTATTCGTAAAATTCGTGAATGTAAAGTGCTTAAAATATGGAAATTGATATAGATAAACTTTTTAATGTAAAATAATTGTAATAGTTTTAAAGTGTTAAATTTTTAATGTAATATAAATTGTCATGTTTGTGTACGATAGCGCAATAAATGAATATTGTATTCTACATAAATGATAGTACTTTTATACTGATAAAGCAATTGGTGCAAAATTATTCCCTAACCATTCCAAAATATCAAACATGCTCAACGTTAATAATCAAGTTTTCACTTCTGCCGGCACTACCGGAGTGCAACCCGTCTTTTTTTTAAATTTTTGTCGTTTTGGATTCTTTTGCAATTCCATTGCTTAAAACAATTAGCCACGTTTGCATTAACGTGCAGTATTATTGCATAAAATATATTCAAAGTGCCCTCCCTTAGAATTAAATGAACTTAAAATACCTCCTCTAAAGCATTGCCCCGTAACCGCCTATTCCGTGTCACATCCAATGCATTAAGCAGTAAGTTAAAAGCCACAGTATAAATCAAGTCACAGTATAAACAGCGTAATAAAATGGGAATTGGCCCCCGGTTAAGTTTCTCAATGGGTCAAAGTGTTATCCGTTAGTTTTTAGTTTTTATTGTTTACGTTGTGTTAAGTTTTACTACCTCTGTGGCGCAGTGCTTTGGTATTGTAAAGTAGGAGGTTCTGGGTTCGATTCCCAGCTCGAGCATGGTGGCCAGGATATATCGGAAAGCGATTCATTAGAGCAATAAGGAGGATGGTTTCAGTTGGAAACGCATCGGTGCATCTGCGCTTGCAGACTTTCTTGAGCGACAGTAATCACTTTACATTAGGTGATAAGTCTGTTAGTTTGCCCGCGGTGTAAATGTATAAAAAAAACAATTGTATTGGTCGCATTTTCAGCTAGAAATCTCAAGTTGATTCTAAGTGAGAGGAGTTTCACAAAATAGATTATGTATCTCAGAACAAGCAATGAAGAAATATATTTATTCTAGTAAAATTCAATCAAACGCATTTGAGAATACAATATACGGAAAGAAAATTAGGAATGTTAGACCCGCCTTGCCACCTAAATACGACTTTTCAGACGTTAAGATTATGACATGTATGACGTAATTATGATTACCTAGATCGAGGGTTTAACGTTTCCAACAAGGCACGGCGATGGACAATACCACTTTGATGACCACTCTGGTACAGTGTACTTCATTTAGTAAAACAGCTTTAATGAAGCGCTATTATCCAAACTATATCATGTAAACTAGATAAACCTCAATAAAATTGATTTCAACTCTTCATAATGGTTTATTAATTCGAAAGTTATCTATAGAAAGTATTTCGAAGGGAAATACAAATAATCAATTTAGATTTATTCCATTTGAGGACTGATACACAAATTTTCTTTGCTTAGCCACCAGCCTAGTGTTTAATTGCAAAAAAAACCCTAATTATTAAAGAAATGCTTAAAACTAAAACTAAAAGTAATTTCTAGTTTATCAAATATTATAACGCAAGGGATAAGCATAAAAGATATAGTTTCAGGGTTAATAATCTACCATTATGGTCATCCCACAGGGCTCAATATAAGGTCATTTTCTATTTTTGATGTTTATAAATGGTACGTAGCATTTTACTTTACGGGATCTGAGATATTAATATACTATCAGCTAATTTATGAAAATCTCAACTTGCCACGAACACCGTTGCAAAATAAAACATACGAGTAACAAAAGCTTTTTCTTACAACTGCTTAATTAAATTGTCTGGAACTCAATGCACGTTAATTCGTACTATAGGCGTTTATCCATCTTTATTCCAACTTATTTATAACTAAAAATAATTATTTTTGAATACACTAATCTTGTAAATGTTCAATAGAACAAACAACAATATAAATCATTTTGTATTAAACAGACACACAGATTACACGGACTGTATAATGGTGGTGGTATTTTATTGCCTTTGTCCCTATTCTGTGGTCAATTAAGCCGTCATTCTCATATTTTCAAATTAAGCCGGACAACGCGTCGGTAAATCCTTGGATAATCGTATATTTTGGGGCGTATAGCTGATACAAAATTATCACGTTGCCTCTATAGACTTAGCGATGTAAGTTACTAGCGTGAGCGATTTCATAGTATATTTTCGGGACAATTGTTAGCCTTTTGTTTTTATAACGGCTTTTTAGCCGATTGTTTTTAAAATTAAAAATGTACAAACATTGAAATAATATGAATGATACTAATGAATTGATAACTGGTACATTTTTTTTTGCTTTTGGATTTATTTTCATTATGTTAGATGCATTTAACTCTGCGGCTTAAGTCAAATTGAACTCATTAAACCGTTTCACTGGTATCATATTTGAATAAAGTAAATTATAAATTACTAGTGAATAATGAAATTAAATTTAAATAGGTGTGTAAATAACGAGTAAAAAATATATTTTTCAAAAGTAGTGTACACAAAATTAAAACAGTTCAAGTTGAATACCAGAACAGAATACAATTTTAATCCAAAATGCCAAAATCGTCTCGAGTACAATTATAGAAAATCGGGGGAATCGTGCCTTCAAAACAATTTTATATATGTTCGCAAAAAATCTGACATATTCTTTGTCCTTTCTAAACAGACAATCCTTTTCTTTATTCTTTTAAAATTGATATATCTTATCATTATGGTGCTAGCTTACCTAAAGATTACGCGATGGAGGCTATGGGCACCTTAATTACTTATTTTTTTTTATACACCACAAGATAACTCTTGACAGCATCTCACCTGATGGTAAGTGATGATGCGGTCAAAGATGGTAACGGGCTAACCTGTTAGGGGTATGGTAAACCCATACTCCTAATTAGTTTCTACACGATATTGTGCCGGAACGCTAAATCGCTTGGCACTTCTTTGTCGGTAGGGTGGTAACTAGCCTCGGCCGAAGCCTCCCACCAGACCAGACTCGAGCCGGGAATCGAACGCAGGACCTCCAACTTATTCAAATGCAAAAGCGCACGCGCTGCGCCACGGAGGTCGTCAAAATTTGTTTTTAAATATAGTTTTGGTACACAATTAGTTAACTACCATCACCACTCTTTAGTTGCTTAAGCACCTATGACGCCTAATTGTAAATAAATTTGAAATAAATCGCTGTCAGCTTATAGTTTAAACTAATTTTACTCACGACTTTGTAAATTTCTTAATGTGTTTTAGGTCGGCTGAGAACATTGGTTTAGAATATTAAGCTTTTGTTTAACTTTATTTAGTTATTACAAATAGCTAAGATAAATGTAAATAAAGCAATAGTAGTTAAGTTGTTTTTCATAAATAATGGGTACCAAAAATGCATATATTTACATATCTAATATTTATACATCTTGGCAATTCCATATAATATACATCTCCACATAATCGCACAAACACTCACACACCCAAAATGTAATCATCATGATCAACCCATTACCGGCTCACTACAAAGCACGGGTCTTTTCTCAATATGAGAAGGGTTTGGCCACAGTTCACCACGCTGGCCATGTGCAGATTGGCAGACTTCACACGCCTTTGAGAACATTATGGAGAACTCTCAGGCGTGCAGGTTTCCTCACGATGTTTTCCTTCGCCGTCGAAGCAAGTGATATTTTAAATTTTTCAAAACGCACATAACTTCGAAAAGTTAGAGGTGCGTGCCCGGATTCGAACCGCCAACCTCTGATTAGGAGGCTGACGCCCTAACCACTAGGCTATCACCACTTAATTGTTAAATGTAATGTCAAACATTAATTAAAACTGTTCATTGTGCGTTAATGAAATGAAATAAATATCATTATTATGTCATTTGTCGCAAATACATGCGGGCTTCAAAATAGTTTCAACTAAATACATTCTAAAAATATGATTACTCTCTGTAGTATACCCAGTTATCTAGTGACTTCATTTTACTGTCTCCATTAAACGCTTCAACTTGCCTAAAGGCTAAAATAAAAAGAGTAAAAGCTAGACTGAATATAAGCACAATGGTTCTACTCGTAGGTAAATATAAAATCCAGTTCCCCGTGTCTTAATTAATGCCTTCGCATGCAACACTTTTCCGGCGGTTAATAAAGAAAAATTTCAGTATCACAGTTAATTAAAATAGGTCTGCAAGGTTGAGCCACATTGTTAGCGATTTTATAATTATAATAATAATTTATTTATTTCATAATCATAATCCTAAAAAGATATCTAATATCATTAAATGCACAAAACACTTATATTATTAGAATCAGTACTGACTGGCCTTGCTAGATTTTGTGAAACTGTGTTATAAATAATTGTATTGGTAAATTTTTATCTTCTGTCTGAATAATGCATATAATGTATTATTCAGACATTATTATTTAGAGTTCAGAAAGAGACATTATTATTTAGTGAGTTCTAATTTAGGTAGACGATCTCCGTGACGCAGATCGTGCGCTTTCGCATTATAAAGTTGGAGGTCCTGGATTCGATTCCTGGCTCGAGTCTGGTCTTGTGGGAGGCTTCGGCCGTGGCTAGTTACCACCCTAACGACAAAGACGTGTCGCTAAGTGTCGCGTTATATGATCTGATGAGCCGGACCCATTATTTTTACTTAACACTCACTCCAGATTTTTTCTTTTATACACTACAAGTTGATGGTGATCTCACCAGGTGGTTGGTGATGATACAATCTAAGATGGTAGTGGGCTAACCTGTAAGGGGTATGGTAAACCCATACTCCTAATTGGTTTCTACACGACATCGTGCCGGAACGCTAAATCACTTGGCAACACGCCTTTGTCTGTGGGGTGGTAACTAGCGACGGCCAAAGCCTCCCACCAGACCATACTCGAGCCGGGAATCGAACCCAGGACCTCCAACTTTAAAATGCAACAGCGCACGCGCTGCGCCACGGAGGTCGTCAAAGGTCAAAAAATTTGATTTGACCTACAACTATTGAAGGTAGTAGCTATGGAATTAATTTCGTCCGCTGTACATGACACTCGACCCTTATCATGTGAACAATGCAGAACAGGCGGCTATATGCACTTTATTGAATTTCTGGAAAATTCCTAACACATGCCACCGCTGGCCCGACTTTTAATTCACTGAACGAACACACGAACAGTTTTACTGCGAATTTTATATCAGCTGTAACTTTCCTTTGAGGTAACTTTACTGTTTTAATACTAGTTAAGGCTAATTACGTCGTGCGAAATATTATTTGTTTGGTAAACTTTAAATTTACGTAGTTACTTTTATCAAAGTTTAAATTATGGAAATTGTTTTTTACATATAAACGCAAAACATAAAAGACTTTTAATAACATAAATCAAGAATTTGTAAGGATGCAAGTGTAGTCTTGATGATACAGTCTGAAATGGACGATAAATAGAGAACGGTTTAGTAGGTAGAAAGTGGGTGAAGCATAATTACAAAGTATTAGTTCAATACGCAATTATCGAAAATATGTGTGTGTGTGTGTGTGTATATATATACACACACACACATTGGTGGGGACTTATATATATACTTTTAAGTCAGACACTTGGCAACAATCTTACGCGTGGTAAGTGATAATGCAGTCTAAGATGGTACCGGGTTAACCTGTTAGGGATATGGTAAACCTATAATCCTAATTATTAGTTATTATTAAGTTATTATCTATGCTGTTTCGAATTTATATTGTTTTTTTTTTATACACTACAAGTTAGCCCTTGATGGCTATCTCGCCTGGTGTTAAGTGATGATGCAGTCTAGGATGGTAGCGGGCTAAACCGTTAGGGGAATGGTAAACCCACACTCCTAACTGGTGTCAACACGACATCGTACCGGAACGCTAAATTGCTTTGCGACACGTTTATATCGGCAGGGTGGTAACTAGCCACGGCCGAAGCCTCCCACCAGACACAAATAAAATTGAATACATTGTATACAACATTGGCATCCTATTAAATTAATAATCATCATAATCAACCCATTACCGGCTCACTACAGAGCACGGGTCTCCTCTCAATATGAGAAGGGTTGGGCCATAGTCCACCACGCTGGCCATGTGCGGATTGGAAGACTTCACACGCCTTTAAGAACATTATGGAGAACTCTCAGGCGTGCAGGTTTCCACACGATGTTTTCCTTCCCCATTCAAGCAAGTGATATTTTAATATTTTAAAAACGCAGATAACTCCGAAAAGTTAGAGGTGTGCCCGTGCTCGGGTTCGAACCGTCGGCCTCTGATTAGGTGGCTGACGCCCTAACCACTAGGCTATCACTGCTTCTAATTAATAATACAATAATATTATCTTGAGAAGATGCCTCCAAAATAAGAAAGCACAACTTACACCCTCTTTCCAAAAACACAGATAAATTACCTTTATTGAACTTAAATAAATATCTAATCCTCGGGCCGGCATTAAATTATTGTGGCTATATCGTAAAACAACAAGGTTTGTACGCCACAATATTTATTTTTATTAAGTGTAAATACGCACTAGTGGGAGCAAAACGCTAGGTTTTCTTTTTCATACCGTTTCAGGGTAATAAAACCAAATTAATATCATTTTTTTTCTTGGGAAGCGGTGATAGCCTAGTGGTTAGGGTGTCAGCCTCCTAATCAGAGGTCGGCGGTTCGAATCCGGGCATGCACCTCTAACTTTTCGGAGTTATGTGCGGTTTTACACAATTAAAATATCACTTGCTTCAACGGTGAAAGAAAACATCGTGAGGAAATCTGCACGCCTGAGAGTTAAGTGTTAAGAGTTCCACCCCTAAGAGGGTAAAATAGGGGTTGGAAGTTTGTATGAAATTTCTTTGTTTTTAGAGTTAGAGACACAAAAATTTGTATTAAGATTAATAATAATAAATAAAAAACATATACATCAATTTTTTTTTTTAAATATTATCTGTTAATGGTGGTAAAATAGGGGATGGTAGTTTTTGCTTATTTTGATTATTATGAAGTCTACAAGCTTGAAATTTTGAAAACAGGTTTCTTTTAAGGCGTAAGTATAAGGTTAGATTTTTTTTTCATCCAAATCTACCCCAAAATGGGGGTTTGAAGTTTGTATAAAAGTCCTATGTTTTTTAATTTAAAAACACAAAAATAAGTAATTAGACAGTTGCCTGTAGCTTACTTTCTGAAGCCTGCTTCATTGGCTGCACGGGAAACCTCATTCTCACGGGAAATCAGCAATTCGACGCAGACTAAGTCGCGGGCAACAGCTAGTATTAAAATAATCCTTTAAAAGGCACTTTTGACGCGTCAATAATTTACATAGTAGTGAGTTGATGGTGATAATTCTTTGCGGCATCACATCGGAACAATATAGCCGGGCTATATTGCTGGGCTAGATAGCCTGGCAAGATTGCCGAGCTAGATTGCCGGGCTAGATAGCCGGGCAAGATTGCCGGACTAGGTAGCTGGGCTAGATTACTGGGCTATATTGCCGGGCATGATGTGTTTGTGTTGATTGTGTGTATTTAGTGGTAATTCATTAACGCGTACTCCGATTTCATTTATTCTTTTTTGTAGAAAGGAGATACTTTAATGTTTATCCTGTCTTCGTGATTGATCTATTGCTTCGTGATTAAAAGACAAACAAACACACTAACTCAACGCAGACGAAGTCGCGGGCGTCAGCTTGTATATATATTATATATTTTTTTAACTTCTCGTAAACCGTTATTTTTCATGAACAAAACTGTATCTAATATGGGTTAAGTTTTTAACCCCATTGATTTGTTACATAATTCCTCTATACATCTCGCTAATATAACTGTGTTAGGAAAGGGAATTCTTCTATGGCACATACGCCAAGTAGAGGGTAGATATTACACGGATTTCGTGTTTGGTTACATTACGTAATTCAAACTGATTTTATGTAATTTTTTTAACATACTCGTAAATAAAACGAAATAGAAAACGAGGCGATTTAAAACGCTACGTTTTTGTGTCGAGTGCGCTGCATTTATTTTTTCACGTCCTCCGTCTGCGGTCGTAACAGGAACTAATTGCTTTCGGAAACGCTTTATGCGATCGTATTTCACCTGAAATATGATTTATCCGAGCCAATTCCTCCATTGCTGTGTGAAATAACGATTCTAATAGCGTACAGCAATTATGGTTGCAGAGCTCCTCCCCATTTTCAGTTTTTCAATTATTTACCGGGTCATTTAGCTAACTGTCAGACATTTATACATACACACACACCCTTAACATAAACACACACACATACACACACTCGTGTATAATTTCACTTTATGTCATCAGACTAAAAAATTATCTTCAAAATGGTGAATCGAAGATTTAGTTTCAAGGGATATCTGGATTTTAAACAAACATTTTCATTCATGACTCCCCATAATATATCTATTATTGTACACAGTGGCAGCATTAGCATAAATATTGCAATAAATTCATCATCATCATGATCAACACATTGTCGGCTCACTACAGAGCTCGGGTCTCCTCTCAATATGAGAAGGGCTCGGCCATAGTCCACCACGCTAGCCATGTGCGGATTGGCAGACTTCATGCGGTTCAGAGAATTTTATGGAGAACTCTCAGGCATACAAGACCGGCGACATCTCAGGCGTACCCTCTGCATAAAAGAGGTCTTTTACGATACTCTTTTTTTTTTTTTAATAAATTTGAACTAAAACATATTTACACTTTAAATGTCATTCTAAATGTCAATACTAAAGATTGAACTGACAATATGGCGTTGAAATCTTAAAAGGACACGGAATATCGCTCGATATAAAACTTTTTAATAAATAATACCTTTCCGACATTTTTTTAGGTAACTGTCGTTAAGTAAGTGTTACAATTTATTGTTTTTAGTTCCAAAACAATAAATTGTAAAGTCAACATCTTAAGAGAATGTTCCGGTATCGGAACGAAGCCTGCATAAACGCATGTCCATTGTATATCATGGACTTTAGGTAGGATAGAAGAGTTTTAGGTCTCCTCCCCCCGCTGAAAATGCCTTTAACCAATATTTTTTTAACTTTAGGTTACTAAGTAAATACTGATCTAAATATTTCGATACTATTCGGATCTAGGATGCGATACTTGAATTCCAATTTATTTGCCCGGAGGCTTTCAAAATATAAAACTTACTATCTATTGTTAGGAGATTATATTATATTCCTCTTAATTTAATATTCTTATGACGTATATAAACAGTCAACATACTCTCAAAGAAGACACAACTTCCTTTTTCAGACGTAGAGGGACGGAAAGATCAGGGAATTGGCTGCCACGTTCCTTAGAAAATATTGTAGGTACAAGCGTGCTTCATTATTGTATTATTGAAATTAGTGAAATTATCCGAAAAATTGTTTATCATTTCGCTCGCTTCCTTAAACTATGAGTCAATCGAAAAGCTCCTCATGCCTTTGAAATCAGGATTCATTAGAATCTGAACTTGTTCTTACTAGCTTTAGCTGAAATGCCACATTTGTTTTCAAAATTTTATAGTTTGTAATTTATGTTTATTTAAGTCTCAATTTATTTGTCTCTTCATCCAAGCGTCAACTGTAAACATAAATTGTTAATAGCGGTGAATTGGGCCCACGATGTGTGGGTCCCAACGGATGTACTGAACTTTGTAGAAGTTGTTTTTTGGCAAATAAACATTTTTCATATTCATTTTACCCAGTTGTTAACACTCTGATTCAAAACTCGACCATACTTGCTCCATCGGACGTTCAAAGCGTAGGTAAAAGTGGAAATACCACAGCCATGCTATGTATCTCCCTGTACATAGGAACTTACCAGGTCGAGGCACCGTTATAGTGTATAAACAAAATTGGTTAATCCGGGCCGTCATCAAGTGAACGCTCTGTGGAACTATCTGGAAGCCGGCCAGTTCTATTATCTTGTGCATAGCGTTTGCTGAGCGATATAAGCACTTGTGGTGTTAATATGCATATTATAAAATAATCACTAGTATTTTTTTCTATATTTATAGCTAACAACATAACATAACAACAGAAGCTGTGATAGCCTAGTGGTTGGGATGTCAGCCTCCTAATCAGAGGTCAGAGGTTGAACCCGGGCACGCACCTAAAACTTTTCGGAGTTATGTGCGTTTTTATGCTTGCTTCAACGGTGAAGGAAAACATCGTGAGGAAACCTGCACGCCTGAGAGTTCTCTATACTATCCTTTTTGATTCTCTTGTCGAGAATCAAAAAGGATAGTAGGAGAGTGAGAATATAACAAATAATTACGTGCAGTCTTCTTTATCCACTAAAAGTTAGCCATTGACGGCAATCTCACCTGGTGTAGTGATGATGCAGTCTAAGATGGTAGCGGGCTAACTTGTTAAGGGTATGGTAGACCCACACTCCTAATTTCTTTCTACACGACATCGTGCAGGAACGCTAAATCGCTTGGTAATAAGTCTTTGTCGGTAGGGTGGTATCCAGCCACGGCCCAAGCCTCCCACCAGACAAACATACAATTGCATAAATATTTTATGTAGTAAAATAATTAAAAAAAAGTATCAATGTTACCAAGACCTGGCACATTACTTACTTGTACTAAAGTGGGCGCTACCACAGATTATTAAAATTGGAAATTAATCTTTTTTTTTTTTTAATTTTTTGGGGATATCAATTACCTCGAATTGTCCTGTATCATAAACACGTATTAAATATAAAAGAAACTACGTACAAAACCATATTTTCTTAAATAATATAATAGTACCTACATGTGATATTAACGCAATATCATTTTGAGTCTCCATATTTTTTAATACTTGTAATAATGTAGTTTTTCATTGTTCTTTCATGGGCGGTTACACGGTGACTATATCTCTGTATTTATTGCGTCATAAAGCCGGCTAAAGCTAAATCGTTTTCGTTAGCCAGAGTTAGTATAGGAATACAAATAGAAGAAAACATTGTAAGCGTTTTCAACTCCGCACACAGCCCCCTGTTGTCCGGAACTAGCAATTTCCCTCACTTCCTCGCGAGTGGCGTTCCGTGTAGTGATCTCCATCTATCTACCCTCGTTTGTAAGCGCAGACGTTTTTAATTGGCTTCGGAAACCCACTTCCGATTGCTATTCCGTTTAAACGTTTATGGTTAAAGAGTTCACATTGTACGAGTACAATATTTGTTTATGTATAAATCAGAGAATATTAGACAATGCCAGAATAATAATTAATTTTTAATTAGTACTTCTTCTTCCCTTCATTGCTTCCAACAGGTCCTCGCGTTCCCGCCTGTTTTCTTTTCGCGCGTTGTGAAAGGGGGCTAGACGGAAAAAAATCTTACGAAAAGTTGTCACGACACTTTTTGTTATTGTAAGCTGTGTGGCGTCGCATGTTTCTCTGTCTGTCTCTCTCTCTCTTATAGAAAGCAAGTCAGATATTTTCATTTCTATTTCGCATTGAACAGTGTGGTGTCGCGACGATTATTTTTGTTGAGTGTATACAGGTTTTTTGTAAATAATAAATAATAAAAAATAATAATAATAATGAATCCTGACAGTGTTTCTGCACAAGTTCCGGATATTGCTGATGGAGTACAAAATTGAGCCTACTGATTAAGTTTATATAACATTATATTTGTTAATAATAAACAAAAAATATTATTATAACTTAAATAAAATAAAATTTTATTACAATTCCTTCATTAATTAATCGAAAGGAACTTCGTTCCATCCGGGTGTCCCTTGACACCTCTCAAGTTGTTTTTTTTTTTATATTGCGCTCTCGTCCACCCCCAAGATAGCGCCTCTTAGAACCCAATCCTGTGCCACCTGTGCTGACTTTTTAGAAAATGTTGCCAGCGACAATAATTATTTTATAAACTTGGACTTTTAGGATGTCAATATATTTTTAGTGCAAACCATTATTAAAATCTTTATTACTGTTTCATTTTATTTTATTAATTGGTAACTCCTAACTTTTGTTTTAGTTTTTAATTGACGTTGATTTTTCTTTTTCTTTTATAATTTTTTCTTGTACGCCTTTTAGGTAGACTACTTTAAACTTAACATCTTTGTATGAATGTACCGCTTTTCTGTAATAAGCACATTTGATTTCATTTGATTTGATTAATATCAAATGTTATTAGTAGCGTTGGTCGACCCCCAACTAGGTGGACAGACGACATCAGACGAGTCGCAGGGAGCCGCTGGAAGCAAGCGGCCCAAGACCGTGAGCATTGGAACTCCCTACAAAAGACCTATGTCCAGCAGTGGACCTCAATCGGTTGATAATGATGATGATGATGATGAATATCAAATGTTTTTGATAACAACCGCAAACTTGTGGCTGGTATTAAAATGTTCTAAACAGATAAATGTTCAATAATCAAAGTTTATATAAAACGTAAGCTTGTAGAAAAGTCCTACTATAGTGTAAAGGATTACGTAAAAGATAAACAAGCATGGGTGTGAAATATTGCTCTAATAAGATAGCTCTTAATATAATTTTAAGTGGCATGTGAGATGGTGATAACAAAAAGAAAATTTACCTGGCTAAGTTTGTTGTGGGCTTTTTCTTAGACCGGGGCGCGTTTGGAACCCTCATAGCTTTAGTTTTAAGGTAACGAATGTAGTTATCACCATCAAATCACTACTTTGTAAATTATTGACGCATCAAAAGCGCCTTTTAAAGGGCTATTTGAATATTTTGAATTTGAATTTAAACTTAATTTTCTTAACTCGAATATTGTAAAAACAAATTCGATTAATCTAGAGCTGACTAGAGAGCTATATAAACAGATTAAAATTCTGTCTCGAAACAAAGTCGTCTGTTAAATGTAAAGTCCTTTCGTAGTGACATAAAGGTGCTACGCGGGCCAAGTACGTAAATGTACGACCGAATTTCTTGTCTCAGTTCATTGCTTCCATTTTTGTTTCCACTAACTCTGTCTAGATTGCGACTTGCTTAAGACTTATTATGTAGACATCTACCTCAGTACCTGATTGAGTCTGAGACATTAGAACACATCCCGGAAATCTCATCATGGCGCAGCGCGCGCCCTTTAGCATTGTATAGTTGGAGTTCCTGGGTTCGATTCCCAGCTCGAGTCTGGTCTGATGGGAGGCTTCTGCCGTGGCTAGGTACCACCCTACCAACACAGACGTGTCGCCAAGCGATTTAGCGTTCCGGCACGATGTCGCGTAGAAACCAAATAGCGTGGGCATACTCCTAACAGGTTAGCCCCGCTATCATCCTTTAACTAGTAGTGTATAAAAAAGTATATAATCAGTCAAACTTATTGATGTACTGAAGTATGAGATCCGGTTGTTGTAATCATTACACAGTTTAGCCTAAATCTCAAGCGAAGCGAATGTTGGACCCAGAAATAATGCTTCTCGCATAAGAGAATGGATGTAGAAAGAAAGAAAGAAAAAGTTATTTATTTGGTGCGATATACAGTCGTACGTAACATAATTTGACATAAGATAGATAACGACCAAATTTCGGTTTTCAGTGGGAGACTATAAGATCGCGGACGTGATAAGTAAGAAGTAAGATAAGTATCTTACCCTAATAACACCAGAAATCACAATTCAGAAAAAAATAAAAAAGCGAAACAAATAAGATTATGTTTAGAAATATTATTTTAAAGTATAATATTTTAATACTAATACAAATACTAATAATGCTAGAACGATAAGTGATATCAAGAATTTAAAATTGTTTGATTGAAGTAGTAATGTTACCATGTTTCTTCAATTATCTATACATACATACAAATAATTAAAATTGGAGTGTCTGTTTGTAATATTGAAATAACCGTTTTTTACTACATGCATATGAATATGATGTATACGGTACATACACCAAAATAACATTTTTTGCAATTTTTGTCTGTCTGTCTGTATGTCTGTCTGTTTGTTCCGGCTGATCTCTGAAATATCTGGACCGATGTTTACGGGACTTTTATTGGCAGGTAGCTAATGTAATAAGGAGTAACTTAGGCTACTTTTATTTAAAAAAAAGTCTTTTATTTTAGAAAAATAAAGTAATGTTGCAATGTCCAAGTACTGTCCAGTACCGCGCGCAGCTCACGCGCATGCCACCGCCTGTGCCATCACGTCTCGGGCGCCTCCCACTTCTCCCACCAACGAATCAATATCCGATTTCACTCATTCTTTTTTTTAGAAAGGAGATACTTTAATGTTTATTCTGTAATTATTTCAAGTAATTCGGGTTAGTAATCTATTGCTTCGTGATTTAGACAAACAAACACACTAACTCAACGCAGACGAAGTCGCAGGCGTCAGCTAGTATGTAAATATAATAGAAGTTGTCTATCGAACCTTAATATAAATATATACCTGTCGTAATTAATTATGCCGTTATTTTCTGGAAAACCTTATTTATCTTTGTTGTTGTTCAAAAATTCCATCCCTAATTGAAAGCCTTACCCCTGATCAGCGGCTAGACAAGGACAATTACTCAAGAATATCCTTTTAAGTCGTGATATTATTCAAATTCTTACAAATGAGGTAATTTGAGGGCAAAAACGCTGCCTTTTTTTGGGGCCATGAATTTGCTTTATTTTTTTCTTTTGAAAATATAATATAATGCCCTATGAGGCAAGATTATTTTATTTGGAAATCAAAGTGAAAGAAAGTCTTTGAACGTTGGTGCGGTATATGAATGGAAAAGAAGTGTTTTGATCATGTTACGTTATTATTATTGGGTCAGAAGAATAGGGTCTATTGATAATAAAAAAAATAGTAATAAATCCTATTCTTCTCTATTTGGACGTCAAGTAAATATTTGGCTGTATTTCAACATAAGGCTTTGTAGTTATTTTTAGTTTAAAATTAACTTTATAGCTTCCATATATTAGATAAGTGTATATGTATACTATATAAGGTCCACCCTGGTCTAAGAAGAAACTCACAACAAAATTAGCCGTGTTTTTTTTGTTATCACCATCTCACATAATGAAATGTGAGCTGGTGATAACAAAAAAGCCCTTAGCCAGGTTTGTTGTTTATTGGTTTATATACATATATCGTTAAGATTATGAATACTGATAGACTAAAATTTACCTTTTTTATGCTGATTTAAATCGGACTTAATCGGATTTAATTGGTTGAAATATTAAAGACGGACATTTCCCGACCGCAATTTTTATTTAAACCATTATTATTTTTAGAAACAAAATGTATCATCATCATCATGATCAACCCATTACCGGCTCACTACAGAGCACGGGTCTCCTCTCGTTATGAGAAGGGTTTGGCCATAGTCCACCACGCTGGCCGTGTGCGGATTGGCAGACTTCACACGCTTTTGAGAACATTGTGGAGAACTCTCAGGCGTGCAGGTTTCCTCACGATGTTTTCCTTCACCGTTGAAGCAAGTGATATTTTAATTGCTTAAAAACGCACATAACTCCTAAAAGTTAGAGATGCGTGCCCGGATTCGAACCGCCGACCTCTGACTAGGCTATCATCGCTTCTACCAAATGCATAGTTTCTTAATTAACTTTCGCAATTGCAATGCATGTCTGGCATAAAACGGACTTGTTTTGATTGTGTACACTCTTTGCCTAGAGAATTTGGTTATGCTAACTCTTCACTGTATTTTTGATTGCCAATAACTCTTTCCCTTTGTTATGATAAGATGAATGGTTCGCGATTTTATTTGCAAGAATTCTGTATTCAGACCGATACGCCACGACTTACTACATCATAGCTTTATGTAGGTGTACATTCTCTTGTATGCTGACGCGAGCGCCGAATATTGCGGGTAAATAAAACAGGGGTCGAAATGCCTCTCTGGGGGTGTGAAATCGAAATGACTTCACATTTTCACCCCCTCGTGTCGCCCTGTTTCGATTTCAAATAAAATATGTCGCTAAATAAATGCTTTCAGGTAATCGGATATTTATTGGGGCGACGTGAGGGTACTTTTGAATTAAAATCGTCCAGCTGTAATATTTTATTCATAATTTAAAGTTGATGACTTGATGGTCATCTTGGGTTTAAAATTTGTTGTTTTAATAATAATAATAATTTACGTAACGTATACACTGTTGGAGGTCCTGGGTTCGATTCCCGGCTCGAGTCTGGTCTGGTGGGAGGCTTCGGCCGTGGCTATTTACCACCCTACCAACAAAGACTTATCGCAAAGCGATTGAGCGTTCCGGCACGTTGTCGCGTACAAACCAATTAGAAGTGTGGGTTTACCATACTCCTAACAGGTTAGCCCGCTACTACCCTAGACTTCATCATCACTTACCAACAGGAGAATGGGTATCTTGTAGTGTATAAAAAAAAATACTTACTGGGTATAAAGTTATAGTATATTAGTCAAAAATCTAATACAACTGTGAATATACACAAACGGAATTGTTCCAACTTCATCCTATATATTCAGACGATCTATTATCATTTATCATCTAATAGCCTAGCAAGCTATGATAGCCATGTAGGCTGTGAAAGCCTAGTGGTTAGGACGTCCGCCTCCAGATCTCAGAGGTCGGGGGTTCGATAACAGGCATAATTCGTAAGTCATCATTGGCAACACACACTGCTCGAAGACTGTCTTAGATTTTAGACGAAAGATGTCACGGAGTTTCCCTAACTCTGTCCACCCGAGCTGAATCCGGGGGTTTTTTTTATACAGTACAAGTTAGCCCTTGACGGCTATCTCACTAAGTGGTTAGTGATGATATAGTCTAGGATGGTAGCGGGCTAACCTGTTAGGAGTATGTTAAACCCATACTCCTCATTGGTTTCTACGCAACATCGTGCCGGAACGCTAAATCGCTTGGCGACACGTCTTTGTCGGTAACGAGCCACAGCCTCCCACCAGACCAAACTCGAGCCGGGAATCGAACCCAGGACCTCCAACTTTATAATGCGACAGCACACGCACTCCGCCACGGAGGTTGACCTCCTCTCGAAATTACGACTTAATTAACTGGACGACTCGTATACCTTGAGCACACATTCAAGGTATAGGAGTACATACTCTTCTAAAATTTTCAGTTCAGAGCTCTCAACAATCACTGAGCAAGGCATAGTAATCTTATGCGATTAACGAAGAAATCATTATTTCTTACTTCCAAACGTTCGAGGTAAAACGGACAAAAAAGAAGCCCGCAATACACTTAGCCGGGTATATTTTCAAAGGATTAAACCTTACCTGAAAGTTATACATTTCGGAAATTTCACAACTCAATTTCCTGCAGCAAACACTGTCCTTGTCCCATCTGGAACCCTAGACTTGAAAACGTGTCAAAGTGTACCTGCAAGAGATTTGTGTATTTTATGAAAATGTCCACGAATTTCTGTGGGAAACTGCGCTCTGCACCAGCGACATAATTCCTTTGGATTTAAATACGGTTTAAATGTCTCAGACTAGTTAAAGAGGCTTTTGAGACTATATTTCGAATGACTCATAAAGAAGAGAATAAGTTATATCTTCACTCATAATAACTATCTTGAAATCCTGATTTACGTACATACCTAATACAATGTATTACTTATATGCTTGAGGATTTCCAAAAAGTGGCATATGGCATATTAGATTAAAAACTTCACTTTGACCCAGCCAAGTATGTATTACTTAAATGGTTTACTATATCTAAAACTTTTTAGTCGAGATTCGTCTCTCCGATCTTCAATGAGTTAGTATAGGTAAGTAATTGTTATCGGTTATTTAAGTTTTTTAGGAGGTAATTATTAACTATCACGACTTAAAATTTTGGAACACTCCAAGTTGTGTGTGTATTGGTATTTTAGGAGATTTTGGAGAGTTTCCTGCTTTATTATTTTGTTTAGTTCTACTCTTGCCTTTCTTCCCCTAAGTCACGATACATCGTTACGTATACCTAGAATATCCCTAGATATTGAGTCAATTATGTACCGTGTGACTGTATATCGCACCAAATAAAAAACTTTTTCGTTATTTCTTTCTATATCCATTCTCTTATGCGAGAAGCATCAATTTTGGGTCCAACATTCGCTTCGATTGTGATTTAGGCAAAACTGTCTAATGGTTACAACAAACGGATCTCATACTTCAGTACATCAATACTTTTGACTGATTATATACTCCGGTGGCAGCGGGTACTATAGCATGGTTTGGCACTAAGATATTTAATAAGATCCAGGCAGACTAGGTATTTGGGTTACTGAATGAGATTTCTGGGATGTGGTTTAATGTCTAAGACTTAATCAGATACTGGAGTAGATTCTTCTTCTTAGACCTGGACGCGATTTGAATCCTCTTAGCTTTAGTTTTAAGTTGGCGAGTGTAGTTATCACCATCACTTATAGAAATAAAATAAAAAATGTCATATATATGAATGATTCATAGATCACTGTAATAGGTTTATGTGAATAAAGCTATTTTTGTTTTTTTCATCCTTGTGTTTACCTTACTCGCTACCTACTATAATTTTCTTTCAAATTAAACGTGCATGAGTATCTCCTACGCAAACGCTTTCAAGCTTTGGTTACATTTTTTTTTATACACTACAAGTCAGCCCTTGACGGCTATCTCACCTGGTGTTAAGTGATGATGCTGTCTAGGATGTTAGCGGGCTAACCTGTTAGAAGTATGGTAAACCCACGCTCCTAGTTGGTTTCTAGGCGACATCGTGCCGGAACGCTTAATCGCTTGGCGACACGTCTTTGTCGGTAAGGTGGTAACTAGCCACGGCCGAAGCCTCCCACCAGACCAGACTCGAGCCGGGAATCGAACCCAGGACCTCCAAAATCGTCAAATCATCATGACAATCGCCTGTTTGGAATCTTTCTAGATTTAGTAATAGCGAAAGTTAACGAATATAATCTTCACCATCCCCTAAAGAATTAAATTAATATAAAATATATTATTTGAATTTAAATTTATTAAACAAAACAGCCGCATACAGCAATAAAGACGTCTCCACATTCGGCACACAATCTAACGTTCAATAAAACAGCCAAATTGCCTCCTATATCGGCAGTTGGCGATAAAAAACACGTGTTGTGGTAATTCTTGAAGCATTCGGCGGAATTCGGCGACTATTTGTATGCATAATTCAAGTTTAATGCACACATTCGTCGAATTTGTTGCGAAATATTTACAACTAGCAGTTAACCGGCACTTTGTCAGTAAAGAAATTGTATTCTTCCGTTTAGCGAGGTACCTTTTGTATACTATGGACTCGCAAAATCCGTTAAAAAGTCTTGAAAATCAGTCCCATCTTACTTTACGTAATATTTAGACTAATGGTTAATAAATCCGAGATTAGAATAGTGGACCAATTTTGCCCATCATAATTGGTCCACTATTTCGACACATCGGGTAATAATTGGATAGACTGAAAAAAAATGTGATCACATGTAAAAATATGTGATTACTACAGTAATTAATGAAGTAATTTTGTAAACATTATCTTAAAAGGTACAATAAGAGACAGGCCCAACCATAAATAAATTTTCTTAATATTTTATATCGTGAGGTTTAAAAACACCACCACATAATAAGTGGTGATGGGCTAGTGGCTAAGAATCCGGATTCCCTTTAGAGGAAGATGTTATGATGCACCTTTTACTTTACGAAGTATTCTGTGTTTTAAATTAAATATCGTTTAATGGCGAAAAAAATATCGCGAGGAAACCTTTATGGCTGAGAGTTTTTATTTAACGTTGTCCAAGGCACGTGACATCCAAACCTCACTTGACCAAGTGGGCTATGGTATGACTTTCTGGGCCGCGGTCGAGTGCACAAGTGTTCCCGTGACCCAGCCACCAGGCGGCGCGAAGGAGCATCGCTGGGTTTTAGTGGGTTATCTGGTCGCCAGCCTGGCCGCTGGGGAGGCCCACATACCCCGTCGGAAGCGACGCAGTCTTGTCTGTCCGCTTCCGGAGGGTATGGGAAAAAAAGAAAAAAAAAGTGTTGGGTCTGAGCACTTCTTTTTCTGAGTTATTCATGCTCTGTACTGAGGAACTTTCAATGTTGGACTTCGAAACCACTAATTCTAGCAAAGGTAAGAAATCATAATGACTCTAAAATTCAGAAACCATTTTTAAGTTTGTAAAGACACGTAATGCTTTTCACTTATACGATATATCTATACTTATCTCCTAAACTTCATTGTTCACTGGAATACAATACATTCTTGCAGAAAGTGTAGCTTGGAGGCTATATGGGGGATATTTTTAAAACAAAGCCCCTGAAATAACAATATAATAGACTAAACCAAAATGCCGGCTCAGATCGCAACATCCGGAAATCTTGACGAAGCCGTGCGAGTGGAATTATGCAAGGACCACGTTCACAAATAATCGTTATCGATACAGTTCCTAAAGAAACTTACGGAAAAAGCGGGTATTAATTTGGCAATCGTGTCACTACATCTAAGTGATTAATACCTAAATAAACGGGGACAATTTTTAATTATTTTATCAACGGGGACAGAAGTAGACAGTTTAAAGATTTTTTTTTTAATTCTATAGCTATAATCATAGTCTTCAAGGGAATAGACAAGTGCACAACGGAACATCTATAGTATAATAAAATTGTAACACAACGAATTCTGTCCATTAAATATATTTTGAAAACTTTAATTGGGGGATGCTTTACTATCGATACTGAGCCCAAAACAATTTTTTTTTATTATTTTATCTGTCTGTCTGTATCTTAGCCTGGCATCAGGCCGAAACTATTAAATGGATTTGAATGAAATTTGGTATACGAGTAGCTGATACTCCGATTCAACATATAGAATAGTTTTTTTTTCAGGAATTCAGCACGGTTCTCTTGTTAGTTGTAAGTTAACTGAAGTTATATAACTTACAACTAAACTAAACTAGTTGGGTTCTAAACGCGCCCCGGTCTAAGAAGAAGCCCACAACAAACTTAGCCGGATTTGTTTTTCCATGTGGACTGTATACCATTCATAACAAATAATAATATTATTACAAAATGGCAAAAACTATGACTATACTACCTAGTCTGGTCTGGTAGGAGGCTTTCGCCGTTGCTAGTTACCACCCTAACAACAAGGACGTGTTACTAAGCGATTTTATGGAACGATCTCGCGTAGAAACTAAGTAGGAGTATGGACTTATCATATTCCTGACAGGTTAGCACACTATCATCTTAAGCTGCAACGTCACGTGCCTTCATTTAAATAAAAAAAAATTACACATTATTGCATCAGGCAACCCTGTCCTGTAATGATGAACGATGGGAGAAAAATAAATAAACAAAAATTTCCCAACTCCGCACTGTTAGCTACTAAGCTAAATTGACATCCAATAAAGATAACCCTTTGTGTGAAATTGCATTGAAAGGTTGTGAACGTACTCCAAACGGAAGCCTCGAAAACATTTTCCTAACATTACTTTGAATAGCTCGCAACGGTCGGGTTGTTGGATCGGCAAATGGATGAGGACTTTGCGCTCTTTTATTACATTACGATGCACCATGTACCAATCTAATGTGATTTTGATTGATACGGCTTCCAAAGTAGTCCAGTTTATATCGGATTTCCACAGGATATACGGTGAGTGTGCTCGTCTTTATTTTCTCAATGTCCTCACCGCACGATAATTAAGGCAAGCAACATTATGTTTTTTCTTCCAAACAGATGAAATCTTTCATTTGCAAGCAGATAAAGAGACTATGGAGCGAAATTTCCATCGGCTTGTTTCAAAAATAAGCTTAATTACAGTCTGGAATCTCTTTATAACTGAAATAAAGCTTTTGTTATTTCGCAATGAAATAGAGTAAGTTGTTCAGGGTTTATCGATCACAAATAAAAATATAAATCTTTACTCTATATAATATTGCTGACAAATAAAAATATAAATCTTTACTCTATAAAACTATGAGAAGCTGTGATAGCCCCGTGGTTTTGGCGTCGGCGGTTCGAATCCGGGCACGCACCTCTAACTTTTCGAAGTTATGTACGTTTTTAAGCAATTAAAATATAACTTGCTTCAACGGTGAAGGAAAATGTCGTGAGGAAACCGGCACGCCTGAGTGTTCTCAAAGGCGTGTGAAGTCTGCCAATCCGCACATGGCCAGCGTGGTGGACTATGGCCGAACGCTTCTCATATCGAGAGGAGACCCGTGCTCTATAGTGAGCCGGTAATGGTTAGATCATGATGATGATGATGATTATGTATGTGGCCGAGATATAAAAATTTTCTCCTTTTTCTACTTCTATATATATACCTTCAACTTAGTTGCACAGAGCGAAGCGAAGCAACAAGTCAGTGAAACAAGTGTCCAAGCGTAATATGAGTCACTAAAATGGTGGTCGTGGTCACTTAGGGACATCGACTACTGTAAACTGGAATTAACCTGTGTACTGAAGACTTAGGACCTGACTTTGGAACTTTGGACTGAAGTTGATTAAAATCTCACCAATAATCATCAGTTTTCTCATTCAAAATCCTAGAACCCTATGCCTCGTTCCAGACTTTTACTATATCATAGCAGAACCGTTTTTCATGCTTTGACAATGTTTGTCAGCCTCACAAGTAATATTGAAAAAAATATATATATCAAACTACGAATATTTTCATGAGATTCAGCTATATCTTGATAGTGTGTACTCAAAGATTATTTGTCGGGTGCAAATATTTAAAATATATTGACAGTCGAAGCTATTGCGGCAAGAAACATATTTCAAACAAAAAAAAAACCACATTCAAAAGTTTTTCCATTTTCGGCGTTAGAAAGCTCTATGCCGCAAGTTCTGAGATACTTCTGAAGATCTTCAAAGCAATCTATGCCATGACGTCGCTTAAAGAAGTTAGATTCTACGAATTGGCCGAACTTATTTTTATACTGAAAATAACCAAGTCATAAAACTTGGTTATTTCCAGTTCTCATTTCTTGGATAACAAAATCTTTCAGTTTGACCGTCTGTTCATGTGCCACATAATTATATATTTATCTATTGAAACGATATTAACTAGCAAAACAATAATTGTTTTAAAAGAGCAATGGTATTATACAACGGTAGATTAGAGTGTGAAATTTGATTTTACTATATTAAAAGCATAATATTTGTTCACTGGAATCTAATTTACTGAGAAGAACTTATACGATTATATGTTGGAGGAAATAATGAGGCAATAACAAGTAATAAATATACATACACATCTCCACTTTTCAGTTTACACTTGCTTAAAACTTAGCGAAAAATCGAGTAAACGTACGGTGTGTCAATCTGTGCGTTTTAATCAATACAAATCGTTTTCATATATCTACTTGTAAAAACAAGTTCGAACCTCAACTTTCCTAATCACGTTAAAAGGCTACGTGCATTAATTACAGAGTATCGAGGGCTGGGGGGACGGGGTTGAGCATTCCTATTAATTCATCAAAACCCCCTTGATATGCTAATTAAAATTTATGGCGAAACGATTTTTCCTTAGAGGTTATAAATTACAGCCAAGTGTTCCCATAAGGGTATCCCCGACACTTCAACACAAGATAATGGTTGTCATTTATGCTAGAACTCATATATTAAGTAACAGAATTTAGTTTTTTTTTTTATAAGAGGTTAGGTAAAGAGTTTTTAATGAAAACAGAATCTGAACAATCATCATCATGATCAACCCATTGTCGGCTCACTACAGAGCACGGGTCTCCTCTCAATATGATAAATAAGGATTGGTAGACTTCGCACGCCTTTGAGAACATTATGGAGAACTCTCAGGCATGCAGGTTTCCTGACAATGTATTCCTTCGCCGTTGAAGCAAGTAATATCAATATAATTTTTTTTAATACACTACGAGTTTACCCTTGACGGCTATCTCATCTGGTGGTAAGTGATGATGCTGTCTAGGATGGTATCGGGCTAACCTGTCAAGAGTATGGTAAACCCACGCTCCTAATTGGTTTCTACGCGACATCGTGTCGGAACGCCAAATCGCTTGGCGACACGTCTTTGTCGGTAGGGTAGTAACTAGCCGAGGCCGAAGCCTACCACCAGACCAGACTCGAACGAATCAAACCCAGGACCTCCAACTTTATAATGCGACAGCGCACGCATTGGGCCACGGAGGTCGTCAATTTAATTGCTTATAAACGAACATAACTCTAATTAACTAAAATAATAGGTGCGTTTTCGAATCCCCGAACTCTGATTAGGAGGCGGACGTCCTAACCACTAGGTTACGAGCTTAACTGAAAAATACTAAAATAAATAGATCGAAATTACAATTCTTTCCTAATGGAATGTTGCTTTATTTTCAAAGCACTTAATTCGCAATAGCTGATGAGGTGCCCGTTGAAACCCCACCTAATCTATATTTTAATATCCTTAGTTAATCTATATATATATAAAAGCGAAAGGTCACTTACTTACTTACATACCTACATACTTACATACATACTTACTGATTAAACACGAGATCTCAAAAACTATTGTACGTATAAAGTTATAATTTAGCAAGTAAGCAGTTGATAGTTTGGAAATGTCAGCTAAGAAAGGATATTTGGAAATTCCACCCCTAAGGGGGTAAAATAGGGGTTGGAAGTTTGTATGAAAATTCTTTGTTTAAGAGTTAGAGACACATACACATAGACACAGACATAGGTAATAAAAAACATGTACATCAATCATTTTTTAAATATTACCTGTGTAAAATAGGGGATGATAGTTTTTGCTTATTTTATTATTATGAAGTCTACAAGCTTGAAATTTTGAAAATCGATTTCTTTTAGTGCGTAAGTATAAGGTCAGAATTTTTTCATCCAAACCTACCTCGAAGGGGGTAAAATATGGATTTGAAGTTTGTATGAAAGTTCTATGTTATTTAATTTAGAGACACGAAAATCGGCAATTTGACATTTGCCTGTAGCTTACTTTCTGAAACAGCAAATCAGCAATTCTACGCAGACGAAGTCGCAGGCAACAGCTATTTTATATATTTTTCCAGTATAGGTTAGAAAAACTTTGTTAAAAACTAGTTTTGGTATGGTTAAAAAATTAGTAGCGTTTTCCAAAAACATAATCCTGGTTGTATTACTTCGGCCGCTTTCACATAACACCAATCGGCAATCCGCGTTCAAGGAATTAAACCTAGTCATGATATCAAGACCTTAAGTCAACAGTAAAACCTTCGAGTTGGTTGTGGAAATACCTTTAATTGCATTAAAGTAAATCACTCGTCTTATTACAATTTCAATGGCTCTTGAATATTAATATTGAATTACATTTGCATAAATTATTATTCGTTTAATGTCTTAGAAAAATTTATAAAGGAATTTACGGAAGCGGGTACCGTCTCTTTTTACTTTATCTTCGGTTTCCAAGTAATTTTTCAACTAGCCTGAAATTATATTTAATATCGAAAATGTTAACAAAAGTATTCTTGATTTAGTGATAAAAAACATGAAATTCATGATTATTATTGAAGCGGTAATAGCCTAGTGATTAGGGCGTCAGCCTCCTAATCAGAGGTCGGCGGTTTGAATCCGGGCACGCACCTCTAACTTTTCGGAGTTAAGTGGGTTTAAAAAAAAAATTAAAATATCACTTGCTTCTACGGTGAAGGAAAACATCGTGAGGAAACCTGCACGCCTGAGAGTTCTCCATAATGTTCTCAAAAGTCGTGTGAAGTCTGCCAATCCGCACATGGCCAGCGTGGTGGACTATGGCCAAACCCTACTCATATTGAGAGGAGACCCGTGCTCTGTAGTAATGTAGAAATGGGTTGATCATGATGATGATGATGATTGAAGTTGTATTTCCATAAAATGGATTGCTATAACAATATGGTTGGATGTTTGAACAAATTTTTAACACTTCTCTAATAAAGTTCACATTTCGGTAGAAATATATTATTTTGAAACAAAGCACGTGAGCGAAAGATAAAAATTTATTAGAAGAGTAAGTGATATCCTTCGCAAGTCAAAATCAATCGAAGGTATTCTTTGTAGTGCTATAAGAGCTGGATTTTTCATAAGATAACTAAACTATTTTTTTTTTATACACTACAAGTTAGCCCTTGACGGCAATCTCACCTTATGGTAAGTGATGATGCAGTCTAAGATGGTAGCGGGCTAACCTGTTAGGGGTATGGTAAACCCACACTCCTAATTGGTTTCTACACGACATCGTGCCGGAACGCTAAATCGCTAGGCGACACGTCTTTATCGGTAGGGTGGTAACTAGCCGCGGCCGCAGCCTCCCACCAGACCAGACTCGAGCCGGGAATCGAACCCAGGACCTCTGCGCCACGGAGGTCGTCATATGGAGACTGATATGCTATTGCGGTCATATGAGGACATTGAGGCAAATAATCATTACAAAGATAAAAGGTAGTAATGATGATATAATGATTATATGGTATGTAAATTGGATTTCAGTTTTTCGTTTACTTTGGTTTGCTGATAAATCATGATTACACATTTTATATTTTATGGGTAATTGATAAAGTAAGATAAACATGTATGACAGAAAAAAAAAAATCTGCTACAAGATGATTCGATTTCGCTACACCCTATTTCTTCCATCGAACCGCGAGAGATTTAAAGTTTTTGAACCGTAATTAAGTTGACTTCACATTGACATATGCGCAACTTTCACTTCCTCATAAATCCTGCAAAGATTTGGACAATCGTACCTTAAAATCAATAGTGAATATATTTATCTTCATGTATGTTCTACACATATAAGGAGTACCGAAATAAGAAATGATGTGGACATAATATTTAAAGTATTGATCTTAAAAATAACCTGAAAACATAGAAAACATAACATAACATAATAAAGCATCAATGATATAAGTGAAATTTTAATGAAACATGGTATTTTTCTGATCAATTCCAAACACAATAGCGGATTTAACGAACCCATCAACTAGTCAAGGGATTACATCAACCACTCGCACGTACCCTACGATTTCTCATTACCTGTATGCTCCAGGGATACGAAGTCTGATCCCTTAGGACCTGTTGAAGGGTACTGGCGGGATATATCCATCAAGTGTAATAAGCTACTTTAAAATACGTCATAATGATAAATTGACAATATCTTCTATTGATAATACAAAGTATGAGGGGATTGTTTGAAGTAAATTAATTAAAGGGTTTTTTCAGATATTTATATATATACGAGTATGTAGCAGTAGATACTTCTTGTTTTATTGAACTAATGTACCACTTTTCTGATATCTGTATATAGTGTTCTATAGAACATTTGATATTATGTTCTGCAGTGGTTTTGTTACGAAATAAATACGATTTTTTGTGATTAAGGATTTTTTGTGATTTCGTAGTAAGGTTTTTATTATTTAAAACAAATAAAATAAATGCCAATTTTCGTGGCCCTAACTTCAAAAACTTACAGTCCTTATATAAACTTTCAACACCCATTCCACACTCTTTAGCGTGGCTTTTTGTAACATTGATCGTACAGATATTTATTATTTATAATTTACAACTAAGTTGTCAATTTAAATGTCTCTAACTTCAAAAATATAGGACTTTCTTACAAACTACCAACCCCTTTTTTTTCCGCTAAGAAATGCATTTACGCATCCCGCCCGGAATAAGGCACCAGATGGGTATGTGGGCCTCAAGGAAAATACCAACCCCCATTCCAACCCCTTAGGGGTGGATTTTTGTAATATTGCATATACAAGTTTTTATTATTTAAAACAAATTACCTAAATGCCAATCTTCATGTCCCTAACTTCGAAAACATAGAATCCTGATGAAAACTTCGAACCCCCATTTTACCCCCTTTGGGGTGGATTTTCACAACATTGATCATACAGATCTTTATTATTTATAATTAACAACTTAGTTGCCAACTTTCATGTCTCTAACTTCAAAAATATAGGACTTTCATACAAACTTCCAACCCCCATTTCAACCCCTTAGGGGTAGATTTTCTCATAACCGTTTTTGAGCTGACATTTACTTCATAAAATTAATCTACCTTCCAAATTTTCAGTTCGTATGTTTTATAGTTCCTGAGATATCGTGATATCGACTCTGTACTAACAACGAGATACCGACGAGATTTGCGATACAATACACTTAATTTCCATTACATCCCATCCCTTTCAATAGGCTGGTAGATGTTTATTCTAAACAATATTAATAGACAAGTACAAAGTTGTAAAACGGGCCCTAAACTGCTAACAATATTCTCAAGTTGAAACTACCTCGGAACAAGACATCAAATGTAACGCCCACAACACCCTTAATAAGTTTGGCCAACGCCTCCCGTTACACCGACGGGTTCTATACAGGAAAAATATTTTACAACTGCTCCAACATTTGTTGGGATTGTTATGGTTTATCTTTATTCATTTGATTCATTTATTCGTTGCGAATACACTTAAGACATGCATCGAGGAATTTCTGGCGTACAACAATACAACAAACATTATAAAATAATGGTGTATGTACCGTATGCATGTAGTAAAAAACGGTTATTTCAATATTACAAACAGACACTCCAATTTTATTTATTTGTATAGATTAAATGTTCTGAAACAAAATTGTATTTTAACACTGACGATAATTTTCCTTTCTTGTTATCGCGATGGTGTAACAAGGCGTCCAACTGACGCATCTGTCCCTTTTCATTAGGCCAGTTCGGATTACAGGAGTATGAATAAAACATAGAGGCTTACACCAATTATTAACGAGTTGTTTACAGTGTGGGTTAATGCCCAGTCTGTTATGGTTCGCTATGGTAATTTCTATCGAGCTTTAGTTCATCCATATGTATTCATCTTATGTTTCTTATGAAAGAGCTTATTTACAGTGCGTATGGCCAGTGGAATGAAGAGATCCGTAGCAGGACTAGAGTCACCGACATAGCTCATCGAGTTGCGAAGATGAAGTGGCAATGGGCGGGGCACATAGCTCGGAGAACCGATGGACGTTGGGGTTCCAAGGTGCTGGAATGGCGACCTCGCACCGGTAAACGTAACGTTGGTCAACCTCTAACAAGGTGGACAGACAACATCAAACGAATCGCAGGGAGCCGCTGGATACAAGCGGCCCAAGACCGTGGCCATTGGAACTCCTTATAAAAGACCTATGTCCAGCTGTGGACATAGGTCTATCGGTTGAAATGATCTTGATGATGATGATGGCCAGTGGTATCTTACGGCTCTGAAATCTGGTCGCTTACCAACGGATTTATAAGAAGGGTCAAAGACTATAGATCGATGTTGGAATGGAATGGCAAATTCGGAAGAATCGTAGCCACTAGAAGCAAGCGGCTCAAGACAAAAACAACGGTCACAAACCCAAATTCTAATTCAAATTAAAAAAATCTTTATTCAAATAGTCCTTTAAAGGGCGCTTTTACGTCAATAATTTACATAGTAATGATTTGATGGTGAAAACTACATTTGTAAACTTAAAACTAAAGCTATGAGGGTTCCAAACGCGTCCTGGTCTAAGAAGAAGCCCACAACAAACTTAGCCAGGTAAATTTTCTTTTTGTTATCACCATCTCACATGCCACTTAAAATTATGTTAAGAGCTATCACATAATACAAATGACCTATCCAGTAGTCGAAATTCATCGGTTGATATGATGATGACGATCTTATATAATTTTAGACTATAATAACAGAAATAATTAATTTTATTGCTTGCAACATTACTTGACTAGAAGGTATATCCTAAATTCTTATAAATTAAAATCTACATAGTCCCACTATCATCCGCCGTTACACTTTTGTTTTTTTTTCATATTGAACATAATCTAAACCCTTATCGCAGTATTGAGGAAATTTAACCTACTCTTCTTCCACTAACCTACTATGGTTTTTGCAGCTCTTCTTGGTTCAACTTGATGTAACAGGGCTTAGTAGTGAAATCGAATATATATATATATATATATATATATATATATATATAAAGCGAATATATATATATATATATATATATATATCACTCACTTCAACCGATAGACGTCCACTGCTGGACATAGGTCTTTTGTAGGGAGTTCCAATGTATCTACTTCTCTTAAACCATTAAAAAAAATTGTAACTAATATAAGAACTGAAGCAATTTAAAAAAAACATTTACCAAAGCTATATATATATATATATATATATATCACTCACTTCAACCGATAGACGTCCACTGCTGGACATAGGTCTTTTGTAGGGAGTTCCAATGGCCACGGTCTTGGGCCGCTTGTATCCAGCGGCTCCCTGCGACTCGTTTGATGTCGTCTGTCCACCTTGTTGGGGGTCGACCAACGCTACGTTTACCGGTGCGGGGTCGCCATTCCAGCACCTTGGGACCCCAACGTCCATCGGTTCTCCGAGCTATGTGCCCCGCCCATTGCCACTTCAACTTCGCAATTCGCTGAGCTATGTCGGTAACTCTGGTTCTTCTACGGATCTCCTCATTTCTGATTTGATCACGTAGAGATACTCCCAGCATAGCTCTCTCCATCGCCCGTTGAGTGACTCTGAGCCTTCTTATGAGGCCCATAGTGAGCGACCATGTTTCAGAGCCGTAAGTCATCACTGGCAACACGCACTGTTCGAAAACTTTAGTCTTCAGGCACTGAGGGATTTTGGACGAAAAGATGTCACGGAGTTTCCCAAACGCTGCCCAAATATATATATATATATATATATTTATATATTTTGAGCCTATAAACTTCTCTTAAACCATTAAAAAAAAATGTAACTAATATTATGAATCCGAATATTATTTTTTTGTTTGTCACATTTTCACGCTCAACATCCTGAAGCAATTTAAAAAACACATTTACCAAAGCTAAGCTACACTATCGGCGAGTAACATAGCTTATCTTTTGTTCCTTTATCCCGCGGGCACTGAATCAATGTGAATGAAACCTTTGGGCGCAGACTGTTAAGTAATAAGTTGGAAGTTTTGGAATTTTTAATGGAATTTATATTTATTCCTCAGGCGGATTATCTAGCGATGAAACCCCTAAATCAGCTACGCTCATCCAAAAGTTTTATGTTTTTTATGACTCTGTTCTCAAGTTTTTCATTTATAAAATTAGCTAGGAGTTATTGTTCCTGGAGTTCTTAAAAGCGAAGTCTAGCAATCCACACTTGAACAGCGTGGTGGACTGTGTCACAAACCTTCTCATGCTGAGAGGGGACCCGCACCCTGTATTTGTTGTAGATGGCTGTAGATATTGGCTTTGGATAAAGTATACTTACAGACGCGGTTTAAAAAGCTAAGCTAGAACATTTAATTTTTCTTTAGTCCGTAACTTTTTTTTTTACATACTACAAGTTAGCCCTTGTCGGCTATTTGATCTGGTGGTAGGTGATGATGCAGTCTAGGATGGGAACGGGCTAACCTGTTAGGGGGGTATGGTAAGCCTATACTTCTAATTTGTTTCTACGCGACATGCTGGAACGCTTAATCGCTTGGCGACACGTCTTTGTCGGTAGGGTGGGAACTAGCCACGAACGCAGCCTACCAGACCAGACTTATGCCAGGAATCGAACCCAGGACCTCCACCTTTATAATGCAACAGTGCGCGCACTGGGCCACGGAGGTCGTCCCTTATATAAATCTGACACCCCAACGCTCTCGTAGTTGCGGCTTCTTTTTACTCCCCCGACGTAAGCGCTCCTCTCCGAAAGAGGAGACCTAAACATATCCTTCATGACCATGACGATCAGATGACTACTGATAACATACTCGTACCACCTGACACACAAACATACGCTACGCACCGTCTTCGCTGGCGAAGACGAGGTCCCCGCTATCTTACGTCATCCGGACGTGGGCTCCATCCACGGCCTGGGAGACGTACAGACCACTCACCGTCCGACCCCCCCCCCTCCCGTTATCCCAAACGTCGTCTAAAGCCGAGGTTGGCCTCACAGGAGGCGCCCTTAGGCAGTCGTTCCCTTAGTTTCTTCGAGCCCTAGGGCTCAAAATTTCTTCTGGCAGAGCTTCTTTCCGAAGCTTGCCAAACAGCCCGGTTACGCTGTGGCAATAGGGTTAGTACAGCTAATAGACAGTCCGAAAAAAAAAACGTCCTTTATACATCTATAGTCTATGGTTCCAGTTCCCGATGCGGTATTTCCATGTATAGAGAGTAGAAAATTAGTTAAAAGCACCGCATGGACGGACTTAATAAATTATTATGTTGAACAACCAAAGTTGGTCATCTAATTTTCTCGCTATGGCAAGTAATACATGAGTAATAACTTTGCCAGGCGGTACAGCTTTATACCAACGTATTATTGAGTTATCTTCGTTCATATAATACACTAGCTGTTGCCCGCGATTTTGTCTGCGTAGAATTACTGATTTCCCTTGACATTGAGGTCACCCGTGCGGCCAATGCCCTGCTTCGGAAAGTAAGCTACAGGCAAATGTCAAATGGACGATTTTCGTGTTTCTAAATTAAAAAACATAAGACTTTCATACAAACTTCAAACACCTATTTTACCCCCTTCGGGGTAGATTTGGATGAAAATAAGCTTATAGGTACTTACGCCCTAAAAGAAACCTATTTTCAAAATTTCCAGCTTGTAGACTTCATAATAAAAAAATAATCAAGAACTATCATCCCCTATTTTACTACCCTTAACAGGTAATATTAAAAAAAAATTGACATACATGTTTTTTATTTATTATTAATAATCTTAATGCAAATTTTTGTCTCTAACTCTAAAATCTAAGAAATTTCATACAAATTTCCAACCCCTATTTTACCCCCTTAGGACTGGAATTTCCAAGTATCTTTTCTTAGCTGACATCTCTTAACTATCAACTACCTACTTGCTAAATTATAGCTTTATACGTACAATAGTTTTTGAGATCTCGTGTTTAATCAGTATGTAAGGAAAGATTATGTCATAGTCTGTGGTTATGATTTTACTTCATATTATTTGATGTTGTTTTTGGTTGGCACCTCTTTCGTAGTTTGTAACCATGGTATTTAAAGAGTTAATACTATATTTACGCTAAAAAGGTATGTGTGTGTGTGCGTGGGTTTTTTTTAGTACGGAATGGTATCTTCGTAAGCATTGAAATATAATTGAATGGAAATTGAATTTATTTTATACTGGAATGCGACTATGAATTAAATGGGGCTTTGAAACTAAGCTGGGTCTGACAAAAATATCTACAATAAATAATATATAGTATAAGGGGGAAAGATTTATATTTTTGCATGTTTGTAAAGAATAAACTCAAAAACTACTGGACCGATTTCAAAATTTTTTTATCTATTCGAATGCTACATAATCCCCGAGTAACATGTCTATATTTATCACAAAAAAACTATTGATAATAGAACAATAAAATGTTCTACAATATTAAAGAACATATCTATATCTACAAAAGCTTCGCGATACCATATTTTATGTTCAACTGCTGTAGTAATGTCTTAAAAACTACATTTTTACATTTTAAAAGTTTATAGAAATACCGACCAAAATCACACCAAATTATCTTACACCTTTGTATTCATTCTTATCCAAATAAATCATTTCGTATTCAAGAATGTTTTATTACCTGTATATGACTTTTTAAATTATTCAAATCGTAGTTTCCATTTAAAAGATATTACGAAATTAAAAATGTCAATCCAAACCAAGTACTAACATTAGTCAACTCTAAATTGTACGCATGCGAAGACGGGGCGATTCGCTAGTCTTTATCCATTTTATCCATTTTGTTGGTATTTTCGTCAGCGAGAGTTCAGTATTCAACCCATCAAATAAGTTTCAACTACGAAATAGTCTCGCAAGATACAAAGTCTTACAAAATGTACTCTTATTACTTAAAAATTACTTATCTATTATTACTTAAGACCACCTGCCGGCACAGGATAAGTCGCGAAATATGGCGGATCGCTTCTTAGGGGTTATGAGACATAATACCAAATTATGATGACAGTTTAATGGCGAAGATAACGTGCGATAAGAAAGTGTTGCCTATTCTCTTATACTCAAATCTCTAAACTAATTGATAAGTCCTAAATAGTGTGATTGTTTTCCTTTCATTTTCATCTTTATGGAAAGGGATAGATTTATTTTTGGGCATATCAATTCAGTTAACAGATTTGGGTAGAAGTGCCAATGCGAATTCTACCTCAGGTAAAAGCTTAGTTTCAAGCGGGAATTGAGATATTTTGCTGATATATCTGGATGGATAACGTGGAGGAATATATCACATGCCACTTATGTGTATATTCTCACGCAACGGCGGAAATAAATCTAGCTTGTATTAGCAACTAGTCTACTCCCTATCCTGGGAAAATCCATGGTTCCGCGGGATTCGTGAAAAACCGAATTTCACGTTGATCACCTACAACTACAGCTTCATTGAAATTAGATTGATACATTCTGAAAGGGAGCCTTAACGGGAACGGGAGCGGGAATGAGACATGATATAATCTTCAATTATAAACGTTGCTTCTACTGGAATATTTTAAAAATCTTAATCTACACGTACGTATCAGCTTACGTACGTAAGTTATATATCAGTAATATAGCAGAAATTCTGCTGCTTTACTTGGTTTTAATGGAAGATTGGATGCTAATGAAATCCTGCTCATTAATAAAAAAATATTAGCGGCAATACTCTAAAGGTTAATTATTTTAATTTATAATTACGTCTTAACTATTTTTTATTTAAGCAATTTTGAATAAACGAGTCAAACCTGTGTTTTAAGCATCGGTCAAATTTCAAGACAAATTCCGAATGGTCCACCTGTGGGCGACCAATCACAACGCGCCTGTTGAAACAAGTTTTGTGATTGGTCGACGCCAAGTTGAACGCAGCTTAGGACGCAGGCTTGACTCGTTGGTGCGACCTTCGCTATAAAAGCGCTTACATAGAATAATACGTCGTTTTTAAGGAAATTCTACAAGATATACTTGCGATAGATCCAAACTCTATGCAACGAAAATATAATATTAATGTAAAAGTGATTCAATGCGAATCAAAATCGATATATTGCAGACAGGTGTGCTCTTGGGACGTGAATTCTAACGTGGAGTCTTATCCAGGATTGACGAGACTTAAGTCTTTGACCAATCGAAATGTATTGCACGTGCTGTCGTTTGGTGCATGTCATAAGAAGGAAGATGAAAGAAAATGTATTTCAAATTCAAATTCAAATTCAAATAATCTTTATTCAAATAGTCCTTTAAAAGGCACTTTTGACGCGTCAATAATTTACATAGTAGTGATTTGATGGTGATAACTACATTCATAAACTTAAAACTAAAGCTATGAGGGTTCCAAGCGCGCCCCGGCCTAAGAAGAAGCCCACAACAAACTCGGCCAGGTAAATTATTCTTGTATAGTGATACAACACAAATTATTCGAATGCAAAAACGTTATTTCTATCTGTAACACCACAGTAAGGTTATGAGATAATACGGGGTGAAATAATAAAATAACATCATCGAATCATTCGCGGTTCAAATCCGGGCACACACCTTTAACTTTCGGAGTTATGTGTGATTTTAAACAATTAAAATATCACTTGCTTCAACGGTGAAGGAAAACATCGTGAGGAAACCTGCACGCTACTTCTCATACTGAGAGGATACCCGTGCTCTGTAGTGAGCTGGTAATGGATTGATCATGATATTTACTCAATAAATAGAAGACCGGTGTAGTTGTAAGATGTTATAGGATAATGATGCTAATAATAAAATAAATATATTTTATTTCCTTCATGTATGCTTCGAAGATGCTATAGCTTCTATTCCCGTCTGCGAACTGGTCAAAAGGGAGTACAAACATCTAACAATAAATAAAAACCGATTACATAAGCTACAGATTATCTTACAAGCCCGCAGATCTAAATTAAAAGGGGTCTAAGCTTAATATCTCTCTCCCCTTAACGATCAGGTCTGTGCTTAGAGATCTCTATAAATAAGCTCAAAGTTTTTATAAAATGTAAGCTTATTATTAATGTAGGATTATATAAACGATAAAATTGATTGTAAACTAAACTTGTATTTGTCTGGTGGGAGGCTTCGGCCGTGGCTAGTTAGCACCTTACCGATAAAGACGTGTCGCCAAGCGATTTAGCGTTCCGGCACAATGTCACGTAAAAACCAATTAGGAGCGTGATTTTACCATACTCCTTACAGGTTAGCCCGCTACCATCCTAGATAGTATCATCACTTACCACCAAGTTAGGTAGCCTTCAAGGGCTAACTTGTAGTGGATAAAAAAAAAAGAGATTGGATGTGAATTACTTTAATATTGACGTTGTGGGTTACTTCTTAGACCTTAGAATTAAAATAATGAAAAATATATTATATATGAACGCTTCAGATATATGCCTGAAATAGTTTTACATGAACGAAGCTATTTCATCATCATCATGATCAACCCATTCTCGGCTCACTACAGAACACGGATCTCCTCTCAATATGAGAAGGGTTTGGCCATAGTCCACCTGCGGTTAGCAGCCATGTGCGGTTTGCAGACTTCACACGCCTTTGAGAACATTATGGAGAACTCTCAGGCTTGCAGGTTTCCTCACGATATTTTCCTTCACCGTTGAACCAAGTGATATTTTAATTTTTAAAAAACGCACATAACTCCGAAAAGTTAGAGGCGCGTGCCCGGATTCGAACCGCCGACCTCTGATTAGGAGGCTGACGCCCTAACCACTAGGCTATCTCCGCTTCAATGATGAAGCTATTTAGAATTATGATTTTGATATATTAATAAATCGTAATACTTATGTACTTTGAATAGACAATAATCCCGGTCCTCATGGAAATGCATTTAGGATGTCTACTAGCACCGGCTTTACTAGAATCGCGTCGGCTTAAGATCCCTCTTCCACCATTTGTTGTATTCTACATGTATATTGCTGTATATCAGATGGTACAAGTTATGAGAGGGTATGAGAAATTAATCATGCTAAAAGTGCAATCAGATTATCTGCGTCAAACGAGGGTAGTTGCGCAAATTGTTGGTAGCCATTTTGGGGAATAAAAGCGTGCCTGTGTCTATCTTTATGTTATAACCTACTAGTGGACGCCCCCAACTTGGTCTGTGTTGGGGTAATAAGTATTATTTTTCATTGAAAATTACACGTCACGTTCCGCTCTGATTGTCAACATATAAAACTGATTTCGATCAAGTTTCGATTAATGTAAAATTATTTAAAAGCCATCTTATTGGAGCAATATTTCATATGATTAATGGGGGACCCATTGAATGACGGGTGGACAGCTCTGTTTTCAGAATTGCCAAGGTACGCCGAGAGCAATGGCCAATCTTTGTATATGTATTATCATCATCATTATGATCAACCCATTACCGGCTCACTACAGAGCACGGGTCTCCTCTCAATATGAGAAGGGTTTGGCCATAGTCCACCACGCTGGCCATGTGTGTGGCCAGACTTGACACGCTTTGAGAACATTATGGGGAACTCTCAGGCGTGCAGGTTTCCACACGATGTTTTCGTTCACCGTTGAAGCAAGTAATATATATATTTTTTTTACTATTGTATATGTATTATTTAGCAGTTATTAGTATGTTTATGTAACAATTTGTATAATTATGTTATCTAGTTAGTGCAAGTGGCATTTGTGTGCCGTTCTAATTGGATGTAAAATAAATGAATACCCAAGTTTGTTTATCTTTAAATAATCCGTCACACTATAATAAGACTTTTCTACAAGTTTACATATTATATAAACTACTTAATATCATAATTAACATTATTATGTTATTAATACACATACTGCCGATGGATCTGAAATTTGATATAACGTATCTTGACCTCTCCTAATCACGGATATCGTAAAAAATTGAAGCAAACGCCATTTTGGATAGGAATGCGCGATCAGCCACACCGAACAAAACGAGATTCTCCTTCTTTTTTCATATTCGAAATGGCATTTACATATTTAATAATTACGAGGTGTGACCTTCTAATCACTCCTTATTATACGTTATTATAGCAAATCTCACTACATGTTAACCCTTGACGGCAGTATCACCTGATGGTCAGTTATGCTGCAGTCTAAGATGGTAGCGGGCTAACCCGCTAGGGGTCTGGGAAACCCACACTCCTAATTGGTTTCCACGCGACATCGTGCCGGAACTCTAAATCGCTTGGCGACACGTCGTGGTAACTAGCCACGGCTGAAGCCTCCCACCAGAGCGAATCGAACCTAGGACCTCCAACTTTATAATGCTATAGTTAAACGTGTGTTAATCTTCAATGTTAAAGTAGTGTTTCTACAACAAGGAAATGATTTTGCCCCTTTCCTTTTGTCAGGGGTTAAAACAATTTCAAGAAATTTCAACAGGTCTGATTACTCTCTCGTCAGTACGTAATAATACTTTACGTAATAATGTTATCACTGATTCTCAAGTCCCGCTCCAGCATGCAGATGGTATAACTAAATTAATTCGCATGCGAATTAACAACACAGATTAATCAACACACATTAACAGATTAATCGGTGTGTGCTTTTCGGATGTTTATCGCACACTTTCTTCGCTACTCACTGCAAGTAGCAAAAACGGGCAACTTATAAAAAATACTAAGTTCAAACACCGTTTACATAGGACGCGTAATAAACGCATATAAAAAATCAACAAAGCATACGAAGAAACGTTTACACCATCTGCGTTATGATTTATTCTCACTGTTTCTTTGCGAAGCCTCGGACTATAAATCAGACGGCAGTTGTAAGTCGTTGCGTCGTAAATAAAGAATTTTGTCTCAGCGATCCCAGTGTCGCATGATCGCATACACAATCGAAAATTTTGTCTTAACAAGTTTTCCGTCCATTCCTCAATCCGACGCCCCAACCCTCTCGTAGTTGCGGCTTCTTTTTACTCCCCCGATCTAAGCGCTCCTTTCCGAAAGAGGAAACCTAAACATATCCTTCATGACTCTGACGATCAGATGACTACTGACAACATACTCGTACCACCTACCACACAATCATAGGCTACACACCGTCTTCGCCGGCGAAGACGAGGTCCCCGCTATCTTACGTCATCCGGACGTGGGCTCCATCCACGGCCTCGGAGACGTACGGACCGCTCACCGTTCGACCCCCCCGTTATCCCAAACGTCGCCTAAAGCCGAGGTTCAGCCTCAAAGGAGGCGCCCTTAGGCAGACGTTCCCTTAGTTTCTTCGAGCACTAGGGCTTAAAATTTCTTCTGGCAGAGCTTTTTTCCGAAGTTCGCCAAACGGCCCAGTTACGCTGTGGCAACCAATAGGGTTAGCACAGCTAATAGACAGTCCGAAAAAAAAAGTCCATTCAGTGGGTAATTTTGAGTAGAGAACTCACAGTATACGTATGGCATCGTGGGATGCAACTTGTAAGGAATTGAACCCAGGACTTTGCACTTTACAATGCGTTGTGAAGGCTCTTCGAAACCGATACAGTACTTTATTATATTACATTGCGGTTAAACCCGGTTCACTTGATGCTTAGTGATTTCCGTCGCCCATGAACATCTGCTACACCAGAGGAGCTGCCGATTAGTTACCGGCTGAAACCATCCTTCCAAACTGTTTCCACTTGGCATCTAAATAACTTGGCGGTATGTCTTTGCCAGAAGAGTAACTAAACGCGGCAAAAGCCTCCCACCAGACCAGAATCACACCCATCCAATCGAACCCACGACCTCCCACATTATAATAAAGCAGAGCATAGACTAGGCCACGGAGACCATCAACTTACTTAATGCATGATCAAGTGCAATATTATAATTATTATATAAATGGCAATATTATTATTATTATATAAATAATAATAGATTACCATTTTTACCAGTTCCTGGCTTTAAGGTTCTGACATGATCATGTATCAAATATAAAATAAATAACAAAATAATGATATTTTATTATTTATTTATACACCACAACATAAAGGGAAATAATAAGAACCACACCACCACAACATAAACAGAAACAAGAAGAAGAAGGCTACAAAAGGCGGCCTTGTCGCTTAGTAGCAATCTCTGCCAAGCAACCTTAGGATTAGGAAATATAAAAAGAAAGTAGGTGGCGTAATATAAAATTGCGCAAAAAACCTGCATTCAAATAACTAGTATAATCTCGGGTGCTCTTGTCCTATTCATCTCAAACCTTCCACCTAGAAGCAGAGCACGCGAAATAATAAATCCGGTCAGATTTGGAGTCAGTGGGGCATACTGTGGCAACAACTTATCTCCCCCGTGTTATATACTTCGTTCTATCAATCAAATTCTTAATTATCTTAATAAGGGCAAAGTAAGGAAAATAAAATCCCATAAAGCGAGACAATTTTGCAAATGGCGACATTTACAATCCTGTCCAAATAGATTTAATCGGCGGGACTCATTGAATCAACAAAACAAATTTAGGAGATTAAGAGAATTTAATTTTCCGCCTTCTCCGACTTATTTGACAAATTAGTGGAGTCTCCTCCAACCAGCTTTGTAACGCCAAAGTAGATTATAATACTTGGTTCTGACTAACTGACTGTGTTTTTTTCAAAACTCTTACCGAGACTAAGTCAGTCAATCAATCACATTTTGACGACCTCCGTGGCGCAGCGTGCGCGCTGTCGCATTATAAACTTGGAGGTCCTGGGTTCGATTCCCGGCTCGAGTCTGGTCTGGTGGGAGGCTTCGGCCGTGGCTAGCTACCACCCTACCGACAAAGACGTGTCGCCAAGCGATTTAGCGTTCCGGCGCGATGTCGCGTAGAAACCAATTAGGAGTGTGGGTTTACCATACCCCTAACAGATTAGCCCGCTACCATCCTAGACTGCATCATCACCTACCATCAGGTGGGATTGCCGTCAAGGGCTTACTTGTAGTGGATAAAAAAAAAATCCAATCGTATTTAAATAATGACTTATAAAGCACTTTTGTTGCCTCAATAATGTTGGCATACTCAATAATTGGTTAAAAGGTATTTGAAATCATTAACACTGATTGGGTTTTTCATTATCTAACAACGCGGGTCATAAAAAAACAATAAATATGACAGACGGTCTTTTTCCTTTCCGGTGCATTCGGCGATCCCTCGAAAAGCATGGTCAGTACTGTGTCTCTTTAAACGAAGTGGAAAGTTATGTGTTTTTGCATAATCTATGTAATTCTTTCAAGTGTAATAAATAATAAGTGTTAAACAAGTTAACGTAATGGTAATAAAAAGTTCAGCGAGTCTATATATTTTCTTTCAATAACTTACATAGCAGTGAGTTGATGGTGCTAACTACATTCGTAAACTTAGAACTAATGCTATGAGGTTTTCAATCGTGCCGTGGTCTACGAAGAAGCCCGCAACAAACTTAGCTGGATATTTTTTTGTTATCACCAACTCTCATGCCACTTAAAATTATTTTAGAGCTATCTTGTTAGAGCATTTTATACCCGATATTTTATACCCAAGCTTCTTTATCATTTACATAACACATTATAAAGTTGGAAGTCCTGGTCGATGCCTGCCTCGAGTCTGGTCTGGTCGCTTCGGCCGTGGCTAGTTACCACCCTACCGACAAAGACGTGTTAGCGAAGCGATTCAGCGGTCCGGCACGATGTCGTTTAGAAACCAATTAGGAGTATGGGTTTACCATGCCCCTAACTGGTAAGCCTGCTACCATCTTGGACTGCATCATCACTTACCATCAGGTGAGGTTACCGTCAAGGGCTAGCTTGTAGTGGAAAAAAAAACATAAAACGCAATCCATTATACGCTAATTTCCATTTATAATATGCTACCCTCATAGGAGTTAAATCAATTATTTTGGTAGGCAACCATTTGTCATCGTTGACATCTTAACAGATGGTCGTCTCGGAAAGGTATTTTGCAGAGATTTCCACAACCCATAGTCAAGTGTCGCTTGTACTAGTATCCACCTTTTTATGGGAAGAGAAAAATTCTACTGAATGCCTTAAGCATACTCGACTCCATTACAAATGATTCCAATAGACCTACGGACTAAAAAACCTCCTTCTAACCTCCGCTCGTGCTTTCACGGATCGCTGCTCCTTTAGGTACCTTTTATACATACGCGAATCTCGAGGTAACTTTTGTTTATCACGTAGGTAATTCCCTGCAAATGATTTCATGCTTCAATCTAAAAACCTTTTAGGTAAGTTGTTCATTGTTTCGTTTAGTATTTTACAATCGCAATGAAGATCTTTGAACCCTCCTTTTTGACGGCCCCCGTGGCACAGTGCGTGCTTTGTCGCATTATAAATTTGGAGGTCCTGGGCTCGATTCTGGCCTTGTTAGGCTTCGGCTGTGGCTAGTTGCCAACCTACGGACAAAGACGTGTCGCCGAGCGGTTTAGCGTTCCGGCACGATGTTGCGTAGAAACCAATTAGGAGTGTGGGCTTACCATACCCCTAACAGATTAGCCCGCTACCATCCTAGACTGCATCATCACTTAACAACAGGTGATAGGGCTAACTTGTAATGTTATAAAAAAAAACCCCTCTGCGGATTCAATTTAATGACGGTTTCTGAATGTTGGTGGGCTTGCCACGTTTTCCCAAGAGCTTACGATACTTTTTTGCTAACAGAAGAAAGCTCCAAGCATCTTTGGTAAGAATAGGGTGGGCAAGTTATCAATGAGCCGATATCACCCGCCAATCTATACAGTTTTTAAAAAATTGCACATATTATGTCGGGAACTGTCAAGAATTTAATTTATTTTCAAATTTTAATTCTTTTATTGTGTAATAATTATAAATTTAAATGTTTAATTGCCGCAATAAAAAAAATATTTTAAAATTATTCAAGTTATTTGGCTTTATATTTGACAAAACAATGTGTCAAAATTATAATGAAAACCCCATGTATCTGATTTTTTGTTATTATTGTACAAAAGGTAATAGTGAGTAAACTAAAAAAAATAATATCTGCCATGAAAATTTTGTTATTCATTATCAAAAAAATGGTTGCGTAGAGGAACATAAAGTACTTTGCTATAAGCTATTAGCTATATATTAGCTTACTTTATCACGGATTATTTTTAAGGTTTTGGTAAATGAAGCGAGTTATGATTTGTGTCAATGTAATGGCATTAAATTGTCAATCAAATCTAAAACTTTATTATATTTACAAAGTGTTATTTCAAAATGAATATTTTTCCCAAGTATAATATGTTTTTTTATCGCTATCGCTAGTAATATATTGTATGGTTTATCGGTACTTTAGGGCCAGCAACGCATTGGCGGTTCCTCTGGTGCTGCAAATGTTCATGGGCGGCGGTAATCACTTACCATCAGGTGACCCGCCTGCTCGTTTGCTCGCTTTGTATATAAAAAAAAAAAACTATAATTTCCTTATTAGAATCAAACATACAAACTTAAACTTTTCCAGTATAGCTAACTAATCTATCATCGCACGGTCCAATAATAAACCAATAGATAAATCCTCCACTAAGATATGATTCTCGACAATTCATCCCCTACGTGGGTGAATTAGGTGTTCGAAATTTGGAAGTATCCCGCAATAGATATCACAGTAAAGTGGGTTCTTACACCCGAACCGCATCCGCCAATCAAGGTTTGCGTGTTTACTGGTCAAATTTATTAGCCAACCTCAATCAATTATTCACATTTGGTTAGAAACTAATGTAGGCAAATCAAACATCGGCCGGTGGCGAGCAAATCCAAAATTCATGTATAGCACTATGAACCCCATTGCGTGTTTCACCGTTTCGAATATAACGATAAAGCCCTTTCGTTGTTGATTCGGGATTAAGTACTCTTTAATTTGCCTTTTTATTTTATTGGCGCTCACGTTAATATAATGTAGTTTAAAGCTAGAATGTTCAAAATACTGTTAATCATGTTAACTATATTTTGTCATTGTTTGTGGTGGAATCTTTATGTAATATATTTTAAGCACTAAAAGTTATTTAAATCTTCAGTTAATAATTTTTTGCCTGAGATTTTTCTTGCACGCCTTTGAGCAAAATGTGTTAGGCTACACTATAATCTAATGATCTTTATATTAATGTACCAATTTTTGCTAGAAAGTGGTATACTCATACAAACATCTTATTAAATCAAATTGATTTGATTTGCAATTTCATAAACAAACTCAAACTCAAAATCATCTTTATTCAAATTGGCCTTTAAAATGCGCTTTTGATACGCACTTACAAAATTGCAGTTAAATGATAATAACTACATTGATAAACTTAAAGCTAAAGCTATCAAGTGTTGCAATATACAATAAAACGTATGCCAACCCAGATTTACATCTACAGTTCAGTTGCGTCAATAATAATTCATTAACACTTGGAGAAAATATAACATTAGTATTTAATTACAAAATCAGAGGAGGGTCTTAGTTTCATCATCATCATCATCAGCCAACATTAATCCACTGCTGGACATAGGCATCTTTAAAGTAGCGCCAACTCATCCTGTCTCCGGCTTTTCGCATCCAGTCGATGCCTGCCACTTTTCCGAGGTCATCGCTCCACCTGGCTGGTCTTAGTTGGCTAAGAATCAATGCTGTGATAGCCAATTTTGAACTTCTATTTATATGTATTTTAAATTAATTAAAAATCAAAATGGTTCAATACGATAGCATCAAAGCGCGTAATGCACAAACGTTTAGAGCTAGGCCGGTATTCAGATAAACAAACGGTCGGTTGGCAGTGGTAGTCGGTGGGCGCATGGAATATTCATGGCAGGTAAACAGTGCTGCGAAATCCATGCATGCGAATTAATTTAGTTGTACCATCTGCATGCTGGAGCGGGCCTTGAGAATCAGTGATAACATTATTACGTAAAGTATCATTACGTATAGACGAGAGAGTAATCAGACCTGTTGAAATTTCTTGAAATTGTTTTAACCCCTGGCAAGAGGGTAGGGGAAAATCATTTCCTTGTTGTTGAAACATTTACTTTTAACACTTAAGTTTACACACGTGATCGTAATAAAATTTGTAAGAAACGATTTTGATCGAGATTTTATGGATCATTCACATCTCCTATTGTACTGTTACTTTGATGGTATTATCCAGCCGTGATGACCTTGAGCTGATACTGCATCGGTCATAGTCTGCGGGTTCTGAGATGCTTATTTTTGTCAATTATGCCTGATGTATTCTGAAAGGTTCAGTTTGTGTTGGAATACCGTTCTTTTTAATGTTTAGATCCATCATGATCGACTCATTCTCGCTAACTACAGAGCACGGGTCTCCTCTCAATATAAGAAGGGTTTGGCCATAGTTCACCACACACACGCCTTTGAGAACATTATGGAGAAATCTCAGGCATGCAGGTTTCCTCACAATGTTTTCCTTCACTGTTGAAGCAAGTGATATTTTAATTGCTTAAAAACGCACATAACTCCGAAAAATTGTAGTTGTGCCCGGGTGCCTCCCGATCAGAGGTTTGATCTCCACTGATTAGAAGGCTGGGATGTCTTAACCACTAGGCTATCACACCTTATTGAATGTTAAATACTAAGGCCCTTTTTTGTGGCAGAATAGCATGCATTAGAAAGGCTACAATTAATAGATGGTTACAGAGGTGATAATTATAACCCCCTGGGTGTGAAAAACTGGCTGTACTAAGATACGTAATGAAAAGAAGAAGAAATCCATAGTGGTCACATTATTTAGATCAAGAAAAACAATTCAGTCCGCTACCAGACAGACGGCCATCAGATTAATAGCGCTCCATTATTACCTGTTACTATTGGGGCGTACAACCTTGAGATTGCGCATCGCTATTGACAATTTCAGTACACAGAAAACCCATGAATGGACTATATCTATACATTCGGTTATCAAACAATTGCGTTGCTTATGGAAACTATTAAGTTAATAAATGTGTGCGATCAAGTTCCAGATACACAATGAATTTGTAAATAGAACGGGGTCCATTTCAATCGACGAAGTTATTCAATTTCGAAACGAGCATTTACCACCAATTTAGCGCAAAAAACAATTCCAAGTGGGCCTCATTAAAAACTTGAAACGACACTCCACAGGTTTCAGAAGTTGATGCTGGTACCCCTAGTGCATAATTGCTCAACTCACGAGCGCCTGAGTTTATCATTTCAACCTATCGACGTCCAATTCACTCATAGGTATTTTGTAAGGAGTTGTAATGTCAAATAGTCTTGACCCTCTTGTTTCCAGCAGCTCCCTGATATTCGTTTGATGTTGTCTATCCACCGAGTTGGGGGTTGACCAACGCTGCGTTTATTGGTTAAGAACCGTAACTCTAACAACTTGGGAACCCCAATTATTGGTTCTCCACGATAAGGCTCCCGACCATTGCCACATCTGCTTAGCATAGCTTCCTCCATCGCTTGCTAAATTACTCTGAGTCTTCTGATCAGGCGACCACGTTTTGGTTCGAAGACTTACCTTCACTGGCAATACTGTTCGAAGACTTTGATCTTCAGATACTAAGGAATTTTGGGCTAAAAGATGTTCTGAACGCTGCTCATTCGAGATATAAATACTATAAAAAATCCATTGCCATGAGTATGAGTTGACCATGAAATAACTACTATGTAAATTATTGACGCGTCAAAAGTGGCTTTTTAAGGACTTTTTGGATAAAGATTATTCTGAATTTGAATTTTAATTTATGTCTCGCAAGAATTGGACATAAGCTCAACCGCTTTAATATAATATTTTTGTTCCATCGGAAAAAAAAAGAAATTGAAACTGTTAATTTTGAATGACAAATGCCACTTGAGATTACTTTCTTTGGAGCGCTCTTTAGGAACTTAATTCTAAATATTCTAAATATAGTGAAAAAAAACAAAAATTCTACTCATTACTTTACGTCATGAAAACTGTAATTTTTTAAATATTGGATTTTATCATGGTATATAGATGGATATCGTTCACATTGTCCCGCTTATTTTACGACTATTTACAAGAATTTTAGGTAACAAGTAACAATAGCTCTACTTTGCTATTGCGAGCATAATAACAAAAACTACAAAAGTTTTCGAGTTGAACTCGTACTAGGGAAAGATAAGTGAGTCAGGTGAGTTTGAGTTAATTGGTCAAAAGCTTTGGAAACTTGATTGACAAGACATCCCTTAATTAAATCTTTTTAGGGATTCTTTTATTTCATCAACTTTTATTCCGTAGTTGCGTTCAACGAGAGTCTTTTGCTGTTCTTATTTAAGTTGTTATTTACACTATTGTTTTTTTTTCTGTTCCATTATTCAGTTTGAGTCTGACTGGTTCGCATGCTCGAACTCTACGACTTAAAAAGGTAGTGCATGCACGTACGTCGAGATTCGGCCCAATTTAATAAGAGCTTTTATTAAGAGCAATACCGATTAATGTACCGAAATTTCCGCTCCTTTTAGCAAACGATAAAATACTGCCGAATAAAGAATTAGTAAAACAAACGGAAACAGGGCGTTATTAATAGGCCACGTAATTTGTGCCGTGAAATTAATTTGAGGTTGAACGATGTTCTTACATACTAAGCCATCTACATTATAAAGAGACCTTGATATGAAATTTCATAAGTAGCTATGTTACGTATAAATCAGATCTATTTATTTTGGTGGCAAAAAAATAGCCGATCCATCAATGGTTATACCGAAATTCACGTCAATCAAGGAATGAAGTATAATTTTATTAATTCTTAGACCGGGGCTCGTTTCGAACCCCCATAGTTTTAGTTTTTAGTTTAAGTAAGTAAGTTTACGCATGCAGTTATCACCATCAAATTACTACTATGTAAATTATTGACGCGTCAAAAGTGCCTTTTAAAGAACTATTTGAATAAAGATTATTTGAATTATTTGAACAAAATATTTTTTACTTGAGTATCCTGCTTCACTGCTTTGATATCAGTTGAATAAAAATTAAGTTAAAAAAATCTTAAATTCAAAAACCGCTTTATTTATTTAAACGTAGATGCATGCATCTTTGAAGCGTTGGTATATAATAAATATATTTTACATTATTCTAAAACTATCCTCGCCAACTTAAAATAAAAAATAAGAGGGTTGACTCGCGCCCAGGTCTAAGAAGAAGCCCACAACGAACTTACCTGGGGTGTTTTTTTAACACCCTCGCCAACTTAAAAGCTAAGAGGGTTGAAACGCGCCCAGGTCTAAGTAGAAGGCCACAACAAACTTAGCTGGGGTGTTTTTTTTTAAACTATATCACATCGTCAATAATAAATTATAATTAGCTATGAAGTTAGATTAATTCATACCCAGGATTTGCCACCGAGGTGGGCAAAACTCTTAGTTCTTAGTGAGTACTTATCACTTTAATGACCTCAAATTTTTTTGTTTTTTGAAATTCAAATATTCAAATAGTCCTTTAAAAGGCACTTTTCACGCGTCAATAATTTACATAGTAGTGATTTGATGGTGATAACTACATTCGTAAACTTAAAACTAAAGCTATGAGGGTTCCAAACGCGCCCTAGTCTAAGAAGAAGGCCACAACAAACTTAGCCGGGTTTTTTTTTGCTATCACCATCTCACATAATAAATACATCCAAGCTTTTTTATCGTTTATAATATTATCCTTAATATCGTAATTAAATAGATGGTCGTTTTAAAATCGTTATGTGATAGCCTTTTCCCAACTCAATGTTTAAAAGCGATTACTGGCGATAATTACCACGATCAGAAGCAAATATCAGCCTTATAAGAGCACTATAAATTCTAAGTCATGTGTGTACAACCACGAGCGGCTCCCGGGTTACCTCCATACGGAAATCTACTGACATCTGTCCTGGCGGTTGAATCGAATTAGTTATTTCAATGTACGCGCATACTTCACTAGATCGCGGGTAAACTAACTTTTAGACACAATATCTTAGCCTCAAGTATGCTGGGCTAAATAGTTTGCGACCTCTAATTATTTTCGAATAACTGATGCTTGCGAAGCTGTGATAGATATGTGGTTAGGGCGTCAGCCTCCTAATCAGAGGTCGCCGGTTCGAATCCGGGCACACACTTCTAACTTTTCGAAGTTATGTGCGTTTTTAAATAATTAAAATATCACTTGCTTTAACGGTGAAGGAAAACATCGTGAGGAAACCTGCACGCCTGAGAGTTCTCCATAATGTTGTCAAAGGCGGGTGAAGTCTGCCAATCCGCACATAGCCATCGTGGTGGACTATGGCCAAACCCTTCTCATATTGAAAAGAGACCTGTGCTCTGTAGGTTGATCATGATGATGCTTGCGAGTCACTCAGCAAGAAGTATCTCCACGTGATCAGAAATGTGGCGATCTAGAAGAAGAACCAGAGTTAAAAATCTAGCTTGGCCAGTTGCGAAGCTGAAGTGGTAACGAGCGGGGCAACCAATTTAACAGAATTTCGGAATGGAGATAGATTATACCCTAGATTAAAAGATAGCCTTTTTTATCCCGGAAAACTTTATGATTCCTTTCGGATTTGCGACAAACCAAAAATAAACATGGGCAAGGAATAAGCATTCTATTAAAAAAAGATAGCCTGCAAATCCAAAATTTATCTTCTGTATTCCCTAATATCTTATGTGTTCCCTAATGGTTATAATATGGGGATCTTCAAAGGGTGGATTAACAAATTGCTCAAGGGCCAGCAACGCATTGGCGATTCCTCTGGTGCTGCAAATGTTCATGTGCGGCGGTAATCACTTACCATCAGGTGAGCCGCCTGCTCGTTTGCTCGCTATGTATATAAAAAAAATCCTCAACACAATGTTTAAAGATAAACAACACTACATATAAAGCAAATCAAGCTAAGTTAACACATACTATTGATTCTACGGTCCCGACTATTTATAGAATCCAGCCCCGCGCACCACAATGGAATCAAAGGGATTGTAAAAAACGCCACAAAAGTAGAAAATTCGCAGTTTATTCACAAAGAGTTCTAACGCGGGCGTGCAGAATCTTTGCTTTTAGTTAGAGAGAGGTGTTTTCCTTTGTAAGCCTTTCTCTGTACCTCGGAGTGAAAAGCAACGTTCTTTACACACCCTGTGATTTGCGTTAGTTCTTCTTTTTTTTTACCGTCAACTTTGCCCTTAACTGTACCCGGTAGTTGAGTGAGCTTTAATTTTTATTCCGACCCTATAAAGTTTATTACCTTAGTATTACATACCGTATTTCTTTGGTGTTTTAATTGTCTATATTGCTCTCTTCTATAGGTATGATAGGTGGATACCTCATCGTACATATAAAATCAACTAATCACACTGATTAAATATTGATTCATCATCATCATGATCAACCCATTATCGGCTCACTACAGAGCACGGGTCTCCTCTCAATATGAGAAGGGTTTGGCCATAGTCCACCACGCTGGCCATGTGCGGATTGGTAGACTTCACACGCCCATGAGGACATAATGGAGAACTCTCAGGCATGCAGGTTTCCTCACAATGTTTTCCTTCACCGTTGAAGCAAGTGATATTTTAATAAGTAATGCTTAAAAACGCACATTACTCCGAAAAGTTAGAGGTGCGTGTCCGGGTTCGAACCCCCGATTTCTAATTACAAGGGGGTTCGATTAAAAATAAATACTGATTTAATCACACTATTAATATTATAAGTGCGAAAGATGTTATGTTAGTGTGTATGCATGTGTGCATACTACATGTTTGCTTTACGCCGGAACTACTGGACCAATTTGGATGAAATTTCAAGAAAGATTACACTCTGGATTAAAACATACATTACTTTTTACTCCAGAATAACCCATGGGGATTTTTCTGATTTTCACTATAGTGAAAGCTAAGTCATCCTGAATTTAGTTTTCCTGATTACCGAAATTAGATTTATATGTTTGGGAACGCGAACGGAAACATAAGTGAGACATTGTATAATCTTCAATAAAACGTTGCTTGTTCCACAGCATTTTTTTAAAACCATTAACCTACGCCGATAAAGTCGCCAGCTAGTCTAAAACAAATTACAAAACTGCTTGGCTATTTAGTTGGACTATAATATTTACAAAAGATTTTTCGAACCCGACTTATAGTAAAATTCTCCGCCATACACCGAATCAATACAAAGGGATTCTAAAAAAAGCAAACTATATTTTAAAAAAATGAGTTTATTCACAAAGAATCCTAACAAAAGCGCGTTGATTCTTTGCTTTTAGTTAAAGAGCTGTGTATTTCCTTTGTTAGCTTTTGCTCTACCTAGAAGGGAATAAATACGTCCCATCTGATTACCGACACTTTTTTTTTTTTGCTCAAAACTTTGCCTCTTACTTTAGAACTTTGCCAGGTATTTGCAAGGCCTATCTAGTTATATTTATCAAAATCTTCATCATCATCATCATCACTTCAACCGATAGACGTCCACTGCTGGACATAGATCTTTTGTGAGGAGTTCCAACGGCCACGGTCTTGGGCCGCTTGTATCCAGCGGCTCCCTGCGACTCGTTTGATGTCGTCTGTCCACCTTGTTGGGGGTCGACAAACGCTACGTTTACCGGTGCGAGGTCGCCATTCCAGCACCTTGGGACCCCAACGTCCATCGGTTCTCCGAGCTATGTGCCCCGCCCATTGCCACTTCAACTTCGCAACTCGCTGAGCTATGGCGGTAACTCTGGTCCTTCTACGGATCTCTTCAATCAAATCTTAAGAGGTATTATGTACCTACGGATAACTCAGTCGAAGCACCACATAAATAGGGGATATTGGTAGTAAAATAAGCTTAGATACAGCAGCGTGGTTGTCACAGCAGTGTTGTTGTGACGACCTCCGTGGCGCAGCGCGTGCGCTGTTGCATTTTAAAGTTGGAGGTCCTGGGTTCGATTCCCGGCTCGAGTCTGGTCTGGTGGGAGGCTTCGGCCGTGGCTAGTTACCACCCTACCGACAAAGACGTGTCGCCAAGCGATTTAGCGTTCCGGCACGATGTCGCGTAGAAACCAATTAGGAGTGTGGGTTTATCATGCCCCTAACAGGTTAGCCCGCTACCATCTTAGACTGCATCATCACTTACCATCAGGTGAGATTGCCGTCAAGGGCTAACTTGTAGTGGATAAAAAAAAACAGCTCTTCTCATGCCGAGAGGTGACTCATGCAATGGGCCGGTAAAGAGTTGATAATGACGGTGAAAGGGATTTCCCCGCAGATAGGGCAGCGACACTTAAAATTCTCTCATCGAGATCAAGGGCAAAATTTCATTCCCACCACCCGTATCAATATTCTTCACTCTTTACTTAACACTCTTGAGATAATTGCGTTCTAACATGGCTCGCTCCTTATTGCACTGTTAAGCCGGTTGCATCGAGCAAACAATCTGTTAAAGCTCACTCGCTCGCCCGTTTAAATTATTGTCAATTATATATGTCTGTTCATTCCTGAGCTAAGCATTGCAGAAGAGGAAGAAATTGGAAAAACCCAAACTGACAGCCAAAATGGAGCAACAGCCTATAGTCTATGTTAGTGGATATATATAGCCTCAAGCAGTTACTGCTATATCATATAAAAATTTTGTCATACCCGAACAAACTCTACGTAGGCTAACTACATCATCTAAATATATGCGAAGTGACCAATAAAATTTTGAACAGGTTGGCACTTCTCTTAATAAGAAAGCATTGTAAACTTATAAACAAAAATATTATTCTAGAGCAAGAAGATAATGCATAAATAAATAAAAAACTCCGCAATTTGGAATTTCAAAATAACTGTTTATTTACACGGATAGCACAAAATTTTTTATAAAATTAAATGAGCTCATATTTTGTCTGGTTTAACTATAAACCTATTTAATAAAAATACATAGATACTGGCATATTGATAAATACGTTTTCAACTATAAAGCAATTTCAAATGATATCTATAAAGATATATCGATATAATTTAAAACATCGATATGAATGGCTGTCAATACTCACATCCCTACTTTTTGACAGTTAATCATGGTCAACAAAACAAAGAAGTGTGTAGGTTGGTAGCACTGTTTTTTAAGTGGTTGGCTAAAGCAGGTTAGGAATTCATAAAAACTCAAAGTGCCACCTCTAAAAACGTAGTGATTACATTCTCTTTGACGTTTATTAAATGTATAAACGTACACTAGCGATAGAAATGTTGTGGAAGGACTTAAACGATGCAAAGATGTACTCAACAGATTATTACCACCAGAGAAGAAGGAATAATAGTTGGCACTTTTAACGATTAATGTTGCCATACAACAATAGATGGCGCTGTATTCATTGGGTAGAAATTTAGATTGCGCTATCAAGTGTCGCTAACGGTAAGTATAAGTAGCCCGCGTTACCGTGGCATAGTTTGCAATGCAATGCAATGCATTAATCTAAGAATGCAATTTTTAACACGTGATTGTATGTAATACTAACCCGTGTATAATATCTGTGTAATACTCCTTACAAGTTGATCAATAAGAATATAATGAGTTGAATCGTGGTGAGCTCATGTACTCTAGTGAACTTCTACTTTTGATGTACGGTTCCTTGGTTATCTCGGCTAGCCGTTAAATATAATTTTTTGGAAATCTGCTTCAAAGAAAGCGCACCATATAATAATAAAATGACGTCCAATTAGTCTTATCTGTGTCGATAGATGGAACAATATCCATTATTATTATAATAACTTTTTTGTCGAACCAAGGCTGGTCAGCATGTACCTATCTAAAGAATTTGCTCAATTTTGAATGATCTCAGAAACAAACTAAGATTGTCGATTACTGCATTCTAGGTATTCATTGAATTATTTAGATGTACCTCAAGTTAGTTTTAAGGATGCATGCTGTGATCAAGAAGCTCAATATTTGTTCTTCTTTCTACTGTTTTTGTTTTCTTAATTATAAACAACATTATATTTTGATTGTGACTAGTTTAATGATGCAATAAAAAAAACCTTGCTATAACCTCTACCTTTATTTATTCATTAACTTATCATTTTATTGTTATTTAGGTATAAATTTCGAACTAAAATTATCATACACGGGTAACAAAATCATTTTTGTATATCTGGTGAGCTAAGATGCGCGACACGTTATAATTATTCTGTCTTCCCATTTTCATTCCATTCAACAGTCGACAAAATGGTAGAGTTGATTATCTCGTGCCTGGTTTCTTTGTCCTAAAGGACGCAATTCTCTGTGCCAAAATTTGTTGAGATCTGTGCAGCGAGACTTTTATGCTAAGTTCAAATAAACATACACACTTTGCAATTCAGAATTCATACAAATATTATAAAAATGAAAGTAATTTTGTGTAAACCCCAAAAATTGTTTGTGTAAACCCAAATGGAAAGCTAAACTGTGTTGTTGAGAATATTCGATTTTTTACAAGTCACATACACTGTCCAAGTTGATTATATGGTTTGTATTCACGAGATAACAACCCTTATCTCACGTTGATAAAGTATATTTTAGCGTGTACCCGCTATATCGGATTACGTTTTAATTTCACTCATCCCTAAAAATATTCGTGGGAGACTTATCAGGTGGCACCTTTGCCGATATCCTCTTAAATCTTTCAAAGTCCACTCCTCCCTTTTTTACTTTGAGGACTTTGCACCCGTAAAGAGATGCAACTTTCGTAAGACGGGGTTGAGTTGAGGTTTCCTTGCTAAACTTTGAAATGCGGATAAGCGTGAGTTTGACTTAGCCTTAGCGGGTTCGGTACTACGGTACAGTGTATAAAACTACATAATATAAGCGTTATAAGGGTCGAGTATTTACCACCCACCATCAGTATTCTTCACTCTTGACTTAGCACTGTTGAGATCGTTGCGTTTTAACATGGCTCGCTCGTTATTCACTGTTAAGCCGGTTGCATCGAGCAAACAATGTGTTAAAGCTCACTCGCTCGCTCGTTTAAATTATTGTCAATTAGGTGCCAATTAAAATTTTGTAAATAATTGTAGCCTCTACGATGCAAAGCGGTGATAGCCAAGTGGTTAGGGAGTCAGTCTCCTACCTAACCTCTAACTTTTTGGATTTATGTGCGTTTTAAAAAAAAAAAATATCACTTGCTCCAACGGTGAAGAAAAACATCGTGAAGAAACCTGCATGCCTGAGAGTTTTCCATAATGTTCTCAAAGGCGTGTGAAGTCTGCCAATCCGCTCATGGCCAGCGTGGTGGACTATGACCAAACCCTTCTCATATTGAGAGGAGACCCGTGCTCTATAGTGAGCCGGTAATGGGTTGTTCACGACGACGATGCAAAGATGTACTCGATAAATTCTTTATTTTGTATGTAAATATCTTTAAAAAGAAGACAAAAACATGTATTGACTGATGAACACAGTAAAGCACGCCAAGGTCTCTTTTTATTGGAAGAGGGCACCCTACTGAAAAAAAAAAGATGTACTCGACAGATTATTACCAGAATAACCGGATATTTACTACTTCTGCTAGGTTTATTATAGGACTGCGTAGACTCATATACTACTCTACTACTATTAGAGTGTAATTTGTTAACGGTTATTGTTGAACGGAAGTATGCAAAAAGATCCTATTAAAAAAAACATCAATTTAGATCGTACAGGTTGTTAATTTCCATCAGCAAATTGAGCCCGAAGATATGAGTTATTTATATTAGGTTTGATATAAACCTCTACTATTGCAGGCATACTTTGGGGAATTCTCAAACGTCACGATCATAATTATATTTGTATAGGTATACGTGGTTATCACGTCATAATAATGCAGTATACACATTTTTGAAAATTGATTGCACAAAAAAACTTTACATAAGGCGAACTTAATGCTAAAAGCATTCTCCACCAGTCAACCTTGGAACATTAAGAAAAGTAATGGTAGGCGCACGAACAAAAAAAAATGTAAATGTATATATGTATATATTATATAAAAGTAGTAGATACAATAATATAATAATAAATAAATACCACCAGATAATTAAAAATATATAAATATAAAAAAAATGCAATACGAGAATTACAGAAAATGTAAACAAGTGTGTTCATTTACATTGGATATTAATTCCCGTCCGAAAAAAGAAATATTGTATGAATAATATTTTTAATTCCTTTTTTCCTAAATTCTATTTCAATTTAACTCGATTTGAATAGCACCAAAGAAGAAGAATTAATAGTTGGCACTTTTAACTATTAACGTTGCTATTCAACAATAGATGGCGCTGTATACATTGGGTAGAAATTTAGATTGCGCTATCAAGTGTCTCTGGCGGAAAGTATAAGTAGCCCGCGTTTCCGCGGCATTTTGTCAAGCGTTAACCGCTACCATCTTAGATTGCAATTTTTAATACGCTATTGTATGTAATACTAAAGCGTGCACAAATACTGTATATTATTCATTAAGTTGTTCTATAACAATATATTGAGTGGATTCGTGATGTGATCAGCGCTGTATTCAAGTGAACTTCTACTTTTGATGATGGCTTATATTTACAATAAGACCCGACAGGTGGCGCTACGATCGGATTGCGATATGCGTACCGTGGATATACTGTGGTACATGGTAAATCAAAAATATCCCGTTGTAGGATTTTTTTTAATTGATGCACATTTCCAAAAAAAAAACGAGAATTTCTAATCTAAGTACATAATATAGGCGTTATGAGGATCGAGTATGTACATCAAGGAACATTAGAAATAAAGAAGAAAAAATAAATTTATTCTCATGGTGTTGTACACACAGTACATCTTATTCTAATCAGAAATTTTATGTATCATTTATATGGGAGCCCCTATTAATAAGAGTTATAATTAAAAGTGAAATTTGTGACAATCTCCGTGGCGCAGCAAGTGCTCTGTCGTTTTATAATGCAACAGATCCTTCCGGGTTCAATTCCCAGCCATAAACGGGTCTGGTAGGAGACTTTAACCGCAGTGTATTACTGAGTTTGCCAGTAAGGGTGCTCTTACTGGCAAACTTAGTCTCAGGTTACCAACTTTCAATTAGAAATATATATATATATATCTAATTGATATATAATATATATATATTTTTATCCAGTACAGGTTAGCCCTTGACGGCAACGTCACCTGATGGTAAGTGATGATGCAGTCTAAGATGGTAGCAGGCTTACTTGTTAGGTATATGGTAAACCCATACTCCTAATTGGTTTCTACGCGATATCGTTCCGGAACGCTAAATCGCTTTGCGACACGTCTTTGTCGGTAGGGTTTTAACTAACCACGGCCGAAGCCTCCCACCAGACCACACTCGAGCAGAGAATCGATCCCAAGACCTCCAACTTTATACGACATCATACGCAGTGCGTGCCACGGAGATCGTCAATATATAAAAAAAAATTATAAAAACACATTCTTTGAGACTTTCATCTCCATCTATAACGGTTCATGAAATACAGTGACATACTCGTATATACCCGGTGACACTGACAGACGAGTCTCAGGGCCTCTTTGGCTCTCTATGGATGCGGAACCCTAGAAAAGCGCCATTATTATTTCGCAAGGATTTGTATGTTGCACGAAAGAAGCGCATTACTGAGGAAAGAAAGAGTTATAATCTTGTTAATATTTTTCCTTTTTTTACTTCCTGAATATTGTAATTGTTAGATGAGAATCATCTTAAACCGGCATCTCTGTCTTTTACCAAACCAAGGAAGCAAACTGAATTTCTTTTATATATGTACATGAAAATTGGAGGCTGTCAGTAAGCGCATCACTTGAATATAGCTTAACTTTTGATGATTTGGGTAATTTATTTCAATAAAATTTCGTTTCAGCAAGGTTTTTTTAAGAAAGAAAATTTAAAACACACAGCACAGGATTTTAGTCATCATAACTTAATGTCGAAAGCGTCGAGTACATGCATAATTATTTTGTTTAGAGAGATTACTAACTTAACCTCACCTAACCAATGAATAACTAATTTATTAATCTAGTCATTCTGGTTTATAAAAGAACATGCTGATGGCCATCCATGCAATAAGGTTCTTAAAAAGTCCTACGGTCACTCTGTATGACAAAAATCTTCCGGTATCTCGTCCAACGTCTCATGATCGCTAACCGATACTGCCAAAAATTAAACCAATGGCGTAGCTTTATTTGTATTAGAGATATGTTTTTGAATAACTTCATCACATCATGATCTACCCATTGCCGGCTCAGTATAGAGCACCGGTCTTCTTTCAGTGTGAGACGGGTTTGGCCATAGTCCACCACGCTGGTCACGTGGGGATTGGCAGACTTCACACGGCTTTGAAAATATTATGAACAACTGTTGAAGCAAGCGATATTTTAATTGCTTATCACGCACATAACTCCGAAAAGTGCCGGGCATCGAACACCCGACTTCTGGTTAGGAGGCGGACGTCCTAACCACTAGGCTATCACGGCTTTCGTATACCTTAAACTAAGCACGTAAAAGTTAAACGATATTGCTAAACATCACTTTATGAAAAATTGACAGACAACTTTGTTTGCCTTTGTGCTAACATTTGAAACGGTGGAAGTTTCATGACATGTTTTGTTGGAAACTAAACGAATTAACTATTTAGGTCTGGTTTAGATAAAGCGGTACCCGCGCAGGTTTAAACGGGTATTTATATTCTAACCGCTCAAATATGTGAGTCAAAAAATAACGACAATTTTTTTACTATTTAATTTGTCTTCGGAACCTTGCCTAAAGGGACTCCTTTTAATAATATATTTTAGTTACAATATTAAATATTTATTTATTTTCTAAGATTTTTAGTGTTAGGTTAATCTAAGTCTTATTTTAAGTTATATATGTATTCGAGTAAATAAATTCCGACATCAATAAAAAAAAAAACTATTTAAGTAACACAGTTCCACTAACTGTGGAGTGATACAGGTCTAGAGGTGTTGTTATTACTGAATCTAATAGGTGGTGGATAGTATCATTATAAAGAACCCCTGGTCTTAGAAGAACAAACGCGGCGTTAAGCTGCAAAAATATAAAGTACTCGCTGTATTTATTTGTGTCCTACGTTATTAAGTACATTTTTTCATATATATCAAGTCAGCCCTTGACGGTAATCTCATTTGATGGTACGTGATGATGCAGTCTAAGATGGTAGCAGGCTTACCTGTTAGGGGTAAGCCCATATTCTTAATTGGTTTCTACACGACATCGTGCTGGAACGCTAAATCGCTTTGCGACACGTCTTTGTCGGTAGGGTGGTATCCAGTCACAGCTGAAACCTACCATAATGCCAAACTGGAGCCGGGAATCGTACCCAAGACATCCGTCGCAGATCAGTAGTTCGTCTGTGAGACGCGCGGAATTGCGCGAAAAATTAAACACACGTCGTGCGAAATATTGGTCGCATGACGTCGAATTGCGTTGCGACACTGTAACCTTTATCCTAAAGGTTTGAGATACTAAAGAAACATCATTATCTTTTTTTCATTAAAATAACCACTTCGAATAAATTATTAAGTTTGCGTTACCTTTAATTATTATTTCCACTTAGTTACTTATTTTAATAAAAATAAATAAAAGCCCTGACTCACTGACTATTAAACGCACAGCTGTACCCTTAGATCTAGCTGGCTGAAATGTATTACGTATATTCTTTTTATGATGTTGACAAGAGATAAATTCGGAGTTTTCAAAATTCAAAGCCTAAAAGTAAAAGACAGGATGAAATTTTTTATGGGAATCCCTCACTTTTAAAATCCATAAAAATTTGTATACGGCCTTTCGGTGAGAGTTAAAATGGACACGTTTCAGCATTTCCCCCTTATAGGTGTAAAATAAAAGGTAAAATAAAAGTACGTATGGAAAACCTTTATTTATGAAGTTAAATCCACACAAAAATTAATTTGAACTTTTGGTTGAAAAAAGTAACTTAAGAAGAAGTTATATATTTAGAAGGGCGATGTGACGCGGTGGGTTAGAGTATACTGATTAGAATAGCGAATGAAATTTTTTGAACGGGAAACATTTTCCGAATTCTTAAAAGCAAAACGCAGACCGATATAGTTTAAAACCAGCCAACATGATCAACCCATTACCGGCCCACTACAGAGCACTCCTCTCAATATGACAAGGGTATGGCCATAGTCCACCACGCTGACCATGTGCGGAATTGCAGACTTCACACGCCTTTGAGAACATTATGGAGAACTCTCAGGCGTGCAGGTTTCCTCACGATGTTTTCCTTCACCGTTGAAGCAAGTGATATTTAAATTTTTTTAAAACGTACATAACTCCGAAAAGTTAGAGGTGCGTGCCCGGATTCGAACCGCCGACCTCTAATTAGGACGCTGACGCCCTAACCACTAGGCTATCACCGCTTCTATCAACTATCTATAAGTCAAGACCAAAGCGATGGCAAAACAGACATGTTTTCATGTCTGCACTAGACCTAAATAACATTTTATTTTAGACAATGGATTGTTCTCGCAATAAAGTTTCATAATAATTCGCGTTAAAGTTTCACATAATGGATCTTTAGCAAAGATTGTGAAAAGTTTGCATAACTTAACACGAAATTATTATTGTTCTCTGAGAGATTAACATTTTCCAGTATAAATTAATCCTTTAACATCAGGTTAATTGCTTTTTCTTTGGTACTTGTTTTTGCTATTCATATAAATAATAATAAAAAAAAAACATTTGTTAAGTCCGTATATTTTTTTTAATCTTCAACTTTATTTTTTCTTATAGTTGCCACCTAATACTATGGCAGATCTCGTCAATATGGCTTTAACTATATGCCCTTGCATACTTAAATTACTTTTTTAATCCGGAACGTTACGGTATAAAATGCTAGGTCACACTCCAGGATTTAAGCTATGTGTGTGCAAAATTTCGTCCAGAATGGTGCGGTACTTGACCCAAACTAAGTAATAAACAAACACACCAACACACTTCCACATTTATAATATTAGTATATTTTATACTGACTTAAATGATCTTCCCATAGATCCTAATCATCATCATCATCATCATCATGATCAACCCATTCTTAGCTCACTACAGAGCACGGGTCTCCTCTCAATATGAGAAGGGTTGGGCCATAGTCCACCACGCTGGCCATGTGCGGATTGGCAGACTTCACACGCCTTCGAGAAAATTTTGGTGAACTCTCAGTCGTGCAGGTTTCCTCACAATGTTTTCCTTCACCGTTGAAGCAAGTGATATTTTAATTGCTTAAAAACGCACATAACTCCGAAAAGTTAGAGGTGCGTGTTTAGGTTCGAACCGCCGACCTCTGATTTGGAGTCTGACGGCCTAACCACTAGGCTATCACTTAATGGCTAGATCTTAATGCTGATTCGTAACCTTCTAAAAGTTAGCTATTTGAAATTTTATTTTCGTTATTGTCAACATCGCTTCCCTTGGATTTTCCTCATATTTGCCAGTGATTTTGACCAACGAGTCGGGAACCGAACCCAGGACCTCCACTTTATAATATGGCAGCGCACGCATTGAGCCATAAACGTCGTCAGATCCGTTTTTGTTATTCAAATCTCACATTGTGACTTAAAACTATTTCAGTGCAATCTTGTTAAAGCAATACTTAATAATCCAGGCTTGTTTATCATTTACATAATCCTTAACACTTTAAGGACTTTTCTAGAAGCTTACATGTACTCACTTTAGATGTTTCATCAATTGTATAATGATGCTCCAAGATGACGTTATAATTTTATCAAGTTCTTTTAAAGCAAATATCCACAGGTAGAAACTAGAAATTCGTCAAAATTTACGGGACCTATTCAAGTATGCACATATTTTATATGTACATTTTTACCTATTCAGGTCTTGGTAAGTTCTCTCAATAAGTTCAAAGTTTTTATAAAGCGATTGATTATAGAAAAATCTTATCACAAATTTAAAGATTATATAAATGTATATTATAAAAAGGTTGGATGGGAATTGCTCTAACTCCATAGCTAATTATAATTTATTATTAGGTGGTGATAGCAAAAAAAACCTGGCAAAGTTTGTTGTGGGCTTCTTCTTAGACCTGGGCACGATTCGATTGGAGCCCTTTAGCTTTAAGTTTAAGCTAAGAATGTTTCAATCGCGCACAACGCAACAGCAAACTTAGCAGAGTCCGTTTTTGTTATCACCATCTCTCATAGTAAATAATAAAAATATCGGAATCTTTAAAGCTCTTATGCGATCATAAATATTGTTCTTTATTAAAAATTTATTTTCAAATCTTCTTTATTTTCCTGCAGCAGCTCTTTCTTCGTTCTCCTGCTCTAACTCCAACAATCTCTGCATAACTCTCTGTTTCCTTTTCTCCATTGGTGTTTTAGACCACCATGATTCAGCCGCCATATCCTGATTGACAAAGTGTTCCATGATTTAAATAGACTATTACAATGAGTTTAATTATAACAATAGAATCCGTAACGAGGACATCCGTAGGAGAACAAAAGTAACCGACATAGCCCAACGGATTAGCAAGCTGAAGTGGCAGTGGGCGGGTCATATTTGTCGCAGAATCGACGGCCGTTGCGGCAGACGTGTTCTGGAGTGGAGACCGCGTACTGGTAAGCGCAGCGTTGGACGACCACCTGCTCACTGGACCGGCGACCTGAAAAGGATCGCTGGTGGCGGGTGGATGAGGAAGGCGGAGGACCGTGTGTGGTGGCGCGCTCTCGGAAAGGCCTATGTCCAGCAGTGGGCGTCTATAGACTGATTGATTGATTGATAACAATTAAGTTAAACTAATCTATTGAGGTTTCGTAATATGGTTGTAAATAAGAAGATTGGTCTTACATGCTCAACGTAAACTGGTTCAAAAGAGCTGAGTTGCACAGCGACTTCTTGAGCAGTGAAAGCCCGTACTCGTAACTGCAGACGTCTCTTTGTAGTCAGAACTGTATCCAATGCTGCGAGTAACGTACCTTATGTAACCAAACAAAAAATATTTAAGATAAGAGAAAAGAAACCGTTGCAGTATATTATAAAATGAAAGGAATTTATTTTCTTTAAAACTCGTTTTTTGTTTGATTATGCTTGAAATATTTTATAATCCCTACTATAATATTATTAATGTGTATGTAAGTTTGTTTCACTTTCTCGCGAAAACTACTTAACCGATCATCATGAGGCTTTGTACACATAATATTGGAGGTATTAGTAAGTATTAAGTAACATAGGATACTTTTTAGGATATACGAAAAAAAACTTAAAAAATTGGTATCATATTCATTCATTTCTATTGTGATCTCTGATACTTATATAATAGCTTCAATGAGAGCAAAGCCGCAGGTAAAAGCTAGCTTATTATATCAGTACATTTTATATATATGTTACAGTTTATTATATATGCTACATTCTATTTTCACAATTAAATATCAAGCTAGGTACCTACCTAATAAACAACGTAACTACCTAGATACGTAGATTATCTGACCCAAAAAAGGCCTTTCATTGGCCTTTTTAGGTCAGGTAATGGAAAGCTTACCAATGGTGTAAGAGTCGGAGACTCGAGACAAACACGACAGTTCTAATTTAGGTGATAAGGCGCCAGCTTTATGCAAATAGGTACGCCACATCAATGATATGCTGCCATAATCTGCTCTCGGAATTTGTACGACCTTCGCATAACATTGAAACAGGAGCTTTTGTTCTGCTTCCCACGGCGTTCGCGTAGTACCCACGAACAAAACACGGTCTTCTGGGCAAATTCCTGCAACCATAAACAGATGTTCTACCATTTATATTCCAGCTGCTGAAGAAATGTGTTCCTGACGACTGTCAGTTAATCATTCATCACCATCATGATCAACCCATTGCGGGCTCAGTACAGAGCACGGATCTCCTCTCAATATGAGAAGGGTTTGGCCATAGTCCACCACGCTGGCCATGTGCGGATTGGTAGACTTCACACGCCTTTGAGAACATTATGGAGAACTCTCAGACATGAAGGTTTCCTCACGATGTTTTCCTTCACCGTTGAAGCAAGTGATATTTTAATTGCATTAAAAACGCACATAACTCCGAAAAGTTAGAGGTGCGTGCCCGGACACTACGGCCAAACCCTTCTCATATTGAGAGGAGACCCGTGCTCTGTAGTGAGCCGGTAATGGGTTGATCATGATTATGATGATGAATTAATCAAGGGTTGATTTAAAAATAAATTATTACAAGGATAATATATCAAGTAATGATAGTATAAGACGCCCAACACCTCCAATATTTTATTTGCGGTTTTAATGTAAATTCTTGAGTTTATATAAATTCTATAATTCTAAAAATGTATAAAACGGAGTTCCGACAGAAACACAGATAGAAGACAAGCACACATATATCTAATTATGCCCTAAATTATTTTAATACTAACCTTTAATTATCTTTACTAAATCTTTTTTAAGTCTTTTTGGGTCAGTTTTATCTGTTTTTGGTATCTTTTTCACAAAAGGCTTTTCAGCATCATTCATCCATAATACAGACGGTTGAAGAAGTCTCGACACTTTCATAACGAGATGTATCAGCATTATGAGTCCTGATTTTCCTGGGTATTTCCCCACTAAGTTTCCTGGTGTTAAATTGAAAAGCGTAGCTCCAGTTTCACTGCAAATTGCATGCACTAACATTTTCTTTCCGCTACCTGATGGACCTGTATTGAATTTGACTTCATAATGGAGTTTTTCACAATTTAATATGTTTATTAATAATGCAATGCTTACCTGAAATGAGCACTGATCTTACAAGGGGTGAATTGGTTCTCACGTGTTCAGATCCAAGTGGTAGTATGCAATACTCCTTCACTAGTTGACGTATGTCACCTAAACATGGTAATGGTTCTTCACCTTGACTCTTACAATCCGATGCAACAAAGCTCTTCTCGCCTATATAATCGTCGATTTTTACTAAAGGATACGGGCGTATGATTCCATTTGTAACCAATTCTTCAAAAAGTGATTCAGTGGTTCGATCGGGCGTTAAATCTTTTTCCTTCTTTTTCTTGTTCTTTTTACCTCCACGTCGTACCTAAGAGGGAAAAAAGGAAATAACTTGAGGAATTAAAAATTTACAAGAGTATGATATTATCAAGAATCACATTACTTTCTTTTGAGGCTTTTTAGCCTTTTTCCCTTTATGAGCTCTATCTCTATCCAAAGCTGCCTGCAAAAGCTCCAATTCGCTTCTCATCATATCATCAACGATGTTTCGAATTTCTTGTTCTATCTTTATCATTTTTTCTCTTTCTATCATATCAATATCACATTTCTCTTGGCTGTTTACATCTTCTTCTCTGAACTTCCATATGTCTTCGTATCTATAATTTTTTGATATAAAATGATTAAAATAAGTGTCAATAATAAATAAAATAATATTGTATATACTTACTCTTCGTTGGCGCTAACAATGTCTTTTAAAAACGCTGAAGTAGAACATTTAAAACATTTTAAGTCCTCTGCTTCGTCTTTGTTTTTATTTTCATCTACCTTATTGTTCTTTTTATCTTTACTCTCTTTACTTTTCTTGGAATCTTTTGAAGACACAGGCGATGATTTACTAAGATCACTATCCATCCCCGTACCTATTGGTATTATGTGCTTAAATAAATACAGTTATAGCAAAATAAACCAAATACTTAGCATAAAAGTGTTTTCGAGCTCCTACCTTGTCTGGTAAACATTGCTCTGCTACCACCACTATCTTCTGATGGTAGTTCAGGAAATTTTCCAGTCCTCTCAAAGTACTCTGAGATCCATCTTCTCAGTTCATCTCCGATGCGTTCGTTTGTTTTGACACCGTGCTGAGCCCGAAGCTGCTCTTCAATCCTATCCAATGCTTCCTGGTATTCTTGCTCATACTGTTTTTGGACTTTACGACGTAATTCTTTCACCTTATGAAAAATATATTGTTATTACAATGCAGTTAATAATAACTGTAACTAAGATTACACTGACAATGAATGATAATGATAGCTAACCTCTTCTGCCTTCTTAATTGCCTTGGATTCACAAAAGGGGGCTAATTTCATTCCTATCAGGAGTTGTTCTTCATGTTTCCTCCGTTTTGTATCTCTCCTTGCTATGAAGCCTCTCCAAACCCGCTGAATAGCTGTTGCTGCTGAAGCTGACATCTCCCCTTTTTGATCTCGACCTTTCTCTTTTAGAAGGCGAATTTCTTTCATAAACTGGCCCCTGAAATAAAATATATTATTCAGTTTTTTTTGGTTTACCTAGTTCTATATTATTATTTACTTTATTTTCTTACCGAAGTCTTCCTTGTCTTGCCCTTTCATGGCTCTGGATTATAATCACCGCTTGCTGTTCAGTAAGTACTAAAGGACGTGGTTTAGGAGGCTCGTAACCAAGCTTTCTCAAAGTATCGGTTATAAAATTGCGTTTCTTTTCCACTTCCTCTTCTCTTTCTCGAACAAAATATTGTGGAACGCATGGTTCAGCTTCATGTGGGGTAACTCCAAGTTTGACAAGTGCCTAAATATTCGTTAACATTACACAAATCTTAGCAAATGGCAAATTAATTTTTCAATGAAATATTAGATTTATACAGAGTTTGCTAGTTATTATTCCATTACTTTTGTTTCAGCACATAATTTGATCGATGTACTGTAACAAATTTGCTATTCATATAAGTTTGATGTAATTGAAATAATGCAAACAAGGATATTGACTAGGAATTACGGCTCCCGTTCCTACAATGTTACTTAAAAATTATTTTTCATTAATATATTTTAAGGACATAGATTCCCTGATACACCGCGTTTCATAGAACAATGTCTGGACTAATTTTAATTTCAATGCATAAAAGAAATATTCAAAAAAGTTCAACATTTGTTATTTAAATCTGAAAATTCAATTAAAAACGATGTTAACGACAACATTTTAAACTATGGCTTGAAATGATGAGTTGCATTACTTATATCATTATTGGTATAAAACTAAAAACCCTGTTAAGTTTACTTTAATCGGACACTATATTACGCCACTATATCGCCAGTTGCTGATTATTTTGTATTTTTTTTTTATCTACTACAAGTTAGCTCTTGGCGGCTATCTCACCTGGTGGTAAGTGATGATGCAGCCTAAGATGGTAGCGGGCTAACCTTTTAGGGGTATAATAAAACCGTACTTCTTATTGGTTTCTATGCGACATTGCGCCGGAACACTAAATCGCTTGGCGACACGTCTTTTTTTTATACATAGCGAGTAAACGAGCAGGCGGGTCATTTGATGGTAAGTGATTACCGCCGCCCATCAACATTTGCAGCACCAGAGGAACCGCCAATGCGTTGCTGGCCCTGGCTGACTAATTTGTTAATCCGCCCTTTGAAGATCCCTATATTATAACCATTAGGGAACACAGAAGATGGAAGCTGGTTCCACAATTTGCAGGTTTCTTTTTCGGTAGGGTGGTAACTAGCCACGGCCGAAGCCTCCCACCAGACAGAGGTATGTCCTCTATATTCCAATAAAGTTGTATAAATAAAATAAATAAATATATTACCTCATCATTATCATACGTTAAATCCGATAAATGCAGTTCAACCAGATCGTGTTTTATTTCCAAAAGCCGTCCCAAGCAAGCCTCGAGCAGTCGTTTGACAATCAAGCGCTTTTGCGGCTGCAGAAGTTGGTCGTACACCGCGTCCAGTCTAGACAATAGCACTGTATATCTTATACGTAGATCAGATAACAAAGGCTCGAAAGTTGACCTTTCAGCGCTGCCAGCTTCAAAAACCGCTTCATCCGCCTGTGTAGCTTCAACTATTAGTTCTGATGTCTCGCAAATTAAGTCATTGTATGTTTTGTTTGACATTTTTTGATGTTCTTTATTCACTTAAATCTTGTAATAATAACATTTATTTTATCTTAAATTAACGAACAGCAAATACATAATAAAAACACATATATGAAAGCACTAATTCAGCACACTTTAAAATAAATTCACACTTTATAGCCACTTGTTCATAAAATATCGTTTTAATCCTCACACATTTCCCATTGTAAACATAAACTAGGGTGAAGCTGAACCACGAAATTTGCATACACGCTGCAATATAAGTTGATAAATAAACATAAACGTGGTATTAGACAAATAATCCTAAATGAAATTCCCTTAATACCCTATCTAAAAGCATAAAGAGGTGAAACACACGTTATATTTTTCAACCCACGCCAGTTTATTGCGTTTAATCTCGAAAAATATGCGCGGTTTTATCGAACAAACAAGCATCGCTAGGCTCGTTGAGGCGTGTCACCTATTCGGCCTACACTCTCTACTGCATTTACTTTTAATAATCAAAATCACATGAATCATTTTTTTATATACTACAAGTTAGCCCTAGACGGCAATCTCACCTGATCTAAGAGATGATTCAGTCTAATATGGTAGAGGATTAACCTTTGCCGACTCACTACAGAATACGCACTACATAATGCCGGAAACAGAACCATCTGGAGAAAAATCGTACGAAAGAAGGTGATCCATGCTAAGGGTCGCGACCCTCAGTAATGAGGATGACGATGCAGAAGGAAAACAGAGTACGGTTCATCTCTCATATGAGTAGGGTTTGGCCATAGTCCACCACGCTGGCCATGTGCGGATTGGCAGACTTCTCACGCCTTTCAGAACATTGTGGAGCACTCTCAGGTATGCAGGTTTGCTCACGATGTTTTCCTTCACCGTTGAAGCAAGTGATATTTTAATTGCTTAAAAGCGTACCTAACTCCGAAAAGATAGAGGTGCGTGCCCGGGATCGCACCCTCGACCTCTGATTAGGAGTCGGACGCCCTAACCACTAGGCTATAACAGCTTATGTAACTATTATGTCTAATTTTTTTTTTTTTTGAATAGTAAACTTTGTTACTTGGCTAAGTTTGTAGGCTTTTTCTTAGACCGGGGCGCGTTTGGAACCCTCATAGCTTTAGTTTTGAGTTTACGAATGTATCACCATCAAATCATTACTATGTAAAATATTGATGCGACAAAATGGCCTTTTAAAGGACTATTTGAATAAAGGTTATTTGAATTTGATTGTATTGTTATGTAAATTTATTAAAAGAAGCAAATATATTAAGCAAAAAAACGGCGTTTAGAAGCAAAACTGCAAATTGAATAGCGTAATTGTACCTTGTTATTTTTCACGAATGCTTAAACCTAGATGTGAGAATGCTAATACCAGTAAAATATAAAAAGCCCTTTCATAAATGTTTAGTATACCATTACGCGTTGATCTCAGAGTATTCTCAGTTATAATCCTGAAAACAGTGAGTTTTAATGGCCCTAATCTATATATATAAAAGCGAAAGGTCACTTACATACTAACTGATTAAACACGAGATCTCAAAAACTATTGTACGTATAAAGCTATAATTTAGCAAGTAGGTAGTCGATAGTTAAGAGATGTCAGCTAAGAAAGGATATTTGGAAATTCCACCCGAAGGGGGTAAAATGGGGGTTTGAAGTTTGTATGAAAGTCCTATGTTTTTTAATTTAGAAACACGAAAATAGGCAATTTGACATTTGACTGTAGCTTAAAACCTAAATCTCACGGGAAATCAGCAATTCTACGCAGACGAAGTCGCGGGCAACAGCTAGTATATTAAAAAGTGTTGGTCGATTGTGTACTAAACCTGTGTTGCTATCACAATGTTACAGACGGATTAACGTGTTTATTTTTTGTTGTTGTTAGTTACTACGCAACACCGTAAAATTTTCGAACAACTCCGATTAACCCACAACACAAAAGAGCGGCGCTATAAGTTTGAAGTTTGATCGCTGTGTGTCTGTCTGTAGCACCGTAGCTTTTAAATGAGTGAACCGATTTGGATGCTTTTGTTTTTTTTATAGGAAGCTAGTTTTTTGGCGATAGTTTTCAGTACAACCATTTGCCAGATATTTTGAAATTGGCTAATTTGAAAATATTCGATTTTTCATATCTTCATATTATTAGGGGTATCAAATGAAAGCCTGTACTGGAGCCTACCCCCTTTTCTCTTATAGTAGAGGAGGTATGTTCACCAATGTAAAAATCAAATATCAAAATCAAAAATAGCTTTATTCATATAAACCTATAACAGGCATCTATGAATCGTTCTTATATATCACATTTTTCATTATTTTAAATATTAGTGATGGTGATAACTATACTCGCCAACTTAAAACTAAAGCTAAGAGGGTACAAATCGCGCCCTGGTCTAGGAAAAGACTCAAAACAAACTTAGCCGGGTTTCTTTATGTTATCACCATCTCACATAATCAATAATAAATTATGGTATTCACATTTCATTCACAATTCACACCCAAGCTTTTTTATCGTTTATACGAGTATAATCGTTAATATCGTAATATGATTTTTCTATAAGCTTTCGTTTATAAAAACTTTGAAGTTATTGCAGACATCTCCAAGATATCTCTGGTATAGTAGTAATCTAAGGATGATAATAATAATACCTTATCAACAGATTGAACTCAGGTACAGACCTCGCAGTATAATTTTAACAATTACTCTATCATGGCGTCTGATAATGGCGTTGCGAATTTTAAACGAGTTGACGTACGCCATCTTGTTCGCAACTCTGTTACCGCCTTAAACATCATCTTGTTAAATTATTTCATTGGATTCCCTACCTTATTGTCTTGGCAATAAATCTTAAAATTAATTGGCATGTCGGTGATTGTTGCTCGTTGTACGCACCACTTCTTAAAGTTGTTCGAGAATATAATATCCGTTGTTAAACTTGTAAGCAATATGGAGTTATCATTAAAAGGATAGGTAGAGTTTATGATTTAAACTGCAGGTATTCCTGCGGCTTTGACCGCGAAGAGATATTATTTTTTTATCGACGATTTTGTCGACCTCCGTGGCGCAGTGTGTGAGCTGTCGCATTATAAAAGTTAGAGGTCCTGGGTTCGATTCCCAACTCGAGTCTGGTCTGGTGGGAGGCTTCGGCAGTGGCTAGTTTGCCAAGCGATTTAGCGTTCACGATGTCGCGTGGAAACCAATAAGGAGTGTGGGTTTACCCTAACAGGTTAGCCCACTAACAGGTTAGCATATTAGACTCCATCATCACTTACCATCAGATGAGATTGCCGTCAAGTCAAAAATAAATAAAATGCTAGAGCAACGAATCAAGTTTTTGGCTCGAGTTTAAAGCATAAAATGTTAGATATCTATAGTTTTTTTGCTTAATCTATAGTACCATAACGTACTGCAAAATCCAGGACTTATTTTCGGAAAGTTTTTCGATGGATAATATTATCGTACCGTCCTATATATATAAACAATACTGAGAATAATTACATATCTACAAAACAAGTAGCAAAAAGCGGCTATTTTATTAACAAAAAACTAAAATAGATATAAAGAAGTGAAGTAATTTTCTTGCGTCTCCCAGCACCGGCGGCGTTTATCGAGGCGGCTCCATGCGCAAGTATAAAATATTAACTATCCAGTGATACCTATCCATATTAATATACACAAGTATGTCCGTATGATCATTTGTTTATATATTATATATGTATATATATATATAGGATGACTACGGGGCGGGAGCGTGTCTTTGTGAATTTGGGTAGACGTGGGTATTTTCGGGCCAAGAGACCAGATACTCTTGGTAGAACAGAATTACAATTATAAGTATGGTAATTTATAAGGAGCAGACTACACGCTCCACCAAGTACGACAATGCACTACCGCGACTCGACCACCAATCCGATGAATGCAATGCGCCGTCCCGCGCCCGTGCATAACCCACTTAGTGTTGCGTAAAGAGAGGGGGGATCCCACTCACTTGTCTGTCGTACATGCCGTCATATATATACTCGAAAATAAAATAGGTACAGGGTGATTAGACAGCAGTAAACACATGTGAGCAAACAGAAAACGGTTATAGCCTAGTGGTTAGAACGACCGCCTCCTAATCAGAGGTCGTGGTTTCGGTCCTGGGCATGCACCTCTACCTTTTCGGAGTTATGTGCGTTTTATATGAGAGGATACCCGTGCTATATAGTGAGTCGGCACAGGTTAACCCGCGATCATCTTAGACTGAATCATAACTTAGATCAAGTGAGATTACCATCAAGGGCTAACGTTTAGTGTATTAAAAAAAAGATTGATAATGTGATTTTAATTATTAAGCCAGCGTGGTGGACTATGGCCAAACCCTCCTCTAGGTGAGAGGAGACCCGTGCTCTGTAGTAGTGGTGTGTAGGGTTAGGTTAGGTCAAAATCTGGTACAAAGTTATCTACTAATCTGGGACAGAGGGTACTTTATATGCCTCTGGGATTCCTAAGGTATTTACAGAAACATTTTTATGCAGTACTAATTTCTTGTTCCTATATTCGACTCAATAATCAGAACGATCTTAACGAGATTTGGCATTTTGGATTTTAGCGATATTCTCCATAGCGGAAAAACGTTTCATGCGAGTAAAGATGGGGCCACAGCTTGTAAAAAATATTAACTGTCCAGCGCCTAGCCATTCATAATAAAGCCATTATGTGAATAAATGCTAACGACTATATTTACCAGGCGTCTACGCGTCCACCATTAAGGGTTAACCATTATACATGGATGCTATTAGAGATGGAACAGACTCTCAAGTCTTTTTTTCAGGCTTGTGGTTTTTTTCGACCTCCGTGGCGCAGCGCGAACGCAATCGCATTATAAAGTTGGACGTGTCGCCAAGCGATTTAGCGTTCCAGTACGATGTCACGTAAATCCGATGTCAATCCGACACCCCAATCCTCTCGTAGTTGCGGCTTCTTTTTACTAGCCCGACCTAAGCGCTCCTCTTCGAAAGAGGAGCCCTAAACATATCCTTCACGACCTTGACGATCAGATAATTCCACAGTACATACTCGTACCACCTATCTATCACACAATCATACGCTACGCACCGTCTTCGCCGGCGAAGACGAGGTCCCCGGGGACCACGTCATCCGCACGTGGGCTCGGCCTCGGAGACGTACGGACCACTCACCGTCCGACCCCCCCCCCCCCCCCCCGTTATCCCAAACGTCGCCTAAGCTGAGGTTCGGCCTCACAGGAGGCGCCCCATAGTTAGGCAGACGTTCCCATAGTTTCCCAAGGGCTCAAAATTTCTTCTTTCTTTCCGAAGCTCGCCAAACAGCCCGGTTACGCTGTCGCAACCAATAGCACAGCTAATAGTCAGTCCGGAAAAAAAAAACATAAAACCGATAACGAGTATGGGTTTTTTACCATACCCCTAACAGCCCGCTACCATCATAGACTACATCATCACGTACTATGAGATTGCCGTCAAGGGCTAACTTGTCGTTGTGTTGAAAATAAAATAAAATATTGCAGTAATTCGATGCAATAAAATAATTAAAAATAACTATAGAGTAGGTCTCATTTACACATCTATCACATTTGTAAATCGCATACCACTCGATAATTATTAACCTCTGTTAAAAAAAATTACTGAAAAAAAAAATTGTATTACTGCAGTTTTTTTTCATATTATTTAAAAAAACCTGTTTAGTAGGTCTCATTTGTCACATTTGTAAATCGCATAACACCGGACTACTGTTAAAAGAAACTAATATAAATGAAATCGAATTCCTGCAGTATTTTTTTGTTTTCAATAAATTTTTAAGAATCCATCCAATTTTTATTTTTCCGGTTGGTTAATGGTTTTAAATTGTTGGTCTGGTAAAAGAGGTTCCTTACCATTAATATTGTCAATTTAATTTTAATTAAAATTAGAGCCCTAAAAATTATTTCTACTTGAGTAACAGCAAATAGTTGCCACAGTCCCGATAGCCATGGGATGGCCGTTTACAACTTCTCCACACTTTGAAGTCCTATTTGCCCGTTTTAGGTTTTCTTACGAAAATGGCTATCAATATTTTTGTATCAATAGTCATATCCAGTGACTTGAGCTCAACGCGCTCTCCTCAATATCAGATAGGTGCGTTGGACGCTGTTTTTGAGTAACGAGCCCCAGCTTTAATAGCTCATTGTGTTGTTATTTTGCAACTATGTAGACCTACCACGGTTTTTAATGCAAAAACGGTATCAAAAGGTTGTGTAAACACGTTTTCATTGTAGCTTGTTTTACTTGAATAGTCCGCTACTGCTTGACCATTATAATGCTTAGGGTACGAAAAAATGCAACTACCCGCAGTCAAGTGGAGATTTAGACTCACATGGAGAGGGTTCCGTTCTAAATATTTTTACCGTGGATTTTTTATTTTAATTCGGGATCAGTAACTTTATAGATAAGTGGTAATACACGAATGTAGATTATGTTAGATTGAAGCTGTGATAGCCTAGTGGTTAGGGCGTCCGCCTCCTAATGCTCTGTCTAGGTGAAATTTAATTAATTAGTGAAGAGTATTGGAATGTTAGGTTCATATCCTTTTGTCGATCTTCGAAAATGATTCCACGTTTCTGAGCATGCATTCATATTAAGTAGCTGTGATAGCCTTGTGGTTAGGACGTCCGCCTCCTAATCAGAGGTCGGGGGTTCGAACTCGGGCACGCACTTCTAACTTTCGGACTTATGAGGATTTACCTACGGAAAAAAAAACAGTCCGATCACGACGAAATTTTACATGAAGCGTGCTTTCTGTAAACAGTCAAGAAAATATTTTATCCTGTAAAAATAAACGATTGGGATTACCACAGATTTTTTATAAACCGAAAAAGACGCTGACTATAAGTATCTACAACTGTACGAGAATCCGTGACCCAGCCACCACACGACGCGTAGGAGCATCGCTGGGTTTTAGTGGGTATTCTGATTGGTACTCAGACCGCTAACGAGCCCCACATACCCCGCCAGAAGCTGAGGGGATATGTAAACGCATTTCTTAGCCTTAATAATTTTTTTTTTCTGATCTCTTGGTAATTAAGGTAGATTACGAGTATGTAAATGATCGCGTACATGATTGTACCAAAATTCAGGCTCCCACTAAAAACCAGCGCTGTGGCTTGTCGCAGCTAATGCTGAGTGGGTTGCCTTTATTTGGTCATCATTTGTGTATGTATGTATAGTATATATAGTAAGTATGGCAAATTGTGTACTTATGCATGCAAAACTGTATGGCGGAATAAAAAACTTTTTCTTTCTTTCTTATAAAAAAGAAGGTATCTACATCTACTCAAAACTAAGTCTACGACGGTTGTAAACCTAACCCAAGAAGTAGCCCAAACGAAACTCTGTGGGTATTCATTTTGTTATAATCATATCAAATTATATCATAGATAAAGTGTATCTGCATGTTGCAAGCAGTGAGTGGTACAAAATGAATCCTACGATTTCTCGAGGCCGCATCCCATCCCACCCATCTCGATGGAATGTGAACTGAACCGGTGGAATTATCTCAAATGAAGACATTATCCTGTCGGCGCGCGCGCATGATCTTGCGCCGCCATCTTGGATACGAGTTCAAACGTCGAAGTTGAAGGTCACGCGGTGAATTAATGTTCCGCGGATTTCATGCGATTATTTCCACGTGAATGTTTTATTTGTCTTGTTTATTTACTTTTGCCACGTTTATTGCATCTCTTGTTAGGTCACTAGCATTTGATTGTCTCACGTTAATTTGTCGTTAGCTTACGAGTACTAACTTACATATTCAAAGACATTACCCAATGATTCTATACAAATAAATAAAATTGGAGTTTGTAATATTGAAATAACCGTTTTTTACTACATACATATGAATATATATACGGTACATACACCAAAATAACATTTTTTAAAATTTTTGTCTGTCTGTCTGTCTGTCTGTCTGTCTGTTGGTTCGGCTAATGTCTGAAATGGCTGGACCGATTTTTACGGGACTTTTATTGGCAGGTAGCTGATGTAATAAGGAGTAACTTACGCTACTTTTATATTAGAAAAAGTCTTTTATTTTAGAAAAATAAGGTAATGTTGCAATGTCCAAGTACTGTCCAGTACCGCGCGCAGCTCACGCGCATGCCACCGCCTGTGCCATTACGTCTCGGGCGCCTCCCACAACTTTTTCCACCAATGAATCAATATCAGATTTCACTCATTCTTTGTTTTTAGAAAGGAGATACTTTAATGTTTATCTTGTAATTATTTCAAGTAATTCGGGTTAGTACCTAATCTATTGCTTTGTGATTGAAAGACAAACAAACTAACTAACTCAACGCAGACGAAGTCGCGGGCGTCAGCTAGTCTTCAATAAAGACAAGACAGGGGAATGCTTTTTCGATTGGATTTTATATGAACCCAAAACATCATTGATTTAAGCCTTTCATAATATTCGTCACTCCGTCGCTCGCAAATGTATTCAAAGTCAATAACTTAAAACGACAACCTCAACCTAGTGCTGCGTCAGTAAAACTTTCCGATCCATTATTGCAAGACCGTGAAAGCTTGTAAAAGCCGTTCGTAAAATGATCAAAAAAGCCATTAAGCATTTCGCCCGGAAGTTCAGGCACCAGAAATTCATTAATGGCCCCATTCTAAACCTCTCGAACGATCAAACTCAAGTCTTGTTTCGCAAATGCTCCGACTGTTAAGTTTTTGGATGGTTTTGGGCGCTTAGGGAATCGTTCACATTGGTATTAACTGTCCAAAAGTTTTGTTAACGGTTATTCTTAAGGGTTCCGGTACCGAGCGGTACCAACCGGACACTATTATTCAGATTTCGCTGTCCGACTTTTTTGTAGAGCTACATGCTCTATTATTAATCGTGTTTTCTTTTATTAAAATAAAAAAAAAAATGAAAAAAAAAAAGATTATTTCAAAATATTTATTTTTTAAAATTTATATAGTTGCCTACTTAATCTTTTTAATAATATATTTGAGTTATGATGTTATATTTCTTGTTTTTTTTTTTTTTAAGATTTTTAGTTTTAGGTTTATCTAAGGTTTATTTTAAGTTATATATGTATTCTTGAAATTTAATACATAAATAAAATATGGAAAATAAATGTTAAGTTTATTATAAATGTGAAATGTATGGATGTTTGGTTCTCAATCACACAAAAACGACTGAACGGATTTGGATGAAATTCGGCATGCATGTAGCCTTTGACACGGAAAAGAACATAGGCTACCTTTTAACCCGATTCCTTAAGTATTTCTCGAGGGGAAATTATAATTTGTTTACGAGGTAAGCCGCGGGCAGACAGCTTTGAAATTTGGTATGCATGTCACCTATGCTATGGAAAAGGAAACGGAGTTTATACCGATCTCTCAAGTATTTCCCGTGGGAAGATAAAAAATTGTTAACAAGGGAAGCTATTTTGGAAATAAACTTTAATTTATATTAAATAAAATTTGCTTTAACGGTGAAGTAAAAGATCGTGAGGAAACTTCTGTTTCTATAAGTCATAGCACTATAATTACTGCAGACGATTGTTTATTTATGCTGTGTCTATAGTTATCTAAATTCATCTGATTTATATCAAACTGTTTGAAGTATGACGTCATCATCAGCATCATTAAACAAAATGTTGTCACTTCTGCAATGCCTTGACGTCACGCCTGTCTGCTTGTTTTGGATTCTTCTTCTTCGAAGCCGAAGGTAGATTCTAACGAGAAATATTAGTCTTGATGACCGAGATCGACAGTTTTATATGCGCTGCTTGATTATAAAGTCAGAGGTCCTGGGTTCGATTCCCGGCTCAACCGGGCTAGTGCTTTCAACTGCGTCTAACTACCAACCTACGAAGACAAAGCCAAAGATATACCGCCAAGCTAGCATTCCGTTATGATGCTAATTAGAAACCGATTAGGATAGATTTAGATGGCAACGTATTGGTAGCTAATTGGCATATGGTACTGTATATGTTTATGGGTGACGGTGATCACTTAACATCGGATGACCCATCTGCTCGTTAAACAAAAAACTTAACACTTTCGCGTGTATGTATGGATTTCCCGGTTGGTTATTCTAGTAAAATTCTCGTGTCCGTCATTTTCTTATTCAATATTCTCCGAGCTTTAAACTTTGACGAAGCCAAAGCTGACTTCTGAGGCTTCGCCCATAATTCCTCGTGTTAATGCCCTACAAGGACTGCTGAGAGACTTTTGGCAGTTAAATTATTTTATTAGCCATTCCCTTGAAGTTATTGTTTTGTCGGGGCTGATTTATGATACACTTGAATCTCAGTTTACGATGTTTTTTTTTATTATGATGGAATCAAAATTATATATGTATAATTTTGATTCCATCATAATAAAACTTAACTTAATTTATAATAACTTTTACCCGCGGTTTCACTCGGATTGAAGCCATTGAATAAACCGCTGCAACTATAGTCAAATAGATTGGAAGTGACCGTCGGTAATACATAGCATCAGTATTACAGTACTGGTTGGTACTTCGTTACTGGAAGGATAGATTGCGTTAAAGTAGCTGGGTTTTGAGGTTTTATGACAAAACTTTTTTCATCTCTCGTAAAAAAATAGTTTTTTTTTCTTAATAAAAAGTATCCTATGTTACTTCCAATATCAAGTATATCTAATAAAATAGGAATATAGTATATTCTTCCAAGAATATGTGTACAAAGTTTCATGATGATTGGTTGAATAGTTTACGCGTGAAAGCGTAACAAATAAACCTACATTCAGTATTATGATATTCATCATCATCATTATGATCAACTCATTGCCAGCTCACTACGGAGCACGGGTCTTCTGCATAAGAAAGGTTTGGCCATAGTCCACCACGCTGGCCATTTGCGGATTGGCAGACTTCTCACGCCGTTGAGAACATTCTGGAGAACTCTCAGGCATACAGGTCACGATGTTTTCCTTCACTGTTGAAGCAAGATATTTTAATTCCTTAAAAACCCACATAACTCCGTAAAGTTAGAGGATCGAACCCCCTGACCTCTGATTAGGAGGATATGACAGCTTCAATAATATTGGTAAGGATAAATAATAAAGAGATGATTATAAAATATTCATAGCTGATTATAAAATTTTCAAAGGATCTTACGTAGGAAATTAGAAAAGCGGAAATTCGCACGACGTAGACGCCTAGAAAGAACCTCAGTACAAAAGAGATAGCAGCTGTGGTGGGGAATTAAAAAGCGGTTTTTATTTGCTCTTTTTTGTCTGAGGTGCCATCTTTGACTCAAAGCGGATGTTCCCGCTCCTTACATTGAAAGTTTTGAAAGGAAATGTCTTCTTAATGCACCTTGCGAAGATCAAAAGACTGAATTCATTTAGCGAGGCGCGATTTTATCTGAAAATTTAAGTTTTTACCCGTCACATAGGGATAACGGGAGGTACGTATGCTGTTTGTTTATTGGTTCAATTATTTTGGTTTCCCAATTAATAGTAATTTTGGCAACACTAACGGATACGGATGCTAACGGATCCACAGTCTTCCTACTTGAAGTTTAGGAAAAAGTGTCCTTGAGATATAAAAATACACTCACGAATTTGGTGCCTGTACGCTCCCCGATTTCTGATGCAATCCGGACGTTAGATTCATTCACGGTTACGGAGGCGTTCGGCACAAGCCGAGGTCCGAGTCTCATAGGAGACCTCCTTAAATGCTTCTCTCTCAGACTGAGCTTAGAGCTTGCGAAGTGTGACGCATTAATAACTCATAGGTTATCTACTACTGCTAATTCAAAACAAAAATGGGACTATTTGAGTGTATTTCCGGAAAACCCAATGTGCTTATCTGTAACTCTAATCAGTGACCAAATGTCTTGTTTACTGTAAGAAATTACACTTTGTAAGTTGTATTAAATAAGTATGATATTATTTATCCCTATGGACCCATTTTCTGTTAGATTTAGTAAGTAACGGCATATCTAAACACATACGTACTTTATTCTCGAAGATACCGATGCTTTATTCCCAAAAAATACAGCTAGGTCACACTAGATGGCAATCCACAACAAAGGTCCTATTCTATATGAAATAAACACAAAAGCAAAATAAACCTTTAACTCCTAACCCGATTTTACCTCTTTCAAAACTGGTACACATTAATTCTTTGAGCATATCCTGCTTAAAGCCGACTTTGCAACATGTGTATCGAACTTTCAGTGCTAAAGTTGACTAAAGCTTTAGTATTTTAGCTAGCGAGGCTGGAATATTCTAAAAGTAGGTAAAAGTGCTGGCACAGTTTTCAAAGAGGCTTATAATATCTTATCGACTTAAAAATTATTTGTTTGAGTTTCGTATGCCACAGAAAATGTATTTTGGCTTTGGTTGATTTTCATTAGGTTGGCAAGAACTCTATTGGAATTCGTAAATAGTCCAAGGCATAGTGCAGTGTTTTGTCACATTCTGACATTTCAAAGGAGGCCTAGAAATATAACTTTTTCGACGTTATGCTACGCTCAAAAAATTACAGAATCCAGGCTCATCGTCCAGGATCGTACGCACATGTAATGCGTAGACCTGACGATTACGTAGTGAAAAAGTGCCTTTCCATGGCTGCAGGGAAAAGGGGAAGGGGAAGACCCCAAACTTCATTGTTGAAGAATGTCCAAAAGGACCAGAAATGCCTCGGCCTCAATGATGAGGATACTCAAGTAAGATCGACGTGGCGCCGAATGATAAAAGCCGACCCTGCGTATCGGGATAAGGCGAGGCCAAAGAAGAAGAAGACGTTATGCTACGTTTATTTGCAAGTTCCAATGATTTAATATTTTTGGCATATATATACGCCATATCTTTTTTTTTTAATACACTACAAGTTCTTGTTGGCTATATCATCTGCTGATGATGCAGTCTAAGATGGTAGCGAGCTGTTAGGGGTTAAACCGCTGAGGGTAATTATGAATGGAAAACGTAATAAAGGCAAAGCATCATAAACAATGCCTTACATTTGCTGTAGTAAGCCGGCAATAGGTTGATCATGACGATGATGAATTGATTATTCTAATAACTCGAGTGCTGTGAATATGAAGAAGGCCACTCAAGTAGCAGACTCCTGCAATGTAGTGGACCGATAATGGTTAAATAATCATTATATCGAGTTTTGTTTTACTTGCTATGAATATGAAGGCCTTTCAAGTAGGAGACTCCTGCGATGTAGTAGAGCCATAATGGTACAATAATCATTTTAATGATGGTAGTGATGATGATGATATTTTTAGTGTAGATTTTTTGTAAACTGTAAGTAGTTGATCTATACGTAAACATAGCTAAAAGCAAATACCGATACGAGGAATATAATATATTAAGGAATGATAATATCGTTGTAGAATACAATACAAACTGGTTCACTACTAAGGCGAAAGTACACTGTTGATTAATATTATTCTATATCTTCATATAATATCGTTATGACTGAGAGAAGACCATACTAGAGTCGAGTACAATTTATAATTTTATTTTTACTTTTTATTCCACAACACGTTAGCCCTTGACAGCAATCTCACCTGCTTGGAAGTGATGATGCAGTCTGAAATTTATCTCTTTTATAGGTATGGTAAACCAACACTCCTAATTGGTTTCTACGCGACATCGTGCTGGAATGCTAAGTCGCTTTGCGACACGTCTTCTTCGGTAGAGTGGTAACTAGCCACGGCCGAAGTAACCCACCAGACAAGACTCGCCGGGAGTCGGATCCAGTACCTCTAATTTTACAATGAGAGCACGTGCCCCGTCACGGATGTCTTCAGATAAATGAAATGAAATAAAAAAAAAACACTTTATCATACAAAGAAAAAAAATAAAAAGAAAAAACCTGGGAAATAGATAATAAAAAGGAGCAGCTATAAAATACATTTAATAATCATCGTTTACTTATCGATATCAAAATTATAAAGAGTTTAAATTTGTCATTTCGGTTGATCCAAGTAATCTCCTGTACTACTAATTCAAAATGAAATCTATCACCAATGGAAAGCTAAATTATCAGCGAATAACATAAGCTATATTTTATCTCCATATTCCGACGGGAACGATAACTACGCAAAACCGTGCAGCTAGTTATAACGTAGTTTATAACGTTTCGAAATATCACCGAATTATATAACCTTTAACAATTCGCACTACGGTAGAACTAGCAAGCATTTAGCCGCTACGAAATCGAATCCGCCATACAATTTTATGCGTATACCGTTCCAACCACTCTGCCGGGATCCAATTTTACGGCAATGCCTGCAGTGTGCCCCGCGCTTTACCCTCCACCATCCCGTGCACAGTAACAGATGTTACCCAAGAACCCATTGTCACGGTAATATTATGTATACAGTATTCCAACTTTATACAAACGGACGAAACGCGGGCTATGCCTACGCGCCTCGATCTCGGGGTGCGCTCGGGATGCAGACAGTCGCGACTGTGCCACAATGACGAACGGACGGTGTTTTGTTTTTTTAAACAATAACCGCGCGATTTTTTCACTTAAAATTACTTCAAGTATATTTTTAATATGACGAGCAGGATATATTGTGCACTCTTTGGTTGCATTAACAATAGTTGTTTATTGTACTGTTTGTATGAATAATACCATAAAAAATAAATTTGACCGTCTGTCTGTCACTAGATAGTTGAAATTTGAACACAAAGTAAGCAAATGTTATTAAAATGCTGGAGGCGGGTAGCCCTATCGCATGTTTAGATGTCTTGCGGCTGTAGGTATTTATTTCAAAGATAAGCCCGAGTTACAATCATCATCATCATGATCAACCTATTACCGGCTCACAGCGGCCATAGTCCACCACGCTAGATGTGCGGATTGGCAGACTTCACACGTCTTTGAGAACATTATGTAGAACTCTCAGGCGTGCAGGTTTCCTCACGATGTTTTCCTTCACCGTTGAAGCAAGTGATATTTTAATTTTTAAAAACGCACATAACTCCGAAAAGTTAGCGGTGCGTGCCCGGATTCGAACAGCCGACTTCTGATTAGGAGGCTGACGCCTCACTGGGCTATCACCGCTTTTTGAGTTACAATACTGTATACATAATATTACCGTGCCCATGAACCCATTGTTGAGGACTAATAAATACAGTATATTGCCTTAACGGGCGGAAGCGGGTAAACAATATAAAATTATCGCCGCCGTACCCCGCATTTACACCTACGGATGGTTCGGTATGTAGAGGTACAAATCGAACTTGGTAATCGCGTGCCGTTTATGCACATTTGTAATTTTCGCGCCGATTGTTCCACTACCGTTGGTACAGGAATCTAAGGGAGCTTTTCCACCAGAGATATGCTATGTTACATTGCATTGCGTTTGATATAGGAAGCGCCGCCATGAGTTCTTCGCACATTGCGAGATATAAAATAACTTTTTGCGTCTACTTCCAGCGACAAACGCAGGCATACTGTAGTAGCCTGCTCGGCTTGGAGGAGTATGTCGGACTCCCCGGCGGCCAGGGTGGAGCCCAGAATACCCACTAAAACCCAGCTCCTTCGCGTCGCTTAGTTGCTGTGTCACGTTCGCACACGTTTCATCCTCAACTTAACCAGAAAATACATAAGCCATAACCCCTACAGTTTAGACCGCTACCCTCTTAGGTAAGATTGCAGGAAAGGGCTAACTTACAGTGAAATAAAAAAAAACAATTATATTTTTTAACTTGTCTGATTTTGTATGCAATCTTTTCATTACTTTATTAGTAAAAAGTGTTTGGAAAACTAAAACGAGATTCTTACTTCTCATACCTATATTTTGTAACATACTTTAGTGTTATAAGACGAATAAATGGACTACCAATATCTAGATGGTGAATGAATAGAAGCAGGCGTTACTTTGCGGAAGTCCATGATAAACAATAAACATCAAGTATAATTTGCTATATTCCGCCGACAACCGGGAGATTTGTATAATATAACACCACACAAAATCTTCCACTAGAACCTCTACGCACGTTTCGACCCGACACCGGATCATCCTCAGGAGATGTTGACTTGACAAGCGCGAAAAGTAAAGTCACTTTATACTTATAATTATACTTGCTGTTTATTGTTTATCTAGATGGTTGCTTGAACTTTGTCCACGGACAATATCTAACAAGAATTATTAATTACCTAATGAAAACTTTCATGTATACAATATGAAATAGCTAGAATCTGGGATGAAGTGATAAAATATGTATTTATATTTTATATTTTTTTTAGGTTCTGGCACCAAAAGGGGCTTATTACTAAGACTACTGTCCGTCAGTTGTTCGGTCTGTCTGCCAGCGAGCTGTATCACATTGACCGTAATAGGTAGATAGCCACTGACGAAGAACATTCTGTAATTAATTAATTTAATTAATACTCTTTATTACACACAACAAATACAAAAACAAACAAAAATAAAAAATAAAAGACAAAAACGGTGTAAGGGCGGCCTTATCACTGAAAGTGATCTCTTCCAGGCAACCGCTATTTACAGGAAACATTTTACAATATCACAGTGGTTGGTGTACAAATAAGAGCACGAATAAAGATAAACTTACATAAAATTACATACTAGGAATACACACTAATTTACATAAATAGCAATAATAATCATATATATTCAAATATTATATAAATACATACAAATATTATTAAAAAAAAAAAAAAAATTGTGTATAATATATTCAGTAAATAAGCTTAGTGCGACAAATAATAATTCTGTCTGTCTGTATTTCTCTCTCCAGTCGTTCCTTCATTACTGAAGATCGTGGACCTGGTGTCCTTACAACCTCATGCGGATTATTTGTTTCCACCGGCTTCTATCGGAGGCTAGTCTCGCCATTGTTTGAAATTTGCACTTAGTAGAGTCCCTCGAAGCGATGATAGCCTAGTGGTCAGGGCGTCCGCCTCCTAATCAGAGGTCGGTCGCCGGAAACGCACCTCTAACGTTTCGGAGTTAAGTACGTTTTAAAAAAAATAAAAAAACACTTGCTTCAACGGTGAAGGAAAACATTGTGAGGAAACCTGCACGCCTGAGAGTTATACATAATGTTCTCAAAGGCGTGTGAAGTCTGCCAATCCGCACATGGCCAGCGTGGTGGACTATGGCCAAACCCTTCTCATATTGAGAGGAGACCCGTGCTCTGTAGTGAGCCGGTAATGGGTTGATCATCATGATGATGAGAGTCCCTCAGCTGGTCTGCCCATCTGGTCGCTCACCAACCAGTCTGTATTTACGAATAAGGATATTGAATATAATGCTTCTAGAAAAATCTTACTATGATGTCAAACATTCACTGTACCACCTCTAGTACCATCGAAAGTCAGCGAGTCCATAACAATCTACCATATAAAAATAAACGTTCTGCCATAAAAGTTTTTCAATAGCTTTTAGAAAACCAACAATACAATGTGGGTACCACTGAATTCCCATTTCTTTTTCCGCTGGCTGCGATCGGACATACATGTAATTGTTTTCCGTTTCGCTGTAATTGACTTGCGGTGTATTCGACAAATGTTTTCGCGTTTAATAGCCCGAATTTGGCAGTTTTTACGAGGACGTTTCACGTTTCCCCATTGTGTTTTATCAACGAATATTACATGCCACCTATTTGGTATTGTATTCATAGAACCATACATAAATTTAGAAGTGTAGGTTTACCATACCCCTAACGGGTTAGCCCGCTACCATCTTAGACTGCATTATCACTTACCATCAGGTGAGATTGCTGTCAAGGGCTAACCTTTAGTGGATTAAAAAAAAAACCTATGGCCAAATTTTGGAAAAATAGTATCTAAAATAGTATCTCTTATTAACTTATTTTTCGAATCGAGTAGGTGCTTATGATAAATCATTGTTTTTTTAACTGTCTAATGATGGATGATAATACATTTAATTCGCGTCATGACGCGTTCCTTTCGTAGATATCACTTGACTGATTTCGAGCTCTCACAGTTCATCATCATGATGAACCCATTGTCGGCTCACTACAGAGCACGGGTCTCCTCTCAATATGAGAAGGGTTTGGCCATAGTCCACCACGCTGACCATGTGCGGATTGGTAGACTTCACACGCCTTTGAGAACATTAGGGAGAACTCTCAGGCGCGCAGATTTCTTCACGATGTTTTCCTTTACCGTTAAAGCAAGTGATATTTTAACTGCTTAAAAACTAACACATAACTCCGAAAAGTTAGAGGTGTGAGCCCGGGTTCAAACCCTCGACCTCTGATTAGGAGACTGACGTCCTAACCACTAGGCTATCACAGCTTCACATCTCCACAATAATAATGATTTTCAAACCGTCAGTCCTGTACCACGAAATGCCCACAAAATCGCCGGATCACTTCTCCAACATATATAATTCAATGTAGTTAAGTAATCCCCCCTCCGAGGTGCCAATTATGTCTTCTGTGACGACATTAAATCAGTTTATCCTTAAGTATTATTAAGGTACTTGGCGTAGATCACGGATGTTCAAAGTTCGGATAAGCTTTGTATCTGAGTGAAACTTAACTGTGTTTGTATTTCGTGTGCTACGAAATTAATCCATTGCAATAGTTAAAAATTAAATCTATCATTGTGTGAGCAAACTTTAGATTATGATTTAGGCAATTTGCGAAACAGTAAATCCGCATTATATTTGATGACCTCCGTGGCGCAGCGCGTGCGCTGTTGCATTTTAAAGTTGGAGGTCCTGGGTTCGATTCCCGGCTCGAGTCTGGTCTGGTGGGAGGTTTTGGCCGTAGCTAGTTACCACCCTACCGACAAAGACGTGACGCCAAGCGATTTAGCGTTCCGGCACGATGTCGTGTAGAATCCAATTAGGAGTGTGGGTTTACCATGCCCCTAACAGGTTAGCCCGCTACCATCTAAGACTGCGTCATCACTTACCATCAGGTGAGATTGCCGTCAAGGGCTTACTTGTAGTGGATAAAAAGAGAACATGTTTGGCGTTGATTTCTTTGAACGGTACTTATTAGCCCTTGACTAAAATCCCACGTGGTGGTAGGTTATTTTGTTGTCTAACGCCCGATGTTAATAATAAATCTACTCTTTACATAGTAGGTTAAGTTTAATAGTGCCATCCTAATAGACAGTAAGGTGCGCCCAATGTTCCTGGCGCGGCTCAATTGGAGTTAGAGGGCGTCGATAGGCCCCCGGTGGAGGGTCTGCCTCGGCGGACGTGGTTGGGTTGCGGTCGTGTGCGCGGGTGTACCCGTGGCCCAGCCACCAAGCGACGCGTAGGTGCATCGCTGGGTTTTAGTGGGTATTCTGGTCGTCAGTCTGGCCGCCGCCCCACATACCCCGTCGGAAGCGAAGCAGTCTTGTCTGCGCCGCTTCCGAGGAGATGGCTAGAAAGGGAAAGGGGAAGGGGAAGAGTAGGAAAGGGGCAGCACTACTAAATTCAATCTGCTATCTGCAGATTTTGGATTAGTTTGGTTAGTAACATCGGGTGGAAGATGGTAGCGAGCTTAGGAATCTGTTAGGGGTATGGCAGTTCTAAACGCATATCAAATCGGTTTCTACATGGGATCGCTTGGTCGGCAGAATGCAATAGCCACAACCGAAGCCTCATATCGGGTCAAACTGAGAAACCCGGGGCCTTGAACTCGAGCATTTAGCACAAATTAAAAGAGTATTTTAGTATTGTATTACTCACACAATATGAATAATATAACATCATGATCGACCCATTCTCGGCTAACTACAGAGTACGAATCTCCTCTCAATATAAGAAGGGTTTGGCCATAGTCCACCACGCTGGCCATGTACGAATGTGCATACTTCACACGCCTTTGAGAACATTATGAAGAATTCTCAGGCGTGCAGGTTTCCTCACGATGTTTTCTTTCACCGTTGAAGCGAAATTTTTATTGTTTATACTATTTATATTTAGACGACCTCCGTGGCGCAGTGCGTGCGCTGTCGCATTATAAAGTTGGAGGTCCTGGGTTCGATTCCCGGCTCGAGTCTGGTCTGGTGGGAGGCTTCGGCCGTGGCTAGTTACCACCCTACCGACAAAGACGTGTCGCCAAGCGATTTTAGCGTTCCAGCCCGATGTCGCGTAGAAACCAATTAGGAGCGTGGGATTACCATACTCCTTACAGGTTAGCCCGCTACCATCCTAGACTGCATCATCACTTACCATCAGGTGAGAAAGCCGTCAAGGGCTAACTTATCTCTATAACTTATATATAACTTATTATTAAAATAATATAACATATATAAACAGAAATATTATTATTATTACTACTATTTATTTGCTCATTCGTACATCCAGGTTATATCCTTCGGCAAGTCACCGCCACGGCCCTCTATACAACTAAAATTATCTTACAATGAGAGGGAAAATTTTGTAAATTGCACCCTAAGCACCCAGGACACCCCATTACTCTATCGCATTCGCAGGGGTGAGTTTTATCACAACCGTGGCTGTAAACGTGTTGACATAAAAGCCCTGACGCCTGAGTAGCCCTGAGCCCCCTCTATCCAATAAGAGGATCATCGGGAAAAAATCGCTGTAAAAATATGGCTAAGGAAACCCTTGGAAGGGGAAGAAATCTTACAATAGAATCTACAGCTAGACCCTCGTTTTATAATATTATGTGTACAGATATTGAATTCTTAAAGTATAAAAAAAATCGTGTAGGATTATTAGATTATCTAGCTACATAGCAAATACTATCTACAAGTACATTTTGATCATACTTTTACCAGTGACGTACAACAGGGCTGGCATAGAATAAACAGATAATAATATAAAATTAGATTTTTTTTTTATCGTGGTAAAAAGTTTCACAAAATTTTAAGTATTACTATATACCTATATACCCTTGGGGTCATTCACTTAGATAAAAAAAACTTAAATGTGGATTGTTTAAGTTTTTTTACTGATTAGATGCAGTTACAATGTTATAAGAGTAGTTTTTAACATTTTTTTATGCATAGTATTGGGGTGCCAGGTCGGGTAACCTCCACGTGTGCCCGGGTGCTGTGGGTCCCTCTTGATTCGTCCGGGGGGAAGAGCAGCATTCGAGCCGGTGCACCCTAGTAACATCGGTTAACAATTTCTTTTGTGCGAGATTGTTAGCCGATGGCCAATGACCCGACGCGGAGGGGGTCTCCGCGCGTCCCTCTGACCAAGCTGAGGGCGCAGTGGATGACCCAGGGGTGTATCACCCCGTGTGATGGAAGGCCTGTCCAGGTATGGGACTGGCAGGCGGGGGTGGGCGGCAGTCTGCTGCTGGAGGTGGGGGTGGGCGGCAGTCTGCTGCTGGAGGTGGGGGTGACGACTGAGACTGGTCGTCCCCATTGGATGTTTGCGGCCCGTCCAGGTATGAGACTGGCGGGCCGGGCCCGTCCAGGAATGGGACTGGTGGGCCAGGCTGGACGGCGAGCGTTCGCTGCGCATGCCGTCGGTGATGGAAGGTCGGGTGCGAGAGAGTGTTTCTCTTCCACCGGCGATGGAAACGGGACCGTCCATCACTCACAGTACGGTTCTCAAGTTGGCTGGTGTGCTGTTGTTCCGGCACACCTCTAACCGGCGAAACTGGGCACGTTGTGCCCAAGGAGGGTCTGCTGCGGCGGACACCCGCTGGTGGAGTTGCGGTTGTATGCGAAAGCTTTCCCGTGACTCCACCATACAGCGGTGAGTAGGAACACGTGGGGGTTTTAGTCAGTAGGAGTCTGACATAACCTCTGTGCCTCCCCGTGGCGCAGAGGTATCCATGAGGATTTACCCACGATAATAAAAAAAAAAAAAAAAAAAAATGCATAGTATTAAAAAAAATGCGCCTGGCATGTTTTTACGGCAATTATTTTATTTATGTAAATTGCCTTATAATTTTAGTAATTCGTATTGATATTTGTGTTCTGTATTTCAGTTAATAAGCAGGATAGTAAGAATATTGAATCATGAATTTTAGTAGGTTGAAACTACACGAGCGTTCAATTAATTATTTATTTATTAATACATTTTATATGTACACCACAACAAACTAAGATAGAATACAAGAAAACACTAGGTAATATCAAAATATAAAATATTAAGAGTAGATAGGTCCTATACTATTTAACATAAATAAGAAACTGGTGAAACAATGTGTCAAAATTAAAATTTGAATAATTTCATTTGTTTGTTGCTTACACTGTCACCTTTCTAATAGCTGTCTCTTACCTAACCTAAACTACGCGACAATGGTGAAGTAAAATATGCAACCGAAATTGTATTGAACTGAAAAATCACATCTGAAGATAACACAATAACACATCTACGAAGTTACTTAAGAGAATACCTATTATTGTATTATAAAACAAAGGTACGGGTATTCCATACTGAATTGCCAAAATCAATCCCCTCCCATACGTAAGGATCGGGCCCGTTCATACGTATTCGAAACATGTAATGTTTTCATTAGCTCTGATGAGGGAACCTATAACTAAGTTACGACACGCGTGGGTATCTAACCCTTTGAAATATTATATACGTGCTGTATTGATTGGAATTCAACCCTCGCGAACTGCGTAGGACGTTCGGTATATGGGGGATGACGAATTATATTAAAGATACCTTTGACTTACTGTCAATTTCAAAGCTAATGAAAATAGAATGATGAATTGGTAGCTTTTGTTTTTAAAGCTGTGATAGCCTAGTAAGCTGTGATAGCCTAGTAAGCTGTGATAGCCTAGTGGTTAGGACGTCAGCCTCCTAATCAGAGGTCGGCGGTTCGAATCCGGGCACGCACCTCTAACTTTTCGGAGTTATGTGCGTTTTTAAACAATTAAAATATCACTTGCTTCAACGGTGAAGGAAAACATCGCGAGGAAACCTGCACGCCTAAGAGTTCTCCATAATGTTGTCAAAGGCGTGTGAAGTCTGCCAATCCGCACATGGCCAGCGTGGTGGACTATGGCCACACCCTTCTCATATTGAAAGGAGACCCGTGCTCTGTAGTGAGCCGGTAATGGGTTGATCATGATGTTTTTAACGAATGTATAATTATCAACATCACAGCACTTTTTTTTTATACACTACAAGTTAGCCCTTGACGGCAATCTCACCTGATGTTAAAGGATGATGCAGTCTAGGATGGTAGCGGTCTAACCAGGGGTATGGTAAACCTATACTCCTAATTGGTTTCTTCGCGACATAGTGAAGATATCCTATCAGTTTACACAAACCAAAGATATCGAATTATCCCAAAGCCTAAGTAAACACGTACAACTTATGCCAAATATCTATGTCGCACAACTAATAATAGTAATCAAAGATTCCCTTTGTCCCTAACCCTTCCTCCTTTAATGTATCGGGTAGCAAAATATTGTCCTCCCTGAATATTAACGGTCTACCCTCTATTTAGTGGCCTCTAAATTATTCAGTCTATATTGACCGCTTGTATTTTAATACAGATGACATTTCACGACGTCTTCTATCCCATAATGTTTGATGAATTATTAGTATTGTTCCGAGCTAGTGTTCAGAGATTGGAATTTATAAACAGTTGTTTGAATTTGCTGCCTTTATTTTCACAAATAATTTGACTTTAAAGCAGTTAAAAACGTATAGTGTTTCACCAATTCAAAAGAAGCACTATCAAATGTAAGAAGGTGTGATAGCCTAGTAAGAAGCTGTGATAGCCTACTAGTTAGGACGTCCGCCTCCTAATAAGAGCTGGGGGGTTCGATCTCAGGCACGCACATAACTCCGAACACATAACATAAGTTCCATTTATCGGAGTTATGTGCGTTTTTAGCAATTCAAATATCACTTGCTTCAACGGTGAAGGAAAATATCGTGAGGAACCCTGCACGCCTGAGAGTTCTCCATAATGTTCTCAATGGCGTGTGAAGTCTGCCAATCCGCACATTTCCAGCGTGGTGGACTATGGCCAAACACTTGTCATATTGAGAGGAGACCCGTGCTCTGTAGTGAGAACCTCCTTACCGACAAAGACGTGTCGCCAAGCGATTTAGCGTTCCGGCATGATGGCTCGTAGAAACCAGTTAGGAGTGTCGGTTTACGATGCCCCTAACTGCCCGTTACCATCTAAGACTGCATCATCACTTACCATCAGGTGAGATTGCCGTCAAGGGCTTACTTGTAGTGGATAGAAAAAACCGGCAATGGGTTGATCATAATGATGATGATGATGATATTAAAGTTGCTATATTTTACGATCGCTTTTATTAGGTGCATTGAAAATGTGCATACACTTCTCCAGACGCGCTCTAAAAAAGGACAGATCCGGAGAAACCCGAATGGTTGGCAACCCTATTTGATAGCATATACTTGATATGTTGATTAATCTGGCATACAATATGAAATACTTGCGTGTAATATTGTGGTCTGCAGGTTGAATTTACCTCTGTTTGGATGCCGAATCCGTAAACACCACTAATATTATGTTATCAATTTATGGTTAACCATTTTAGATGTTTTGGTGTTTAGATTACGTTATGCTTGGGTCTGAAGCTGTCATAGCCTAGTGGTTAGGGCGTCAGCCTCTTAATCAGAGGTCGGCGGTTCGAATCCGGGCACCTCTAACTTTTCGGAGTTGTGTGCGTTTTTAAGTAATTAAAATATCACTTGCTTCAACGGTGAAGGAAAACATCGTGAGGAAACGTGCACGCCTGAGAGTTTCCCATAATGTTCTCAAGGGCGTGTGAAGTCTGCCGCACATGGCCAGCGTGGTGGACTATTGGCCAAACCCTTCTCATATTGAGAAGAGACCCCTGCTCTGTAGTGAGCCGAGAATGACTTGATCATGATGATGATGATGATGCTAATTGGATCGGTAATTATTATGACATAATTATTATTTTCTTGACTTGGTAGTAGAATAAAAGACATGTTTAATTTAGATACGGAGATCGTCAAAAATGTAGCCTGTTAAAAGGGGTTTTAGAGAAAGGCAGCAAGTTTGTTTAATGTGATAGTAATTGCTGCGTCGGAAGACTTTCTCCGCAGCACGGGGTCCGCGCCACCCTCGGCAAGGGTAAGGCGAGAATAATGTGAGGTAATCGAGTTAAGCTTACGTCATGTCGTCAATGGGCGCTGATTGAGCTCAATAACGATGTTACCGTCGGAGACTGATGAACTTTGCCGTGACGTGGGGTCCTAGCGAAGAGTGGAAGCGGGATAGGGTTGTCTTCTATGTCTATAAAAGGGTTAAAGTTGAAGTTAAGTTACACAATAGCTTATTAGCTAATGAGACCTTCGTAGCTTAGTTTTAAGTACACGAATGTTATCTGCACTAACTCACTACTACGATTATCTAATATAAAATTATCGCATAAAAAATTGCTTAGAAACGTTTATATCAATAAAGTTTTTATTTGATCGATATTTGATTAGATTGAATCAAAAACTATCGCAGATGCACAATAAGTTGAAAAATATTCTATTACTGTTAATAACGGTATAAATAAATAAATAGAGCGTGTTATTCGCGTAAATATGGTTAAACTGAAACTGAAATAACACCGCTATTTCCTTATTACAATTAAACTTATAGTTCTTCTTTAACGTCTAGCTGTTCAAGTGGACCTTATTGGATAACCTACAGCTACCGGCTTGAACCATGAAAGACGCTGTTATTTAAGCTCCTATAACATCTGCTGCGAAATGCGAACAAATTAGGTTACGGGGAGAAATTTTATAATTTATAATATTATGTGTAAACTTGGATTAAAATCTCTTTGGGTCTGTTTTCTGGATAAAACTATCCAGAAATGACGTAATAAATTGGTTGGTTGGTATTGGTTGTTTCCAGCTATTTTTTAAATTAAATGCGCAAAATACTTTTCCTGACCTTATAAAAATATATAGAAGCGGTGATAGCCTAGTGGTTAGGGCGTCAGCCTCCTAATCAGAGGTCGGCGGTTCGAATCCGGGCACGCACCACTAACTTTTCAGAGTTATGTGCGTTTAAAAAAAAAAAAAAAAGGAAAACATCGTGAGGAAACCTGTACGCCTGAGAGTTCTCCATAATGTTCTCAAAGGCGTGTGAAGTCTGCCAATCCGCACATGGCCAGCGTGGTGGACTATGGCCAAACCCTTCTCATATGGAGAGGAGACCCGTGCTCTGTAGTGAGCCGTTAATGGGTTGTTCATGATGATGATGATGATGATAAAAATATATAATACGTGTCGAAATTTAACAAACGTTCAATCGCTTATCCACTGTAACTTTAGCCAAACGCCGTCACAGCTAGTGGATCAAACGACACCGTCTGGAAAGTACGGACAAAGGTGAATTTGTCAGGTAGTCAAACTACGAGGGGTAGCGCGAGTGATTTTCTTATATTATATCCTATACGCTATGCTAATGTTTGCTAAAATGTTCTTGTCTCGTTTTAGTTCGTTGCCGTATATCTACGATAACCTTTTAAGTTTAGATGGAACTATGAAGAGGCCTGAAGCGGTGATAGCCTAGTGATTAGGACGTCCGCCTCTTAATCAGAGGTCAGGGGTTCGAACCCGGGCAAGTACCTCTAACTTTTGAGAGTTATGTGAGTTTTTAAGCAATTAAAATATCACTTGTTTCAACGGTGAAGGAAAACATCATTAGGAAACCTGCACGCCTGAGAGTTCACCATAATGTTCTCAAAGGTTGAAGTCTGCCAATCCGCACACGGCCAGCGTGGTGGACTATGGCCAAACCCTTCTCATATTGAGAGGAGACCCGTGCTCTGTAGTGAGCCGATAAGGGATTGATCATGATGATGAAGAGGCCTGGTGGGAGGCTTCGGCCGTGGCTAGTTACCACCCTACCGCCTATAAACGTGTCGCCAAGCGATTTAGCGTTCCGGCACGATGTCGCATAGAAACCAATTAGGAGCGTGGGTGTACTCTACTAACAGGTTAGCCCGATTTCATCCTAGACAGCATCATCACTTACCACCAGGTGAGATAGCCGTCAAGGGCTAACTTGTAGTATATAAACTCTAATGCGCAAATAATGAAGAGAAAACAAGAAAAAACCCGGCTAGGTTTGTTGTGGGCTTCTTTTTACATCTGGACGCGATTGGAACCTTTTTAGCTTTAAGTTGGCGAGTGTAGTTATCACCATCACTTCACGAATAAAAATAATCAAAAATTCGATATGAACGATCATAGATGCCTGTTTTACATGAATAAATTTATTTTGATTTGATTTGATTTATACTGCAATACACCAACTTAAAACTAAGAAATCCACCTCACTGGCCATGTGCGGATAGGCAGACTTCACATGCTCTTTGAGACCTTTATGGGGCAGTCTCAGACATGTTTCCTCACGATGTTTTACTTCACTGTTGAAGCAAGTTGTATTTGAATTGTTTAAAAACACACATAGCTCCGAAGAGTTAGAGGTCCGTTTGCCCGGAATTGAGCCCCCGATCTCTGATTGGGAGGCGCACGCCCTCACCACTAGGCACTAGACACACATCACTAGGCTTTCTCAGCTCATCATCATGATCAATCAAAACTATCTATGTTTCTGGCTTATCTATCTATAATGATTTTTTACTAAATATGTGTGTCTGGTTGTATGTTTATTTGTTTTTATGTTCAAGTCAAAATCAATTATGACAGAGGTGTATCAAATCAATTCGCTGGTAAAGTGAGTAACTCTGTTGTCTTATAAGTGGGAGATTTGGGAATAGTAAATTTCTGAAATTGCTTGCAAAACCTGTAAGCTAAATATTCACTGTTGTTACATTTACTTAAGTGGTTATGTAAAAATGTATTATTTATTTATTTATTATTAATATAAGAGAAATATAATTAGTTATACAATAAAGGCACCAAAAAACCAAATAGGTTTGTCCTCGGCGCTAATCTGTAATTTAACAGCTTAAAACTAGAGAAACTGAGTAAGTATATTAGGCATGAAAAGAACATTTCCTAACTGAGTTAGACGGTCGACACTAATATGTCAACTGTCCAACTCAGCCAAAAAATATTCTTTTAATTTCTGTTTAACATTAGATGTGGTTTTCCGTTATTATTAAATAAATAAATAATATTAATTTATTTTGTTGTCGAATGAAGTTCTTTTGTTGAAGAAATGTCTGTTGACGAAGCGTTTTTTGGGTTAATCGATAATATTGTGTCATCGCTTTGGAATGTTTCCTTCAAATAAAATCATTTGATTACATTCCAATATGCGGGCTTAAACGATCCTTTATTCTCTATTGTAACATTGTTACCCAGTAAATATTTTGGATATCGAACCCAGAATCTTGTGTAGTTAGTTGAAAATGCTGACCATTCGAGTATATAGACCAATTACTTTGTGCATATACTATATAGTCACATAGGGATAGTAACTGGGAGTGAGGAACTGCAATAAAATCGAGCTTATAACTCAAACAGACAGTTCTCGTTAAAAACTCATTCACTGTACAATATCTTAGCGGCAGCAGGGTATTGGGGTTACAATTAATTTCAGGGTGGTTTGCGGTCGCCTCCAGACGTGGTTCGCCGGGTAGGCTCCACTTTGATTCTTAGCTGCAATAGAATCGGACCCATCAGTAATTTCTTTGATACATTCGCATGAAACGAAAGTTCTTTCGACATTATTGATTCAACACATTTTAGCTTTGCTTTACCGGATAGCCGGGGCGAGAATGATTACACTTTTAGGATAGTTCAAAAAATTTAAAGATTTTTCATTCATTTCACTATAACTAGCAATCCTAACATGGTTTTTTTTTTATTTTATTTTTTATTTACTACAAGTTAGCCCTTGACGGCAATCTCACCTGGTGGTAAGTGATGATGCTGTCTAGGATGGAAGCGGGCTAACCTGTTAGTAGTATGGTAAACCCACGCTCCTAATTGGTTTCTACGCGACATCGTGCCGGAACGCTAAATCGCTTGGCGACACGTCTTTGTCGGAAGCCTCGGCCGAAGCCTCCCACCAGACCAGACTCGAGCCGGGAATCGAACCCAGGACCTCCAACTTTACAATGCGACAGCGCACGCACTGCGCCACGGAGGTCGTCAAAAAATATATAATTAAGAGTATCGATATATATACGAAGTTTGCTGTTATTGAAATTAAAATGAGTGAATATATAAGTCATAGTGTTCATACAAAGTTGTGACATAAGGAAAAAGGGTTCTTTATACCACAGTTTGAAGGAAAGCTTAAACATTCCAAACGGAATAACTAATGATTTCAAATGCTTTACATTATCCCTATTCTTTCTTATTATTTTTTTCTTGCCATCACCTCGCTACCCACACCTTACCACCCATATCCTCCTTTACACAATCCATCCATCTCTTCTTTGGTCTTCCTCTACTTCTTTGCCCTTCCACGTATATAACATTCTTTTGGTGACATTACTTTCTTCCCTCCGCATTATATGACCATACCATGCTAGCCTATTATTCCTATAGAAAGTTATTAAGCACGACGTCAAATATTGCAAAATCGAAACTGTTGCAACTCTGTCTTGATACCGTTGATTTTCTAGAAAGTTCTCAAGAGTTTTTGGAACGAAGTTCCTTATCGCGCGTTGTGAAAGGGGGCTAGACGGAAAAAATTCTTACGAAAAGTTGTCACGACACTTTTTGCTATTGTAAGCTGTGCGGCGTCGCATGTTTCTCTGTCTGTCTCTCTCTCTCTCTCTTATAAAAAGCAAGCCAGATATTTTCATTTCTATTTCGCATTGAACAGTGTGGTGTCGCGACGATTATTTTTGTTGAGTGTATACAGGTTTTTTGTAAATAATAAATAATAAAATATAATAATAACAATGAATCCTGACAGTGTTTCTGCACAAGTTCCGGATATTGCTGATGGAGTACAAAATTGAGCCTACTGATACTAAGTTTATATAACATTATATTTGTTAATAATAAAAAAAAATATTATTATAACTTAAATAAAATAAAATTTTATTACAATTCCTTCACTAATTCATCGAAAGGAACTTCGTTCCATCCGGGTGTCCCTTGACACCTCTCAAGTTTTTTTTTAGCTCATTACTATTCTAAAGAGTAGAGAGTTCCTGAGCTACCAAGCAACTTTCGAAAAGTTTTAGGCAGCCTTCAGTCGATAGGAAAAATGTCCAAGAACTGCAGCAACGAATAGATTAAGTACAGTTCGTCGACAGTTTGTAATAGTTTAAGTTTTGCTTTCTATCGGAAATGGTAGCAGTAGAAGTAATGAATAGACTGCGAGTCGACGACAGTTTTTGGCACGTTCACCTAGCCTAGGTACTCACTGCGCAATATATTTGAAAGCTTCTCTAAAAAATTATTGAAACGTTTAAGACTTATAAGTTTGTATGATACGTTTCGCTTTATCCATCATCATCATGATCAACCCATTGCCGGCTCACTACAGAGCACGGGTCTACTCTCAATGTGAGAAGTCCACCACGCTGGCCTTGTGCAGATTGGCAGACTTCAAACGCCTTTAAGAACATTATGGAGAACTCTCAGGCGTGCAGGTTTCCTCACGATGTTTTCCTTCACCGTTGAAGCAAGTGATATTTTAATTGCTTAAAAACGCACATAACTCATAAGTAAGAGGTGCGTGCCCGGGCTCGAACCCCCGACATCTGATTAGGAGGCTGACGTCCTAACCACTAGGCTATCACAGCTTGCCTTCGTAATTAGTTTTAATTTTTTTGTGTATTGTAAGTTAATTATTATGCATGCTGTAGCTCTCCGTTGAATTAGATGTGTTTCTAGCACCTAAGGTTATTCAAATGTACATATTTTTACATATGATTCTGAATAAATACTATAAATAATGAATGAATGAATAAATTCACATTTTAGAAAAATTCACACTACAAAAAGAAGCAATTTAAAGAGAGTAATAGAACCCGGATTTTCGACTTTAAAATCACCACCGCGTTACATATGATTCTGAATAAATAACAAAATGAATGAATGAATAAATTCACATTACAGAAAAATTCACACTACAGAAAGAAGCAATTTAAAGAGAGTAATAGAACCCGGATTTTCGACTTTAAAATCACCACCGCGTTACATATGATTCTGAATAAATAACTAAATGAATGAATGAATAAATTCACATTATAGAAAAATTCACACTACAGAAAGAAGCAAGAGAAGAGAGTAATATAACCCGGATTTTCGACTTTAAAATCACCACCGCGAATAACATAAGATCCAATACGAACAGACCCCATAAGCGGAGACACAAATGTGTAGGTCCAATACAAATGGAGAATCGACCGCACCGATCAATTATAAAACAAAATTGGTTCTCGTTCTTGCCGGTCCATATTGAATGAACACTCTTGTACCAATGGCTTGATTTAAATCAGATTTTGTATGAATTTAAATCCTTATGGAACGTTAATTGAAATATCTAACATAAGGCGCATCTGTAGTCTCACACCGCTTTTGTGTTTTTTAAATGCAGTAACAATTTTTTTTTCCGCATAGCGATCTCTTCCAGGCAACCAATCACAGTGAAGACACCCAGTTACAGGAAGGAGGTACACGAGTTACACGAGATTTTTTTTATATATTCATTGTCTTTCTTTCTCTTATTCTTTCTATATTTTTTTTTTGGTTACAGTATTTTTTATTTATTTTTTTCTTCTCATTGAGGAGAAAATCCCTACGGACTTCTGCCTGGCAGCAAGGCGTGTCCATGCTTATCTATACGTATCTAACTATAAATCAAATCTGCTGCTTTTCTGCTTTTGCTAACACATTACCTAAGCTTACCTGACTGCGTATATTTTTTATGTGTGTCTGTTTATGTAGGGCTCCCCGGCGGCCAAACTGGCGACCAGAATACCCACTAAAACCCAGCGATGCTCCTTCGCGTCGCCTGGTGGCTGGGTCACGGGAACACTTTTGCACTCGACCGCAACCCAAGTTATAAATATAAATAATAAAACACAAGACAGATTTTATGGAAGTACAGTAATTTGCGAGTAGGATTTTTGCTGCTAATTTTTGTTTTTATACATTTGGCAAAGTAGCAGATGGTTCATCTGATGTTAAGTGATTACCGTCTTTTAACATTTGCAGCACCTGAGACACCACCGATGTATTGCCCACTTAAGCCATTCTCCTTATTGTTTTCTACTCGGAACACTAAATCACTGGGCGGTATGTCTTTGTCAGTAACGCAGATTCCTACTCGACCCTTTTCGAGCTGGGAATCGAACCCAGAACCTTCCACTATAAAATCTGACAGCGCACGTGCCTCGCCACGGACGTCTCAAAATGAGGCTTATCACACCCTGTATTAAAACTAATGGCGGATAATATCAAAGATACCTAAGAAAGGCAAAAATAAATAATTGGTAAATCACAACTTCTTTATACATATTTTGACAGCTGTCATAAATAACTCAAATACCATTTATTTTAAATAAATTTAATTTTGACTATTATTGACTAATTGAATTATAATATATTGTTATTATTTTTATTTATTTTGTTTCTTGAATTGTTAATATTAGAATATAATGTACATGAAAAATTAAAGTGTTTGCAATGCCCTGACCGGGTTTCATGTATGTAAAATATGAAAGCAAATAAATAAATAACTGTGATGAGAATTAAACTATTTGAATTTATTATATTGTATTATATTGAATTTGAATGGCAAAGAAAATATATTTTCACATTCAACCTAAGCCGCAGTTAATGTCTCGGTAGTTCAATAAATAAACTGTAAAGTCTAACTACTAATCTACACTCGGTATAAAGAAAATGTTTTATAGTTTTATGCTAGAGTTTTATTACCTAGCTTTAATGTGTATAACCGTAAATCCTTTACGCTGCCTTTGTAGCACCTTTGCAGTATTCCGAAGTTTTAATAACTTTGTGAATTTAAATTATCATTAAGGTAATAGGTATTATAGTGTGATAGAAAATTTTAAGGTTTCTTTGTTGCTGTATTTTATCACATATTATTTGTAATAGTACACCCTAACCCTGCTTGTATATATCTTATATCCTGGTCTGTAGGTTGCCTGGCAGAGATCGCTCTTTAGCGATAAGGCCGCCTATTGTACCTTCTTTCTTTGTGTTTTTTTTTACTGCCTTGTATTTCTTCTTTTGTCGATCGACCAGTCGATCGATCAGTCGATCGATCAGTCGATCGACCAGTCGATGGATCAGTCGATCGATCAGTTGATGGATCAGTCGATGGATCAGTCAATCGACCAGTCGATGGATCAGTCGATCGATCAGTGGATGGATCAATCGATCGATCAGTCGATCGACCAGTCGATGGATCAGTCGATCGATCAGTTGATGGATCAGTCGATGGATCAGTCAATCGACCAGTCGACGGATCAGTCGATCGATCAGTCGATCGATCAGTCGATGGATCAGTCGATCGATCAGTCGATGGATCAGTCGATCGATCAGTTGATCGATTGGTCGATCGATCAGTCCATCGTTCAGTCTATCGATTAGTCGATCGATGAGTCGATCGATCAGTCGATTGATCAGTCGATGGATCATTCGATCGATCAGTCGATCGACCAGTCGATGGATCAGTCGATCGATCAGTTGATGGATCAGTCGATGGATCAGTCAATCGACCAGTCGATGGATCAGTCGATCGATCAGTGGATGGATCAATCGATCGATCAGTCGATCGACCAGTCGATGGATCAGTCGATCGATCAGTTGATGGATCAGTCGATGGATCAGTCAATCGACCAGTCGACGGATCAGTCGATCGATCAGTCGATCGATCAGTCGATCGATCAGTCGATCGATCAGTCGATGGATCAGTCGATCGATCAGTCGATGGATCAGTCGATCGATCAGTTGATCGATTGGTCGATCGATCAGTCCATCGTTCAGTCTATCGATTAGTCGATCGATGAGTCGATCGATCAGTCGATTGATCAGTCGATGGATCATTCGATCGATCAGTCGATCAGTCAGTCGATTGATCAGTCGATCGACCAGTATAAAAAGCATACGTGATAACCGCTGTTCCACGACAACTGTAATGACAGTGTCGAACTATCTATATATATCTAGTGGGGGGTATTAGGTTATTTTCGTTACGGAATTTCTGGATTCGGTCTCCACGCTCCAGGCCCGCGATAGAAGCTATGCAAAAGCATAAATAGTTGAAGACAAAAAGCTCATCTTGGCAAATCCATTAGCTGTGCTAACCCTATTCGTTGGGTCAGCGTAACCGGGCTGTGCCATAGCCTTAAAACGCTACCCCAGTACCATCTTACACTGCAACATCACATACCACTAGGTGAGATTGCAGTCAAGGTAAGCCCTTGTGTACATCGTATTTTTTGTACAAAAAATACAACATTGATTATCTAAAACGTGGATAATTAAAGTATATTTAAAGTAAAGGCTGTTAAAAAAACTGAGCTTCGAAACTATTAATCTCTTCATTATATCCAGCAGACGACCCGAGAGCTCCTTCACCTAAGAGCCGCGGGAGCGGCGTTGAGATATACACCTGTTTGGTTCAATTTACACTTAATTATACCAAGCTAAGATCATTAATGTACTAGATATGTTATTGTGAACACAACCAGAACTTCATTGGACAACTACATCTTAGGTTTTTAAATTGGGACTGAAGGAGCACTGTTTTTAATCTACATATCTTTTTTCCTTTTATATATTCTATACACTCGTAGTCAACTTTATTTGGTATAATGATGGTTTCATCATGATCAACCCATTGCCGGCTCACTACAGAGCACGGGTCTCCTCTCAATATGAGAAGGGTTTGGCCATAGTCCACCACGCTGGCCATGTGCGGATTGGTAGACTTCACACACCTTTGAGAACATCATGGAGAATTCTCAGGCGTGCAGGTTTCCTCACGATGTTTTCCTTCACCGTTGAAGTGATATTTTAAAAAAAAAGCACATAACTCCGGAAAGTTAGAGGTGCGTGCCCGGATTTGAACCGCCGACCTCTGATTAGGAGGCTGACGCCCTAACAACTAGGCAATCGATAGTAGATATATAGAAGTTTATATAAAAGGAGTGGAATGATGGTTTAGTATATATTATTTATAGCTTACATATTTATATTGAAATGTGTATTCTTATGTAGTCATATTTTTATCTAACAGATTATTAATTGCTCTCACATTGGTTTTCTGACTACAGAACTAACTTCAAGACTGATATCATTATATTTTTATCGCATATCTAGTCTATTATTGATCGAAGATACCAACGTTATAATTAACCACAAATTTTAAGAGGTGTTCAAGTCGTGCCGTCTTAAATTAACTTGTACGTGAGATGGTTCAAGAGTAGATTGCTTTAGATCTAATCGTTAGGTTGCTGAGCCTGGAGTAGAGTATTACGAGTAAAAAAACCTCCTTATTTAAAATAAAAGAACATAAATATTTAACTAAAATTACCCAACCTCGTTTCAAAAAAATGTTTCAGCCGAGGTGTATAAGGCTGAGGTTCCAAATGTCCATCTACCAGTTTTATTGAACACAAGGATGGTAGATCTTCAGTTGTTAAAAGTAGCTAAAAGGAGTCCCTGAACACAAACGGGAACAAAATTATCCAGAGAAGCTTCAACTAACGGGATATTTTGATATTTTCTGTTTGATATTGCAAACACTTTTAAGATTCCAAATTTATTTATTGGCTTTAGTTTATCTCGCGAGTGTGAAACAAGCTGGAACTGCCGTTTTTATTATTTTTGTATACATATATTTTTTATTATTCATCATGATCTACCCATTACTGGCTCACTACAGAGCACAGGGCTCCTGTCAATATGAGAAGGGTTTGGCTATAGTTCACCACGCTGGCTATGTGCGGATTGGCAGACTTCACACGCCTTTGAAAACATTATGGAGAACTTTCAGGCGTGCTGGTTTCTCCAAAAAATCGTCATAATATATGAATATTTACTAATAGAACTTCAGTTATGTATACCTATGTAAAAGAATCCCCATTCTATGATGCTTGTTTATCTGTGGTTTCTACGTGGAAAAAGAGCGTTATGGATTGTACGAGTGAAAACTTTAAAAAGTAGTAAAAGGTTTAAATACACCCTATTGTGGCAGTGAAATACCAGCTCAATTTGTTGTTTTTCTTTTAAGAACAACATTTTTTTTTTCGGACAGTCTATTAGCTGTACAAACCCTATTGGTTGCCACAGCGTAACCGGGCTGTTTGGCAAGCTTCGGAAAGAAGCTCTGCCAGAAGAAATTTTGAGCCCTAGGGCTCGAAGAAACTAAGGGAACGACTGCCTAAGGGCGCCTCATTTGAGGCCGAACCTCGGCTTAGGCGACGTTTAGGATAACGGGGGGGTCGGACGGTATAACGGGGGGGTCAGACGGTAAAGACAGGTAAGAACAACACAAATTAGTTCGAGGTAGACACATTATACCGATATCAAACACAAACGAGTTAAGTAGCACTAAAAGCTGAATACAGCTGGAAGTGTTTTATTTTCGCTCCACTTTTTGAAAACTGTCGCTCCTAATTTCGCCCGTCCGAGCAACGTTAAATGCGCGTCATTTCCAAGTGCCTTTGAAAAGTGATGGTAAAACCATTTTAAGTCCCTTTCGCCGATAAAAGCCTTTGTCAACTCGCTTAAACGTCCATTGGCGTTTGTGAGAATTTTTATTATCATTCTACGCGATTAAATTAATATTTATTTATAAAATAACTAAGAAATACTTAGGATTCATCATCATCACGATCAACCTTGTTGGCTCACTACAGAGCACAGGTCTCTTCTCAGTATGAGAAGGCTCTGGTCAAAGTCCACCACGCTGGCCATGTGCGGATTGGCAGACTTCACACGCTTTTATAGAACTCCCTAGCATTTAAGCAAGCAAGCAAGCAGGTGAAGTTTATTTTTTAACTAGCTGATGTTCGCGACTTCGTCTGCGTTGAGTTAGTATGTAAGAAAGTGTGCTTATTTGCCTTCCAATCACGAAGCAATGAATTACTAAACCAACGACCTTGAAATAATTACAGGATAAACATTAAAGTATTTTCTTTCTAACAAAAAAAAAAGAATGATTGAAATCGGAGTACGCGTTAATGAATTAAAACTAAATACATATTTTAGAAGCTGTGATAGCCTAATGATTGGGCGTCAGCCTCCCAATCAGAGGTCAGCGGTTCGAATCCGGGCACGCACCTCTAACTTTTCGGAGTTATGTGCGTTTTTAAGCAATTAAAATATCACTTGCTTCAACGGTGAAGGAAAACATCGTGAGAAAACCTGCACGCCTGAGAGTTCTCCATAATGTTCTCTTGCCAAACCCTTGTCATATTGAGAGGAGACCCGTGCTCTGTAGTGAGCCGACAATGGGTTGATCATAATGACATATATTGACTTTCATCCCCTCTCCCAAGGGAACTGTGCTGAATTCCGAGATAAAAACTATCCTTTATGTTGAACCGGAGTATCAGCTACTCCTATACCAAATTTCATTCAAATCCATCCATCTGTTTTTTTCGCCGAAACTCGGCGTGAAGCGCGGCCAAGATGCAGACAGACAGACAGAAAATTGATGTTAAATATCCATTAAAAAATCTTCAAAATCAAATACAAAAGTTACCAATCCGTATAATCGAAATGAAATTAAAATAAACATCATTGTTCAACAAACACAATAGAAATAATCAAACAAGAACTAAAATAACAAATGTTTTACAAATAGATACAATAGCTAAGAAGAGATCTCGGCCAGACAAACATAACGTAATGGCATTGATAGATACATATTAATACATGTCTAGCTGTAATCGTTTTATTCAATTAGCAGATAAACATTACAGTGAAGTTATTCCCATTAATCCATCAAATTAATTGAATCCAACCAAACATTAGTGGAATTACTTTGGAAACTTCCAATTGTAACAATACAACAAGGTCCCCAGGTGAGTCCGGTGGAATATTGCGAGGCAATACCTGAAAATACTTTCAATTGTACATTGAGGCGCTCCGATAAGGAGCTTAAAGTCTATTATTTAAGGATTTCGTCCTATTTCATTTTAATGGACTGCAAGTGAATGAGTGGCTCTTTGTACTGCACCTTCGTGGGAACGGAACGGAAATCTGTCGGGGAGGTTATATTTACTTTACGGGAGAATGCTTTGTTACAGATTTAAGTCAGTGCAATGGTAAGTAATTGTTTTTGTAACAATACGATTCGCCCATTCTTATTTCTCTCTCTCTCTTTAGTATTTCTTTATTCTTGTGATAGCTTACTGTAGGACGTCCGCCTCCTAATCAGAGGTTGGGGATTTGAACCCGGGCAACTACCTATAATTTTTTGGAGTTATGTGCGTTTTTAAGCAATTAAAATATCACTCGCTTCAACGGTGAAGGAAAACATCGTGAGGAAACCTGCACACCTGAGAGTTCTCCGTAATGTTCTCAAAGTAGTGTAAAAGTCTACCAATCCACACATGGCCAGCGTGGCGGACCGAAATTCAAATAATACCTTTTACAAGCATCTATGAATCGTTCATATATATCACATTTTTCATTATTTCTATTCGTGAAGTGATGGTGATAACTACACTCGACAACTTAAAACTAAAGCTAAGAGGGTTCAAATCGCGCGCAGGTATATGAAGAAACTCACAACAAACTTAGCCGGGTTTTTTTTATCACCATCTCACATAATCAATAATAAATTATAGTACCCATGGAAATAGAGCAATTCACGCCCAAGCTTTTTTATTGTTTATAATATAATCATTAATATCGTATTATAATTTTTCTGTAAGCTTTCTTTTTATAAAACTTTTGAACTTATTGATGGACATCACCAAGATATCAATATATAGTTATCACCATCACCTCACGAATTAAAATAATATTAAATGTGCTATATATGACCGCTTAATAGATGCCTGTAATAGGTTTACATGTATAAAGCGATTGTGAATTTTGGAATTTGATGTTAACTGATGCATTCATATGTGATAGCGAGCGTATTGTAACGTATTCACGTAATTTCGATTCGAATTGAAGTTGATAGTGTATCAGAAATAAGAATTCCATGCATTCTTAAAGTAAATAGGTTCAGGTCCTTTGTCATATCCTTTGAACGTTTGATGTCTGCCCCACGTATGTTTGCGCCGCGTTTGTTGTAGAGGCGGGATAGAATGGAATATAAATAGACTACGACAGCGAAGTGATGGCTGCCTTCTTGAATCAGTAGATTAAGAGATTCAGCTTATCGATCTATATATAACCCACTCATTATGTCTTATATTGAAAGTACTCCTTTAAAGTATGCTTATTTTTTTTAATACTTCGAGGGTATTGAGGACTCCTTTAAGGTATACTTATTTGTTTAATTCTTCAATACTTAAAAGTGACTGCAATGCCACCTGTTTTTGACGACCTCCGTGGCGGAGCGCGCGCTATCAAATTATAAACTTGGAGGTACTATGTTCGATTCCCGGCTCAAGTCTGGTCTGACGGGAGGATTCGGCCGTGGCTAGTTACCGACAAAAACGTTTCGCGAAGCAATTTACCGTTCCAGCACGATGCCGCGTAGAAACCAATTAGGAGTAGGTATTATTAGGTAAGCCCGCTACCATCCTAGACTGCATCATCACTTACCACCAGGTGAGATAGCCGTAGCCAAGGGCTAACTTGATAAAAATGTACTACTATAATAGATAAAAAGATATATATGGTAGTTGGAGTTGTAACTAGCCACAGCCAAAGCATCCCACCAGACTACACTCGAGGCGGCAATCGAATCCAGGACCTCCAACTTAGCGCCAAGCGATTTAGAGTTCACGATGACGCGTAAAAGCCAATTAAGAGTATAGCAGGTTAGCCAGCTACCATCTTAAACTGCATAATCACCAGAAGATTACGGTTTCAAATACTTGTAGTGTATATAAAATCAAACGTAGCTATCCAAAAGCGATAAATAGCGACGCGCGTGATTTTGACGCATCGTAAGCCTAAGCTGGCGGCGAAACATACGACGCGATCGCAGCCAGAATCACATGCGAACACTATACGTACACCACCTGGCCGCACTCCACACCAATACACCACCAATGGCCTATGAAATAAGGATGATAATCCCGTGCACCGAATACCGCTGACACACGCATGTCTCGGTGATTCAGGGGTGTATGCTGCCGAAAATTGGCATATAAATGTGTGTATTATGTAAAACGGTAGGGTTGCTACACGATTGTTTTGAGGTTTGCTTCCTGCAAGTCTAGCAGCGTAGATATCAGTAAAGGGACCGGCCGATTATCTTGTTTTTGAAGTTATAACCCTTTAGGCGCATTTTCGGAGTTTTTTGCGTTTTAAAGCAATTAAAATATCACTTTTTTGCACTTATATGCTACAAGTTAGCCCTTGACGGCAATCTCACCTGATGGTAAGTGAGATGCAGTCTAGGATGGTAGCGGACGAACCTGATAGGGGTATGGCCAGCCCATACTTTTAATTTTTTTCTACGCGACATCGTGCCGGAACGCTAAATCGCTTGGCGACATGTCTTTGTCGGTAACTGGACAATCAATTGATTTTGTGGCATTGCAAGATAACCTACCTACTTACATTTTTTATCTACAAATTAATTTTTTTTTTTGTATCTGCTACATATTTAGTTGCCTGGAAGAGATCGTGACGTAGAGATAAAGCCGCCAAATTGTAAAAAACAGTAATTTTTGTATTGTCTGTTTTTTCTTTTGTAGTGTACAATGAAAGTGTATACATTCATTCATTCGTTCATTAAGGTATCTTTTGTACAAAATAATTCACATATTAGCTACAAACTAGTTTGAAGTATTTTGAACTCTTCTGCTAATTTTTTTTTCAATGCAGAGACCTTAAATTTTTCCTACTGTCATGTAGCACCTATCACCCAAATGTTCTAAGCGATGCGCCATACCTTGCCGTCTACATCTATGGCTGGCAACAGCAACCTATACGGTGGAGTGAGCAGTATTGTTTGGCTTGGACAAATGGGAGGGACAAATTTTGGGGCTGTAATTAAAATGGACCCCGTAGTTTGTATGTAACATTTACTAAATCTGTTTGTGTTCTACCCGAAGACTGCGACGCCGGTGATACCACAAGCCTTTCGCCTCCTATTTCTTTTTTTTTTATCCACTACAAGTTAGCCCTTGACGGCAATCTCACCTGATGGTAAGTGATGATGCAGTCTAGGATGGTAGCGGGCTAACCTGTTAGGGTGGTAACTAGCCACGGCCCAAGTCTCCCACCAGACCAGACTTGAGCCGGGAATCAAACCCAGGACCTCCAACTTTAAAATGCAACAGCGCACGCGCTGCGCTACGGAGGTTGTCAAATCCTATTTCGTAGCGATGGCGTGGGATACGACGTTTGTTGAAATGAACCGCGTAGCACCTCGTAGCCTTTCACAGTTATTCAAGACCTGCTATTATCAAGAGCCTTATTAATGTAGCGTAGAAACCGATGGTGTAATCTATATCTATATATATAAAAGCGAAAGGTCACTTACATACTTACATACTTACTTACATACTGATTAAACACGAGGTCTCAAAAACTATTGTACGTATAAAGCTATAATTTAGCAAGTAGGTAGTTGATAGTTAAGAGATGTCAGCTAAGAAAGGATATTTGGAAATTCCATCCCTAAGGGGGTAAAATAGTAATTGAAAGTTGGTATGAAACTCTTTTGTTTTTGGACTCAGAGACACAAAAATTCGCATTAAGTAGCTTACTTTCTGAAACAGGGCATTGGCCGCACGGGAAACCTCAATCTCACGGAAAATCAGCAATTCTTCGCAGACGAAGTCGAGGGCAATAGCTAGTGTTTTAATATAATTGCCGCACCCTAACAGATTAGTCCGCTACATTTTGCACTGCATCATCACTTACCATTACGTGGGATTGCAGTAAGAGCTAACTTGTAGTTAAGAAAGCAAAAAATTCTGTGTGAGGCTGCGGCCGTGGCTAGTTCATCATCATCATCATGATCAACCCATTCTCGGCTCACTACAGTTCACGGTTCTCCTGTCAATATGAGAAGGGTTTGGCCACAGTCCACCACGCTGGCCATGTGCAGATAGGCAGACTTCACACGTTTTTTAAGTATATTATGAAGAACTCTCAAGCATGCAGGTTTCCTCACAATATTTTTCTTCACCGTTGAAGCAAGTGATATTTTAATTGCTTAAAAACGCACATAACTCTCAAAAGTTAGAGGTGCCCGGGTTCGAACCCCCGACCTCTGATTAAGAGGCGGACGTCCTAACCACTAGTCTATCACAGAGTATCATATCATAGTGATGGCGAGTAGATACCAAATATGAGGTGCTACAGCTGTATATGAGAGAAGGTTATCACTTAACATCACGTGACCCATCTGTTTCTTTGCCCGAAATGTAACATAAGAAACTAAGCTATATAATCCTATCTATACAAATAAATAAAATTGGTGTGTCTATTCGTAATATTGAAATAACCGTTTTTACTACATGCATTACGGTACATACACCAAAATAATATTTTTTACAATTTTTGTCTGTCTGTCTGTCTGTTTGTTCCGGCTAATCTCTGAAATGGCTAGACTTTTATTGGCAGGTAGCTGATGTAATAAGGAGTAATTTAGGCTACTTTTATTTTAGAAAAATAAATTAATGTTGCAATGTCCAAGTATTGTCCAGTACCGCGCGCAGCTCACGCGCATGCCACCCCCTGTGCCATCACCTCGCGGGCGCCTCCCACTTCTCCCACCAATTGTTTTAGTTTAGTAATTATTTCAAGTAATACGGGTTAGTAATCTATTGTTTCGTGATTGAAAGACAAACAAACACACTCACTCAACGCAGACGAAGTCGCGGACGTCAGCTAGTAATACATAAGCTTACGTTTAATAAAAATCGTGAACTTCCATTTATGTGATCTAATCTACAACGCAGACTACGGGTAAACGCTTGGGGGTGAAAAGTTGCATGTGTCTACATGTACGAGGCAAAACACAAGACATGTTTGCGCAGATCCCACGGGGGAGTTAGTTTAAAGCGATTTTATTTAACCAGAATTTTACTACAGTAACACTTTTATTTCATTGAATTTTTATTAAATTTTCAAACCCTGATAAATCAGAGTTTGAAAATTTAATAAAAATTAATGCCTTAGTCAGTCATGACTTTTAATTGTACGAATGTCCTAGGTTAATAACTGGCCCGTCCGGAAAGTATGCAATGGGTTCCCTCAGCGTTTAGAAATCCAGCAAACTTCACTCATGGCTTTTACAAAAAAATTACATTCAAACTGAAGATTTGTTACCTAAAAACTTATAATAATGCCCTAATTACACACACGCACACACACACACACACACACACACACACACACACACACACACACACACACAAACACACACACACGAGTTTGAGAGTTTGAGAATTTCGCGCGCGCGCGCACTCAAATTCTTTTATTTTTTTTATATTTTTCTTTTAATTTAGTAACTACCTTCTAAATACACTGATTATAACACTGATTAGCAAAGGAATAATTAATTAGTGATTTAAAGAGTTCAAATGTGGGTAATTATTGGATTCTTGATTTTCTTGGCGCCGCTGAATGAAGTTAATAACTCCTTCGCGCCGACATATCTCTTTTGGATTTTATATATATTTGGTTTGCACACGGGCGTGAGAGGTAGAATATAGTGGGAATAATAATTAAACATAAAGTATCTATTTTTTCATTAATATTGTTCGTTAATAATGGTAAGGGACTTGAAATTAACTAACATTTTGCTAGCGGTAAAACTCATCGCAGCTAACTACTCCTTTGACCGCTCTGTAGCAATAAAGGGTTTATTGTTAGTCTAGAAATTCCATAAGGAGCGATTTTATATTAACCACGTTCTGTTCGGTTTAGCAATTAAGCTACTACAGCGTTTGTAAATTATTTTACCTTTATAATTTGAATGGTGGCTTCCAATTAGTTTTTTGCCCAATTAAATACAAAATAACTTCATTTCAAAATCCATTTAAGGTATATGTAGTATGATAGATATTTTTTGAACTTGCAATTAAACTTTGGCTTTCATCAATATGAATTTTGAAGGCAATGTTAAAATTTAAAAGATTGAATTTTAATGAGAATATAATGATAATAATGAAGCTTTGATAGCCTAGTGGTTAGGGCGTCCGCCTCCTAATCAGAGGTCGGCGGTTCGAATCCGGGCACGCACCTCTAACTTTTCAGAGTTATGTGCGTTTTTAAAAAAAAATAAAATATCACTTGCTTCAACGGTGAAGGAAAACATCGTGAGGAAACCTGCACGCCTGAGAGTTCTCCATAATGTTCTCAAAGGCGTGTGAAGTCTGCCAATCCGCACATGGCCAGCGAGGTGGACTATGGCCAAACCCTTCTCATATTGAGAGGAGACCCGTGCTCTGTAGTGAGCCGAGAATGGGTTGATCACGAATGATAATAATAACAGTTTATCTCAGTTTCTTACAGTTTTACAAAATTAAATTTATAACCCTATTTTAGTTGTATGTACGAACTAAAGTTAAATTATATTATTATATTGTTATATTATTATTGTTAATACAAATGCGAATGTTACTTTGTTTGTCACGCTTACACGCCTAAACCATCGAAAGAATTTTTAATCCTCTTTAACGAATGGATAGTTACATTATCGGCAAGTAATATAGGCTATATTTTACTGTCGTATTCCCACGGGAATGGGAACAACGTGGGTGAAACCATGGAGTAGTATAGTAAACGGAAAAGGTGATCTGACCAATGCTCAGCACGTACCAGGGGTTCATAATATGTATGAAAGTCTTTCTTTCTATATCAAAGCCAGTTAGTATGATGATAAGTCAGATCTATACAAAGGCTACTTTCATCCCCGAAAAATTCACTTATGTAATGAACCTAAAGTAATTCTGTGTTAAACTCTTAACTCAAACTAAAACTTTAATCGACATATACACAAAAAAATCTATTTCTGTAAGAAACATATTCACTTCTAGATAACATGAACATTGTGTCGAATGCAAATTTTATACGATAATCGCCCCCCTATTCCCTTTATCAAAGAAAAGTGGAATAACAACGCCTTTTTCCCCTTCTAACGAGCGCCAATTTGGGGACGGAGATTTGCGTCCCCATCTTGAGAATCAATCGCGGCTCTTTGTGGATCACTTTGCCCTGACTATCTGGGGCACTACGTAAATGGGGATACATAATAAACTGAATCTGCGAAGATTTATTATTTTTACTCTGGGATTTTTTACCATACAGATATGTTATAAAAAAGCGATAGAGTTCCCTTGATTACCAACATATTATCGTCCAATTACTCACAGGCCTCTCTCCAATAGGCGTGAGAGGTTCGGATCATAGATACGCTTTCCCAATATACTGTGGCGGAAAACTTTAAAGACAATAATCTACATATAATAGCGGTTATAACGAAACACAATTTTCTGAGACGATTTCCTAACTTCAGTGAGAATTAATAACCAGATTTGGAAATAGAAACAGGGATCTCGTGTTCAAAAAGTGTTTATTTTTTTAATAATTTAAAATCGCTGAAAAAAGAGCAGATTCACGTGATGTTAAGTGACTACAGTCGGCCATAAACATCTGTAGAAAGGAGCGTACTAGTGTGTTTCCGGCTACTTGTCATTATTCAGTACTATAAGCTGTGTGTGTGTCAGGCGACAAAGAGCATTTTAAAAATAGCGCAGCGCCACGGCTCCGTTGCGCGTGCTGTCACATTATAAAGTTGGAGGTCCTGGGTTCGGAACCTGGCTCGAGTCTAGGAGGCTTCGGCCGTGGTTAGTTACCACCCTACCGAGAAAGACGTGTCGCAAAGCGATTAAGCGTTCCGCCACGATGTCGCGTAAAACCAATTAGGAGTATGGGTCTACCATACCCCTAACTGGTTAGCCTGCTACCATCTTAGCCTGCATCATCACTTACAAATTGGTTATCTAGTCCAGTTAGTTTGCTAGTGAAAAGCTAACGCGCTCTTTGACTTAACTTCAGCAACGAGTATCGAAATATATTTATTTCATTGTAATACTAGCTTCTGCCCGCAACTTCGTCTGCGAGGACTTCAGAATTCTTCTTAAGCTTCGCTGGTTGCACAATTTTTAATCGTCCCGCGGGAACTATTTGAGTCATTTTTACATGTCTTTTTCCATGGGATAGGTGACATGCATGCCAAATTTCAAAGCTGTCTGCCCGCGATTTAGTTCGTAAACAATTTTCAATTTTCCCTCGGGAACTATCTATCAACTTATCGATCGAAACATTCTATGTTTTATGAAGTGTTGTTGTAGTATACCTTCTAGTACAACTGCCGTATGTTATAGAGAAGATCAAATTCAAATAATCTTTATTCAAATAGTCCCTTAAAAGGCACTTTTGACGAGTCAATAATTTACATAGTAGTGATTTGATGGTGATAACTTAAAACACATACATTCGTTAACTTAAAACTCAAGCTATGAGAAGCTAAGAAGAAGCCCACAACAAACTTAGCCGGGGTTTTTTAATAATAAATTATACCTAAGTACCTATGGAAATAGAGCAATTCACACCCAAGTTTTTTTATTGTTTATATAATTTTCTCTATAAGCTTTCGTTCTATAAAAACTTTTAACTTATTGATAGACATCTCCAAGATATCAATAGGTAATTTATTATAGAATAAAATACAATTTCCTTTGAATGAGTTACTAATTTTGTGCAGCCTACTAAACGTTACTACAAGTTTACTTTTACTTCTGATGTTCAGTGCGTTACAGTCCATTTTTTTCTTGAATTTATCAATATTTTTATGAACATACATTAAATTTTCATATATATATTGGCTATGCACTGTCATTATTTTATAACCTTTAAATTTATCTCTATATTTATAATTCAAGATATCAATGGGTAATTTTATATAAAATACAATTTCCTTTGAATGAGTTACTAATTTTGTGCAGTTATAAATAATAATTATTATTCACTGTAAAGTTATATGAGTATTTAAACATAATAGATACAATAATCAAATTACAATACAACTTACAAAATGTAATTCAACTTTTACAACAATGAAACAGTGTTGTGCACGCAATAAAAAATGTATTATTCATGAACAAATTACTAGTGGGATCAAGCGTACAATAAACTGCTCCAGCTGTCTAAACTCGTTCCCGGCCTCGGCGGAACATGTTCCAACATGCACAACTGTTGTGAACTCATGAAATATTCTTGGACTCCAAGTTTTTATAACGTTAGTGTCTCTGCCGTTCGGGAAATTGTCTGCCCCGTGAAATTTATGCAAGAACTTTCGAGAAGTATATTTCAGTTTATTATACCGCAGAGTTGACGCTGGGCGGTATTAAGTTCTTTGACGATATTCCCCGAGTTTAATCTTGTAGAATATTGTGCAATCGTACCTACCTAGTTATTCTTTGTCCACCTTTATATTGTACTGGCTATTCTCCGCGGTTCACAGACTTGAACAATGGGGATTGGCGTGGCTACGGGTAGCTTACTGCCTTTTTTACTTTTTTCTACAAGTTAGCACGGCTATCTCACATGATGGTAAGTGATGATGCAGTCTATGATGGAAACGGGCTAACCTGTTAGGGGTATGGTAAACCCACACTCCTAATTGGTTTCTACGCGACATCGTGCCGGAACGCTTAATCGCTTGGCGACACGTCTTTGTCAGTAGGATGGTAACTAGCCATGGCCGAAGCCTCCCACCAGGCAAAATGTCTCCTTCAATGAACGGTCTATGTAATTTAAAATTATTTTTTCTTAAATGGACTATAAGAGTGGGCACCTTTACCTAGATATTAAATAAAAACAAACCCTCAATGAAAAAGGAACGAAAGGAAGGGATTTGTTGCAGACGTAAAAATAAATACCACCCTACCGACAAAGACGTGTCAAGCGATTAGCTATTACTGTTGGGTATCTCGCGTGTTAAATTTCATTACTAACCCTAAACATTAAAAGTTATGGTGTAAACACAGAAAAATACTTTGAAACATATTAATTAAAATTGTTGGGGCTTACCTACTTCGCCATAATCTTTTTATTTTATGATAATTCTTATGAGAATGTATATTTTTGCTGCGATAATAACTAACTATTATTAAAAATTAACTCTTAACTTAAAATTAAATCGTTATCTCATTATTTTAATCGCAGCGTGTGCGCTGTCGCGTTATAGTGTCTGGTACCACCCGACCGACAAAGACGTGTCGCTAAGCGATTTAGCGTTCCAGCACGATGTCGCGTAGAAAACACCCCGACCTAAGCGCTCCTCTCCGAAAGAGGAGACCTAAACATATTCTTCCTGACCCTGACGATCAGATGACTACTGACAACATACTCGTACCAACTACCACACAATCATACACTACACACCGTCTTCGCCGGCGAAGACGAGGTCCCCGCTATCATACGCCATCCGGACGTTGGCTACATCCACGGCCTTGGAGAAATACGGATCACTCACCGTCCGACCCCCCTCGTTATCCCAAACGTCGCCTAAGCCGAGGTTCGGCCTCAAAGGCAGCAATAGGGTTAGTACAGCTAATAGACAGTCCGAAAAAAAAGTAGAAAACAATTAGGATTATGGGCTACCCAACAGGTTAGCTCGCTACCATATTAGACTGCATCATCACCAAGTGCCAGCAACCTATACGGTGGAGTGAGCAGTATTGTTTGGCTTGGACAAATGGGAAGGACAAAATTTTGGGGCTGTAATTAAATTGGACCCCGTAGTTTGTATGAAACATTTACTAAATCTGTTTGTGTTCTACCCGAAGACGTAACGCCGGTGATGCGACAAGCCTTTCGCCTCTTATTTCGTAGCAACTAACCAACCCAGAAAAATTAAAAAGGAGGAATTACGTATGCGAAATATCCAGTAAATTCTATAACGTAGAAACCATTGATGCTAATAGAGATACAACCTTAAACACGTTTGCGATCTAGTGTGTTCCCGTGACTTGTGTTAACGATTGTGTGAAATTATAACAAATTAGTCTTCTTTTTTATAACTTTATTATCTTGACAATAAAGAACTATGTATTTTGAATTTAACTTAAATAATTATCAATTTTTCAAAAATCAGCCGCGCTTGTTTCACGTCTTTTCAAGAACGCCGCCGCTAGTTCCCGCGCTTTTTTCTCCTTCCCTTACGTTCGAAAACCGAAATTGTCTTTTCTTTTCAATGAGCACTCGTACGTCATTTGACATTTGAAATTGACAGTTTATGTTCGTAATACAAATATTCAATTAATTGTACTATAATATGATCTTTAACACCTGTAACACACATGTTCCAGTACTGATAGTTCTATAATAATAAATAAATAAATAATAATAATAATTCTATATTCCAATCTTTAACATTAAACAAGTCACTTAAATTACAACTAATAATTTATGGTATATTGCAATTCTTAAAAACAACCCGATTTGTAAATACACAAGAGTTATATTCCCCGCCATTGTTTCATTTCCTGCCAAGTATCCTTTCTTTTTTTTTGTTTTCAGCCAATCACAAAAATACTCACTGGAATGAAACCGCATGGAAAACGCCAACAGACAAAGAAATAAAACCTTTTTTAAAATCAATGATAGAATTAATTAGATTTAATTACTTACATATCGTTTTTTTTTAATTACAATCAATCATTGAAGTATCATAGATATCATGACAGACCCAGTAACCAGGCGCCTCTAAAGAGCATCGCTGGGTTTTAGTGGGTATTCTGGTCGCTCTGAGCTGGTGAGTCCCACATACACCGCCGGAGGGGATGCCTAACGAAAAAACCTTAAACACGTGACAAGGGGACACAGCCAAAGTTCGTCTGCTCAAGAGATAATTTTGGTTCGCGTATGTTTACAGTTTTACTGCTCAAAAGATAATTTTGTTACAGTTGTCGTATGTTTACAGTTCTCACAAAGTTATGAAGGCTTATAAAAGCACTCACGCCACATTTTAATAGCCATAATTGTGAAGTTGCAGCGATCTACTTTCGATTTACTTACCGCAATTCCAAACATACCACATTTGAATACGATCGCATACATGAGACGATTTTGTCTTGCTGTATTTAATTAATATTGTAAATGTTACCTTACATTTGTAAATTTACTAATTTGATCAGACATTCAATATTTATCATAATAATAATAATTTGTATAAAAAAAATTGCACACTATCATAAAATAACCGCTTTATCATCATCATCATGATCAACTCATTGCCAGCTCACTACAAACCATCTCTTCTCAATATGAGAAGAATTTGGCCATAGTCCACCAAGCTGGTCATGTGCGGATTGGCAGACATCACGCTTTGAGAATATTATGGCGAGGTGTGCAAGTTTACTCATATAAACCTATTACAGGAACTTGTTCATATACGAGTATATCACATTTTCCATTATTTCTGTTCGTGAAGTGATGATGATAACTACACTCACCAACTTAAAACTAAAGCTAAGAGGGTTTAAATCGCGCATAGGTATAAGAAGAAACCTACAACAAACGGCCTAATAATAAATTATAGTACCTATGGAAATATAGCAATTCAGACCCAAGCTTTTTTATCGTTGATATAATCTTTAATATCGTATATATATTTATAAAATAAAATACAATTTCCTTGGAATGATTTACTAATTTTGTGCAGCCTACTAAACGGTACTACAAGTTTACTTTAACTTCTAATGTTCTGAGAGACTGAGATAAACTGTTATTATTCTCGTTAATATTGTAAAAATAGGTACAAATACTTGTTTATGTGTAATCAGTCTGTCGAATACAGCCAAATATTGTCAGCCGCGACAAGACTGTCTCCCATCACATCTGCCGTGTGTACCGTGCTGTTAAATTTGAAATGGAAAACGGTGCTTATACCCGACGAAGTTCGCGAAGTGATGTCGTGTAAATTAGGGGGAACAATACAGAATACGAAGTTTGAGAGCGAGGCGCTATTCGCCACATTGTAGATATACGACTACTTGAGAATTTGTGTACAATAAACTAAAGAGGTATGCTGGGACGTACTTAACAAATTTTGTTGACACGGAAAGTTTTGGATTGATGTTGTTTTGGTGGTTTCTGCGACCCTGCTCGCACTCGAGATAGGGACTTGACGACCTCCGTGACGCAGTGTGTGCGCCGTCGCACTATGAAGTTGGAGGTCATGGGTTCGATTCCTGGCTCGAGTCAGGTCTAGTGGCTTTCGCGTTTGCGCAGCTGAGTAACTTTGCGCAACTTGTTGTAAGGTTTATATTATATGGAATTGTTTGCTAAAGCGTTTTGAAGCGTTTCAAGTTATTTGTATACACAAGTAGTCTATAATACAAAATTGACGATCGACTGCGTTACTGATAAATGTACTGATAAGAAAGCTTTCATAGAGAAAAAGTTTTTTATATACACTTCAAGTTAGCCCTTGACGGCTATCTCACCAGGTGGAAAGTGATGATGCTGTCTAGGATGGTAGCGGGCTAACCCGTTAGGAGTATGGTAAAACCCACGCTCCTAATTGGTTTCTACGCGACATCGTGCCGGAACGCTAAATCGCATGACAAGTCTTTGTCGGTAGGGTGGTAACTAGCCACGGCCGAAGCCACCAGATCTGACTCGAGCCGGGAATGGAACCCAGAACCTCCATCTTTATAATGCGCCAGCGCACGTACTGCGCTACGGAGGTCGTCAAATCGTCGTCTATCTCAACTCGTGGTAACTGTTGATGTAGTCAAGGATGGTAACGGGCTAACCTGTTCAGGGTATGGCAAATCCACACTCGACGCGACATCGAGCTGGATCGCTCAATTGCTTAGCGACACGTCTTTGTCGGTAGGGTGGTAACCAATAACAAGTATGACTGAATATGACATTACGACAAACTGTGTCATAAAAAAGGGGTTATTTGTAGTGGAAAAAGATAATTTCTTCTCAAGAATTCAAAGTAGTATTATTCACGTAAACCAATAACAGGCATCTATGAAGCGTTCATATATAATATATTTTCATTATTTAAATTCGTGAGGTGATTGTGATAACTACACTTGCCAACTTAAAACTAAAGCTAGGAGGGTTCTAAACGCGCCCCGATCTAATAAGAAGCCCACAACAAAACAGCTAGTTTTTTCGTTATCACTATCTCACATAGTCAATAATATTTTATAATTAACTATGAAGTTAGAGCAAATTCACACCCAAGCTTTTTTATAGTTTATATAATCCTTAATATCATAATGGCATTTTTCTATCAGTGAATGTTTTATAAAAACTTTGAACTTATTACAATTTAAGTAAAAAAGGCCTTTTAAATTAGATACTGTTTCAATACGCAGATAGAATTGACGATTCTAAAACCAAAAAAGATAATGAAATATAATATTTTCTTTGTTTTTTATTACCATAATAGATCTCTTGGAGATATATCTTGGAGATAGTACAATAAAAAACAGATGTTAAGGGGCGGTGTAGTCCATAAAGCTTGTGGACTAACTGTTGGTTATATGGGAATTATATTAAACCATATCCCTAATAGGTTTCGACGCAGCATCCTAAAAGCAATATCGTTTGGCTGAACGTTTATGGAAACTATCTACCGCCAAAATTTCTTCTATGCAAAACTTATTACGCATTATTATTATATATTATGCAAAATCACTCATTTATTTTAAACTAATCTTTTCCTTATACTCAAGGTAAATTAATCATTAGTAATTAGTCTGTTACTTTAATTAATTAATTAAGTTAATTATTCTAATAAGTAGTGACTCTGTAGTTTCAAGTATGGAAATGTGAAAAAGAAGAGAGTTTAAACGTATGTATTGCTTAGCAAAGAATAATGCACAGCTAGAATTTAATTATTTTATTTTGAAACTTTATTGCACAAAAAAAATTACATAAGTTCACACTTAATGCTGAAAGCATTCTCCACCAGTCAACCTTGGATCATGGAGAAATAACCATGGTAGGCGCACAAATATAATATAAGTAATACTTGCAGTAATGTAATAATAAATTGGTACAAACAAATAATATAAAATAAATATATAAAGAAAATATATATATATCAAAAATGCAACACGAGAGTTATAGAAATAATTTCCTTTAGAATTCTTGCGATTATATCACACCCCACAATGGAGTTTCATACTTCGAAGTCAACATTCATATTAATGATACATATTACTAATTTCTATACGTTGATTATGAAATCAATAGGGGGAAATATAAAAAAATTAAATTCCCCATGACAATAGTGAACTTACGGGAAATTGGACATTTAGTAATACGGACAGACACTAAAATCGCGTATTTACTGTGGAGTGGCTGAATTTACATATTTATTGCCACCCTCGTTTGTATAAGGATCTGTGCAATGCGAAGTCAAGACGGTCGCCGTGAAATTTGTTTTGTTAAAAATGCAATGAATTTCATAGCACCAATAATGTTTTAAGATTAACCTTTGATAGCCTAGTGGTTAGGATGTCTTCTAATCAAAGGTTGGGGGTACGATCCCGTGCACCTCTAACTTTTCGGAGTTATGCGCGTTTTTAAGCAATTAAAATATCACTCGCTTCAACGGTGAAGGAAAACATCGTAAGGAAACCTACATGCCTGAGATTTCTCTGTTCTATTCTCAAAGGCGTGTAAGGTCTGCCAATCTGCATATGGTCAGCGTGGCGGACTGTGGCGTAACCATTCTCATATTGAGATGAGACCCGTGCTCTATGAGCCAGCAATGGGTTGATCATGATGATGATTATGATGATTCATATTAATATTATTGTCATGTGGAATTGGTGTTTGTTTTTTAACTGGCACTGGGATTTGAAACTTGATGAAACCAAAACCGACATTAAAACACATCCACCTATTATATAGTATTTAGCCTGCAAATAAATGTCTGATACTCTCCATTCGTCACTCTGGAAGTTTTTCTGAAGGTTTAACTTCTACCACGTGTGATCGGCACGCACTTGAAGCCGATTTAACTTATTACCCGTTTGGCAAAATCACTGCACCGATTGAGATAAAATTGAGCAAAGCGTTAGCTTGTACCCTGAGGACTAATTAAGCATACTCTAATCCCGGACGTTTCAATCAATCAATCATAAAATTTATTTAAATAATCCATTAAAAGGCACTTTTGATGCGACAATTACATATTAGTGTGTTGATATTGATAACTACAATCGTAAACTTAAAACTAAAGCTATGAAGGTTCCAAACGCACCCTGATCTAGTCAAATAGCACGCAAAAAACTTAGCCGGTTAACTTTTCTTTATGTTATCACCATCTCACATGCCACTTAAATCTATTTAAGAGCTCGTAATAAGAACAGTTTATCATACCCAAGCTTGTTTATCGTTTACGTAATCCTTTATAATAAGGCTTTTCTACAAGCTTACGTTTTATATTATTTTTTTATTCTGAGAATTTGCGAATGAATGGCTTAAACGCAAATAAGATTCTAAATAGACCTGGACGAAATTTAGCTATTTTGAATTTCAGATAACTCGCTACTTTTAGTAAAAGTTGATACTTTATTGCTTGGGAAAAGAAACTCATTCCGCGAAACGAAACTAACTTATTTATATTGCCAAATTTGATATAACCTTTTTCTTTCATTCTTTTAATGATCTGTACTTTTGTGTGGTGTTTAATAATAGATTATTCATTCATTTTTACGTTTTTTTTTTTTTAAATGTTGTTAAACTTAGAATAATTCTTTTATTTTTCATGCCTGCCCGGTCGATTGTAAGCCCTTGTAATTAAATGACTGGCTCAATGGCTATGCAAATAAATGATTTGATTTGATTTTTACATTAATTCAGGGTAATGGGCGTTAGCGTAAGACTGGTCTTAAAATGTCTGCGGTGTGTTCGTGCCCTTATCTATTCAGGTGACACGTTTTATGTTGAGAATAATGCGATTCTCAGCGAATAGGCGATTAACAGGGCAATTTGAGATCGAGGCTCGTGACGCCATTCTGGAGTTATTAGGCGGAGCTATTCGCTTCATGATAATTTTATAAATGGATAACAATGTTTTATGTAGTCTCTAGTATGATGGAGTCGTAGCTTTCCTGTATAGGGTGGTAATTTTGTTTGTTATTTACCTGTAACTTGATTTTGTATTTATTCGACACTAGCTGACGCCCGCGACTTCGTCTGCGGTGAGTTAGTGTGTTTGTTTGTCTTTCAATCAAGAAGCAAAGAAGATTACTAAATCGAATTACTTGAAAATAATTACAGGATAAACATTAAAGTATCTCCTTTCTAAAAAAAAAAAAGAATGAGTGAAATCGGATATTGATTCGATGGTGGGAGAAGTTGTGTGAGGCGCCCGAGACGTGATGGCACAGGCGGTGGCATGCGCGTGAGCTGCGCGCGGTACTGGACAGTACTTGGACATTGCAACATTACTTTATTTTTCTAAAATAAAAGACTTTTTCTAAAATAAAAATAGTCTAAATTACTCCTTATTACATCAGCTACCTGCCAATAAAAGTCCCGCAAAAATCGGTCCAGCCATTTCAGAGATTAGCCGGAACAAACAAACAGACAGACAGACAGACAAAAATAGTAAAAAATGTTATTTTGGTGTATGCGCCGTATACATATTCATATGCATGTAGTAAAAAACGGTTATTTCAATATTACAAACAGACACTCCAATTTTATTTATTTCTATAGATGACAACTCCAGGTTGTCTTAAATCGACAATTGTGATCGACAGATCGAGTTACCTAACATTGCCGCGTAATAATAAAATAGGTTCAGTAGTTTCAGCGATAAAAGAACAAGAATCTTATTTGTTAATTTTGAAAAAAAAAAAAATTTTTTTGTCCTTTATAATATGACATAACACATTCAAACAAAATCCCAAAAGTATTTTAAAATTTGATAACTGTGCCGTTGTTGAAATTCTAATGTATTATAATTTCCCATTCATACAAAATACAATACTAACTGCTTCCATTCAAGGGGGAGAACAAATGTTGTAATTAATGACGCTCCAGTAAAGAGCTGTATTGTGCAACCCTTTCCCTAGGGACCCTAGACTGCAACCCTTTTAAAGTCTATGGTAAAGTTGCATTGACTGCCCTAGTCACCCCAGATTTTAATGGTGGTCGAATATTTATATAAGGCCGGATTTAAAGGGGACTTGACGCTGATGACGGGATTCATGATATTGTAAAACTTTGGAGCGACGACTTAGACGTCATCACTTGTTTTATACACAACAAGTTAGCCCTTGACGGCAATCACACCTGATGGTAAGTGATGATGCAGCATGAGACGGTAACCTGTTAGGGGTATGGTAAACTCCTAATTGGTTTCTACCCGACATGGTGCTGGAACGCTAAATCGCTTGGCGACACGTCTTTGACGGTAGAGTGGTAACTAGCCACGGGCGAAATGGTGTATAATATAGTGTAATCATTCATTTTCACATTAATTCAGGGTAATAGACCTTAGCGTTAGACTAGTCACCAGACCAGACTCGAGCTGGGAATCGAACCTTGGAACTCCAACTTTGTAATACGACAGTGAACGGGCTACGCCACGAACGTCATCAATATTGCTTTCACGGTCTAATTTTTAGGGAAAAAAGAATAAGATTAGAGATCACCTAATAAAATTTGCCCCCCTGTGTATTACCAAATGTAAGCCCATTAGCTGTTAAGCCTAAATTACTAACGTGCAATATAAGTAATCAATCTAATACAAAAGCAGATTTAATTATCTATCATATCAAAAATAAAAGACTAATAAATTAAATCTGCTATCTGAAGATTTTGAATTGGATTATTTATTAACATCGGCCGTAACGCAATAAAAAAAAACTAGAGTCTCAAAAAATATTGCACGACATTGAGAGGTCCTGGGTTCGATTGACGGCTCGCCTCTGGTATGTAGGGAGGTATCAAAATCAAATTCAAATAAACTTTATTCAAATAGTCCTTTAAAAGGCGCTTTTGACGCGTCAATAATTTACAAAGTAGTGATTTGATGGTGATAACTACATTCGTAAACTTAAAACTAAAGCTATGAGGGTTCCAAACGCGCCCCGGTCTAAGAAGAAGCCCACAACAAACTTAGCCAGGTAAATTTTCTTTATCGGCCGCGGATAGGTACCACTCTACCGACAAAGACATACCGCTAAGCGATTTAGCGTACCGTTATGACACCGAGACTGATTAGGAGGCTGGATTCGGCCGGCACGCATCGGTGGCTCAACTGGTGCTGCAAATGTGTCTTCTGAACATTTCGTGCCCCGAAAATCCCTTACAGCATTCAATAATTCATTTCAAAGCCAGCATTCTGGTCTAATGCTACAAATGTGCACGAATTTAGAACGCACTGCCACAACTCTTGCATGTTAACGGCAGCGTTCGCTTAAGCGATGTTATGCAAACGGAATTCAATTATTGCACGTTTCATGCAAGCCATCGCGATAGTTTTACAATCTGCACAGTTGAGCGTATCTTTGATATACTGGATATCAAACGATGTTACGATGGCATACACATATATGCCAGGTTCGTCAAAAATAACGGCATTTAATGAAGATTTTTTTTATTATTTTTGCAGTTGAAATTAATAAAATTGTTTCACCATCACCGGCTCACTACAGAGCGGTCTCCTCTCAATATGATAAGGGTTTGACCATAGTCCACCACGCTGGCCATATGTGGATTGGCAGACTTCACACGCCTTTGAGAACATTATCGAGAACTCTCAAGGTACTGCAGGTTGCCTCACGGTGTTTTTCTTCCCCGTTGAAGCAAGTGATATTTTAATTGAATAAAAACGCACATAACTCGTGCCCGGGTACGAACCCCCGCCCCGACCTCTGATTAAGAGGCAGACGTCCTTACCACTAGGCTATCACAGCTTTTAATAAAATAAAATTGTTTAAGTATTAAATATAGGTTAAGAAAAATGTAAACTCAGATAAATTGAAACATGCATAACATTACCAGAATTAATTACATATAATACTTTATACTTATTTCTAATGTTTGACCGAGGTACAGAGTCCTCCGTTTCTACTTTACCTTTTAGTTGACATCTGCTATAGGAAGAAGAAGGTAATTATTAGCGTAGCTGTAATTAACCGCCCTTCAAAGTGTCTAGGTAAGTCTACGTTTACAGTAATTTGTGTCCGTCCGACCCCCCCGTTATCCAAAACGTCGCCTAAGCCGAGGTTCGGCCTCACAGGAGGCGCCCTTAGGCAGACGTTGCCTTTCTTCAAGCCCTTGGGCTCAAAATTTCTTCTGGGAGAGCTTCTTTCCGAAGCTCGCCAAACAGCCCAGTTACGCTGTGGCAACCAATAGGGTTAGCATAGCTAATAGTCAGTCCGAAAAAAAAAAGTAATTTGTGAATTTATCAAGTAGAAATTCGGTAAGTATAACTTCTATTGCTAAAGTTGCAAAGTATTTTTAATTCTTTCAAAGTAAATTCATTCTCCAAGTACGAAGTTTACGTAGAGAGCAAACTAGCCGTGTAAGCAAAGTGAACCGACTTATGAGAGGTAGCCCCGGGGGAAATAAGAGGTGCGACGTTATTTGTAGTGTGCCATCTATGAAATAACAAACAAAACAAAGAAAACTGTATGTGTATATGACTTAGATTTGCTACTGTAAAACATTTGAGACGGTCCGTTGTGTGGTCAATATACCTTTAGATTACAGGTGATATCGTCATAATCAACCCATTGCCAGCTCACTACAGAGCACGGGTCTCCTCTCAATATGAGAAGGGTTTGGCCATAGTCCACCACAATGGCCATGTACGGATTGGCAGACTTCACACACCTTAGAACATATTATAGAGAACTCTCATGCGTGCAGGTTTTCTCACGATGTTTTCCTTTGCCCGGATTCGAACTTCCGACCTCTGATTAGGAGGCGGATGTCTTAACCACTAGGCTATCACAGCTTTACTTTACAGGTGATATAAAGATGTTTTAATCTGGTATATTTGACGACCGCCGTGGCGCAATGCATGCGCTGTCTTCATTATAAAGTTGGAGGTCCTGAGTTCGATTCCCGGCTCGAGTCTGGTCTGGTGATAGGCTTCGGCCGTCGCTTGTTACCACCCTACCGACAAAGACGTGGCGCTAAGGGATTAAGGCGCTCTGTATAGAGAAACTTTAGGTATTTGAGGGGGTGAAGCAGCGGCAGTAGCGGACGGTTAGCCCCGCCCACCTCGCGCAATACTTAGTGCAGCTCGCCATAACAGTTGCAATAAACGGCTCGCGACAAGTCTTATCAACTATAGGTATAGATACGTTACCTTAATTTCGTCACTTGTTTGAACGGTCGTCTGGACTAATACAACTTGAATTCGAATTTTTCGCATCTTAAACAAAATATGCTTTTTTTTTTTTTTAATCTTGTTTATATGTTTTTGTATTGTTTACAATAATTTTCGTACATAAAAATTAAATTTTCGCTGATAAACATCGGATTTCAAATTCAATCAAAATTTCAAATTTGGAAAATTGGTATTTCTTCCTACTACCTACTTATATGATTCGGAGTGAACGATCCATCTTTTTATATAAATAAAAAATGATGTTGATATGCTTGTCCTTTGCTGTGTTCCTAGAATATGTGATGAAAGTTTAGTGAGGTGTTTTGGGGAGGGTACCTGGTCAAAAAATCAGCTTTTTTTTATGTGGGCGTTTCGACTCATGCCCATTACACTTATTCTATATATTTATCCATGGCAATAGAAAGCGATGGCCACCAAGCGAAAAGAAAATTATCTAGCTATTTTATTTTTTATTTATTTTAACCAACTTAATTGCATAATATAAGGACAAAAACAAAAGTGGAAAAAATACATAACATAAAAGTATAAGGGTATATTAATGTCCTAATGGACATTCCTTAAAATATGTGATTGTAGAAGCTGAGGATGATACAAATAAAACTAGCATTGAATCGCTCTCTCCTACTAAAGCCCGTAGATATTCTCTATGAAAGGAATTATAAATATTACTCGACCTGCTGTTTCTACCTCTCCTATTGAAGATTGTAATACTTACATTTGTAATACTATTCGCACCAAATATGGAATTAGCAAATGCAGATGAATCTGACATTCATAAGATATTGGATCAGGACTTCCAGCTATATCTACCTCTTAAGTGTGTCGCACCGAAGGAGATTCGAAGGGCAGTCACAACACTCAAAGACAAGAAAGCTCCAGGATTTGACCTAATAGACAAAAGAGTAATGAAAGAACCTCCAAAAAAAGGCCTTATGTATCGTACTGTCCATTCCAACAGCATAATTAGAATTGGTTATTTCCCACTGTTGTGGAAATCCCTCAAATCTCTGATCTGCTAACCTGGTAAATCAACTAGTAAAGTTACGTCTTATAGACATACCTATAAGTTTGCTGCCACCGTTATCCAAACCACTTGAAAAGATAATGCTAAATAGCCTACTGCATGTAAACTCTGACAGAAAAATACTGCCTGACCACCAATTCGGTTTTAGAAGAGACCTATTGACAAACTGCAACTATTGAACAAGTTCACCGAGTATGTCAAATCATAAGAAAAGCACATGAACGAAAACTGTATGTTTTCTTTGATATACAACAAGCCTGAAAAAGTTTGGCAACAAGGCTTGTTTCGGAAAATTAAAATGCTTCTACCACACACCTATTTTGCTTTACTAGTTTAAATTTTTAAGGTCACAGAAGGTGAATGTACCTCTAGATTCTAGTATATTAAAGCTGGAGTACCTCATGGCTCAGTGTTAGGTCCAATCCTATACACATTATTTATAGTCGACCTACCAAAAACTTGTAGAGTATCTGTAGAAACCTTCGCTGATGATACTACATTACTTGCTTCTTACGAGAAACCTGCAAAAGCATCTGAAATGCTACAAAAAAGCCTCCAAGAAACTCAGACATTTGTCCATCCATGATAAATAGAAAGTTCTAGCTATTGCTTTGAAATCACAGCACATAACGTTCACTCTGAGATCAGGTGACTGCCCTCCAGTTAGGCTTAGCACCAAACAACTACCCCACAATCGTCTTCCATAGAAAGATGTCTCTTTGCATCGTCATTCTCATTACTGAGGGTCGCGATCCTTAGCATGGATCATCTTCTTCCGTATGATGTTTCTCCAGATGGTTCTGTTTCCGGCTTTATGTGGTGTGGCGTGGAATGATGTACCGAGTGCAGTGCTGATCTGATCGGACCAAAGCATGGGGCTACGTTCTCTTGGCCTTCTTCCCTCCACTTTGCCCGTTACGAGTAGTTTCCTAAATTCCCAGGGCTGTGTCCGAAGTATTTCAAGGTGCGCTTGATACATATAGTTTTCAGCTTTGCTGTAATTTTCAACCCTTTCAGGATAGATGCGTTGGTCCTGAATGTAGTATCTTTAGTATCTTCCTCCAGCACCACATCTCGAAAGCATCAGTGCGTTTGCGATCTGTAGCCCGAAGAGTCCATGTTTTAGAACCGTATAGAAATATGGAAAATAACCAGAGCATTTACTAGTCTTTGCTTGGTGCGAATTGATATGCTCTTGCTATTTCAGATCTTGGATAGCTGGTACATGGTATTCTTTGCCATACCAATTCGCCTGCGCACTTCCTGTTCACAAGATCCATTGTTTGTTATACATGAGCCTAGATAAATAAAGTTATCCACCACTTCTAACTTGAGTGCACCCGTGAGATTAAGTTTGCCACTTCGATCCACAACCATGATCTTTGATTTAGATGGATTAATGGAAAGACCAAGTTCCTTGCTTACATTTTCCAACTTACTAAGGAGAGTCACCATTTCTGCTTCATTGGATGCCAAAAGTGTAGTGTCATCAGCGTACCGCAAGTTAGTAATTGTGGTGCCTCCAATGTTTATGCCCCCATCCTAAGATTCACAAGTGCGACGGATTATGAACTAAACATAAACATTAAAAAGTATGGGTGACAAAATGCATCCCTGACGCACACTTTTTTTGAAGTAAAATGAGCTTGTCATGGTCTTATCTAATCTGACGGAACCTTGGCTGTTATTGTATCAGGTTTGTAGTAGTGCCACAAGATGCTGAGGTACGCCCAGTTCTAAGAGAACCTTCCACATGCAGGTCCAGTCAAAAGCTTTGCTATAGTCCACGAAGCAGATGATGACAGGATTGTCAAATTCGTAGCTTATCTCTATAATTAGTCTGATGTTGACTATCTGTTCGCGGGTACCCCTTAACAAAGCCTGCCTGTTCTTCAGAGATTTGCCTTTTGATTTTTGATTAAAGTGGCGATTTGCTAGCGCGGGAGATTAAAGCCAAAGTCCGGTGGTTGTCACACTTTCTTGTGGAAAGTTTCTTGTGGATAGAAAGATGACTTGTCGACAAAATATTGTAGCAAAGAAGGTCGAACTGAAACTTAAGTACACTGGTTTGTATTGGTTACTCTCAAGAAACGCAAAGCTCACAACTGACAACAAACTTCCCATCTACAAGGCTTTACTCAGACCAATCTGGCAATTTGGAATCCCGCTCTGGGGCTCCACATGCGACTCTGATATCAAAGTGATACAACGGGCAGAGGATTACATACTCAAACAAAAAGCCAACGCATTATGGTTTTTAAGAAATAGCGAGCATTCTGTATAAACTACAAATTGCGGCTAAAACATCATCCAAATCCGTTAGCAGTTCATTTAACTGTACCAGACTGCCCAAAGTGAAAAAAAGACAAGAGGAATCTTGGAGCTTGACCATTCTAACAAAAATATTAATATATCCAATGGGAAATATTTATAAACGAGATAACTTATAATTAAAAAGTCATGTATAATTAGAGTGTATACAAGTATATTTAGACAAGTGGCATATGTGTGAAATTACTATTTTATAAAGAATTATGGCCGGATATCATCTGCAACTGCTGGATAAAAAAAAATGGAGAGGAGCATGCTGGGTATCAAACTATCTGACAAGGTGAGCAACATAAATATTCGGAAAAAAAACCAAGGTCAAAGATGTCATCAGCCAAATACGATTGCTTAAATTTAAATGGGCTGGTCACATCTGCAGGATGACAGATACAAAATGGACAAAAATTGCCACAGAATGGATTCCGCGTAGTAGGAAAAGAAAAAGAGGAAGGCCAAGAAGACTTATTCCTTCGCGTCAGTGGCTCGCTATGGACCAGAGAAGCTAAGGAAAGGAAGACTTGGAAAGAGCTGGGGGAGGCCTACGCCAGAGAGGCGACTTCTACCAAACACTTGTGACATTACAATATAAAATTTGACTGAAACTTGTAAGAAAAAAAAAACATTGACATAATTTATTATTTTTATTGACTTGGTAGTAGAATAAATGGCTTTTTTATTTTATTTTATTTTATTATTGAAACAAACAATCTCAAAAACTAACCACGGGAAACTCTAATGAACCCACAAAAATACTACTACGCATGCTGACTGATAAAAATAGACAGCAAACCTCTAAAGTAATCGGCGTACCTCCAAAGAAGTCGGCGTATTTAAATCTAAAGTAGGCAGCATACGCCGAATTGATAGCGGCGGTATTTTTGATTATTACTCAGGTCAAGCAAATAATTATCCTCACTCTTGTAAAACAATGACGGTTGACGGTTCATCAGAATCAATCTTCAAAAAACTTTATCTGTTCAAAATTAATATATTAAAATAAAAAAAATATTCAAAAATACAAAATACGAAAATAATAAAAAATATAAAAATATTTACGGAAAAAAAAAGTTATTGAAACCTTTTAGGATCCGAACTCCCGCTTATCTAATGCACCACATGTGAGCGTGATTCAACTGCGCCACAGTTCTTATAAAAGTGAGGGTGAAATTAAGGTACATTACATTAACTTAAGCAATTTGATTTTACTGTGATAATATGATTAGATTACCAGAACTATTTATAAACACACGTATTTACACCTTTTATTACAGACACTATGTTTAAATGAATTAATATAAACGAAATAAATTCCTGTAACAAATTTTTAATTAATGTAATCGAAAATAATGTTTGAATGACGGGCGATCGCAGCTGGTCACAGGTCCACCTAGCAACGCGCCTCAGCGATCACTGTCGGTTTGCGTACGAGTAACAAGGACGCCGATACTGGGATGCAAAGGACCTAAGTGCCAAATCGTAATAAAAATTATTAAAATTATAATATACGTTTTATGCAAAATGTAAATCGGCCAATTACTTTATTAATATATCACAAATAATTGTACTTAATTTCACCCTAATCAATTTAGGCATAACTGAGAAAAATTAGTATTTAAGTATTTTCAGAGGTGCGATTGCAATTTTTTTTTATCTAGTAAACTTTGTTAAATCGTGTTTCTAAATCGGCCATCACGTCAGAAATACGATCAAGTGTAACCATATTTTTTTTCATAATGTTATGAGCTATAGATTTTGCAGAAAACGATACTCATTCGACTCAATTTCACTATACACAGCGCCTTAAGCGTCCAACACGATGTCGCGTAAAAACCAATCAGGTGTATAGGTTTACTTTACCCCTAACAGGTTAGCTCGTTACCATCTTAGACTGCATCACCACTTACCATCAAGTGAGATTGCCGTCAAGAGCTAACTTGTAGTGTACTAAAAAAAATGGACTAACAGCAAGGATTCTGACGATCTTTCTGGGGCTTTGAAAGCGCTGTGGTTTTATAACTGGTTTCAGGTATGATTCCCAGCAGAGGCAATCCAAAAGAGGAAATTGATTCTGATCTGGAGAGAACCTTCGGTTAGCTAGTAATCGACCTATTGATAAAGAGGCACATCTTTTAAAGTCTTCTTCATTTTGTTCCTTCTTAAACTGAAAGCGCCTCAAAGTTGTTCCAAAAATACGCTACTACGTACGTTTCTCTCTGACACAACATATTATATAGGTATTCCATTTATGCGAATTATTTTGTTCGTTCGTATATCGTATATTATTTGTTCGTATTTTTCATAAAAATAACAAACAAAATCACGCAGCGTTGTTTAAAACAAAATTGATAACAAACAGTTTTAAGCTCACGAATTTAGTTATCACCATCAACTCGCCGATATTGACTCATCAACATTGACAAAAGTGCCTATTAAAATTTCATTTGAACAAAGTTAACGATTGATTTAATGTCATTAAGATGACACCATTTCTTCATTGTGAAGAACGCAACTCAAAAACAGTCGTAAAAACTGTAATTCCCAGCAAGTCCTGGTGTTTAGTGAAGTTAAATTTTATTTATAGGTTTCTTAAGGGGGTCCTAGCAAACATGCTGGAAGAAGCAGTTGTAAAGTCTACAAAACTATTTGGAATTCTTGGCAAGGCTCCTGTGAACCGAGTCAAGTTGTCGACTGACTTTGTCTTGTTAACAATTTAAGCTTAAATTCTAAGTGTTATAAGGAACTTACGTTAGAGATACAACTATTATTAAGTTCTGCATGGTCGGTTTGTACACTAAATGTTTGCCATATTGTACTTCTGTTTATATTTACACGTTATATATATAAACAAGCATATTTATTTATTAAGAATCGATTTTTATATAAGGCTCACTATATGAGAAAAATATGAGCAGTAAAATCTACTGAACGAATTGTGCGCAGCCTATTCGCGCACCTGTCACTTTTCAGGCGTGAGGGTTGTACAATATTATGTCAAATCTATTTTTGTAAATAGATTTGACATAATTTTGTTCATGTACACAATATACTAAGGGGGGTAAGGGGGAGAACGACAATACCATCTAGTCAACTCCAACTGCCAACCTCACCTGCTCTTGGTGCCCCCTGCTAGACAACGGACTAGGTCCTGGCGAACGACCAATGGCGGTATATCCATTTAAACACCCAGCCGGGTAACCGGTTGGTTGAGGCAACAGCGGCCTGGGGGTTAAATTCACTCCTAAAATGTCTGGTGCAGAAGGCAAGGGTAAACCACTGGACTATTTTCCCATGAAATCCGAATGAAAGTGAACAATATTGAGAGAGTGGACTGTGAGAGAGAGTGGCTGGACTTAGCATAAACAAGTCGAAAACGAAAGTTATGCTAGTTGATAGAAGTAGTCAACTCCCTAGGACTGGAGAACTCTCGGACTTGGAGTTTGTCAGCGAGTTTGTGTACCTCGGATCGTTGCTTTCAGACAAAGGGGGGAGTGAACACGACATCAGAAGACGAATCCAAAAAGCCAAAGGTGCAATGAGTAAGTTACCAAGAATTTGGCAGAACAGGAAGATCTCGAATAACACCAAAAAGAGACTCGTAAGAACTTTAGTCTTCTCTATCTTCCTTTATGGATCTGAGGCATGGACGATTCGAGCAGCGGACAAAAAAAGAATTGATGCTTTTGAAATGTGGTGTTGGAGAAGGATGCTTCGAATACCATGGATCGCGATGCGTACCAACCTGTCAATCCTGCAGCAGCTTGTTGTTGACGTCAGACTCTCTACCATATGTTTCCAAAAGATTCTTAGTTATTTTGGTCATATTGCCCGACGGCTGCCAAGTAACTTGGAAAAACTTATAGTTGTGGGTAAGGTAGAGGGGAAAAGACCGCGTGGCCGATCGCCTAGCCGCTGGACTGATCAGGTGAAAACACTCACTGGCCTTCCACTTACAACTGCTATCAGAAAAGCCGAGGACCGAACAGAGTGGAAGGCATTAGTTACCAACTTAGCGAAGGCACTTCCATATGGACACGACCTTCAGTAATGAAGTGTGCGACCAAGAAGAAGACACAATATACGTGTTGAATTAACACGTTCAATTATTTACTATTTTTAATACAAACTTGGCCACAAAAAAATGTTATTATAAATATTTTTTTAGTTTTCCAGATTGCCTGATTGATATAATTATGTTTAATGTTTTTTTTTTGAGCACCATCAAACAATCGCACACCCCCCCATTATTGTTATTGAACACAATTACAACATAGTGAGAAATATATTGATCGATTCCATAATAGCTGTGTTGTGCAAAAGTGAATGTCATTTCTCTATATTAATGGCTTACATCAAAATGCGCACATATAATTGAATTCCGTTTGCATAATATCGGCCGCCGGATGTTGCCATTAATATGCAAAATCCACGGCGATGTACAAGCGGAAATCGCGGATGGTATTATGCAAATTTCTGAATGTATGGCCAAAAATTGGCGTTTTATTGCCGAATACCATTCACTAGTTTCCTATAGGCTTAAACAGTATTTATTTACTTGTATCATAAATGCAAAAATGTGTTTGCTGACTAATAACTTAACAGTTCTTAACAAAATTTGGGACAACGTGGCTTGCTTCCATGGTAAAGAAAGTGCAAATGTACGAGTGTAGTTATCACCATCACCTCACGAATTATAATAATGAAAAAAATATTATATAATTGAACGCTTCACAGATGCCTGTAGGTTAACATGAATAAAGTTATTTTGAATTTTGAATTGTGGCAACTTTTCTCTTATCGGATCAAAGATAATACACTACTAATTACTTATTTGTATTTCCATAGAAATATCGATAAATTAAAGGAATAAATGGACTGTAACGCACTGAACATTAGAAGTAAAAGTAAACTTCTAGTACCGTTTAGTGGGCTGCACAAAATTAGTAACTCTTTCAAAGGAAATTGTATTTTATTTTATAATAAATTACCTATTGATATCTTGGAGATGTCTATTAATAAGCTCAAAGTTTTTATAAAACGAAAGCTTATAGAAAAATCATATTACTATTTTGACGTTTATATAAACGATAAAAAAGCTTGGGTGTGAATTGCTCTATCTCCATGGGTACCATAATTTAAAATTGATTATGTGCGATGGTGATGATAAAAAAACTCCGGCTAAGTTTGTTGTGGGTTTCTTCTTAGACCTGGACGCGATTTGAACCCTCTTAGCTTTAGTTTTAAGTTTACGCATAATATAGTTATCACCATGAAATAACTACTATGTAAATTATTAACGCGTCAAAAGTGCCTTTTAAAGAACTATTTGAATAAAGATTATTTTGATTTTGAATTTGAATTTGAATTCAAGTATAGCACCCGTAATGCAAAATTGTAATGTATTGCGCATGCAATAATATAACATCAATAGGTATTGTGCAAAATTTAATGACATTTCTCTATATTAATGGCTTACATCAAAATGCTCACATAATATTATAATTGAATTCCGTTTGCATAATATCGCCAGCCGGATGTTGCCATTAATATGCAAAATCCACGGCGATGTACAAGCGGAAATCGCGGATGGTATTATGTAAAACTGTGAAGGTATGATCAAAAATTGGCGTTTTATTGCCGCATACCATTCAGTAGTTGGCTACAGACTTAAAAGAGCAATCGATATAGAACTCAACATTTAATACAACTTTTATTAATTTACTATTCATACTTTTCAATTTTGACACAAGAGGTGACGTCCACCCCCTAATCAGAGGTTGGCGGTTTGATCCCGGGCACGACCTCTAACTTTTCGGAGTTATGTGCGTTTTTAAGGAATTGAAATATCACTTGCTTTAACGGAGAAAAAAAAGATTGTGAGGAAACCTGCACTCCTTAGAGTTCTCCATAACGGCGTGCAGGTTTCTGCTTTCTTCTCAAAGGCGTGTGAAGTCTATCAATGCGCACATGACCAGCTTGGTGGACTTTGGCCAAACCCTTCTCTTGTTCAGATGAAACCCGTGCTCTGTAGTGGCAATGGGCCGATCATGATGATGATGATGACTTTTCAATTTTAATTTAATATATTAGCTACAATAATAGCTATTTTGAGGTAGTTCATTTGTTTTTTTTTCTTATAAGATGTAAAGAATATATGATTTTTGATTTTCCCGTGGCCTTTGTTTCAGTTTTATAATAAACCACGTTCACCAGACGCTGAAATTGGCAAATATGAAAAATTTCGCTCGAAATAATGCACGGAAGAGATAAGAAAAAAGACGCGGGCATCCGGCCACAATGTTCTTCACGTCAAATGCGGAAAACCGAGTAGAATTTCAGAACTGTGTATTTAAATATAAAATGAGAACCACGCTGGTTGGATGCGGTAGGTTCTGATACGCATTCAAATTTTAAAACAACCAACCACAAAGACGCAGAAGCTGTTTTTCGAAAGTCCAACTGATGCTCCGAAAGCCCACAATATACCTACGATACAGATCATCAGTTTAGGGTCGACTGGCAAGTTATGATTATAAGAAGAGTAAGCACAGACAGAGGTACCTATTTTTTTATCCACTACAAGTTAGCCCTTGACGACAATCTCACCTGGTTTAAATGATGATGCAGTCTAAGATGATAGCGGGCTAACTTGTTAAGGGTACGGTCGACCCATACTCCTAATTGTTTCTACGCGAACGCTAAATCGTTTGGGTATTTGTCGCTAGGGTGGTAACTAGCCTCCCACCAGACCAGACTCGATCAGGGAATCGAACCCAGGACCTCCAACTTTATATTTACGCTACGCCACGGAGGTCGTCAAACCGCAATGGACTGATGCAGAAGCTGCTTTGCGAAAGTCCACAAATTACCTTTTTTTTTATTTACCACAAGTCAGTCCTTGACGGTAATCCCACCTGGTGGTAAGTAATGATGCAGTCTAGGATGGTAGCGGGCTAAACTGTTAGGAGTATGGTAAACCCACTCACTCACCACACACACTCCTTATTGGTTTCTACGCGTCATCGTGCCGAAACGCTAAATCGCTTTGCGATACGTCTTTGTCGGTCATACATCATAGGTCATCTATTAGTGTAAGGGTCCAGTGGTAAGTTTTGATTATATTATGTAAGAGTAGGCACAAACATCGTACCTGTATAGTTCTCGTAAGGTTGTACAATCAAGTTGCAATTATGGGAATTTTTAAGTTTAAGAATTTTAACTTTTATTATAAGATTGTGAGAAAATAAACAAAAATTATTATATTCTATTCTATACAAAGAAACCAATTAAAATTGAGGCTTGTTTAAATTTACACTGTTTTACTTTTATTTGGGTTGGTTTTAACGATAATAAAAACACAAACTCAGTGAAAATTTCAACTATTTAGACCCTATGCATAAAATGGTTCATATTATACAGCCTGATTACAGACTGGATTCTCCTCTATCTAGGTAGATAGAGGAGACTAAGCAATAGGGTCTCGGAAGTTCAAAATGCTGAAAATATTGCAAGCTTACCAATTTTGACGACCTGATCTGAACTCGATTCTGGTCTGGTGGGAGGCTTCGGCTATGGCTAGTTACCACCCTACCGACAAAGGCGTATCACAAAGCGATTGAGCGTTCCGGCTCGATGTCGCACAGAATCCAATTAGGAGTGAGGGTTCACTATAACCCATCTCTCTCTCTTCTTAAGGTTTTATACAGATTAGCCAGTGTCAAGTTTATAGAATTGAAAAATGGCGGAAAACTTCGCACTATGATGTCCACAACACAACCAACACCAATCCTTTTCAAAATTAGCCAACAAACATTAATTAATGAAAAGCTTGAAAAAATCGTGCCCACAGAATATGAAGACTCCCGCCTTTCTCCACTATAACCCTTAAATGCCGCTTCCAAGACTGCATTAACACCAGGTGAGATAGCCGTCTAGAGCTAACTTGTAGTGTATACTACAAGGGCTACTAGAGCTGACGACCTCCGTGGCGCAGTGCGCGCGCTGTCTCTTTATATAGTTGGAGGTCCTGGGTTCGATTCCCGGCTCGAGTCTGGTCTGGTGGGAGGCTGCGGCCGTGGCTAGTTACCACCCTACCGACAAAGACGTGTCGCCAAGCGATTTAGCGTTCCGGCACGATGTCGTGTAGAAACCAATTAGGAGTATGGGTTTTCCATACACCTAACAGGTTAGCCCGCTACCATCCTGACTGCATCATCACTTACCATCAGGTGAGATTGCCGTCAAGGGCTAACTTGTAGTGGATAAAAAAAAATATATATAAAAAAATGCCATATCAAAATGTTAGTAACACTCGAAGACGCTACGCAGAGAAATTCTTCACAGAATAGCATAGACATACGTACGGACACATCTCCGAGGTGTTCACAGAATGCATACCATTTACATAATCTATGTTCCGCTAAAAAAGTTTTTAATATGCCTTTTGAAAATGGAAATCGGGCCTTTCTTTTTGCAATTTAGATACACAAAGACCCAAAAGTTATGAGGTAGAGTATTAAACAAGGTAAATATACGCCACATTTTTATTCCAGCTGATTCTTCAGTTATTTTTTTCCTCACAGCGTATTCCTCCTAGGTATGTATTTATTAACACTTTTTTTTTTCTTGTTTAAGTTTTCTTTGTCCTCGAGGAGTTTGTGTTATTTTGGAATTAAATTATAATCACGCGATAAACAAATCATTATCATGATCATGATCAACCCATTACGCAATTATATTATAAAGTTAGAGGTCCTGGATTCGATACCCGGCTCGACTCTGGTTTGGTGGGTGGCTTCGGCCATGTCTAGTTACCACCATACCGGCACGATGTCGTGTAGAAACCATTTAGGAGTATGGGTTTACCATACCTCTAACAGGTTAGCTCGCTACCATCTTAGACTGCATCATCACTTGCCATCAGGTGAGATTGCCGTCAAGGGTTACCTTGTAGTGGATAAAAAAAAACTCTTCCAAGAATATGAATATAAGTTTCATGATGATTGGTGAAGTACTTTTCACGTGAAAGCGTAACAAACAAACTTATATTCATATTTATAATATTGGTATATATATTGGCGGTTGGCAGACTTCACACGCCTTTAAGAACATTATGGAGAGCTCTCAGGCATGCAGGTTTCCTCACGATGTTTTCCTTCACCGTTGTAGCAAGTGATATTTTAATTTTATAAAAACGCACATAACTCCGAAAAGTTAGAGGTGGGTGCCCGGATTCGAATCGCCGACCTCTGATTAGGAGGCTGACGCCCTAACCACTAGGCTATCCCTTACTATATCCCTTTTAAACTTACTCTATATCCCTTTTAAAATACATAAACCTAACGTCTACGCCATAAAAGTAGTTATAAATCAAAACCACCGGATTCAATCATTGTTTGTGACAGATGGCTTTTCGTTGTAAAAACTTGATTTCATATCGACCATCGAAAAACAACTTTAACAGATGGCAATAAAACTGAGATTCCTTTGTGCGTTGCTGACAGATATGTTGGCACAGTGAGAATATAAAATGATCAACGTCCAAAACGTTATTGATTGGCCGTGGTATGGTAAATTTTAAAATGGCGTGTTGGAATGTTATTTCCGTTTCCTATTCCAATAAATCACGCGAGCACGTAATCGAGAGCATCTACATTATAGACCCTGTGAGTACTGATCATCATCATCATCATGATCAACCCATTGCCGGCTCACTACAGAGCACGGGTATCCTACCAATATGTGAAGGATTTTGACCATAGTCCACTACGCTGGTCATGTACGAATTGGTCAAACGTTACTTTGTAGTGGATAAAAAAAAACTCTTCTCAGAATATGTGTACAAGTTTCATGAAGATTGTTGAAGTACTTTTCGCGTGAAAGCGTAACAAACAAACTTACATTCATATTTATAATATTGGTATATAATATATTGGCGGTTGGCAGACTTCACACGCCTTTGAGAACATTATGGAGAACTCTCAGGTGTGCAGGTTTCCTCACGATGTTTTCCTTCACCGTTGAAGCAAATGATATTTTAATAACTTAAAAACGCACATAACTTTGAAAAGTTAGAGGTGCGTGCCCGGGTTTGAACCTCCGACCTCTGATTAGGAGGCGGACGTCCTAACCACTAGGCTATCACACCTGAGCACTGATAATGCGACTTTTATCTATATGACCCCTTATTTAAACCCCATGCAATATGCATGAACAACAAAATGAAACTAGAAGAGAAGAAGAAGACAAAAAATAGCTTACAGAGGCGAGAGTGATAAAGGGGGGCTACAATAAAAAAGTAGGTAAGACGTAAGTAGCTTGGATATAAGTCACCGTCCTTTTTCAATATAACAAAGCTGTCAATTTGAAGAAAAGTTTCAATAACACCTCAATATCTTACAAAAATGTCAATGCCACAAAATACACAGAACATGACACATACACAGAATTGGACAAATACAAATCAAAACCAATTTGTTTATTGCTACAAAGTGGTATATTCATTTAAAGATTTTAAGATTCTAATGTAGCCTAGCACATTCAGCTTATAAGGTGTGCAAGATAAATCTAAAAAAAAAAAAACGATAATTAATAAGAATAAAATTAGTTAATTAAAGATTTAAATAATGTTTAGCGCTAAAAATATATTACATAAAGATTCCAAGATGTCGTAAACAAAACGTAAATCCGTCTATCAATCGCAATCAATATCTAGATAATACAGATAACCTGTAGAAACTCATATTTTGAATATTCTTCTTAAAGTTCATTATATTAAGAGTTTTTATACTCTTTGGTAATCAAATCAAATCAAATAATATAATAGTTTAAAAAACTAAAAAAACACGCTACTGCACGCATGCGTAGTTCGCGCACTAGCTCTGTCTCTCTTACTCGCATGCAAAGGATGCGGAAACAAATTAATTAATCCTGGCGAATCTAATTAGGATAATCCGATATTTTGATCGGATTATTGCATTGTCATCGACCTTTGACAGGTGTGCAAAGTTTGGATCAAATCTGATCGTTCGAAGTAGGGCAAAATCGAGCTCAAAGGAATCGGTTACAAACAAACAAACAAACAAACAAACAAACAAACAAACAAACATACATACATACAGGTGAAGCTAATAAAAGCGTGTTAAAATAGCTTTATTCATATAAACCTGTTACAGACATTTTGAATCGTTCATATATATCACATTTTTCATTATTTCTATTAGTGATGGTGATAATTACACTCGCCAACTAAAGCTAAGAGGGTTCAAATCGCGCCCAGGTCTAAGAAGAAACCCAAAACAAACATAGCCGGTTTTTTTTTGCCATCTCACATAATAGATAATAAATTATGGTACCTACGGAGATAGAGCAATTCACACCCAAGCTTATTTATCGTTTATATAATCGTTAATATGGTAATATGATTTTGCTATAAGCTTTCGTTTTATAAAAACTTTGAACTTATTGATAGACATCAATAGGTAATTTATTATAAATAATTTGTGCGTAATGACTCCGACCTCTGATTTGGAGGCAGACGCCCTAACCACTAGGCTATCACAGCTATATGAATTAGTTTAATTACTCACTTAAAATGAATCTCGAACATTGCTAATTTATAGATTGGTAAGTTATACACTTACGAGATTATGATAATGGCCGAACGTAATTATAATATAACCTGATAACATAATGCATTGTAGTGAATTAAATCGGCTTAGATGCGCTTCAATAGCTTGATTGTGTATATGATCCTGTTAAAGACCTTTACGTATTGTGGTGAGCTTGATATAGAGAGCTTTGTTCGCATCTATTTCGCATATAAATATGTGAACACGAAATTTAATTTAAAATAAACGCGATAGAAATGGCACTACACACCCGCCATTTTTTTTGGTTTTCAGTTCACTCTGGATTATTTATAGCTAGTTACGTATGTCAAGGGACTAAGTCTGCATTAAAATTATGTCTACATGGTCAATAATTATTCTTTTTCGGACTGACTATTAGCTGTATTAACACCTGTACAGCTGTAGCTAACCCTATTGGTTGCCACAGCGTAACCGGGCTGTTTGGCGAGCTTCGGAAAGAAACTCTGCCAGAAGAAATTTTGAGCCCTAGGGCTCGAAGAAACAGGGAACGTCTGCCTAAGGGCGCCTCCTGTGAGGCCGAGGCTTAGGCGACGTTTGGGATAACGGGGGTCGGACGGAAAACGGGGGGGTCGGACAATAAATCGGTGAATGGTTAATCAATGTCATTTTTCTACTAAGAAACATTGACAATGTAAATGAAAAAATCCTTTTAAACTTTCCATGCAAGTTGTGTTTAATATTCACTCGGAAATTTTTAATAAAAGAATTAAAATTTTATTTATCATAAAAATTTATTGTTTAATGAAACAATCAATATTTTAGTTGATAAATACTATTTATATTATTTACTTTTTAGCGACCTCCGTGGCGCAGAGTGCGCTGTTGCATTATAAAGTTGGAGGTCCTGGGTTCGAGTCTCGGCTCGAGTCTGATATGAGGCTTCGGCCGTGGCTAGTTACACCACCCTACCGAAAAAGACGAAGCGCTAAGCGATTGAGCATGATGTCGCCTAGAAACCCATTAGGAATACGGGTCTAGCATACCTTTAACAAATTAGCTCGCTACCATCTTAGACTGCATCATCACTTACTCCAGGTAAGATTGCCGCCAAGGACTAACTTGTAGTGGATAAACAGAAAATATACAACGGGACTTTTCAATTCTTGCCTACGTTATCTGATTCCATTTTTAAAATCTAACCTAGACTTGATAACAGGCAAGTTATTTGACTGTGGGCGTTTGTGGGTAGGTTGATTTCAAATGATAGTAGGTACTGGATACAATATTCACTTTAATTACGATTCGAGTTACACTTACTATATGAACACTAATTTAACTAATTACATACACGTGATACGGAACACAAGACAGTTTCTACGAACACTCAGAAGACCTGCCTGGCACAAAACCTCGTGGCGAACTGTGTGCCCTTATTACTGAATTCAGACTTAAATTAAATTCCAAACTTCCGTCTTCCGGCTCATTCCGTAGACTCCGTCTAATGCCTATAGATGACGTTTGCGTTCCGTTAAGTCAAATCAGTAACATTTTCCGACATATATTTATTATTTAATTATAATTATCAACTAAAACAATGTAACTGTATTATAAACACTTAAAAACTTAAAATAAACCTTAAACTGAACCTAAAACTAAAACTAAAATATATTATTAAAAGGAGTCTCTTTAGGCAAGCTTCCGAAGATACTGGCAGCGTTTCCCCTTTGGATTGCAAGACTAATTCGTTGTCCGAGGTAGCTGGCAGCTCTTCGGTCTCCTGTGATTCCGACATATATATGTGTCCTAACTTAATATCATATGAGGTATTATTATATGAGGTACTAGGTACATGCGGATGAGGCATTAGTTCAATGTTTAATGTAATAATTAGCTACAGAAGCCAAACTACGAAATGTACTTCGCCTCCAGTGACAACTCCCCTGGGTTAATACTTATTGCACAAAACATTTTAATGTACATAAAAGTGTTATGATGCAATTGATTTACTACTGAGAGACAATTGCAATAGCATACTTGGCACCTGGGTGTTTTGATGAGCTCGATCTCCATAGGTACTATAGTTTATTATTCATTACGTGAGATGGTGATAAAGAAAAAAAAAAAAGAAAAACCCCGGCTAAGTTTGTTGTGGGCTTCTTCTTAGACCCGGGCGCGTTTGGAACCCTCATAGCTTTAGTTTTAAGTTTACGAATATAGTTATCACCATGAAATAACTACTATGTAAATTATTGACGCGTCAAAAGTGCCTTTTTAAGGACTATTTGAATAAAGATTATTCTGAATTTGAATTTGAATTTGAATTACTAAATTGCATGTCGTTACGAATGTCCTATTGCAACCCTATAATATAGTCCTTGAGCGAACCATTTCTCCGCAACATTCATCATACAGGCCCATAGACGGAATCTACTGCACTTACAGTACTCAAGGATATTGCGTCCATAAATAATTTACGCTAGACTGCCTTCGAGCGTGTCTCGTGTAGTTTCAACAGTTAGGTATGTGAATATAACCATCTGAAAATGAATAGGTAGCTATTTATTTTCACAGTTTTGTACAGTGTTATTTAAGGTCCATTCACGTAGGTTTCTAGTGCCAACAAAGGTACGCTGTCTGTCCGCCTGTATGTTTGTCAACTGAATTTGTGTCATGAATTAGATCGATAGATTGATTACACAGGAATTTCACTAGCTTTGATAGGCAAATGCTTAAGCGATTAAAATATCACTTGCTCCAACGATGAGGAAACCTGCATGCCTGAGAGTTCTCCATAATGTTCTCAAAGGCGTGTGAATTATGCCAATCCGCACATGGCCAGCGTGGTGGACTATGGCCAAACCCTTCACATATTGAGAAGAGACCCGTGCTCTGTACTGGGCCGGCAATGGGTTGATCATGATGATATGCAAATTAAAATACAATATGGAATAGAATTTAACACACAATCAAATAAAACATACGAGTAATCAAAGCCACCACGTGGCCGTTAGAAACACTGAATACTGAAACTGCTGGTCACTAAAGCATCACAAAAATAGTGATACAAATCAATTACTTAGCAACAGTACATGTAAAAGAAAAAGAAGAAAAAAGAAAAAGTTGATTTATTCAAAACATACATATGGGTTTACAATAGAAGTAGTATAACTTAAATTGTCTAATATATTACACTAGCATTATGCACCTGATTTCCGAACTAGTTAAGACTGTATCTCGGAAAACAGGGCCACCAACTCGGAGTCACAGATCAGAAGACAATTTCAAGCGTCTGCAAGCTTAAAGATTGTAAGCGAAATATTTATAAGGAGCATGAGTGTGAGTGAGTGATGTGTATGGGATGTGTGTGTGTGTATGTGCGTTTGTGTGAGCGCGCGCGCGTGTGCGTGAGTGTGTGTGTGTGTGTTTAACTATTACATTACACTATAATATCCAATAGTCCTTCAGTAGCCGCATAAGTCTGCTTCAGAAGCCATTCTTGAAGAGTAATTTTTTATAACTATTTAAAGAGTGGAGAGAAAGAATCCTATGTAAATTATTATATATGTAAGGTCCAAGGAACACAAAAAACCTACGGCTAAAAGCTGTATTAAGTTTGCTCTAGATGGGAAGTTGAGGCCTACGATTAGTGCAACTGCTCATGAAGTTCGTCACAGAATGTTGTTTGAGTGCAGTCGCCAGTATGAATAATTGACGGACTGTTAGCACTTGACAATACTCATAAAGCTTGTCGGTTGGATACATACGGGGTTTAAAGCAGCACACCTTTAGAACGGCTCTTTGTGCCCGTTCAATTTGGATTAGGTGAGTTTTAGCAGCACCTCCCCAAACAGAAATGCAATAGCTAAGGATAGATTGGCACAGTGCTTGATATACCATTTTCATAATTTCAGGTTCAGCAGAATGTCGAAGGTTTTTAAAAACATATATTAGTTTACGTACTCTGTTTGATAGGTGCTCGATATAGTTTTTAAAAGTAAGGTTACAGTCAATCACTATGCCAAGATATTTAATAGATGTGACATTTTCGATAACTTGGTCAGGTGTGCAGTTTTGCTGAGATTGTTTAACAATTAACTTAAATTCAGAGATGTTCGATGGGAGCGAAGAATTACGGATACATAAATTAAGACATTTTGTTTTGCTGATATTTAATGTAAGTAAATTATTGTCAAGCCAATCCCTTACAGTATCAAAACCATTTTGAGCGAAGCGATAAGTGTCAGACCAGGTTTTAGACGAGAAAACCAGAGCTGTATCATCAGCATAGGAGAATATCCTACCGTGTTCAAGTTGGGTGTTACATAGATCGTTAATATAGATTAAAAATAGGCTCGGGCCAAGTATACTGCCCTGAGGCACGCCATGAGTTATAGATAGTTCAGAGCTATAGTATGAGTCAATTTTGACCATTTGCGTTCTCCCTGACAAGTAGCTCTCAAAAAGTGACAGCTGGTTCCCCCGAATTCCAATAGATTGAAGCTTTGAAATTAAAATTGGGATCGAAACAGTATCGAAGGCCCTTGCCAAATCAAGAAACAGTGCAACACACTTTTGCCCACGATCAAGATTGTTCACTATATTATCCACAAGACAATGAACAGCATCAGCAGTAGAACGTTTCCCTCGGAAGCCAAATTGATTAGGAGATAATAAATTACAAGACTCTAAATACGAGACAAGTCTTGAATTTATAATTTTCTCTAGGATCTTAGACATAGCAGGCAGAATTGAGATGGGCCTATAGTTCTCGACACAATTTTTATCACCTGATTTGAAGATAGGGATCAAAAGTGCTTTTTTGAAGAGGTCAGGAAAAATGCCTTGTTTGATGCTGAGGTTGCAGATATATGTGAGTGGAGGGACAATGATATCTTTGAACTATTTTAAAAAACGCGAAGAGATACCATCCCAACCTACGGCACAATTGTTTTTAAGAGAGTTTATCAAACATTCAACCTCAGACTCATCAACCTCCAACAGAACAAAGGATTCCCTATGAGATGATAAAGTGAGAGGATTCTGAGAATTCCGGTCAATTTTATCGGCAAGATTTTTACCAATACTGACAAAGTAAGAGTTGATCTCATTTATGCAGTCTTGTTTACTTTTATTTGGTTGAAAAAGGTTTCGTGCTGATGACGGAGTTTTCGATAAATTAGTAACGGATTGTATGACATTCCACACTAATTTTGGATTCTTTCCAGCTTCAATGAATTCTTTTTTTTTTCATAATCTCTTTTAACTTTACGTAAAAAATTGGTACAAAAATTTCGATACCTTTTGTAGGAAACTTTTAGCACTTCATTTAAAGGATCTTTTTTAAGCTGAAGATGTAACCTATCTCTGTGGCGTATACATTTTAGTAAGCCGGAAGTTATCCAGGGTTTTATAGGTCTTCGTTTACGAGATAAAGGAATTACTTTAGTGTTGACCGATATAGCTTGTAGAATAGGTTCTATGAGATTTTTGGTTGCCATATTAGGATCAGGGGTAGAATATACAGGGTCAAAATTTATGTTATGAATGTCATTAAAAAGCTTGACTTGGTCTGTTTTAGTGATAGTAGGATGCTTAAGATGAATATTTGTGATCTTTGATAGAGAGACCAAAACAGCATAATGATCAGTTACCGTGGATTCTAATACTAGAATCTTAGCAGAAGTAGAAATTTTCAAATTAGCATGGTCAAGACATGTGGTACCATGAGTTGGCCTGTTATGGCCCAAAAAGAGTCCATGATGACCAAGAAGGTCCAAGTAATCAAGAGAGTGAGTATTATGGTTATTAGTTGCAACGTCAATATTAATATCCCCAACAAACACGATGTTTTTATACGATTTATAATCAAGAAGGATTCGATCCATAGATTTAATAAATAATGAAGGGTCTTTAAAAGCGTAAGGCCTGTAAATAGAAATAATCGTTAGTTCAGTACCAATAGTTGTTATTAAACAATTAGACTCAGATACAATAGGTTCAATGACTTTGACATTAGGTAAGTTGCTTTTTACATATACTACTACTCCATCGTTTTGATTATGATTACGGGTAGTTTTATAAAAGTTGTACCCGTCTAGAGAAGGAATGTGTATATTACAAGAAAGCCAGCATTCGGATAACACAATAACATCACAGGAAATTTTAATTCGTTCTATTAAGGTCATAAGTCCAGTAAAATTAGCATTCAAACTGCGAATATTTTGAGTCAAAATAGTTAGATTAGAGTTCGATTTCGGTAATAAGTCGGAACAATTGTCAGGGTTACATGAAATTACATCACTAAATGTACTTAGTTTGGCGAACTTGAAAGTTCGCCAAGCGAAAATCAGGTTTGCTAATTGTTAAATTAAACATTAATATTTTATGATAAAGTTTTTATTCTTATATTAAAATTTCAGAGTGAATATTAAACCCAACCTGCACAGGAAAATTTAAAACCGATTTTTCATTATCATTATTAACGTTTCGTTAATAGAAAAATGACATTGATTAGTCATTTAGACACAATTGTCAGCAGATTAGGACCCTTGACACTTTAAAAGTTCGCCAATCAAAAAACGGGCACGCTGTTTCTTGACAGAAGTCACGATGCTCAATTCTCAATTATTACTGTTACATAATCCGTATATACGCTGCTCAATTCCACATTCCTTACCATGGCTTTATCTACTTATATTATCTAAGGTGATCTTCATACATTAAACGTTTTTTTTTTTTTGTTGTTTGCATTATAATAATGCCAATACCTAGTGTTGCTCATTCTTTTCCATCCAAAACAGATGGGAGGGAGGTGGTGGTTTGTCTGGTGGGAGGCTTCGGCCGTGACTGGTTACCACTCTACCGATAAAGACGTGTCGCCAAGCGATTTAGCGTCCCGGCACGATGTCGTGTAGAAACCAATTAGGAGTACCAGTTTATCATACCCCTAACAAGTTAGCCCGCTACCATCTTAGACCGCATCATGACTTCCCATCAGGTGAGATGCAGTCAAGGGCTAACTTGTGGTCAATAAAAAAAACGATTCTAGATAGAAGAAGCCAGCGAGAATTTCAGCAAATGCTTTCTCCCAACACTAAAATTTTACAGTTTAACATTTAATATGCTATCCTGTTAGAGATGAAAGCTTAGCCGGGCAATGTTTTGTAACCGCGCTGTAAAATATGTGTTTTAACACATTGTTCAAATGTATGCATTGGTGGGTCCAGAATAATTTTAAGAATCATATTTTATAAGCATGTCACGCCTCTCTGGTCCTTTAAATATCGGGGGCACCATTAAAACGTTTCACTGCTTAAATTTTATGTTTTTTTTTCACTTTTCTGCTACATATCCTAGTAGGTGCGGAAAACTATAGAGTATTTTATGATCAATAAATCGGCAAATTTTTGTTAGTTGAAAATCGAATTAAATTGGTTTCGCGATTGAATCGGTAAAGAAAAAAACCGAAACCTTCACCGAAATGATTCCGATACCAGTGTTAATAGCTGAGTTTTGAAGTACTGCTAATCGCATTTTAAACTGTGTCTTTTTAGAAAATCTCAAAAGCTAGGTTCATAAATTCATAATTCATTAATTCATTTATTTGCTATAAAACATGGGTACAGGATAACAGATGTAGTTATAAGATACATATATGGAACCAAACATGTTTTGTCTGTACAGGCGTGCAAAATATTTTAAGTCAATTATCATATACATGTATATCATCACAAGTTCATAGTATCTATGCCAATCAACGAAGCGCGTAGATACATAGTATCTACGCGCTTCGTTGATTTTTTTTTTTTGTTTAATAAAAGAGTAATGAGGATTGAATTCATATTAATTTGAATAAAACACAGGCACCTTAAAAATAAATATCAAATTACCCTTTTATTTTTAACGCTGGGAAATGTGTTTACGCATCCCCTCCGGAAGCGGCACAGGCAGAACCACTTCCGGCGGGGTATGTGGGACTCGCCAGCGACCAGAATACCTACCAAAATCCAGCCATTTTTGTGCTGTGACGTCACGCGGGTCTCGCCTCACCATCGGTCCTGAATGACGTGGATTATATTTGTTTATGACATAGCTGTGCTGTACACCAGATCTGAGTGTAGACGTCATGAGCTATAGCAAGTTATAAATATATTTCACCTCGCAGCCCGCGCTCTGTTGCATTATAAATGTCCTGGGTTCGATTCCCGGCTTGAGTCTGGTCTGGTGGGAGGCTTCGGCAGTAGCTAGTTACAACCCTACCGACAAAGACGTGTTGCCAAGCGAATTAGTGTTCCGGCACGATGTCGAGTAGAAACCACTTAGGGGTCTACCATACCCTTAACAAGTTAGCCCGCTACCATCTTAGACTGCATCATCATTTACACTAGGTGAGATTGCCGTCAAGGGCTAACTTGTGGTGGATAAAAAAAAACTCGTTTTCAGCAATATATTGCGTAATCGTGATAGGTTCTAGGTACGATAAACGGCTGGTTACCTACAAATTTATTGAGATATTCCGGTTTTTTTTTGTTTTTATTATCATTATTATATATTTTATATTGACTCAAGCTAATGACTTAAGATTTTTCTTACACTGAAACTATTTGTGAACATTTTGAAAACCCGTAAAAACTAAGCATTCACATTAGCTCACAACGTTACAAAATGGAAAGCTGTGATAGCCTAGTGGTTAGGACGTCCGCCTCCTAATCAGAGGTCGGGGGTTCGAACCTAGGCACGCACCTATAACTTTTCGGAGTTATTTGCGTTTAAGCAAATAAAAATATCACTTGCTTCAACGGTGACCGAAAATATCGTGAGGAAACCTGCATGCCTGAGAGTTCTCCATAATATTCTCAAAGGCGTATGAAGTCTGCCAATCCGTACATGGCCAGCGTGGTGGACTATCGCCAAACCATTCTCTTATTGAGAGGAGACCCGCGCTCTGTGGTGAGTCGAGAATGGGTTGATCATGATAATGACCTGTCGGCTCAAAGTAACAAAAACTTACAGATAGATTTAAAAGAGTTTAAAGAATATTACCAACAAGGTTGGTTAAACATGACGTAGAACATATGAAACGCAAAACTTATCTGCAAACATTTCTCATAGAACACAGTCGCGTGGACTGCAAATCTAAACTGCACTTTACAGCGGTACTCTAGATTATTGCGCTTAAATAATGTATGCCGGGATGCCTTCAGCTGTTACACGAATACTGCGCGATAATAATATTATTGTTGGTTATTCCGCATATTCAGTAGCGAAGGTAAACTTTATGTCCTCTCTATAGAAATCCATATGTTCAGGATCAACCCATTACCGGCTCACTACAGAGCACGGGTCTCCTCTCAATACAAGAAGGGTTTGGCCATAGTCCACCACGCTGGCCATGTGCGGATTGGCAAACTTCACACGCCTTTGAGAACATTATGGAGAACTCGCAGGCGTGCAGGTTTCCTCACGAAGTTTTCCTTCACCGTTGAAGCAAGTGATATTTTAATTTTTTAAAACGCACACAGCTCCGAAAAGTTAGAGGTGCGTGCCTGGATTCGAACCGCCGACCTCTGATTAGGAGGCTGACATCCTAACCACTAGGCTATCACCGCTTCACTAGGCTATCACCGCTTCAATCCATATGTATTAAACCCTTATAACGCTACACGTGAAGCTGTGATAGCCTAGATTAGATAGTGGTTAGGACGTCCGCCTCCTAATCAGAGGTCTAGGGTTAGATCCACGCATCTCTAATTTTTCAGAGTTATAAGCGTTTTTTAAGGTAACACGAGAAAACCAGCATGCCTGAGAGTTCGCAATAATGTTCTCAAAGGCGTGTGAAGTCTGCCAATCCGCACATGGCCATGGTGGTGGACTATGGCCAAACCCTTCTCATATTGAGAGGAGACTCGAGCTCTGTAGTGAGCCGGCAATGAATTGATCATTATGATGATGAACGCTGCACCTATAAAAGTTGTACAATAGTTATTAAGTCCTCCGTGGCCCAGCGCGTGCGCTGTCGCATCATGAAGTTGAAAGACCTGGGTTCGATTCCTGGCTCGAGTCTGGTCTGGTGGAGGCTTTGCCCTTGGCTAGTTACCACCCTACCGTCCAGCACGATGTCGCGTCAAAACCTATTAGGTGTATAGGTTTACTATACAGCTAACAGGTTAGCCCGCTACCATCTTAGACTGCATAAGAACTTACCATCAGGTGTGATTGCTGTCAAGGCCTAACTCGTAGTTTTTCAAAAAAAATATTAATTAATGTGTTACAACAAGAAATATCTGGTGTATTTTAAATTATATAAAATCAATATTACCCTTCCAGAACTTTCTAGCAACTAATGAAAACTAAACTAGCAACTATTACTACTATTCTGACGACCTCCGTGGCGCAGCGCGTGCGCTGTTGCATTTTAAAGTTGGAGGTCAGGTTACAGGTTAGCCCGCTACCATCTTAGACCGCATCATCACTTGCCATCAGGTGAGATGCAGTCAAGGGCTAACTTGTGGTGTATAAAAAAAAAATATATATTTTAAACAACAAGAACAACTAATTAACAAGAAAGTACTAAAAAAATTTAAAATGTTTTAGATTAAATAACACGGGATCCTTAAAAGGTCCATATAATTATAACGCAGAAAAATATTCTAATCTGACTGAAACATCCTCAGAATAGTTGAGTACACAAGTAATCTTTTCAGCTTAATATCAATATTATATTAGCCTAAGCTAAGGAAAACGAGGTCAAAATCAACAAAAGTGTCCCAAAGACCCATAAGCCATCTTTCCATGAGTTTATTTTATTGTACAAAAATTGTAAAAAGGTTCACTCACCGTAAAGAGGGTCCCAGAATCCATTGTGCGAAAAATACTTCAAAGAAGATTCGAAAGCTTGACGATACAATATTTCAAAGACTAAGAGCAGGTGGACACTTTGATTTGTTAAAAAAAAAATACGATGTTATAGCTAATGTTTAACAAGATATATACAAATATCGTAGTTTTCAAGTAAATCTACAAATAATTATATTATAAAAAGGTAAGGATTAATATTTTATGTTCGGGGTAACCTCCGGTAGTACTTATCAAATTTTGAATTATATTACCCATGGAAAGCTTAATAATCAGCGAGTAACAAATTAACTATATTTTAACCTCATACCCTTATGGGAACAAGAACAGTAGTATTATAAAATTTATGGAATTACTCGTAAGGTAGTTTAATGATAATTATTTGGGCCATATATACCTTCACTCTTTCTGATCTGATTCGAGAAACAACTCTTGAAATGTATGTTTCTTCTACTTATTTTTTAAATTAATAATAATATTAATAATATATTAATAATTTAAATGTAATATATAAAAAAAATCTACAGTTAAATTCATTAGAAAATTACTTACTTGGTTAAGCTAAAATGTTTTTTAACATTATAAGCGATCATTTACAGTGCTGGCAATCCGAACTGTAGAACGCGCTCCCATTGAGCATATATATAACGCAACGTACTTTCTTCTTCTTTTTCTTTTCCTAATTCTAAGGTTGCTTGGCAGAGACAGCAACTAAGTGAGGCCGCCTTTTGTATGAGGCTTCTTCTTGTTTCTGTTTTTTTCTTATTATTATTTCTATTTTTATCATTCTAGTGTACAAATAAATAATAAAATTAAAATAAATAAATAATAACATATTTTAAGCTCCCATCAAATAAACCCTCAAAATTTCCCACTACCTCTCAGATTTATAAGAAGGACACGGGACTCAAATGAATAGCGCCCAAAGACATCCTAAACGTGGAGTCCCGGAATCAATCCTGGAGTGATTTATTGTCCCATCCCGCATTCCTTTCTGCTCCCGATAGTTTTTGTCACCCGCGTCCCGGATCTCTTTGAGTTATACAGGGTCCTACCCCGGGAAATTGGAAATTTTACTTTTAGCAACCTTCTGATTTACATGTAGATTTTGTATGTCTTGATGTAAAAGGTTTTGTTGATCGCAGATTTATTCTCTTTTTGACCCGACCACATTCGAAACATTGTAGATTTTGACTGATGAGAGTTCTTGAACCATTTTTATTTCTGGTACCACTATGGTATTGACCCGCAATGTTACGTAGGTGATATAAAAAATTCTGTCTACGGTTCTTTAGCACTTTTGTGCTGCTTACTTATCTAGTTTAGTTAGTTTCAGGATTTTTCAACTTTGACATCATCGTTTTTGCTGACCTGAACTACTGGTTCCTTAACGTGCTGAACTTCATCTGACCCAACCTTCATTTAACTTGTGCTAATTTGGATATTAACACCATCAGCCGCATTACTTTAGAAGTATCCTAGACCCACCTAGTTTTTAGCTCGAAATACTGTTTATGTGTGTAAATATTTGTTTTAACTCTTGTTAATTGAATTACCTACTGATAGAGATTATTAGCTCATGTCTTTTCAGTTATTCTAATGAAAGTCAATCTAGCAGTGGCACCTCTGATTATAAAGTAATGACAAATAGCATCTTATCATTCTAAAGAATGAGGTTATTAAACGCTAGAAAGTTTTTCATGTCCTACTGATGCTTCCAGGGAAAAGAACGTTAAAACAAACTATAGGGTAACTCTTGCTGACTTCTCTAGAGTGAATACACTTTTTAGGTGATTAATGACGTTTGTCTTGATTGGTATTCAAGTATAGACGACGATAAGGATATGTCTTTTTTACTTTGGGTTAAAGATGCAGGCCTGCTGGATCACACACAGCCAAGTTCTCTCCAGACATTGATTGGGCCACCCAGGTTGGCGAGATTTCTTCAAATATTATTCTATCATACCAGCATAAGGCCAATATGGAAATTGGGTTGATCCACCCCGCAGCTCAGAGATATCGTTAATGTTATGTTATGTCAATTTTTTTTTTCGTAAAGATTTATTTACTATACATCAAACATTTTACATAAAACTTAAAATAAAACTTAGATTAAATCATCTTATGTTAATTATATGTTACGACTAGCTTTCTCTCACGTAATACTTGACTTTCGATATTGTTTCCCCTCGGACGAGCATTTTGAAAAATCATACTAAGCTAAGTTTCAAAGCTATCTGTATGCCAAATTGTGGTCCAATTCGTCCAATTATTTGATGCGCACAGATCAAGATATTTGGACCAAAATTTGGTCGTTGATATATGAGCTAGTCAGTCAGTCAGTCAGTTATTCGTCTTTATTCTTTATATTACAGATGATTATAAATAGAAATGCGACGTTAAGCTGGCCGGCTCAGTAAAATTATTTGTTTTTTATCCTCTGTTACAAACTATAACAGAAAAAGCAATTTAACAATATCCGATATTTCCGATACCAAGGTACATTAAAGGCGATTTTAAGATTGCTTTATAACAGATTTATAACAGCAACTTTACTCGCCGTTTTAACCCCATTGATACAACTTTTAGGTATTCATTTTTATTCCCTCATACCAAATGGGTAGTGGGATTATCCCTTCGTGTTTAATTCATCGGAAAATTGAAATAGATCGATTTGATTTGGACAAGATTTTATCCTAATAAGTGTACCTACTTGTACTTGTTGTACTTGTTGGGTTATAAGATTTATAAGATAAGATTTATTGTTTAATATGATTAGGATTTACAATATATAATTTGTCACTACCCACTGCACTAGGAAAATCTATATTGCAGAGGGTAGCTCCTTCCTGTATGCTAATACAACATGCCAATAGATTTGTATACATATGACATATGAATCAAAACCCGCTTGTTGTCTTGCGGTGCAACGATAAAATTATAAAGGAGTCATCATCATCATGATCAACCCATTACTGGCTCACTACAGAGCACGGGTCTCCTCCCAATATGAGAAGGGTTTTGGCCATAGTCCACCACGCTGGCCATGTGCGGATTGGCAGACTTCACACGCCTTTGAGAACATTATGGAGAACTCTCAGGCGTGCAGGGTTCCTCACGATGTTTTCCTTCACCGTTGAAGCAAGTGATATTTTAATTGTTTAAAAAAGCACATCACTCCGAAAAGTTAGAGGTGCGTGCCCGGATTGGAACCGCCGACCTCTGATTAAGAGGCTGATGCCCTAACCACTAGGCTATCACAGCTTCAATTATATTCAATTATATACTTTTTATTCAATTAATTAAGATGTATCATAAAGGAATATTTTGTGTGCCTTTAAATATCGTGTAATTCACCGACAAACCGAAAAGTAGAAACGCAAATCTAGATTATTTACCTTGTACTTTTACTCACCGGAACGCGTTTGCTCAATTCTATTATTGCACACACGCAAATCGGATTGCATGAAGATTGCATCTCTCAAACCTTTGGAATATAAAGCCTTCCACACGTGCCCCGTCAAAGCAAATTACCGGCGGAGTATACCGGATGGATGTAGACTGGGATTCCTTTCCAAGTTTTGCTTCTAAGACGAAAGCGATGAAATGGAAAATTGTTTGCGACGTCGCTACCGATGCCCGCACCGCAAATTGTAAGGGTACGCCCTCATGAGGCGACTTAACTTCGAGATTGATTTACTTGTATATGTGCAAGATTGTTAATATTGGACGATCTCCGAGGCGCAGCGCGTGTGGTGTTAAATTTAATTTTAAAAGTTGGAGGTCCCGGGTTCGATTCCCGGCTCGAGTCTTATCTGGTGGGAGGCTTCGGCCATGGCTAGTTACCATCCTAAGACGTGTAGCCAAGCGATTTAACGTTCCGGCACGATGTCGTGTAGAAACCAATAATTAGGAGTATGGGTTCACCATATCCCTAACAGGTTAGCCCGTTACGATCTTAAACCGCATCATCACTTACCATCAGGTGAGATGCCGTCAAGGACTAACTTGTGGTGTATAAATAAAGAAAATTCCAAAATCTGAATCGTGCAATTCGATAATTAATGAAAGAAAAAATATGTACAAACAAAAATAACGTTATACAATAGTTAGATATAGAGAAATATATCGTCTAATTATTCATTCTTGGACACAGTGTCTAAAACTATCGTCTATAGCCTAATTTTCTGCAGCAACCTCCAAAGAAATCACTTTCAATATCGATCAGTGGAAACTATTGGCAAACGAAGTACTTGAATATTATAAAACATAACAGAACCAAGATTTTCTAACTGAAAATACTCAGCACATACAACAAATAATAATTAAATAAAAGTATCGTGTAAACAAAGTTTTATATAAAAGCTGCAGCGGAAAATTTTAAAGGAAACCGACAAACTATTCAGTTTAAGTTAGTTACAAAAATAAAGCCAATTCTCAAACTGTTGGCCGGGACAATTTACTTGCAACGGTTTCATTTACCGGAGAGAGCATTGTTGTCGGACTTTTGCACAAATCAATGTAATAGATAATATTTTGTTATACGTTTATCGGAAGCTGTGATAGTCTAGTTAGTAGGGCGTCTGCCTCCTATCGGGTTCGAACCCGCACACGCACCTCTAACTTTTCTGAGTTAAGTGCGATTAAAGCAATTAAAATATCACTTGCTTCAACGGTGAAGGAAAACATCGTGATCAAACCTGCATCACCAAAAGAATATTATATACTAGCTGTTGCCCGCGACTTCGTCTGCGCAGAATTGCTGATTTCCCGTGGGATTGAGGCTTTCCGTGCGGTCAGTGCCCTGCTTCAGAAAGTAAGCTACAGGCAAATGTCAAATTGCCGATTTTCGTGTCTCTAAATTAAAAACAGGACTTTTATACAAACTTATACTTACGCCCTAAAAGAAACCTATTTTCAAAATTTCAAGCTTGTAGACTTCATAATAAAAAAATAAGCAAAAACTATCATCCCCTATTTTACTACCCTTAACAGGTAATATTTAAAAAAAAATTATGTACATGTTTTTTATTTATTATTATTAATCTTAATGCAAATTTTTGTGTCTCTAACTCTAAAAACAAAGAAAATTCATACAAACTTCCAACCCCTATTTAACCCCCTTAGGGGTGGAATTTCCAAATATCGTTTCTTAGCTGACATCTCTTAACTATCAACTACCTACTTCCTAAATTATAGCTTTTTACAGTAGTTTTTGAGATCTCGTGTTTAATCAGTATGTAAGTAAGTATGTAAGTATGTAAGTGACCTTTCGCTTTTATATATATAGATGAACGAGGACGGGCAAAAGAGTAGAGGAAGACCAAAGAAGAGATGGGTGGATTATGTAAAAGAGGATATGCGGGTAAAAGATGTGCTTAGTTAGGTGACGGCTGATAGAAGTGAGTGGAAGAAGAAATCGTGTTGTGCTGACCCCACATAATGTGGGATAAGGGCAAGAAAAGAAGAAGATGCTTCAATGGTGAAGGAAAACATCGGGAGGAAACCTGCACGCCTGAGAGTTCTCAAGGCTTGTGAAGTCTGCCATTCCGCATGGCCAGCGTGGTGGACTATGGCCAAAGCCCTCTTATATTGAGAGGAGACCCGTGCTTTGTAGTGAGTCGGTAATGGGTTTATGATGATGATGATGATGATGATGATACGTTTATCAGAATATTCGTAAGGATGACAATGGGAATGAATAACGCTTCAAGATATAATTAGATTATCAGACAATAAACATAGTCCAGGATTTGTTAAATACATAATTTAGGTGTATACATACTGTACATTTATAATATAAAAGCAAACGAGAATGTATATTGATAATAAGGCTTTACTCTTCTTATTGTCGTTAAGAGTCACAATGGGTGAAACTTAGGGTAGACACACAACGAAGTTTGTCTCCCGCTTAAGTAATACGACTCAGGAGCTGAAGTTATAAATTATCGCGTGTTCACACAGATGGTGTTTTTGGATGATTACTCGCGAATGGTAAAGTTTCCGCCGTAGGAAATTAATTTTGTAATACATTTAATGCATTCTCTTTAGTTTTGTGAGGGGAAATCAGATCTAATGGATTTAAACATATCTGGGTAAGAAGTGGTCTGAGGCAGCCTCTTTTATCTTAGGTCAGCTCAGGTCTTAAATCTCCAGCGAAACTGAGATTGCATTCTTCTTGTATTGTAAAATTGTATTAACTGTAAGGAATTAAATGGGTTATGTTAGATTTACGCTTACGCTTGCTACTTGACTCTGCTTGAACATAACCCACCTAGATAATACTTGCAAAGAGGTACCGCTGAACAATTGAGCGTTTTATTATGATGCCGCGTAGAAACCGATAGAGGATGGGTTCAGCCATCGGTGGTTCCTCATCACATATCAGGAAACCCGTGTACCTGCGATCTATTTAAAAAATCACGCACAATTAACCAAAATAAACTAATCTATACTTTATATTTCTAACTTGTAATATAATTTCTTAGTACAAATAGAACTTTTAGTGTAAAGTTAATTATTAGAAAAAAATATAACAATGTGTGCTGAAATAAATAAAAGAAAAAGAGTTTTTATTAAGTGTTTATTTATGCTTTGATAAATATTAAAACATACTCTATAAAAAATATGAATAAGGTTTTCCATTTTGGAAGCTCATAGACATATACATCAATTTTTCCCTATGGTTTCTTTGTTTAGCTTAGTTTAGCTGTAGCTTTTGTTCTTATAAAAAACTCTTCATTTTGATTTGATCACGTAGCATCCGAGAAAAGCTCCTTCCATCTCCTAGTGTTTAACTCGGAGATTATATTAGATTTGTTTTGATAGACGCGGTGGTGAAAACTGTGGCCTCAGAAGTGGGATGTCCTATGTTCAATTTGGAATATATAATTTCTAGAAAATAATCTTTTAAAATTTAGCAGTGGATCTTTATCAGCTAAAAAACAAAGGCGTTCTTCTAAGCGATTTAGAGATCTGATTAAGGGTAAAATGGGTTCCTACCATACCCCAAGCAGCTAAATCCACTGCCATCTAAGTCATCATCACAAAAAATGAAATGAAATTGCAGTCGAGGTTAAACTTGCCAAAATCTATGTAGATGAACAAAGAAGAGATAGATAATAAACGCAATAAAACCACAATAATAAAGAAGATAAAACAAAATTAGCTAATACACTACGTCACCCGAGTCTGTAGAGAATAGTTGTTATCTAAGTTAAACAAATTAGGTTGCTCTGTCTAGCGTCTTGTTAGAAGTTGGGACAGGGATTCCACGGGGAATGCCACCTGCTAGATTGGATGTCGATAGTATTGGATATTAACAGGAGTTAATATACGAAACAGGACTGTATTCTGATACTTAAAAAAGTTTAAATCAGTAATATATTATAAGGTAAGCCAAAAGTTTTTTGATTTAGTAAGTTTTTGAAACTATCTATAATAACATTATCTGTCTAAAAACTACTAAAACATTAAAAATTGAAGAACATGAAATTATATTTATCTTTACATACGTCAAGCGGTGATAGCCTAGCGGTTAGGGCGTCAGCCTCCTAAACAGAGGTCGGCGTTTCGAATCCGGGCACGCACCTCTAACTTTTCGGAGTTATGTGCGTTTTAAAAAAAAAAAAAAAATATCACTTGCTTCAACGGTGAAGGAAAACATCGTGAGGAAACCTGCACGTCTGAGAGTTCTCCATAATGTTCTCAAAGGCGTGTGAAGTCTGCCAATCCGCACATGGCCAGCGTGGTGGACTATGGCCAAACCCTTCTCATATTGAGAGGAGACCCGTGCTCTGTAGTAAGCCGGCAATGGGTTGATCATGATGATGATGATTACATACGAGTTGTTTGTTCAAAATTCCAGTTAGATATGGCTTATTGATGACTGCAGCGAGATAATTGTACGGGAAAGGGAACAAATTATAATACTCAACTTTAGGTACTCTAACGAGAACAGTTTCTGAAACTTGGCTAATTCAGACGAATCACTATACTCGTATTCCGGCTTGTTAGAAGTTTCGAGATGGGTAATCTGCAGGGACACCTTGTGAATTGAATAACGATTTTAATGAAATAAAGTACGTAGCTTAGGAAAACTTAGTTTAAGAATGTTTTGACTGACTGAAACACTTATGTTAAGTGTTCGAAAATGAGTAAAAATAATTAATTATTCTTAATATTTAACGAACGTTAAATTGGTTCATATTTTTTTTTTGTTTCCACACAAAGATTGTATGGTAAGTTATACAAGATCCGTCAAATTTAAAGTCAAATTGAAAGCCAAGAGTAGAATATTTAAAGAGAGTTTGTATAGTTTTCAGTTCGATCACTTAGTGGTACTATTTTCGAAACGTGAATATACTTTATCTACGAACTACCTAGTCATTTTAAGTGAAACAATGATAGAATAAAATCAACGTTACAATACAACAACCCTTTGAACTGGGGTAGCTCGGGGCAATAAAACTTTGGCTAATTAAATGTATCGGGAACAACTCGTTACATGCCTGATTAAGTATTCGCCCTTTGTTTAGGTGCCACCAACTTTTATATTGGTTTATGCAACTTTAAGAGCCAGACCTTGGCTAAGCCTCGGGTAGAGTTTCAGGGAAAGAAGAGAAATGAAAAAAGAATATGATTAGTTTAATGCAAGAAGAATATGATTAGTTTAACACAAGAGGTTTGTTGTAAACTAAAATACCGCATTGAGAAAAATATCAGTATAGATATATAATATTGATTATATGTAAAACATATAGAACGTATATTAACATAATGATGTATATAAAACTAAGAGCGATTTACAATCGTAAAGATTCTTGTAAATTCTAAAAGTTTTTCATAGCTTGACGTGATACTTTTCACAACGTTGGATTTCACTGTTTTATGATAAAAATAGAAAAAAAGATTTCAAATAAAAAAAGGCTTGGTTCAGAAAGCAAAATAAAAAACCTTAGCCCACTTAATTTACGAATACGTACTTTATCAAAAGTTACATTTACACTTACTCGTATATAGTTAATTATGGGTGAATTGGGTGGTAGAAATGGTAGGTATCTACTCAACAATATGGTTCTTTAATATCTTACTCTAACTGTTAAACGCAACAACAATTATTATCATGTCACAAATGTTTCGTTGTCTAATTGCGATGTTTAAACGACCCCAACGCTTGTCCATCTGAAATTGAAAATTTCAAGCATTACATTTAAACTGTTATACAACTCATTGCCTAAATCACCGCCCCCTACGTTATAACATTTAATGTTTAATTTCAGCTCACAATAATTATCAACAAATATTATAACACAGAATAGTAAAGCTTTGTCCACATTGTGCCCTAAGTATGCGACGCAACGTCTACCGGCCGATTCTTTGCCGCAAACTGGGGAATTATCTATGCGGGTATGGTTAGGGTGGTGGAAGCAATGCGAGATAAGCGATGCCTTGAGTGTCAGTATTATATATGTTTTATAAAATCTCAATGAAAGTTAGCTTAATAAGATAGGATCAACATATAACCAGACGAATCCGTGCGCATATTTTTTCACTAATAATAGAATTTAGATTTAATTATTAAGAAGCTAATGTTGTATACAATGTCTTACATTAAAAAAAATAACAATAATATTAACATAATATACCCCAATAACACAGAATAACTGTATCACTGAAATGTAACTAATAAAATTTTTAATTTAACAAAAATAAAGAAGAAATTAAACAGCATATTAAAATTAAAGCGAAAATAAACAAAACTAAAATAAAAATTATAGATCATGAAATTTTCGGTTAAACAAAATCATATTACAATTAAAGCTATAATAAACAAAACTAAAATTAAAATCATTGGTCATAAAATTGTCTGTTAATTTGTAAAATATATTTTAGTAACCTTACTATCACTAATTTACTTTGGATCTTAACGAAGTTTGGCAAAAAGTAGCTAGCAAATGCCAGAATATTCAAGATAAATGTATGAAAAGATAATTTATAAAAACTATTTGTTTCATTAAATTATTTCTTTAAAAAGTGACTCTTTCTCCACAGTCAGCAAACAATATCCAACCGTTTACACACTTAGAACATGTGTGTCATATGTAGGCTCATTGATTTGATCTACATTTTATTGTGACGAGCTAGGCTTCTGGGATTTAGATAATAACTTAAGACCTTGAGACTGGAATTTTTCTTACGACGCACGGGTTATAGGCTTGTATAAGACTCAGTGACAATGTTTGCTTTACTTTTACAGACTCTCTTGCTTCCCGTATAATAACAAAATTGTATAGGAATTAGGTTAAGTTACTGACCAAAACCAACCACAGATGCCAAAACGCCAGCTCACAGATAAGCGTGAAAGATCTTCGCTCTAAATTTCTGTCTTACGATTATTAAGTCTGCGTTCTTACAGCGTCATAAGTAAACAGAATAATGACGGGCTTAAAATTTAATCTTATTTTTTGTTTTTTTTATTATACACTACAACTTATAAAAAAAAACAAAAAATAAGATCTATCTCACCTGGTGGTAAGTAATGTTGCTGTCTAAGATGTTAGCGGCTTAACCTGTTGTGAGTATGTCAAACTCACGCTCCTAATTGGTTTGTACACGACATCAAGCAGGAACGCTTAATCGCTTGGCGACACGTCTTTGTCGGTCTTACGAGACCCTCTTTTTTTAATACACTACAAGTTAGCCCTTGACGGCTATCTCATCTCACCTGATAGTAAGTGTTGATACAGTCTGGGATGGTAGCGGGCTAACCTGTTAAGGGTTTGGCAAACCCACGCTCCTAATTGGTTTCTACACGAAGCGAGTCGGAACTCTAAATCGCTTGGCGACCCGTCTTTGTCGGTACGGTGGTAACTAGCCACGGCCGAAGTCTCACACCAGACCAGACTCTAGCCGGAGATCGAACCCAGAACCTCCAACTTATAATGCGATAGCGCACGCATTGCGCCTCGGACGTACGTTTTGAGGAAGGAGTTAAAGTGAACCGCAAACTGTGAACCCAATGTGGGCAAATCCTTACGCCGTCCAATTACATCCGTTTATTAACAATGCACTGCACTCGCTGCGAGATTAAACACGTTTTATACATTGTTTGTTTTATTGCGGTCTTGAATTCTTACGTCGTCACTTTTAGTGGCTCCGTCGCTTTAAGCATTTTATTATACCAGCTGATTGCTGAGACTTAGTCAACGTTTAATTGTGTTTTTACAATATCCATGGGGCTCGTTTCAATCCTTATATCCTGGACTAAAAAGTCACCATAACAGATTGGAAGCTAATGAATAGAAGCAGGCGTTACTTTGCGGACGTCCACGATAAACAATAAACAGCAAGTATAATTTGCTATATTCCGCCGACAACCGGGAGATTTGTATAATATAACACCACACAAAATCTTCCACTAGAACCTCTACGTACGTTTCAACCCGATACCGGATCATCCTCAGGAGATGTTGACTTCACAAGCGAGAAAAGGAAAGTCTTCCCTTTTCTTGCTTTGTGAAAGAATGCCTATTTGGCACTACATTTAGTAAGATTTTAGTAATACGTTCTAGTTTTAATGTAATAATGTGAGTGTAGCCGTAAGTAAACCAAATAAATAAAATAAAATAAAATAAAAATAAAATTTCAGTTTCAATTTGTTAGGGGTTAATATTATAAATTTATAGACAATTTCCTTTAATTTCATAAATTTGATTTGATTTGATTCGAACGCACTCGTTGAGCTCAAAGTAATGTTGAAAAATCATCATCATCATCATCACCAAGATCAACCCATTACCGGCTCACTACAGAGCTCGGGTCTCCTCCCAATATGAGAAGGGTTTTGGCCATAGTCGACCACGCTGGCCATGTGCGGATTGGCAGACTTCACACGCCTTTGAGAACATAATGGAGAACTCTCAGGCGTGCAGGTTTCCTCACGATGTTTTCCTTCACCATTGAAGCAAGTGATATTATAATTGTTTAAAAACACACATAACACCGAAAAGTTAGAGGTGCGTGCCCGGATTCGAACCGCCGACCTCTGATTAAGAGGCTGACGCCTTAACCACTAGGCTATCACAGATTCTACTCTCCGCAGTCGACTCTAACGGTTGTTCTAATGCAAGAAAAGCCGCAGCAATGTTGAAAAATACGGATGTTAAACTAGATCGCCTTCGCGAGACGTTAAAAGAGTCGCACAGTTTAAACATACGACACGGTAAGATAAGGTCACCTTAACGAGGGGCATTAAAATATTCAAAACGTGGAGCGGCCATAAACCAACCCCACAACGCGTGGATAGAATTGCGGCAGGCCCTTTAAAAATCATAAAGTATTTACATCCCCTTCACTCAGGTCCTCTGGAGGGTCGTCAAAGTAATCTATTGTAGTAAAAATTAAATAGCTCTGATAAGAATACTTCTGCGAATTTTAAAAACAGGGTTCAAAGCCAGTATGTTGGCAGTATTCAAGACGAGGTCCCGGGTTCAATTCTAGTATTCGACACAATAATGTTAATATATCGGGTTTTTCTGTAAGAAAAACACTTGTTTCTGTTTTTCTTAAAGGACTCGTATGAATATTGTTTGTATCATCATGATCAACCCATTACCGGCTCACTACAGAGCACGGGTCTCCTTTCAATATTAGAAGGGTTTGGCCATAGTCCACCACGCTGGCCATGTGCGGATTGGCAGACTTCCCACGCCTGCGAGAACATTATGGAGAACTCTCAGGCGTGCAGGTTTCCTCACGATGTTTTCCTTCACCGTTGAAGCAAATGATATTTTAATTTTTAAAAACGCACATAACTCCGAAAAGCTAGAGGTGCGTGCCCGGATTCGAACCGCCGACCTCTGATTAGGAGGCATACGCCCTAACCACTAGGCTATCACCGCTTCTGATATAACATGAGTACATATAATTAAAGCGAAAGTAGGCCGTAACAGCTATGTTACATTTAATATAAAACAAAGTCGATTGCTGACAAAAAAAAAACGATTTATATGAAACGATTATCTATATAAGGGCATGAAAATTTAGATTGAAATTTAAAATGTAAATAGAAATTTTTGAATATAGAGTGTCGATGATAAGACAAAAGGGCATCTTGAAAATGCTTTCGGAATCACTGTTTATCCTTCCCACGTTTAATATTTGAAATTTTAGGATAAAATCCCAGATATATATTTAGTTAAAACGTTTGATGCTATCAGTTTTATGTAAAAGCTGGTATGAATTTAAATTGCATTAAAGAGGCTTTTCGCTAACAAAATGGCTTCTGTTTTTGACTGGTTTTTATCCGAGGGAGTTTATTTCAGTTTTATCAAAACAAGCTGTTGCCTGCGACGTTGTCTGTGTTTTTTGGGGGCTGAATTCATTTACCAACGCACGGTTATATTCTTTCACACTTACACAATATTTCAAACTCTTCTTTCCGAACGTCCTTTGAACCCCTTTGTGAATTCAAATTCAATTTTTTTCAAATCGAAATAATCTTTATTCAAATCGTCCTTTTAAGGGCACTTTTGAAGCGTCAATAATTTTCATACTAGTGATTTGATGATGATAACTACATTCGTAAACTTCAAACTAAAGCTGTGAGGGTTCAAAACGTGCCGCGGTCTAAGAAGAAGCCCACAACAAACTTAGCCAGGTAAATTTTCTTTTTCTTATCACCATCTCACATGCCAGTTAAAATTATATTAAGAGTTATGATGACGAATGAGAGCGATTTACTATAGTATTGACAATAGCAACCTTTTTGATGACCTCCGTGACGCAGCGTTCGATTCCCGGCTCGAGTCTGGTCTGGTGGGAGGCTTTGGCTGTGGTAGTTACCACCCTACCGACAAAGATGTGTCGCCAAGCGATTAAGCGTTCCGGCACGATGTCGCGTAGAAACCAATTAGGAGTGTGGGTTTACCATACCCCTAACAGGTTAGACCGCTACTATCTTAGACTGCATTATCACATACCATCAAGTGAGATTGCCGTCAAGGGCTAACTTGTAGTGGATAAAAAAAAACTACAGTATGGATTATTTTATAAATCGTCGAACCCCAAAATACAATCTCATAACGTTTACGCCGCCTCAACGGCCTGGGAATTGTTTTGCTCTACAAATTCGCTCATCGTTATGTATCAAGCGACGGTTTCCCCATGCGTTCACTTGAGAGTATTAAACTTTTTGTTCCCTTCAGAGGCACTCAAATTGAGCGTGAATTGCGTATGGAAACACAACTCAGTGGATACGGCATGTTATATTACTTGTATAACGCAAAGATAACCTCTTCGTTCTCCGCCGTTAACAATAGAGATGACATATATTGCTAGTAATAATAAACCGACATCGAGCTAAGATGCGGTGATAGCCTAGTGGTTAGGGCGTCAGCCTCCTAATCAGAGGTTGGCGGTTCGAACCTCTAACTTTTCGGAGTTATGTGCGTTTTAAAAAAAAATATCACTTGCTTCAACGGTGAAGGAAAACATCGTGAGGAAATCTGCACGCCTGAGAGTTCTGCATAATGTTCTCAAAGGCGTGTGAAGTCTGCCAATCCGCACATGGCCAGCATGGTGGACTATGGCCAAACCCTTCTCATATAGAGAGGAGACCCGTGCTCTGTAGTGAGCCGGCAATGGGTTGATCATGAGCTAAGATTACCTATTTTATCAAATCTCAAGTATCGGAAAATTTGAAAACTGAAAACGAGCTGACAATGTGGAAAAACTTAATTTTGCGTTGAATTTTGTTAGATCTTTCCTTAGGAACTGATATTGTGATAAATACCAAATAAATAAGAACAAAATAAAAACCAGTTGTTGACTTTAGCCTTACTTTGAACTATTACGCAAAACACCTGTTAGTTTGTATTTGCTTAAACGCTACAATGTCACAAGCTCATGGAGCAAAAGGTGAAACCTAATTTTCTATTTAAAGTGAAGTTTTGTGAAATTAGTTTCTTTGTGCAAAATATTTCCGTAAAAACATACACATAGTATACAATTCGTCATGTAAAAATTGTTGTTTTAATACCCAAAAAAATGCCAATTTATTTTTTTAGTTTTTGTCGAGAAGGCGTTACTTTGTGGAATCCCTTGATAAGCAATGAATGCAACAACAACTGCATTTGGTAAAATCCGTGATAACAGCAAGGTAATCTGTGCGATGTTGTATTAAATGGTATGAAGTCAACATATTATCGTGAGTTGACTCATTTTTTTTTTATTTTTTATCCACTACAAATTAGCCCTTGACGGTAATTTCACCTGATGTTAAGTGATAATGCAGTCTAGGATGGTAGCGGGCTAACCTGTATTGGGTACATTTGCGACACGTCTTTGTCGGTAGGGTGGTAACTAGCCACGGCCAGAGCCTCCCACCAGACCAGACTCGAGCCGGGAATCGAACCCAGGACCTCCAACTTTATAATGCGACAGCGCGCGCTGCCCTACGGAGGTCGTCGAATCAGTCGGTGTTGAACCGAACTATGCGTACAGGAAATACTCTGAAAGCCGTATGTATTTTTATGTGGCATTGGTACCTTTTCCATTTCTGCAGATGTGAAAATGGATAAGGTACCAAATTATAATGAACTGCCTAATAAACTACTATACTATAATATTAAGGTGATAACGTAAATATAATTATGGTGATAACGAAAAAAAGAAAAACCCCGGCTAAGTTTGTTGTGGGCTTCTTCTTAGACCGGGGCGCGATTGGAACCCTCATAGCTTTAGTTTTAAGTTTACGAATATAGTTATCACCATGAAATAACTACTATGTAAATTAATGACGCGTCAAAAGTGCCTTTTTAAGGACTATTTGAATAAAGATTATTTTGAATTTGAATAAGGTTGCAGAATGAACGACACAAAAGGGACGAAAATAGTGACAGAATGAATTCCACGTAATGGTAAAAGGAAAAGAGGAAGACCAAGAAGACGGTGGGCAGACTTGTTTGTTTCTGTCAGTGTACTATGGGATGCAAAGGAGAGAAAGACATGCAAAGGGCTAGGGTGAAGCCTATCCCAAAGAGGCCACTTCTGCCATAAGAGACTTCTACTACAGAATATATATTATGCGCGTATAGGTCTATAATTTAAATAAGATATATCTACATATAATAATTATTTACAGGAATGCATTTATAATATGTAACTCAAAGCATGCCAATGACCTGAAACATACCATCCATCACAACATAATCATAACACGTAACTGTCATTGATTGATTTATACATCGCATACGAAAATCATGCATAAAATACAGGGGGAAAATAATAATAATTATAGGGGGATATATAAATAACCTTTTTCCTGCTGGTTGCGGGTGGGGATATTTAAAAACACCTACAAAGAAGTCGAGAGAGTGAAAATAAACTCTTATTGTAATATATGAAAATATAATTGGATAATTCGGTATAAGTATGACATAATTAATAGTAGAATAATTAGTTTTTTTTTCGGTATAATTATGACATTGGTAGTAGAATAAATAGCTTTTGTTTTACCTTATCCGTTTGCTACTGTTGTTCATAAATCCTATCATCTGTACTATAAAAGATTCGTTGTAAATAAGTTCTTCCCTAACCTTTATAGCTGTCTCCGGACGTTAAGGTTTATTATTTACGTTTCTTTTTTACGCACCTTCCTCCAATTCATTCTGTTACCAATAAATATAACTAAGAGCTTTGTGATTGATGTAGCTTTGCAAAACTTGAACCGTTTATGTAACAATAAAAGTGGTTAATCTACACTTATTATATTATAATATTATAAAGAGGAAAACTCTGTTTGTTTGGTTGTAATGAATAGGCTCAAAAACTACTGGACCGTTTTTTCAAACTTCTTTCACCATTCGAAAGCTACATTATCCACGAGTAACATAGGCTAAATTTTATTTTGGAAAAAAATAGGGTTCCGTAAGATATTTGGGTTTTTTCGGACACAAGGTGTAAAAAATTAACCAGAAAAGTTACTTATTATGCGTACGCTGCCTAAACTATAAAAGATAGAACCATAAAATGTTCTAATTAATTGTAGATCTTATAAATATCTACAAAAAAGTCAGCGGCATACTACGAATATCTATGTCGAACCGTTTTTTTATTTAATAATCTTAAATTTTGTTTGTACTACATTTAAACGCATTTATTTTACTCATGCATTATTATTAATCCTTATCAAAAAAAAATTTTTCATCATTCATTATAGTTTATGTAGATAATATTTGGTCTTTCAATGATTCAAATTGGACATTTGGTTTGAAGTTATGGTGAAATTAAAATATTACGATTTCTAATAATTTACATGGCAAAACAACGTTTGCCGGGTTAGCTAGTGTATGATAGTACTTTAGTCAATTTATTATTTTGAATGAAACAGAGTTTTATTTCTTTTTATGATTTGTTAGAATATATTATGGACTGATACGCTGTAAAATCATACGTTGACTTTTTGGAGTTTACTCCTTAATAATCGATTTTCACATAAAGGTATGAAGAAATAATTGAGCTGTAAAATCTACTGAACTAATGATCTCGTTACGTTTTTGCACGCAACCTAATCTGCGCACCTGTCACTTTTCAGGCATGAGTGTTGTGTAGATCTATAATTTGTCAAATCTGTTTTCGTAAAATGTTTTATGTATAATATATTACCGAATAGTAATAATAAATGTAAATAAAATAAAAATATATACATTATTTAGGTATTTTCATAGAATCCTTTATCTACGTATTTGATATGGTATTAATATTATACATCTAAACTCCATTCATGAGTCGGAGCTGACACACACACTTTTAACACCAGATCAAATCGTCACGTAAGCAAAAAGTGTTATGTACTCTCATCAGTGGTTATGGTACAATTTTGGGGCAGACTAGCCTAGAAAATGCTCTTTTACTTATAATTTGAAGGCACACAAAACTTGTACACAGAACTTGTACACTGCTTGAGAAAATGGAAGACTCACTTGCATTTAAGTTTCATTTTTTGCATCGGCTATTTAACAAAATAGCTTTTAAGCGCCGCAGAGGTACTCCTGGCTATTATCATTACGGTAATAAGTAACGAGGAATATTTCAATGAGAATTTAAAGAATAAATATGAAACATAATTTATAACAATATAATTGATGACGTTCATCAATATAGTTATCGAAGTCGTTGAAAGTGGGAACACGACTCTGCACAATGGAGTTGCTTGATGCCGAGTTCAGCAAAAATGGACTTCTTGGGAGGATAGTCCGGTTTATATTCCAGGAAGCTCTCAACATTCCATTTCCAGCATCACATTTCAACATAGGGCCGTTATACCAAAAAATTTATTTATTTGGACAAGCAACAAAATTACATGTAAAAGTGGCTTCATCATGATCAACCCATTAACGGCTCATTACAGAGCACGGGTCTCCTCTCAATATGAGAAGTTTGGCCATAGTGCACCCCTTGCGGCCTTGCATTGGCAGACTTCACACGCCTTTGAGAACATTATGGAGAACTCTCAGGCGTGCAGGTTTCCTCACGATGTTTTCCTTCACCGTTGAAGCAAGTGATATATATTTTTTTTTAATAACCCACATAACTCCGAAAAGTTAGAGGTGCGTGCCCGGATTCGAACCGCCGACATCTGATTAGGAGGCTGACGCCCTAACCACTAGGCTATCACCGCTTCAAAATGCGAAAGTGGCTTAAACTTCATTAATTATAAGTTAGTAGTAGGACACATGTGATTTCACTTATAGGTAATCATAATTACACTTCATGCATAATTGTTGAAAAGGTCGTACTTAAAGATATAACAACATATTATATACTCTAAGGTACCCAAATTAAAACGAAACTAGACTAAATTAAATCTAATAAAAATAAAATATTAAAATCTCCATGAAAAAAGCGTTAATTTTTTGCTCAATCTTAATAAAAGGCAACACTCGCTAGCACATTTTTTAATTTTCATCGCGGGCATCGATCACCTGGTTAAGTCGTTACCGTCGCCCATGAGCATCTTCAGTACGAGACACTTGTAGGCTCAAAATATCCACTACCAAACTCATGTGGGAATCGAATCCAGGACCTCCTTCTTTAAAATACGACAGCACACCTGCTGTTCGTCATCGTCAACAGCGTATCTTATCCACTAGATAGGAATCTTTCGCGTGCGGGTCAAACTCGCATTTACCTATTTTTCTGGACACACGATTTTGACGCCCCCAAAACCAGAGTGCAAACACGGGTTTGGCGTCCTCTTTCCCTCCCCCCTCCTCTCAATCCAGCTGAATCTAAAGTAGAGACTAATAACTGTGTAATTAGATCAGAACTACACCGCACCGCAAAGGTGCAATTCTAGAATTTAATTACAGACCTCTCGTAAATTACTCGCAGTCGCATGCAATTGGATAAACTTCCCGGCAAGACGGCTCGCCATTATCCAGTGTTTTATATGAATACATTAATTTTGTTTTGCACGTAAGTAATGTTATTTTAAAAAGAAATTTACGAAATCCAGTTCTATATTTTATCGCATTTTGAAATCAAGTCAGCAAGATTTGTACCTAACATAGGACTTAATAATCTTTTCTTGACATCAAAATGTTATTCGGTACAAATACCGATAACCGACGAAAACGCGTCGCCAACCGATTTATGCGTTCCAGCAAAGTGTCGCGCAGAAACCAATTAGGAGTATGAGTTTACCATAACCCCAGGTTAGCCCGCTACCATCTTAGACTGCATCATCACCAAGTGAAATAGCCGTCAAGGGCTAACTTGTGGTGTATAAAAAAATACCCACTTACCTTCAATTAGAAATCAGAGGTAACGAAATCTAAATGGTACCTATTCGAGAGTATCTAATTTGTTCTTATAATCTGACTAGAAACGACATAAAAATTCACATATTTTAAAATATTATATAAAATATACCTACCTTATCATCTAAAATCAATTCTTCTCATTAGAAGAACTAATGTGTAAGAATTATTTTTCATTATGAAAATAGGATATTGAAATTTTTCGCAAATTTTACTCTAGCTTATGTTCAATATTTATTTTCTTTTACTATTTTAGTAAATTTTAGTAAATTTTGTTAAATGAAAAATAATAAAAATTATTTAATGTCTGTCCACAATACAGGTCAAGAGTAAAAAGAAACGCGCGCTAAGTTTCTTGCCTTCTTTTTTTCTTTCTCTAAGACACAAAGTGTGTTGTCGTAATTTTCATCTATTTTATTGTTTTTATTTTTGTAGCTATGTTTTTTGTAACTTTATGAACAATTAATTGATACATCAATTATTATTGGTTTTTATATTTATTCATTATTTTAGTGCTGTACTCAGTGAAAATAATTATATCGTTGAGATTGCCGTGAAGGCCTCAGTTGTAGTGGAATGAAAAATAAAAATAAAATCTTACACTGAAGAAGTAACGACAAGCGGATAAGCCCGTGAGTGTGTTATCCCACTTGATACTCTCTCAAACTTTATATTGACTATCGCCTTAGAAGTACTGAAATGAAATACCTATTCCATTCGTCATAAACATACGCTTCAATATCTTGCATTTGATCGTTCATACGTGAATTGGTGGGGAAACTTGTTGTGCAATTTAATACCATGTATGAATAGTATTTCAAGTTAAAACTTTTATCACTTTGTAGGTTGATATTGGTTATTAAAAGTAACCTAAACTTTATAAAACGTACTTGTGTTTAGTTGACCGATTAGAATCAATATACCAATGTCTGTATCTATACCAGCCATTGACTATTTTTATATTTGGTTTGGAGAGGACTGAGGACAAGAACAGCATGTTCAGATTGTCCAGCGTACTGCATAACCTCTAACGAAACTTTCGGCTCTTTCACCTGGCCGATCTAAGTCGCCGTGTCCACTAATATCCATTGATAAGCAGCGGTAACTTTGCAGTTTATACATAAACATAAGTAAAGAAGGGAATGTTGAATAGGAAGGTTTAGCTCATAAGCCAATCTGATTTACCAGCGAGTGGCAGTTGCGTATACGGCAAATAAGCATTTGGAGCGACTGGCGAAAGTTTATGACCTACTCGTATCAGCAGACTGAGATCTTTAGAATGAATTTGACTTGCTCATCCAAAGTTTATGTTAAATCGAGACATATTTATTGCGGACACATAACTTTGGCCCGTTTTAACTGTATCTTAAGTCAGATGTAAGGCTAAGCCCGCTACATAGATCGTTTGAGTTTAATTTAATTACCTGCAACATCTTAAAAAAGGGCCGGTAAGCAGAAAATAAACACTGATTTAAATAATAAAATCATATAATTTGTAGCCGTCGTACGACTTTTTGAGTGTGTTGGAAAAGGAGATAAAATAAAAAAGTGTTAATAAAATAAAAACAATACTATTTTAAGCGATGGTTGTTGGTCCCCTTAGCGTGAACAATAAAGGGGTTCTTGTTTGTAGAAAAGGTATAACTTTTATAAGCGGCAACGTACAAAATTCCTTCCCTTGTATTCCAAACGGAGTGCTGTTTGATGTGACAAATTGCATCCTTTGTTGGCACTAAACTGTCGATAACCCCTCACTATTTGTCGACCTACTTCACTAAACGATTTGATTTTCAGACTCGATGGGACGCGACAACTTTTTTGCCACAAGATAGGTATGAAGCTATCTCGAGTTGAAAGGCATTCTTATTGATATTAGATCTATATCTCTAGGATATGAAATAGCGGTGATAGCCCAGTGGTTAGGGCGTCAGCCTCCTAATCAGAGGTCGGCGGTTCGAATCCGGGCACGCACCTCTAACTTTTCGGAGTTATGTGCGCGTTTTTAAACAATTAAAATATCACTAGCTTCAACGGTGAAGGAAAACATCGTGAGGAAACCTGCACGCCTGAGAGTTCTCCATAATGTTCTCAAAGGCGTGTGAAGTCTGCCAATCCGCAACATGGCCAGCGTGGTGGACTATGGCCAAACCCTTCTCATAATGAGAGGAGACCCGTGCTCTTTAGTGAGCCGGTAATGGGTTGATCATGATGATCTCTAGGATCTTTGGGAGATGTTGACTCAAATGTTACACAATTTTGACATAAATAATGAGGTATATCAAGAAATTCTGATTGACGTTTTACTAAGTGTGAAAATGAAAACACAGTTTAGAAATAAAAAAGGAACACTTTATTTACTTTACGATCACGGATGCGTCACAAATAAATAATGCTTCGGTCATAAACATGACTTTAGTTTTCGGTCGACAAGTATGGATTAAAACTTAATAATCAAAAAGGATCTTTGCCATTGAGTGATGAAGCTGTGATAACCTAGTGGTTAGGACGTCCGACTCCTAATCAGAGGTCGGAGATTCGAACTCGGGCATGCACCTTTAACTTTCGGAGTTATGTGCGTTAAATATCACTCGCTTCAACGGTTAATAAAAACATCGTGAGGAAACCTGCACGCCAGAGAGTTAAAAATGTTCAAAGGCGTGTGAAATCTTCCAATCCGCACATGGCCAGCGTGGTGGACTATGGCCAAACCCTTCTCATATTGAGAGAACACCCGTGCTCTGTAGTGAGCCGAGAACGGGTTGATCGTGTGGCGATATTACTAGAAATGACGTCACTAAGACAGCAAGTTAACTAAATGGCAAATAAATAGCAATGTGTTATATGAGGTCTTGTCGCTTTTAATGTTCGAGGTTCAGCATGTTACATTAATTATTTAAATTTACTTATCTTAACACACGTACGTCGTTCTTGATCTATAGAGCCTAATCAATCTCCACAATTATACTCGTAGATTTTTTTTTATCCACTACAAGTTAGCCCTTGACGGCAATCTCACCTGATGGTAAGTGATGATGCAGTCTAAGATGGTAGCGGGCTAACCTGTTAGGGGTATGGTAAAGCCATACTCCTAATTGGTTTCTACACGACATCGTGCCGGAACGCTAAATCGCTTGGCGACACGCCTTTGTCGGTAGGGTGGTAACTAAGGTAAGCTACGGCCGCAGCCTCCCACCAGACCAGACTCGAGACTCAGACTCTTACTCGATGCATGTATGATCGCGTAAAATTTGGATCTTTATAGGTAAATGAAATGTATTGGAAATTTTTGGATTCACGCTTCCATGTGCTTTGACTACTATGGGTTGACTATAAGGAAGATAGCTAAAATGTGCTGACTATAAGGTAGATATTTTAACATTCCGTAAGGGGTATGCATTTGCCACTCAGAGCTCTCACATTGGGACGGTCGCAGAAGCACTGAGGAATATCACACGCGCTGGGTCGATTCAATTTGTGGACTGTTGGGTTGCTGCACGTGGGTTCTGCCATTTGTGGGCAGTATAGCACCGAGTGTTCACCAGGGGGGCATGATTCTATAACAGAAAATAAGGAACACGTATTCAATATCGTGAATGTGATTATGAGCGTTTCTGTACGTTTTTTCTTACGCAGTAGCGAAGCCCGGCTCGAGTTGCTCTCCGGTTACCGATAGAAAAATTTAATATCAACTTTGGCCCGCTTCAGAGTTCGTATCGGTACGAACTTTGAGGCGTCGTACGAGGTCCACGAGGACCTCGTGATACATGTTCAGACAATTAGCACACAATTATATTTAATTCTCACAAATATGACGATGTCTTGTCATAAGTGTGACATAGTTGACGATAATATAAGACGATACGATATTTCAATGTAAAGGATTATGTAAATGATAAACAAGCTTGGGTATTAAATATTGCTCTAATAAGACAGCTCTTAAATAATTTTAAGTGGCATGTAAGATGATGATTACAAAAAGAAAATTTACCTGGCTAAGTTTGTTGTGGGCTTCTTCTTAGACCGGGGCGCGTTTGGAACGCCCATAGCTTTAGTTTTAAGTTAATGAATGTAGTTATTACCACTTACCTCAACTCAAATGACTACAAAAATTATTGACGCGACAAAAGTGCCTTTTACAGAATTATATTAATAAAGATTATGATTGATTGATTGATTGATTGATATTAATTACTACTTATTACTAGCGATCTCACCCGCAGAGTTCTCGATTCTCTGGGAGGACATGGATAAGATATAGCCTATTTCACTATTACGGGAACTCCCCATTGGTGAGAGAATTATCAAACTCATAAACATAAGTACATGCTTATAATATTATTTTAGATGAATGTAATGGAGATACCCAAGGATATATGAAATATTGCTTCTAATAATATAGCTCTTAACATAATTTTAAGTGGCATGTGAGATGGTGATAACAAAAAGAAAATTTACATGGCTAAGTTTGTTGTGGGCTTCTTCTTAGACCGGGGCGCGTTTGGAACGCCCATAGCTTTAGTTTTAAGATTACGAATGTAGTTATCACCATCAAATCACTACTATGTAAATTATTGACACGTCAAAAGTGCCTTTTAAAGGACTATTTGAATAAAGATTATTTGAATTTGAAGTTGGTACTTACTGGTTGGGAAGTGTTGCGCAGAAACGGCAGCGAAAGCAAACGTCACAATAAATGCTATCAGGCATGACTTCATGGTGAATATGTGTTAGTTTATTGTATTACTACAAAACGGGTGAGTTAACACTACAACAAGTTCTCGTTAACTGTTAATTTTGAAATGACGAACGCTTTTAAATAGATTAGTCAGGGGAATAACTTTTATGAGGAAAACAAAGAGTATACCTACATTCGATAGTAGCGTGATGAATGTTTTTGTTTCTGTCTAATGTTTATGACTGACTGTAATTGAAGTTTATGAAATGTCCCATTCATGTTCCCGTTCCCGTTTCCATTCCCTTTCCTAGCACATAAATCTAATTTCCAGGAAGCTACAGTTGCTTATTTCTCATCGATATAAAATTCATTGTTTCTCAAATCCCGCGAAAATCATAGATTTTTTTTTTATCTACTACAAGTTAGCCCTTGACGGCAATCTCACCTGATGGTAAGTGATGATGCAGTCTAAGATGGTAGCGCGCTTACCCGTTATCGGTATGGTAAAGCCATACTCCTAATTGGTTTCTACACGACATCGTGCCGGAACGCTAAATCACTTGGCGACACGCCTTTGTCGGTAGGGTGGTAACTAGCCACGGCCGCAGCGTCCCACCAGACCAGACTCAAACCGGAAATCGAACCCAGGACCTCCAACTTTATAATGCAACTGCGCGCGCGCTGCACCACGGAGTTCGTCAATTGCCCGGGATAAAAAGTTACGTATGTTTATCCCGGATAATATCTATCTCCAGACAATATTTACTCACATACAACTTTATATTTTAATGTATAATCTACTTTTGGAAACATCCAAAAAGTTGTTTCTGAACGAACAAATCAGACATACTTACATAACATATAAAGTATTAGTTATAAGTTTTGGCATAACATGTAAAGAGATAAATAAAAACTAAACTAAAGGTATGTCACTAAAGTCAAAACTAAAAATTATATTTTACGAAAACTCCCAAGCAATCCGTTTTAATATAATTGTCTTCTTACATCCTAAAACGCTTATTAAATGGTGAAGAACAAATATTTGACGGGGCCCAAACGAGATTCCGCCCAAGATCTGCTTTTTGTTCCCCTTTCGGGGTAGGGACAAAAGGTATTAGCTTTATGACAGCCCGTAAACATGAAATGGTGGGGAAGCTAATACACGGGAACTTTTTGTGTACCCTTTTTTACATTCATTTCTTTGAATTATTACTTGCAAGCATCATATTTGCTTGATCTAAATTCGGCCAAAATTTTACTTATTCTTGCCAACAAATGTAGATTTATTTATTAGGAAACCAACGGTATACAAAGAAATATTTATATATATTTTAAGACAAATTATGTATACTTAGGACTATCAATGTATACTCACTTACAGGCTAACTCGACATGCATAATATAAAACTTAAAATAATAGTAGATTCGGTAAACGCCTCGAATGGCTGAGTTTTTTAACAAAAATCAACCATTACTAACTGCTATTACGAAAGTTTTTATGTGTGTGTATATTTTTCACATTTATCTGTAATAAAAAATAATCATACCTACCCTCTTTTTTATGTTTGTTTGTTCAATTACGACTAAGAAAAATGTGTACAGTCCGATTGCAAATGCGTGACCTTGTTATACGTACTTCGGGAGATAACCTCTCCGCGTATCAATAACAAAACATTTTCCTTTTACTTAAACTTAATGTTATTAGTCATTGTTATTATAATGATTATTATATAGTGTGTCTTACGGAGCGAACTAATCCTAACCGGGATCAAGATCCTTAATTAAAGATTTAAAAAAAAAAATTGCAATATGCCAAAATTTGTCTGGAGGGAGGCTTCGGCCGTGACATTTACCACCCTACTGACATAGACGTGTCGCCAAGCGATTAAGCGTTCCGGCACGATGTCGTGTAGAAACCAATTAGGGGTGTGGGTTTACCATACCTAACAGGTTAGCCCAGTACCATCTTAGACTGCATCATCACTTACCATCAGGTGAGATTGCCGTCAAGGGCTAACTTGTAGTGTATAAAAAAAATGGTTGAGATTAAGGTACGCGCTTTGCCCTTATTTAGCTTAGCTTAGTTATAAGTTTTTGGCATTCATCGCCTAACAACAATAAACAAAACCATGTGTTCAAAGATACTTCGAAGACATGGTAGGCTTGCATATTTTTTTTATTATTTTGTTTTTAATTAGCACTGACTATGAAGTAGACTTTAAAGTGCGTTAATTTTGTTATTTGTTTTTATTAGCTTCGTATGTATGTGTTAAATAAAATCTTTTATCATCGGACTAATTTGAAAATTTGATCGATCACCTATCACATTGCAATAACCTGTCTCCTATTAGCTTAATTTTAAATCGGCGGGTGTAATTATCACCATCACTTCACCAATATAAATAATGGAAATGTGTTATATATGAACGATTCATAGTAGATTGTAATAGTTTTTTAAGATTTTGATTTGATAATATCGATAGTTGGTCCCATTACACCAATCAGGATATTCATTTTATCGGGAGACAGAGTTTTTTTTATTCACCACAAGTTAGCCCTTGACTGCACCTCACCTGATGGTAAGTGATGATGCGGTCTAAGATGGTAGCGAGCGAACCTGTTAGGGGTATGGTAAACTCATACTCCTAATTGGTTTCTACACGACGTCGATCAGGAACGCTAAATCGCTTGGCGACACGTCTTTGTCGATAGGGTGGTAACCAGCCACGGCCGAAGCCTCCCACCAGACAAACTTTCTAAAAAATTTCTACTTTTTAGTTTATGTTTTTTTTTTACTTTTTTATTTAGTTATTTTTATAACTACTTGTCATACTTTATTTTGCAACGTAAGTAAGTTTGATTCGGGATGCTCACAAAAGCACAAATTAAGCTCAGCATTAAGCAAATTGGACATCAGTTGGCAGGTGTTAACCATTCGTAATGGGACCCATCTCGAACCCCCGGTAGGTCAATTACTAGGTAAACAAAGGTTAATCTCCCAAATTATTTTAATTGCGATACCAACAACGGTGTTATATTGTATTAATTGCCCCGAAGCTTCAACAATCGCAAAGGAAACAAATCAGGGAGATAATTCAGTCCAAAGTCAATCCCAAATTGACCTAACTCATTTACCTCCTAGATTTTAATATATCACTTGCTTCAACGGTTAAGGAAAACATCGTGAGGCAACCTGCACGCCTGAGAGTTGTCCATAATGTTCTCAAAGGCGTGTGAAGTCTGCCAATCCGCACATGGCTAGCGTGGTGGACTATGGCCAAACCCTTCTCATATTGAGAGGAGACCTGTGCTCTGTAGTGAGTAAATAAAAAGTTGATCATGGTTTACCTCCTGTATATAATACAAAGAGTATATCAATATTAATACTGGCTGGGTTGTGGACGACGAGAAGGACGTGCGAGCGTCCTCGTGACCCAGCCACCAGGCGACGCGATCGCATCTCTGGGTTTTAGAGGGTATTCTAGTCGCCGACCTGACGCCGGGGAATCCCACATACCCCGCCGCAGTTATGTCCGCGTCGCTTCCGAAGGGGTGCCTAAATGCATTTCCCAGCGTTAAAAAATATATCAATACTAGCTGTTGCCCGCGACTTCGTCTGCGTAGAATTGCTGATTTCCCGCGAGATTGAGGTTTCCCGTGCGGCCAATGCCCTGCTTCAAAAAGTAAGCTACAGACAAATGTCAAATTGACGATTTTCGTACATACTTCAACGTACACGTTTCAATCAAACAAACTTCAAGCCCCTATTTTACCCCTTTGGGGTAGATTTGGATGAAAAAAATTTCTAACCTTATACTATAAATCTTTTTTCAAAATTTCAAGCTTGTAGACTTTATAATAAACAATATTAATATAATATATCGTAAATGCTAAAGTGTACCTATTTATTTGTTTGACCTTTACAGTTTTGTTAAAGTAGTCTATCGTCGCGATCAACTGAACAGTTTATACATTAGCTTTGTTAAACGACTAATTTAGGCCACGAATCATCTATTTCGAAATCAATTTCATTTCAAATAATGCTTTAAAAAGCATAGACAATTTATATTGTAGTGAGTGCATAATTAAATTCGGAAACTAATACTTTAGCATCCGGATTCCAAACGGGCCATGGTTTAAGAAGAAACTCAGACAACGTACCTATTTTTTTTATCACCTTTGTCTACTTAGACTAAAATTTTAGAGGTAATTATAATATAGCATAGCATAGCATAGTTTTTGTACATTTGAAACCTATGTCATATGAATATGATTTGTGAACCAGGCATTGATGTACCTAATAAATAAATAAAAACAGATAAATATATTGTTTGCTGGAATAGAAACAAAACACAACTTTCAAGAACGCCTCAATTTGTGCATGAAAACTGTTATTGCGAAAAAAAGAAAAAAATATATACTATTGGGGTTATTCTACTTTAGTCGAGATGAAACTGGCCTAAACTGTAATCTAAAAGCACTCGTTACGGGGCATTAACACATAATTCAGTGAGTGAGTTATACTGACTCACTGATTGTTTGCCGTAAGTATAACACTTTCCTACAGTAATAATGTTTTATAACTAATATTATTATTAATAATACATTATTTCAAAACGAAAGTGCAAATTAGGTACAACTTAAAAAAAACGGGTTTTAAAACATTGTAAAATTAATCATGTCATATTTTGTGTCAATGCAACGTCATTTCAGCCTCACCATGATGGTAGCGGGCTATCCTGTTAGTGGTATGATAAACTAACTAATATTAATACTCCTAATTGGTTTTACGCGACATCGTGCTGGAACGCTAAATCGCTTGGGGACACGTCTTTGTCTTAGGGTGGTAACTAGCCCGGGCGTCCGGGAATTTTTTGTATTTTTTTAAATATATATAGTACAATTTAGCCCTTGACGGCAATCTCACCTGGTGGTAAGTGATGATGCAGTATAAGTTGGTAGCGGGCTAACCTGTTAGGGGTATGGTAAGCCCATACTCCTCATTCGTTTCTACGCGACATCGTGTCGGAACGCTAAATCGCTTGGGGACAGGGGTTGGTAACTAACCACGGCGCACTAACTGCACCAAGGAGGATGTCCACCCGTTCATTAAACCTATTATTTGGGGCCATAATACCGCAATGCACTATCGTACAAAATTGCATGATATGCATTGCAGTATTTACGTTCCTTACTCGCAGAAGCAATGTTATAATTTAGTATCAATGCCGCATAACGGATATGTTTAATTTGCGAGTCCCCGTTCGTGAATTGGGGCAATCCGTCCGGTGGGAAATTACCAGCAATACCAGTATCGACCAATCAGAGGTGCCGGACATAAATTCAGACAAGACATACAACAAATAATATCATAAACAGCTTATGGACGTTCACTTCTGGACAAATGCCTTACCGAGAGCCCGCCACCACACGGTCCATCGCCTTTCTCATCCTACTGAACAACAAGGTAACAAGGAGTCTTGCCTGCCTTTTTTATATGATCTGTGGTTGTCATTTTTGACAGATGACATGATGGCGCTTGGAGTTCAAGCACTTCACGGAAAATATTGTTAATGGAATATTTATAGAAACGTTATTAAAAGTATTTAACAACAGGAAGTCTTTCTACTAGTCAAGCTATCGCCTGTAGTAGTCAAGCTATCGCCTGTAGTCAGGAACCAATCCTGACTACAGGCGATAGCTTGACTACGCTACGCTTACCTGTACGCTACGCTTACCTGCGGTCTCTACTCCAGAACACGTCTGCCCCAACCGTCGGTTCTTCGACAGATATGACCTGTCCACCACCACTCCAGCTTGCTAATCCGTTGGGCTATGTCGTTTGTGTATATAAATAACATATTTTGTAATAGCATGCTTCGCGAAAGAAATTCCAAAATATATGCTAACAAACTAACCCTAACACCATCAAAACTAAAACTTCACACCTCTAGTCCCTACGTAATGTCTATAAAAATACTGGCTGACCCAGCAAGCGTTGTTTTGCCATATAAATTATTTCTAGGGAATTTCTATTGAAAAAAATAGTAACTAACTTATCGTGTATAAGGATGTGGTATATGAGTGAAAGAGGAATGGAGCGCTGTAAACAATGAGGGAATAAAAAAATAACATAAATATAGTTTATGTCCAAAAATTTTTGCTTTACAAGCTCATGGAAATTTTAGTCGAATTAGAGTGAAAAACATTCACGTTAAAAACGATTTGTTCAGTTATCGAGCGGGATGACAAATGATTAAATTACTAAAACGACTATTCAAAAATTGGGGTTGGCGATAGAAGAATGAAAATTTAGGGTCGTATGTATTTTTCAATGCCACATAATACAAAAATAAAATTTTAAAAAATTATCCAAAAAATAAAAAATACATTTTTGGGGTGGACACTGGACAACCCTTTTCACTTAGGGGTTTGAAAAAAAGATTATAGCCGATTCACAGACTTTGTTCGAGGTTTCGTTTATTATTTATTTCATATCTTTAGTTCGAAAAGTTAAAGTGAACAAACAAGGAAACGTCGAAAATGTCCGGTTTTCACCCGAAATCCGTGACTGTGACGTAACTAAACACTCCAGTGTGAATTGTGGGAGAGGATAACATATTTTACAGCCAGGTACACCGGGACGAACCGAATATATCCAACGTGAAGCTGTAACGTAGCCTTTATACATAACGACCGAATGCCGTTTCGATTTAAAATCCGACCGTTGATATCATAGATAATATTTTTTTTTTTTACGTAGATCAAGCAGTTTGTTCGTTGCAAATTTTATAGAGAGGCTTCTAGGTTTTTAAGCACAAGTCTTAAAAAAACTAAAATAATGTTTATTGGCCATCTAAATTTTTCTGTTCTGTGCGTTGTTAATGGTACAATACAATACTATAGTCCCTTTGAAGTTTTGGTAAGTTCTGTGTTCATTCGTGTTTCCAGCTACGTATAACCTCAGTAGCTGTGATAGCCTAGTGGTTAGGGCGTCAGCTTCTTATCAGAGGTCGGCGGTTTGAATCCGGGCACGCACCTCTTACTTTTCGGAGTTATGTATGTTTACGCGTTAAATGTGTGCGTTTTGAAATTAAAGAATCCTTTGGGTACTGGTTTAAATCGTATATTTTCTTATAAAGTTACAATAGATGTTAGTGCTGCGCGTTCGCGTTACAAGTAAGAGACCGTTATTAATTTTTGACTTTTGACGTTTTAAATCGAATTTGAATATGCCCGGTGCGCGCCGCGGGGACCAATGGGCTTCCACCACTTTGCGCGTTTAGTTTCTGCTTGAACATGTAAGTTTTTAAAACAATTAAAATATCACTTGGTGAAGGAAAAAACCTGCACGCCTGAGAGTTCTCTATAATGTTCTCAAAGGCGTGTGAAGTCTGCCAATCCGCACATGGCCAGCGTGAGGAACTATGGCCAAACCCTTCTCATATTGAGAGGAGACCCGTGCTCTGTAGTGAGCCGGTAATGGGTGGATCATGATGACTAGAGCTTATTCAAGTTACTATTATAGTTTATTGTTGATAAACGTACTTTCATATTTTTATTTATTTTTATAGACCTTTTAGAATAATCTGAACTAATGAGTTACATATGAATTATTCTAAGCAAGAGCAATCTTTTCAGGGATTTTTGTACTTTTAATTTTTTTTTTGAGATAGGTTTGCGCTTAAAGACAATCACGATGTTTTCCTTCACCGTTGAAGCAAGTGATATTTTAATTTTTAAAAACGCACATAACTCCGAAAAGTTTAAGGTGCGTGCCCGGATTTGAACCGCCGACCTCTGATTAGAAGGCTGATGCCATAACCACTAGGCTATCACCGCTTCTAGGCTCTAGTACATAATCTGATTTGTTGTTGTTGCCAACGGAAATTTTATTAATTGTAAAATTGTTGAATAAATGTTGTTTTTTCCCCATTTATTTTCGCTATCATTGAAAGAGTACTGATACGAAATCGTAAGCAGGGTATCTGATTCAAATGTCGAGTGAAACACTGCATAACTATTGCAACGTTTATAATAATCTTTAGTTAAATAGTCCTTTAAAAGGCGCTTTTGACGCGTCAATAATTTACGTAGTAGTGATTTGATGTTGATAACTACATTCGTAAACTTAAAACTAAAGCTATGAGGGTTCCAAACGCGCCCCGGTCTAAGAAACTATGAACTTCGATGTTTTAATCGTATGCTATAAATGGCATAAAGGAGCTTGGACGTCGCGACGGTCACATAAACGAGCCATAAAGTATATCTTATGATAATAATATACTTCGCGCCATAACTTTGCGGTTTCCACCAAAACCTTTTTACATTTCACTATTCACCGTAAACACAGATTTATGATACAAAACTTTATAAGTTACTTTATTCATTTAAACATTATCATCCTCACCACCTGGATGCCTGGTCCTCTTCCACCACCTATTCCTGGTAATTTCTGCCACGCACCTGCAAATTGTGGAACCAGCTTCCATCTTCTGTGTTCCCTAATGGTTATAATATGGGGATCTTCAAAGGGCGGATTAACAAATTGCTCAAGGGCCAGCAACGCATTGGCGGTTCCTCTGATGCTGCAAATGTTCATGAGCGGCGGTAATCACTTACCATCAGGTGACCCGCCTGCTCGTTTGCTCGCTATGTATACAAAAAAAAATCATATAAACCTACAAGTTTTTATTATTAAATACAAATAACCTAAATGCCAATTGTCATATCCCTAACTTCGAGACTTAGAATCCTCCTGAAAACTTACAAACCCCATTTCACCCCCCTAGGGATAGATTCTCGTAACATTGATTGTACTGATCTTTATTATTTATAATTAACAACTTGGTTGCCAATTTTTATATCTAACTTCAAAAATATAGGACTTTCATACAAACTTACAACCCCCATTTCAACCCCTTAGGGGTGGATTTTCTCAAAACCGTTTCTTAGCTGACCTCTACCTTATAAAAGGAATCTACCTTCCAAATTTCAAGTTGGAACAAAAAAGAAAATTCAATTCGCACCTAGGTCTACGAAAAAACCCACAACATACTTAGCCGTTTTTTTTTCGTTATCACCATCTCACAAAATCTTTTTTATCGTTTCAATCAATCAATCAATCAGCCTATAGACGCCCACTGCTGGACATAGGCCTTTCCGAGAGCGCGCCACCACACACGGTCCTCCGCCTTCCTCATCCACCCGCCACCAGCGATCCTTTTCAGGTCGTCGGTCCAGCGAGCAGGTGGTCGTCCTACGCTGCGCTTACCGGTACGCGGTCTCCACTCCAGAACACGTCTGCCCCAACGGCCGTCGGTTCTACGACAGATATGACCCGCCCACTGCCACTTCAGCTTGCTAATCCGTTGGGCTATGTCGGTTACTTTCGTTCTCCTACGAATGTCCTCGTTACGGATTCTATCCCTCAGAGAAACGCCCAGCATAGCCCTTTCCATAGCACGCTGAGCGATTTTGAACTTTTGGACAAGGCCTACCGTGAGTGTCCACGTTTCTGCTCCGTATGTCATGACCGGTAAGACACAGGCGTTGAAGACTTTTGTCTTTAGGCATTGGGGTATCGGCGAGTTGAAGACTTGACGCAGTTTTCCAAATGCTGTCCATCCCAGTTGAATTCTTCTGTTAGCTTCCTTGTTGAAGTTGTTCCTACCCAACTGTATAATCTGTCCTAGGTAGTTATATTCTTGGACAACTTCGATGCTGACATTTTCGACAACAATGGGCCTTGTGATGACGTATTCATTGAACATTATCTTCGTTTTGTCCACGTTCATCTTGAGACCCACCCGTCTGGAAGAAGTGCTAAGGTCGCACAGCATTTGCTCAAGTTCCTGCAGCGTTTCTGCCATTATAACTATGTCGTCTGCAAATCGTAAGTGCGAGATGTATTCGCCGTTTATGTTTATGCCGCAATCTTTCCAGTCCAAAACCTTGAACACATCTTCGAGAGCAGAAGTAAACAGTTTCGGGGAAATAACGTCCCCTTGTCTTACTCCCCTTTGAATTGGTATCGGATGTGTTTCATGGTTTTGCACCTGAACGGTCATTGTGGCGGCGTCGTATAGACATCTTAGCACTTCGATATATCGCCAATCGACTTGGCATCTCTGCAGTGAGTCCAAAACCGCCCAGGTTTCGATGGAGTCGAAGGCTTTCTCGTAGTCCACAAATGCGAGGCACAGAGGCAGATTATACTCCTGGGTCTTCTGCATAATCTGTCTTAGTGTGTGAATGTGGTCTACGGTGCTGTAGCCTTTCCGAAACCCGGCTTGTTCCGGAGGTTGGAACTCGTCAAGTCTCCGGGTGAGACGATTAGTGATAACCCTAGAGAACAGCTTGTAAATATGGCTCAGAAGTGAGATGGGCCTATAATTTTTTAACAAGTTCTTGTCTCCTTTCTTGAAGAAGAGTACGGTTACACTTCTGCTCCATTCTTTTGGCGTTGTTCCGGTCGTGATGACGGCATTAAAGAGACGCTTCATTTCGTTTAGGATAGGTGTTCCTCCTGCTTTCAGAAGCTCCGCCGTAATGCCATCATCACCCGGTGCTTTATTATTCCGAAGCTGCTCTAGTGCTATACGAATCTCGCCAACGTCGATATCCGGGAGGTCATCGGTGTAGTGGCGAGCAAGTCTCGCTCGCTTGTCATTCGTGATTTGGTGAGAGACGGGTTTAGGAGCATGCGCAGAGTATAATTGCCCATAGAAGTTTTCAATCTCAGCTAACACACTTGGAATAGAGGTAACGGTTCTGCCGTCTGCAGTCTTCAACTTTGTAAGATGGCTTCTCCCAAGACTTTTAGCAAATACTTTGGTCCCCTTGTTGCGCTCGATCGCTTCTTCGATTTTTCGCGTACTCGAAGATCGCAGGTCAGAACGTATCCGCTTTTTAATGAGCTTGTTTAAAGTATGCCGATCTACTACAGATGGAGAAGCCTCCCGTCTTTGCCTCATTAAATCCAGTGTCTCGCTAGAGATCTTGGACGTTGCACTTCTCCCGCCTTTCCTGCAAAATTTGCCTCCCACTTCACGAATGACCTTCACCAAATCGCCATATTTCTGATCAACTTCGTCAGTGGTTTCCAGCGAATCGAATCGGTTCTTTAATTCTAGTTGGAACTTCTGTAATGTTGTCATGGATGGGCGTAGTTGTGGGCGAAGATTAGACCCCATCATGCGACGCCTATATAACTGAAGGTCTATATTCAGAGAGCCCCTTACAAGTCGGTGATCACTCCCGGTATTAAACCTGTTGATCACAGAGACATCTCTGAATATTTCCTTACGATCCGTCATGATGAAGTCTATCTCGTTCTTGGTCATGTTATCGGGGCTCCGCCAAGTCCACTTCCTATGGGTGTTTTTCTTGAAGAAAGAGTTCATTAAGAACAACCCTTGCTTTTCTAGAAAGTTGACTAGCATTTGCCCCCTATGGTTTCTCTCACCGAATCCATGTGGCCCAATTTTCGACTCGTCGCGTTCTTGTACACCCACCTTTGCGTTGAAGTCCCCCATAACAACCGTGAAGAGGGACTTGTTGGTATTGCCCATAGCTATGGATACGTCTTCGTATACAGTTTCTACCTCTTCATCAGAGTATGTCGACGTTGGTGCATAGACCTGTATTATTTTAAGAGAGTATCTCTTATTCAACTTAAGAACAACATACGCAACCCTCGTCGACACACTACTGATCTCCACGATGTTGTTAGCGAGGACTTTGTTGATCAAAAATCCCACTCCGCCTTGGGACGATCTATCGCCCTCTCGATAGTAGAGTATGTGGCCCGATTCTAGGGTTACAGTATCCTCCCCCTCTCTACGGACTTCTGACAACCCCAAAATATGCCACTTAATCTTTTCTAACTCCACTAAAATCTCGGCTAGGCTTTCGTCCGACCTCAGTGTCCTTGTATTATACGTAGCCAAGAATAGTCGGTTGTGGTGGTAGCTCGCCGTCGCCCGGAGATTCTTCGCACCCCCTGCCCCGCCGTGACCACGACTGCTACCAAGGTCGGGAATAGCAGGGCGACCGGGAACTGGGGGCCATTGTGTATTGGCGCTATTCACCGGAAGTTATGCCCATAGTGACCACGCTGGGCAGGCGGGTTGGTCACCGCAGGGCTCAACTGGTCGCACCGGTGTCGCTGCTGCCCGACACCGGCCTGTGTTTTTGTTCAGTTGGGCCAATTGCGAAATGGTTATCCCGCCATTTGTCGGTGAGTGGTGTTTACGCCACACGGGGTTCACTCATGTCCCCGAGGGGGCTGTCTTAATTTTTGTGAGCCAGCTTCTCACCATATGTCCCTTAGTCGCCTCTTACGACACCCACTGGGTAATAGGGGTGACACTATTCTATTCTGCCGGTGCCACACGGCCTATCGTTTATATAATCGTTAATATCGCAATTCACTTTAACATTTTAGCATTGTATACTTTATGCTTACGTTACACGAGTATGTGACTAGAAACGCACGTTGCTTCGACCCCGTTTACTATTCGTGTATACTTCTAACTTTGACGACCTCCGTGGCTGTTGCATTTTAAAATCGGAGGTCCTGGGTTCGATTTCCGGCTTGAGTCTGGTCTGGTGGGAGGCTTCCGCCGTGGCTGGTTACCACCCTACCGACAAAGACGTGCCGCCAAGCGATTTAGCGTTCCGGCACGATGTCGTGTAGAAACCGATTGGGAGTATGAGTTTACCATAACCCCTAACAGGTTAGCCCGCTGCCATCTTAGACCGCATCATCACTTACCATCAGGTGAGATCAAGGGCTAACTTGTGGTGAATAAAAAAAAAACTTATGTTATAAATCCATTTTTTAACAAAATAAGAATTCTCATTTCACACTCATTTCACACTCACAATTCATCACACTCTTCCATTTATTAATCCTACCGATAGTTGTGCAATAAATAAAAAAAAAAACAAATTCATGACAAATAATGACTCAGCCAATATAAGTATAATGGAAGTTTCACATCAGTCCAGTTGCTTGATCCAGTAAGTTAATTCCAGCGTAAGAATGGAACTGACGGTGACATCAGAAATTCAATCGTTTTAAAAGTACGTATCATGCAACAGTGTAAGCTGTATTTTTTTTTGAATCGATTACCAGCTCTTGTCAAATAGGATTTAAAAAAGGGCAGTCTCATTGAGCCCATAACTTAAATAATTAGAAGCGCCAGACCGTGCAAATCGGAGTTAAATTGACAAGTAGGTTGACCCTCATCTTGTTGGATAAAAAAAAAGAAGAATATATGATTAAAGTCAAGCCTGGTCTAGCTCAATCCATGCTGATTATTGTCACCTTACTGGCAAAAAGTTACTGACAGAAAAAGATCTACAGACATTCCGAATCATTGTATCTCTTAAGCTTTCAATATATTCGACTGTAAAAGTTACAAAGTATTGTTTACATTTAAGATATAAAATAATTAAATTTCAGGAATACATATATAAAATAATAATAAATATCTCTTAATACATTAAATTGTTTTTTATTGATACTCTTTACATAAACACTAAAAATCCATCAGCATCATCAACGAGAAAAACAGATCTATAAAAGTGATGGCAAAAAACGGCTTTATCGCTTAGTAGCGATATCTGCAGTAATCTTGGGATCTGGAAACGAAATAGAAAATAGAACGCAGGTAACGTAATATTACTACAAACAAACATACGAATAACAACAAAACGACGACTAACTAACGAAAAATAACGACTTTTATTTATATATTATTTCTTTTTATTTATATTATAAGGTATAATTAGTATATTTATTTAATATTTATTACTGTATTATATTATTTCTGTAATCTGGACTAAGTATTAGTATGTCGTTATTCGTATGCAGGTTTATGTTTATATATTAACGGCACCTAATTTCTTCTTCTTTTTCTTTTCCTAATCCTAAGGTTGCCTGGCAGAGATCGCTACTAAGCGATAAGGCCGCCTTTGATATCCTGCTTCTTCTTGTTTCAAATTTTCAAATTCAAAATTCAAATTCAAATTCAAAATAATCTTTATTCAAATAGTCCTAAAAAGGCACTTTTGACGCGTCAATAATTTACATAGTAGTTATTTCATGGTGATAACTATATTCGTAAACTTAAAACTAAAGCTATGAGGGTTCCAAACGCGCCCCGGTCTAAGAAGAAGCCCACAACAAACTTAGCCGGGGTTTTTCTTTTTTTCGTTATCAGACTAGTGTTTTTCTTATTATTTTTATTTATATGTGATGTACAAAAAGAAAAACTATTACATAATCCGGACTATACACAAAACACAATTTAATAATAAATATAAAACTAAATGAACCATATTCATGAATCTTGTATTAAAAAATATTCATGTTATATTTCAAATATAATTTTACGTAATAAAGTCCATCACTATTGTATGACGTTCACATACAATAATATTACGGTTACTTGTCATAGTTTAAAACTATGTTACCAATGTACCAACGAATCGTTAGGCTAGATCACTAGATCGGAAAGCTACTGGTATATTGTGAATAAGCTGTGAAAGAAAATTTAAATACGAAAAAGTTTTCCAACTTTGGGTCATTTCCTTGCAGTGCTTTTATCTTCAGCTCCAAGCTTTGAATTTCAAGACGGTCGCCGGAGTTTGTTTCGAGAGCTTTGTCTACAAAGAATACTAAGTTGTAAATAGGGAACCTATTTTTCCAAGCAACTATGGATAGATTTTCTTTTTTCATTTTAAAAAAGGCAAGTTTAAGTTTAACAGTATATTTTTCAAAGATTTTTCATTTCTTTGCCTCGAATAGAGTATTTTACAGGATCGGCTACATTATTTGTTTACGTCACTCTAATTTCTTCCTCACTAATTACCAAAGTAAGGCCGGTCAGTTAATTTGCTTAAAGTCTCAAAGACCTTTATAAACTTTTAAACAGAATAGAGTTTTTTTTACCTAATCAATTATTTACTGTTGGAAATTAATTTTAAGTAAATAATTTAAATATTGTAAAGAAATTTTATTATTGACCTTGCTTTATATATACCTTACATAGCTGCAAACTATGTTTAACTAAAACTGTGAACTGTGAAGTATCAAACATTATTCTAGGATAGATTATATATATATATATAGTATATGAAGCGGTGATAGCCTAGTGGTTAGGGCGTCCGCCTCCTAATCAGAGGTCGGGGAATCAAACCTGGCTACGCACCTCTGACTTTTCAAAGTTATGTGCGTTTTTAAGCTATTAAAATATTACTAGTGTGAAGGAAAACATCGTGGGGAAACCTGCACGCCTGAGAGTTCTCCGTAATGTTCTCAAAGGCATGTGAAGTCTGCCAATCCGCACATGGCCAGCGTGGTGGACTATGGCGAACCCTTCTCATATTGAAAGGAGTCCCGTGCTCTGTAGTGAGCCGGCAATGGGTTGATCATGATGAATTAAATCTATGATTTTAGGGAATTATGAGATAAACGCATACAAATAAAAGAATGCATCTTTTATGTGTCGATTTTATATGTTGTTTTATTTTATTCACTACAAGTTAGCTTTTGACAGCAACCTCACCTGATGGTAAGTGATGACGCAGTCTAAGATGTTAGCGGGCTAACCTGATATGGTAAACACTAATTAGATTGAAAGCGACATCGTGCCGGAACGCTAAATCGCTTTGCAACACGTCTTTGTCGGTAGGGTGGTAACTAGCCACGGCCGAAGCCTCCCACCTGACCAGACTGGAGCCGGAAATCGAACCCAGGACCTCAAACTTTATAATGCGTAAACCTATATGCATAACCTAGCCTAAATAGATAATTAACTAAATACCATATTTATACTTGTCAGCAGCGAAGATAAACAAATCCAGATTAACAAATTAGTTTACGTGTACGTCTCTCCTTTGGCCGAATTTGTATTTATCAATTAACATTTATCAATCGTTATCAAACTAATTATCAATACTTTATCATTTGTTATTAGGTGTCTAAAATGTCGCGGACGTTCGTGCTATTTCTTTCATTTATTTTATGTGTTTTATTAAATCGTGTTTTTGCAAATGATGACATAAAAGTTGTAATATTGGCAGACGGCGCTGTTAAAGGGGATAAGCATTGGAATGGAGAATTTTATGAGTTCCACGGCATACCGTATGCCACTGCACCTACTGGGAGAGATAGGTTTCAGGTTAGTTTTCAGTTATCAACTACTTTTAGAAATATAAATATTTGGTTGGTATACTGATTAAGTTCATATCTAGATATAATATACATAAGTACTTATTCTGGATGAAATACAAATACAGACCCAGATATCGATTATAGAATGCAGTAGCATGAAGGTTTTTTTTATACACTACAAGTTAGCCCTTGACGGCTATCTCATCTCTCCTGATGGTAAGTGATGATGCTGTTTAGGATAGTAGCGAGCTAACCTGTTAGGGGTATGGTAAAGCCACGCTCCTAATTGGTTTCTACGCGACATCGTGTCGGAACCCTAAAACTCTAGGCGACACGACTTTGTCGGTAGGGTGCTAACTAGCCACGACCGAAGCCTCCCACCAGACGAAAGGCTTCTTATAATCTCTAAAAAATATGTGTCAGTGGCATAGATTTTATGATCAAACCGTTCACCCGAATATACGTCAAAATCTTAGAGAAAGAAGTCACAAGTTTACAAACGAGGGCTTTCCGGGCTCCTTAGTATAATCCTTAATACTTTTAACGAAAAAAATCCAAGCTAGGAAGTGAACCCAGGATCTCGTAATGTGTGACTAACATACAAACAACGATCTCGAATATACTGTTTCGAAACAGTCGTGTAACGATCTCGAAACAGTCTATTTAAGATCGTTATTTCGAGTAGACCGAAATATAAATATATATAAGTATTGAGGTTTACTGTCTGGATTATAACCTTTCCAATCTGGAGTTTCGAAATAATAACCTCGGGTACTACCACGTAATAATAATACAACTCGACTAATAAGGCAACTAATCAAAAATAAAAACTAAGTTTTACGTTAATAATAGTGAACGATTAGCAATGGATATTTCGTACAAAATAGTTTAATGTGTAAATAAAATCCTTTGTAAAATTCGATTGCTATAGTTATATAAGAAATTGATTTCAGGCCCCTTTACCGCCCGAGCCTTGGCAAGGTATGTTCGATGCATCGAAAAAGAAAACAATATGTAAGCAATGCTACATTACCGGCGATGATGACATCCTGGTAGATGGAGAGGAGGATTGCTTGCTTATTAACTTGTTGGTTCCTCAAGTGGCCTCTGAAACGAACCTTGTTCCTGTTGTAGTATATATTCATAGTGGAGCATTTTCCGGAGGTAGCAGCAATATGGCTAACTATAATTACTTAGCTAGGCATGACGTCATAGTAATTAGTTTCAATTATAGATTAGGAGCGTTGGGATTCGCATGTTTAGGAAATAAAGAAATACCAGGAAATGCAGCATTAAAAGATCAAGTAGCAGCTTTACGATGGATTAATAAAAATATTAAGAAGTTTGGTGGTGATCCTAAAAAAGTAACTCTAGCAGGATTCAGTGTTGGTGCCACTATGGCTGAATTACTTTCTCTATCGAAAGCTACAACAGGTTTGTTCAATAAGATTATTTTAGACAGTGGCTCAGCATTAGCTCCATTTGCTATAAACAGAGATCCAATAAGTACAGCTAAAAATATCGCTATATCACTTGGTTATAATGGAACGATGTCATTAGAAGGTTTGACGGAGTTTTACTTAAACGCTTCAGTAGCAGGATTGGCAGAGAAGAGTGTGAATTATTATTTGAAAAACAGCACATTTGGTTTCGCGCCATGCATTGAAAATGTTCACGAAGACATAGAACCTATATTAACTGAGTCACCTTTAGATACTCTTAAGAAAGGTGAAAACAATGATGTTGCAGTATTAATCGGTTTCGCCGACAAGGAAGGTTTGAGTAGATCTATTAAGTTTGGTACATGGCGAGAAGATATGAATCAAGAATTTTCAGACTTTCTACCAGCTGACCTTAGATTTGACAATGACAAAGCTAGGGATGATTTTGTCGATGAAGTTAAAAAGTACTATTTCGATAATAAACCAATAAACGCAGAAGCATTGCACAAATACGTGGATTATTTCTCAGATTCTATGTTTAAATACAGTATACTTAAATCAGCTAAACTGCATGCGTCTAGTAGCAGAAAGCCTGTGTATCTTTACGAGTTTTCTTATGTGGGTAAGCTAAATATTGAACATAAATATATGGATAGAATAAAGGGAGCCAGTCATAGAGATCAAACAGCATATATTTTGGACTTCTTTGGATATACGAATGGTTATAAAGATTTGGATACAAGAGATCGCATGACAACTATGTGGACTGATTTCGTAAAATATGAGTGAGTATTATTTCGCATACCGCAACAATGGAAATATCCGTACAACATTTTATAAGAAATCTTATACATGATCATTCTTGATGTCATAATAATGTATAAGTTGTAATCAAAGTATATGTTTTCTATATTAACTATTTATTCATTTTTATTGAAAGCTTGCAAGCTTAGGTAAACACATAATTTTTCTGTGTATGGTGTTCTAATGTTTCCCAAGATTTTAAAGAAACCAGTTTCCACGCGACATCATGCCGGAAACGCTAAATCGTTTAGGGACACATTTCTGACGGTAAGGGTAACTAGCCACGGTCGAAGTTTCCTCCTAGGTCAGAGGGTTCGGGTCCAGAATCGAGGATCTGTAACTTCTTAATACGATAGCGAACGCGTTGCGCAGGTCGTACGACGAACGAATAATGACATAACATTCCTTTTTTAAGTTAGATTTTAAAATTATAACTCTTGTTACAATTATTATTGTGCGCCTTTTAGAAATAAAAAACTAATTCCGTGTTAAGTAAACGCCTATGAAAACTTTGGCATTTTATTATCTTGTAATTTTGTAAAGGATAAGTTCAATGCTCTTTGTTTATAGAAATTGACCACAAAATAAAATTATCAATTTTAGAAAATCTTTCAGGATAATGTATAACTACAATCTTACACACTTTGCACTGAAATCTCAGATTTGAATAAGTGTGACATAGTCAAGCCGAAACCTACCATCAATACATCTAATTGCTTTTCAATTTCATTTCAGAAATCCTACGGCATTTGAAAGCTCTCTTATTAATGTTAAGTGGCTCCCATACACAAATAACAAAAGAGACTACATGGAGATTGATAAAAAATTGCTGATGAAGAAAGATCTCTTTGAAAATGGATATAATTTTTGGAATAAAGTATATGAAAAATATTACTGGAATCCAAGCACTCCAAAATATGAGGATACCCCTGAAGAAAAAGATTTTTCGAAAGAAACCAATGATCCAAAAGCGACTAACACTCCGAAAGAAAAGAACGTTCCGAAAGTAAAAATTACAACTAAGGCAATCAATACACAAGAAGAAAAAGACGAATCTGTGAAAGAAAAGAATATAACAAAAGAAACCAATGCTCCAAAAGAGAAAAACACTTCGGAAGAAAAAGAAATTCCTAAAAATAAGGATTCTTTGAAACGAAGTAATACTCAAACTGTAAAGACAAACGTTTCAAGAGAAAACATAGTACCCAAGAAGGATACTCTGAATGAAAAGGACACTTTGAAAGACAAGAACATTTCAAAAGAAGAAAAATCTCCAAAAAACTAAGACTCTTCTAAAGATAAGAACATGGCGAAAGAAAATACACACCGATAGTAGAAAATAAAATGAAGTAAAACAAATGTCATTAGGATTTAATTAAACTAATTAATCATTGTAAATACATTTTTAACACGTTTCGTAAATGGAATTGAACTGCATTTTCCATAACCGATACATCTCTTTATTTAAGCCAGCCCTTAATAAGCCAGCTGGCTTATTAAGAGTATTATTTAGAACCTGTTGATGCTACCCTAATTAGAAAATTTATAATAATTAGTTGTCTTCAAAATAGTTATACATACGACCTTTTTTTGATAACAAATCATGTTCTTGCGCCAGTATCAACCAAATTCAATTTCAAGAAGCTCGTAGCTATCCATCAAATATTATCATTTCACTCTAACGCAAAGACTGTTAGCAAACATATATCTACTCCTCAACATTGCCAAATCATTTCGGTTTCTGATTTTGACACGTATAAATTGACACGGCCTTTAAACATGTCACCTGTACAGACAGATAAAAAATAAAGTAAACCAACAATGCGCACAATATTAGCCCTTATTCTTTTAAAAACTTCTCTTTGAGTCTTATTTTTAATGAGATAGAGTTTATATTTCTCCGAACTTGTAGTTATTTGAAGGAGGGTAGAAAATTTTAAAGAGGCAAAGGCTAGTTTGTTTATGTGATCCCGGAAAGCAAGGCAGTCCTACCTATTTATTCGGAGGAAGTAGGTATACGTAACATTCTACTTTTACCAAAGTACCAGACCACTGGGTTTAAAAATAATATCTGATATATTATATGCATAATATGCAAAATATTGATTAAATCTTTGAAATATTTTTAATTTTTGCTGTTTCTGTGTTACACACTCAGGTGTTAATTTTTTATACATTTATTACTTTATTAATTATGGTTAAGGAATTTATCGTGAGTAACTGCACGTTCGACTTAAATGCTGAGAATTGTGTGCTAGACTGCTTTTTATAGCTAGACTGAGTAAAAAAGCAAGACGATGTTTTGAGTCAACTAAAGAATTAATCGAGACAAGAAAGAAAGAAATATCAAAGACTGAATTGTGCAAAATGACATTTAAACCATGATCGTAATACCCACGTAAGGACCTAATAGCAATGAAATAGACACAGTACTTCTGAGTATTGTGCAATCCCATGCAGTATATTCTGAGTATATACGGAACTGAGATTGCACAATACAATTATAGCTTCAATACTTAGAGCTACTTGCACTGTTGATTTTTTTGTTCAATCTAAGTATTACACTATATTTGGCTAAAATCATCTTGCATGCATCACCAAATTTTTTACAACCGCAATGTAACATGGTATATGGTATGGAATCTTCACATCCATGCAATGTATTCCTTCCACGCATTAGGAGACCCAAAATTGAAATTAATAAGAAACAGTAATCATCATCATGATCAACCCATTGCCGGCTCACTACAGAGCACGGGTCTCCTCTCAATATGAGAACGGTTTGGCCATAGTCCACCACGCTGGCCATGTGCGGATGGGCAGACTACACGCCTTTGAGAACATTATGGAGAACTCTCAGCCGTGCAGGTTTCCTCATGATGTTTTCCTTCACCATTGAAGCAAGTGATATTTTAATTGCTTAAAAACGCACATAACTTCGAAAGGTAGAGGTGCGTGCCCGGGTTCGAACCCCCGACCCGAGAAGGCGGACGCCCTAACCACTGAGCTATCACTGCTGGAAACAGTAATTATATAACTAAAATGCGCTATTCAAAACGTGATATTTTTATCTGTTATTATGAAGTTATAAGAGATCTTTGTTTCGTCTGAATCAATAGGTTATATTAGGTGAAGGAAATAGCCCTCTCTAACGCGTGTTACTTGATAGACCGTTCCCCTTAGACGTAAGGGGAAACATTTTGCAATGATTTTCCTGTCAGACGGCCCCCTTTGAAGTTTTCCCAGTTATTTATGGTTTCGAATTTCGTTATTACAAACTTCGGTGGAGTTTCGCGTGCAATATAAACTTTGACCCCCATTAAGCGCATCGGGGGCTTAATGATGTTTGGTTTTGAATTACACGTATCTAGCTAGACAATTAGGGAAACTTTAACCCCCATATGCCGAGCAATATATATTTAGTTTTCACTGTACAATAGGCAAAATCAATTTGGTAAGCTTTCTCTGCCACTTTGATTGATGGAAAAAAACACTTCTGTGCAAATAATTAAATCTGTGTTTTGACGAGGAGATCAAATCGTTACGCGTATTTCAGATTTTGACAACAGCAAGTAAAAAGGGTTTTTTGTTGGTTAATCATCCTAAATACTGACCATGCTTTTATGGTAATAAATATACTGAGTTCGTGAACTTGGTTGTTTATTCTCGACTGCGTTTTTAAACTAGTATAATACCTAATTATTTATTTCATCATCATCATGATCAACCCATTACCGGCTCACTACAGAGTACGGGTCTCCTCTCAATATGAGAAGGGTTTGGCCATAATCCATCACGCTGGCCATGTGCGGATTGGCAGACTTCACATGCCTTTGAGAACATTATGCAGAACTCTCAGGCGTGCAGGTTTCCTCACGATGTTTTCCTTCACCGTGGAAGCAGGTATGATACGAATAAAAATAATAACATAGCACCTGATTTACTTTGAAGTTATAATTAATATTACATAAATATATACTTTTCGGAGTTATGTGCGTTTTTAAGTAATTAAAATATCACTTGTTTATGAGTTTTGTAAGCATGCACGATGCATGCATTGGAGGTTACAATTGAATTAAACAATCTGGCCGTGTAACACCCTATCGAACATGTCGGTATTACGTAGTGTAACGTTGGTATTACGTGAGGTGAAGTGACGTTTGGATGTCGTGGCTGGTTGTCGGCTCGGCAAGCCTGCGGCGTTGGAATGTGACGTTGGCAATGGCTTATACAGGTTGCTCCGAAATTATATTGTTCATTTGGAAACCCTTGTATGATCCAGGATATTGTTATTTGCCCTCACCTTAACCTGGTATCATATTCGAATACAGGCCAAAAGTTTTATAATCTTTACACTGAATACTATAGTTTTTAACTAAATTTAAAACCTAAACAATCGGCCCAAGACTAAAATTTTAAACTTCCTAAAAAATACCTATGTCCAGCAGATGGAGAATAATCGGTTGCGTGATGATTGGGGTAATGATATTTACCTATAATCTAGCTTAATCAGGCGATTAAAATGCCATGTCAATATAGCAATGATGTTTAATGTTACATTCAGACAAAAATTCTCACAATACGCTGGCAATACTGGCACTAAAGTGTCCATCAATTTGAAACTATCCGATGGTTGAGCACCCAACCTAACACATCGATATTACTTAGTGCAACTTTACCAAAATACCAAAGTAATAACCACGATGCGCCACGGAGGTCGTCAAATATAATATTTGAGCTTGTTTAACATTTATGCAACTTTTTAGCCGGAGAGATTAGAATGCTGTATAAACCTGCAATGATAACTGTACTCGGTTTAAACTTATTGTATTGTAATATTATTAATGTGAATGCAGCGTATCGATAGTTTATCATATAAAATTAACAATGCAATTTTGTAACTTGTACGTTACAAACTACGAACCGCCTGTATAAAGTCGTATGCACGTCAATTTCAAGCAAGCAATGTCGTCTCAGAGACATTTTGCATGCCGCACATAGCTCTCTCGGTAACTAATTTAGTGACGCCGATCAACTGAATTTGATTTTCCTAGTTATTTTAACAATTAGGGGTAAGCAGATTCCCTCACACAAATCTCTTATGTAGATTCATTTTATATATACTAGCTTCACCCCGCGATTTCAAACTCGTAATATCCGTTCATTTACACGGACATACCACACTCAATGTAGTTGTCTATTTACCTATTACCTTTAATATATTGGAGATGTCTATCAATAAGTTCAAAGTTTTTTTCAAGCAAAAGCTTATAGAATGAAACGTTTAATGAAAACTTTGAACTTGATAGACATCACCAAGATTTCAATAGGTAATTTGTTATAAAATGAAACATCCTTTCAAATGAGTTAAACAATCTCCTTTGAATGAGTTAAATATAAATAAAATTATTGTACAAATGTGTGTGTACAAATGTTTGTACATTTGTCCACTACGCGTTCATAAACAATAGGTCTAGATTGTGATGGACTTTGATAGGGTATGCCAGGAACGCCTAAGAGGGTTCCTAGCTCAAAAAGTTGTTGTTTTTTAAGGGGGATTGCAATGGATACAGCTAGTTAAAACATTAATATATGAATGAATGAATATGCTTTTATTGTACACCATAAAATCATTAAAAATAGTATAAAATTGAGGATTTAAAAAATACCGAGAAGGTGAAAATATCGTGTTAACCCTATGCTTAAGTACTGGGAACGGTACAATTTTTGGATGTTAAACATTAACGCCTAACTATTTAGTCAATGAATTGTCATAACATTTTTAAGAGCTTGCCACCTAGAGAAGGAAGTAGGTTACTTTTATTCCCGTTATAATAGTTCCGATGGTTTTTCTTAAAAAATTCTGATTGAACGTCGAGGAAGCCCGTGATTTATAAAACAATGAATATCAGACTGGCAGTAGGGAACAAACTAAAAAAAAAACATATGTATCCGTATAATCCGGAAAGCCGCAGCCATTTTGGTTTTTGTTTTTATTGGGATCTTCATGCGAAAACCGTTTCATTATTTCGAATCCTCGCATCCAACGTTTTTCGCCATTTCACTAGACTTATTTAGTGTCGAAATTGAAGTTGAGGCATAGACAGACAGACTTCTTTACCAATATGAATTAAAATAACTCCAATGTCAATTAACTTATTTAGAGAAAATATAAAATGGTAGTCACCTGTATTTTACGTTTTTTAAATTAATTAATATCGTATATTTAATTCAGTGCAAATGAGTAATGATAAGATTATTAGGATACTATTTGGGTTAGTTATATGTATAGTTAGGATATAAATACAAAAAACAATAAATTAATATAAAAAAATATAAGCCCTTTATCATTAATGGAAAAAAAAACCACGTTAATCCATTTACAAAGCATTTCCAACCGAAGTTTCGTAATACAAAAATAATCTTTTTAAACTCGGCAAGTCATAAATTTGGCTGGAAGAATTCCCATTAATTTTCCCCCTTCGAAGTGTTTGGCCGGATGACTGTGCAATTACCTCCCAACTCCGCCTGCATCGCGGTGATCGGGAAAATTCACATTGCGTTAACATAAATCAGTTTTTGTGTTATTAAAACCCCCTTGGATCGATTACGAAATCGGTTTATTCACGTGAGTATAATCGCAATAATTTGACTTAATAAATACGTGATAAAATATTAATAAATAATTTTTCCGGCTCATTAGATCATAATTGAAGCTGTGACAGCCTAGTGGTTAGGGCATCAGCCTCCTAATCAGAGGTCGGCGGTTCGAATCCGGGCACGCACCTCTAACTTTTCGGAGTTATGTGCGTTTTTAAACAATTAAAATAGCACGTGCTTCAACGGTGAAGGAAAACATCCTGAGGAAACCTGCACGCCTGAGAGTTCTCTATAATGTTCTCAAAGGCGTGTGAAGTCTGCCAATCCGCACATGGCCAGCATGGTGGACTATGGCCAAACCCTTCTCATATAGAGAGGAGACCCGTGCTCTGTAGTGAGCCGGCAATGGGTTGATCATGATGATGATGATGAAAATATTAGGTATATGTTTACCTCATATTTTATTGCATGTCTTATGTTACAGGCGCTGGATAATATCCCTAGCGAAATAGGTCTTCTTGACAAGAGTTTTTGATTTAAAATCTTGAGTATAGTGTGGTTTAATCACGATCAAGGTGAAGAGAGCATTAGCCCTGATTTTGAATACTATAATTTTAACTGGCATGTGAGATGGTGATACCAAACAGAAATTTGGTTAGGTTAGGTTACCTGGCTAAGTTTGTTGTGGGCTTCATCTTAGACCGGGGCGCGTTTAGAACCCCCATAGCTTTAGTTTTAAGTTTACGAATGTAGTTATCACCATCAAATCACTACTATGTAAATTATTGGCGCGGCAAAGGTGCCTTTTAAAGGACTATTTGAATAAAGATTATTTGAATTTGAATACTCTATTCATAGCACCAACATCTCAATTTTACGTATCGCAGTTTCATAACTTTTGGAGGGAATTTTCATATATCTATACTTTATGTTTGGCGCATTCACGCTACGGACGCAATCTTTAAATGGGGCGTGATTTTTTTTTCTTCTACAAATTAGCCATAGACGACAATATCACCTGATATGCAGTCTAAGTCTAAGTCAGTATAAGATGGTAACGCGTTAATCTTTATTATTGTATTATAACCTATTTTATTAATTAAAATTATAAACCTTATTAACCAGGTATTTCCTGGTTAATTTCTACATTACATCGTGTCTTAACGCTAAATCACTTAGCGGCACATCTTTGCTGGTGGCATGGTATCTAGCCACGGCAAAAGACAGAGCAGACTAGACCAAAGAAAATTCTAAAAATTAAAAAATCTTAACTATCTATGTCAGGGATCGTAACCCAGACCTTCCACTTAGAAAACCAAAGCGCTGAATTCTGCTTCTTTAGAATATTAATATTGCAACTAGCAAAATATACTCCAAATAGGGGAGGTGCGCGCGCTGTGCATTATAAAGTTGGAGGTTCTGGGTTCGATTCCCGGCTCGAGTCTGGTCGGGTGGGAGGCTTCGGCCGTGGCTAATTATCACCCTACCGACAAAGACGTGTCGCCAAGCGATTTAGCGTTCCGGCACGATGTCGCGTAGAAACCAATAAGAGGTGTGGGTTTACCATAACAGGTTAGCCCGCTACCATCTTAAACTGCATCATCACTTACCATCAGGTGAGATTGCCGTCAAGAGCTAACTTGTAGTGGGTAAAAAAAAAACGAACATAATGAATTTCAGTACAACATAACAGCCTTTTATAATTATTTATTGCAGGCATACAAGAAGAGAAAGGAATAATGCGATATAACCACAGCTTATGCTCGGAAAAAGAATAAATCTTACGGGGTTTTTACCCCTTCACACCCTTCGTTCGTGTAAATTTTGACACTCGACATTGTAGCGAGGGGAAAACTGAGATAAATCCTCTTAATAAAAAATGCTTCGCTGGCTAGGCGTAATTAAGTTTTCGTAATTAATGTATCTAAAAGTAAAATATTACACAACAGCTTTCTGATAGAAAGAAACCTGCATTACTTTGTGGAATCTATTCCTAAAATCGTAAGCTTGAACCTCTGACTTGGAAATTCAATCATAAAGGACTATTTCATTAAAAATCACAAGATTTTGGCAGTTTTGTCTATAAGGTCTTATAGGACTGAGATCTGTTGACAGCTCTTGACCCTGTATCAAGTTGCTGTTTGGTAACGATGGTAGGTAGCGCAGATATATATGGCTATCAGACTCATGTTCTGGATTCGGATATTGTCCTGTTTGGAAACCAGGAAAAGTGAGGACCAGTAAATCGTCATCATCATCATGATCAACCCATTACCGGCTCACTACAGAGCACGAGTCTCCTCTCAATATGAGAAGGGTTCAACCATAGTCCACCACGCTGGCCTTGTGCGGATTGGCAGACTTCACACGCCTTTGAGAACGTTATGTAAACCTGCACGAGGTTTCCTCACGATGTTTTCCTTCACCGTTGAAGCAACACCGTTGATTTTTAAATTTTTTAAAAACGCACATAACTCCGGAAAGTTAGAGGTGCGTGTCCGGATTCGAACCGCCGACTTGTGATTAGGAGGCTGACTCCCTAACCACTAGGCTATCACCGCTTTTTTTTTTTAAACCAGTAAATGAGGAGTTTAAATGACGCCTATCTATCAGTGGCGATAGTATTGTGACGATATCCGTGGGGCAATGCGTACGCTGTCGCTTTATAAAGTTGGAGGTCCTGGGTTCGATTCCCTGCTCAATTCTGGGCTGCTGGGAGGCTTCGGCCGTGCCTACCACATTACCGTCTTACCGACAAAGACGTGTCACCAAGCGATTAAGCGTTCGGGAACGATGTCGCATAGTAACCAATTAGTATTGGTTTACCATATCCCTCACAGATTACCCTGCTACCATCACTTACTATCTACTAGGTGAGATTTTCGTCTAGGAGTAAGCAGTGTATAAAAAAATTTATTCTGCAAAATATAAGCTTGTGGAAAAGTCCTACTATAGTGTAAAGGATATTGTAAATGATAAACAAGCATGGGTGTGAAATATTGCTCTAATAAGATAGCTCTTTACATAATTTTAAGTGGCATGTGAGATGGTGATAACAAAAAGAAAATTTACCTGGCTAAGTTTATTGTGGGCTTCTTCTTAGACCGGGCGCGTTTGGAACCCTCATAGCTTTAGTTTTAAGTTTACGAATGTAGATATCACCATCAAATCACTACTATGTAAATTATTGACGCGTCAAAAGCGCCTTTTAAAGGACTATTTGAATAAAGATTATTTTGAATTTGAATTTGAATATATTGTTGCTCTAGAGCTAATCGTTTGGAGAATAGGCTGGTAGCCTATTTGGAAATAAAGTTAATTTTATTTTTATTATGTTACAAGTATTTTTCATATATATAAATAGCTGAAATTGCCGCCAACTGTGCTTCAACATATTTAATTTGTGTAAAACGAGTTTGCATTGAGCACGCGGTTTTTCACACTTAACCAGCAATCGGGGCCGTTCGAAATTAAATATCGCTTGCCTTCCACAAAGGGACTGATTGAGGGGTACACTCGGAAAAACCCCTCAATTTCGGAAAACGTCACACACAATGGCTTTATGTGTGAGCTTTTTAATAGAAAATTGGTGTTATTTGGGACTGAATAATGATTGAAAATTAACTGCATGAGGGTTGTTTCGAGGGTTCGGTGTTTAATATTAAGTGAAGCTACGCCACGGTTTTGGCTATTCTATTTTATTTAGTCAGTAGAAAAGTCCATGCATCACTTGCGTCGACTATTGCTATGTATGTACTGTTTCTCTATTACCCAACACCGTCTTCGCCGACGAAGACGAGGTCCCCGCTATCTTACGTCATCCGGACGTTGGCTCCATCCACGGTCTCGGCGACGTACGGACCACTCATCGTCCGACCCCCCCGTTATACCAAACGTCGCCTAAGCCGAGGTTCGGCCTCACAGGAGGTGCCCTTAGGCAGACGTTCCCTTAGTTTCTTGGAGCCCTAGGGCTGAAAATTTCTTCTGACAGAGCTTCTCTCCGGAGCTCGCCAAACAGCCCGGTTACGCTGTCGCAACCAATAGGGTTAGCACAGCTAATAGACAGTCTAATATAAAAACTATTATACCAATAATGTATCAATGAATAAAGTACGAATGAATGAACTAATTGTTTGTTTTTCTAAGTTAGATGGTGCAATCAGTCAAATTTGTATAGCCATTTCTTTCAGATATGAATATTTTTATTTATTGCTTAAAATCGCACATAACTCCGATAAGTTGTAGGTTCGTGCCCGGGTTCGAACCCCCGACCTCTGATTAGGAGGCTGACGTCTTAGGCTATCACACCTTCAACGGTGAAGGAAAACATCGTGAGGAAACCTGCATGTCTGAGAGATCTCCATAATGTTATTAAAGGCGTGTGAAGTCTGCCAATCCGGTCATGGCCTGCGTGGTGGACTATGAAAAACCCTTCTCATATTGAGAGGAGACACGTGCTCTGTAGTGAGCCGAGGATGGGTTGATCATGTAGTGTGGTTTGTGGGACTCGCCGGCGGCCAGAGCGACGACCAGAATACCCACTAAAACCACCTAAAAACACCTGGTGGCTGGGTAACGGGAACACTCGCACACTCGACCGCAACCTCTAAATACTCTACTAACTAACGAAGAGAGAGAAAGCTTGCAGAAAATAGACTGATGACTGTAACGATAATGAATTATCTTTTTAATATTACAAAACAAGCACCAAAATATAAATCTTCTCGGGATTCTCCTGCCTACCCGCTGCAGGTAAAGTGAGATAATATAAGGCAACATTATTTGATATGAATTAATTCTTAAAAACATCTCGAGACAGAAATTTCTCTCGGGAAATCTTTCCATTTTCCTTGCGCATATTAATGTACCTAGGACTTTTAATTAAATAATATAATAATGGTGGAACGATTACGTTTTATATAAATTAAAACTTAATTTTAACCTTCGTCGCATGCGTTTAATGTAAGGATGACCATCGGTGTCGTGGTTTCAGGATAGACCCTTGAATTAAATAACTTCATCGGGTACAAAAAAGATACACTGGTTAAGAATTATCTACATCTTTTTATTCATAGCCAGCGTAATAACGTGTCACTAGCAGGTACAGGCCTCTTCTCTCATTAAGAGTCAATGTCGTCCATCACTTACAATACGGTAGGAGGGAGCGGCAGACACAGAGAGTGTTCTCTGGTGGAGACACGGTTATGTGCGAAAGTGTTCTCGTTTCCCCGGCACACAGCCGTGTGTATTTTTTAAACACAAACACGGGGTTCTTTTTTCTTTAATTTATTTGGTTCGCCAACATCCACAACAATTCACTTTACACTTTTAGTCAATAGGAGTCTGCAATAATCTGTGCCGCCCGTGGTGCAGAGGTATCTAAGAACTTACCCACGGTAAAAAAATCGGTTAATTCAATTACCAAGAGTTGTCTAAACTTAAATATATTTAAAAATACATTTCGTGCGTATTAGTAGAGTTGAAAATCGGGAGCTATAACCCCAAAAGTAACTACGGACTCCAGAGATATTTCTGAGCATAGCGAGGGTGTTTTTTCTGAGGTTGGAGTCAGCAAGAGGTTTAGACCCAAGACAAAGCCAGCATTATCCCTGAGATACTAATTTTCACGCATTTTTTTTATTACAAGACTTTTATGACAAAAGGTGACGCCATTCTTATTACAATCAGGGCGATGACGCCTTACCCTGTTTCCAAAATTTGCACATGGATGGTTACCCTAGTATAATGTTATAAAATTAATTTCGCCTTCTGTAACAGTAACTCCCAAGTTAATTAAGTTTTATCAGACATAATTTGACGTTAGATTAATTTCGTCAAGTGTTATAATTAATTAATGTATTTATTATTGTGAACGGAGTGCGCTGAAATAAACCGACAATGAGCCATGTGTATAAAATCATTAGACAAGTTTTGGCTACCCTATATTACATGGATAGCTAGAAAGTAGGTGCCAATGGGATATCACAGTATATAACAAACATCCGCGAGGGCAACTATGGGAAACAAGTATAATAAAACATATAATGGGAAATATGGGAATATAATGGGCAACTATGGGAAACAAGTATAATAAAACATGAGAAACAATAAACAGCAAGTATAATTTGCTATATTCCGCCGACAACCGGGAGATTTGTATAATATAACACCACACAAAATCTTCCACTAAAACCTCTACGCACGTTTCGACCCGACACCGGATCATCCTCAGGAGCTTGACTTCACAAGCGAGAAAAGTAAAGTGACTTTACTTTTCTCGCTTGTGAAGTCAAGTTTATTGTTTATAATAAAATATAGACGATGTTAATTCATCACATTAAGCATTAGCTGAAGCTATAGCCTACTGGTTAGGGCGTCCGCCTCCTAATCAGAGGTCGGGGGTTCGAACCTGGCTACGCACCTCTAACTTTTCGGAGTTATATGCGTTTTTAAACAATTAAAATATCACTTGCTTAAACGGTGAAGTAAAACATCGCAAGGAAACCTGCACGCCTGAGAGTTCCCCATAATGTTCTCAAAGGCGTTGGAAGTCTGCCAATCCGCACATGGCCAGAATGGTGGACTATGGCTTAACCTTCTCATATTGAGAGACCCGTGCTCTGTAGTGAGTCGGTAATGGGTTGATCATGATGATGATGATTATGATGATTAATCAGCCGTCGTCAATTTTTATTTTCAGGTTATGGAAACTGAAATATACTAAATATACTATAATAGAATATTTAAATACTAATTATTTAACTTGATCGATCGATCACTTGATGGATTTTTCACCGATCGATGTTGTTCTTCACCTGCAAAGACCAGCTTCAGTTACGACTAAATTCAAAATTCAAATTCAAATAATCTTTATTCAAATAGTCCTTTAAGAGGCACTTTTGACGCGTCAATAATTTACATAGTAGTGATTCGATGGTGATAACTACATTCGTAAACTTAAAACTAAAGCTATGAGGGTTCCAAACGCGCCCGGTCTAAGAAGAAGCCCACAACAAACTTAGCCAGGTAAATTTTCTTTTTGTTATCACCATCTCACATGCCACTTAAAATTATATTAAGAGCTATCTTATTAGAGCAATATTTCACACCCATGCTTGTTTATCATTTACGTAATCCTTTACACTATAGTAGGACTTTTCTACAAGCTTACGTTTTATATAAACTTCGAACTTAACTATTATAAACCATTCTAATATGACAGAAACGGCTCATTCACTAAAAATTTTAGGTACGTGAAGTAAAAGCTACTAAAAGGTTTGTATTTTATCTCATAATTGAAATCACTCTGTACGCTTCCAACTATCAGACGCAGCCTCCACAAAGTGCGGGGTAACTAAGCGGGGGTGGACCGCCTTTTCACTACAAACGCGTTCTAATTGAAGCACTGGTTTAAAAGCATATTATAAGTGTGAATAGCACATGCTAGTTAGGAAAAACTCGGGCCTTTGATGTTAGGAACAAGAACTGTTTTGAGAAAAAGCATAAGTACACATTTTTCGCAAAACAAGTAATAATCTTTTTTTGTTTTATTATATACTACAAGTTAGCCCTTGAAGGTAAGTGATGATGCAGTCTAAGATGGTAGCGGGCTAACCTGTTAGGGGTATGGTAAACCCATACTCCTAATTGGTTTCTACACGACATCGTGCCGGAACGCTAAATCGCTTGGCGACACGTCTTTGTCGGTAGGGTGGTAACTAGTTACGGCCGAAGCCTCCCAACAGACTCAACTCGAACCCAGGACCTCCAACTTTATAATCTGACAGCGTCACGGAGGTCGTCAAACGTCGTCGTTTACACACAATTATTCATAGTAAGACTATAAAACCATTTTTTTAACGTAATTCCTGATGATTTCGATTTCACCAAGATCCAAAGTCATCAGGTCTCAATATGGTAACGCGTTAATCCTTATTATTGTATTATAACTTATTTTATGAATTAAAATTATAAACCTTATTAACCAGGTATTTCCTGGTTAATTTCTACATGACATCGTGTCTTAACGCTAAATCACTTAGCGGCACATCGTTGTTGGTGATGTAGTATCTGGCCACGGCAGAAGACAGAGCAGACCAGACCAAAGAAAATTCTAAAAATTAAAAAATCTTAATTACCTATGTCAGGGATCGTAACCCAGACCTTCCACTTAGAAGACCAAAGCGCTGAATTCTGCTTCAAAAATATACAAAGCAAAATATACTCCAAATAGGGGAGGTACGCGCGCTTTCGCATTATAAAGTTGGAGGTTCTGGGTTCGATTCCCGGCTCGAGTATGGTCTGGTGGGAGGCTTCGGCCGTGGCTAGTTACCACACTACCGACAAAGACGTGTCGCCAAGCGATTTAGCGTTCCGGAACGATGTCGCGTAGAAACCAATAAGAAGTGTGAGCTTACCATACCCCTAACCGGTTAGCCCGCTACCATCTTAAACTGCATCATCACTTACCATCAGGTGAGATTGCCGTCAAAAGCTAACTTGTAGTGGATAAAAAAAAAACATAATGAATTTCAGTAAAAACAGCCTTTTTATTTATTTATTGCAGGCATAGTTAGTCGGTTTACAAGAAGAGAAAGGAATAATGCGATATAACCACAGCTTATGCTCGGAAAAAGAATAAATCTTACGGGGTTTTTACCCCTTCACACCCTTCGTTCATGTAAATTTTGACACTCGACATTGTAGCGAGGGGAAAACTGAGATAAATCCTCTTAATAAAAAAATGCTTCGCTGGCTAGGCGTAATTAAGTTTTCGTGTAACCCCTATAATTAATGTATCTAAAAGTAAAATATTACACAACAGCTTTCTGATAGAAAGAAACCTGCATTACTTTGCGGAATCTAGTCCTAAAATCGTAAGCTCGAACTAGGAAATTCAATCATAATGGACTATTTTATTATAAATCACAAGATTTTGGCAGTTTTGTCTATAAGGTCTTATAGGATTGAGATCTGTGACAGTTCTTGACCCTGTACCACTGTTTGGTAGCGATGGAGTGGGTAGCGCAGATATTTATGGCTATCAGATTCATATTCTGGATATTGTCCTGTTTGGAAACCAGGAAAAGTGAGGACCAGTAAATCGTCATCATCATCACGATCAACCCATTACCGGCTCACTACAGAGCACGAGGCTCCTCTCAATATGAGAAGGGTTCGGCCATAGTCCACCACGCTGGCCATGTGCGGATTGGCAGACTTCACACGCCTTTGAGAACGTTATGTAGAACTCTCAGGCGTGCAGGTTTCCTCGCGATGTTTTCCTTCACCGTTGCAGCAAGTGATTTTTAAATTTTTTAAAAACGCACATAACTCCAGAAAGTTAGAGGTGCGTGTCCGTATTCGAACCGCCGACCTGTGATTAGGAGGCTGACGCCCTAACCACTAGGCTATCACCGCTTTTTTTTTAAACCAGTAAATGAGGAGTTTAAATGACGCCTATCTATCAGTGGCGATAGTATTCTGACGATATCCGTGGGGCAATGCGTACGCTGTCGCTTTATAAAGTTGGAAGTTCTGGGTTCGATTCCCTGCTCAATTCTGGGCTGGTGGGAGGCTTCGGCCGTGCCTACCACATTACCGTCTTACCGACAAAGACGTGTCACCAAGCGATTAAGCCTTCGGGAACGATGTCGCATAGTAACCAATTAGTATTGGTTTACCATATCCCTCACAGATTACCCTGCTACCATCACTTACTATCTACTAGGTGAGATTTTCGTCTAGGAGTAAGCAGTGTATAAAAAAATTTATTCTGCAAAATATAAGCTTGTGGAAAAGTCCTACTATAGTGTAAAGGATATTGTAAATGATAAACAAGCATGGGTGTGAAATATTGCTCTAATAAGATAGCTCTTTACATAATTTTAAGTGGCATGTGAGATGGTGATAACAAAAAGAAAATTTACCTGGCTAAGTTTATTGTGGGCTTCTTCTTAGACCGGGCGCGTTTGGAACCCTCATAGCTTTAGTTTTAAGTTTACGAATGTAGATATCACCATCAAATCACTACTATGTAAATTATTGACGCGTCAAAAGCGCCTTTTAAAGGACTATTTGAATAAAGATTATTTTGAATTTGAATTTGAATATATTGTTGCTCTAGAGCTAATCGTTTGGAAAATAGGCTGGTAGCCTATTTGGAAATAAAGTTAATTTTATTTTTATCATGTTACAAGTATTTTTCATATACTTAAATAACTGAAATTGCCGCCAACTTTGCTTCAACATATTTAATTTGTGTAAAACGAGTTTGCATTGAGCACGCGGTTTTTCACACTTAACCAGCAATCGGGGCCGTTCGAAATTAAATATCGCTTGCCTTCCACAAAGGGACTGATTGAGGGGTACACTCGGAAAAACCCCTCAATTTCGGAAAACGTCACACACAATGGCTTTTTAATAGAAAATTGGTGTTATTTGGGACTGAATAATGATTGAAAATTAACTGCATGAGGGTTGTTTCGAGGGTTCGCTGTTTAATATTATGTGGAGCTACGCCACGGTTTTGGCTATTCTATTTTATTTAGCCAGTAGAAAAGTCCACGCATCGCCTGCATCAACTATTGCTATGTATGTACTGTTTCTCTATTACCCCACACCGTCTTCGCCGACGAAGACGTGGTCCCTGCTATCTTACGTCATGCGGACGTTGGCTCCATCCACGGTCTCGGCGACGTATGGACCACTCACCGTCCGACCCCCCCGTTATACCAAACGTCGCCTAAGCCGAGGTTCGGCCTCACAGGAGGTGCCCTTAGGCAGACGTTCCCTTAGTTTCTTGGAGCCCTAGGGCTGAAAATTTCTTCTGACAGAGCTTCTCTCCGGAGCTCGCCAAACAGCCCGGTTACGCTGTCGCAACCAATAGGGTTAGCACAGCTAATAGACAGTCTAATATAAAAACTATTATACCAATAATGTATCAATGAATAAAGTACGAATGAATGAACTAATTGTTTGTTTTTCTAAGTTAGATGGTGCAATCAGTCAAATTTGTATAGCCATTTCTTTCAGATATGAATATTTTTATTTATTGCTTAAAATCGCACATAACTCCGATAAGTTGTAGGTTCGTGCCCGGGTTCGAACCCCCGACCTCTGATTAGGAGGCTGACGTCTTAGGCTATCACACCTTCAACGGTGAAGGAAAACATCGTGAGGAAACCTGCATGTCTGAGAGATCTCCATAATGTTATTAAAGGCGTGTGAAGTCTGCCAATCCGGACATGGCCTGCGTGGTGGACTATGAAAAACCCTTCTCATATTGAGAGGAGACACGTGCTCTGTAGTGAGCCGAGGATGGGTTGATCATGTAGTGTGGTTTGTGGGACTCGCCGGCTGCCAGAGCGACGACCAGAATACGCACTAAAACCTAGCGTTGTTCCTACGCGTCACCTGGTGACTGGGTCACGTGAACACTCGCACACTGGACCGCAACCTCTAAATACTCTACTAACTAACGAAGAGAGAGAAAGCTTGAAGAAAATAGAGTGATGGTAATGATAATGAATTATCACCAAAATATAAATCTTCTCGGGATTCTCCTGCCTACCCGCTGCAGGTAAAGTGAGATAATATAAGGCAACATTATTTGATATGAATTAATTCTTAAAAACATCTCGAGATAGAAATTTCTCTCGGGAAATCTTTCCATTTTCCTTGCGCATATTAATGTACCTAGGACTTTTAATTAAATAATATAATAATGGTGGAACGATTTCGTTTTATATAAATTAAAACTTAATTTTAACCTTCGTCGCATGCGTTTAATGTAAGGATGACCATCGGTGTCGTGGTTTCAGGATAGACCCTTGAATTAAACAACTTCATCGGGTACAAAAAAAGGTACACTGGTTAAGAATTATCTCTATATCTTTTTGACGACCTCCGTGGCGCAGCGCGCGCGCTGTCGCTTTATAAAGTTGAAGGTCCTGGGTTCGATTCCTGGCTCGAGTCTGGTCTGATGGGAGGCTTTGGCCATGGCTAGTTATCACCCTATCGACAAACACGTGTCGCCAAGCGATTTAGCATTCCGGCACGATATCGCGTAGAAACCAATTAGGAGTATGGGTTTACTATACCCCTAACAGGTTACCCCGCTACCATCATAGGTGAGATTGCCGTCAAAGGCTAACTTTAGTGAATAAAAAAAAACTACATCTTTTATTCTAAGCCAGCATATAAACGTACCACTAGCAGGTACAGGCCTCTTCTCTCATTAAGAGTCAATGTCGTTAAACAAAATGTAAACAATACCTACGGTTCTCGGGCACAACGTGTCAGGAAAGCTCGGCAGACACTCGCTGGTGGAGACACGGTTATGTGCGAAAGTGTTCTCGTTTCCCCGGCACACAGCCATTTTTTAAACACAAACACGTGGGGTTTTTTTCCCCTAATTTATTTGGTTCGCCAACAGCCAAAACATTTCACATTACACTTTTAGTCAATAGGAGTCTGACATATTCTGTGCCTCCTCGTGGTGCAGAGGTATTCATGAGGACTTACTCATGAGAAAAAAAACGGCTAATTCAATAACAAACAGTTGTCCAAACTTAAATATATTTAAAAATACATTTCGTGCGTATTTTAAACTATCTACTATAGTTTAAAATGGGGAGCTATAACCCCAAAAGTAACTACGGACTCCAGAGATATTCCTGAGCGTAGCAAGTGTTTTTTCTGAGGTTGGAGCTAGCACCCTGAGTGAAGCAAGAGGTTTAGACCCAAGACAAAGTCAGCATTATCACTGAGATACTAATTTTCACACATTTTTTATTATTACAAGACTTTTCTGACAAAAGGTGACGTCATTCTTATTACATTCATAAGGCCATTCATTATTTTGCCTACAATCCGGGCGATGGCGCCATACGCTGTTTCCCAAAATTAACACATGGATGGTTACCCTTTTTTCTTTTTTTTGTCGTGGTGGAAAAGCTTTATGGCTACCTCCGTACCCTTGGGCGGGAAGGAGGTTATGTTGTACTCCCACCCCCAAAGGGGGGTATACTCGAACTAAAAACCACCACGGCATGTCCCTCTCGCTGGTTTTACTGGACACCCGGGGGACCCGTTGCATACTTTCCGGACGCCCTACCAGCGCCAGGCCTCCCGCACTACAAGGGGAAGGATCAGGACGGCTTGATCCCCCCCAAGACAGTTAGGAAACTTGTGCAATGACGGGCAACTAGCCGCCGTCTCCCAAATGGATGGTTACCCTAGTATAATGTTATAAAATTAATTTCGCCTTCTGTAACAGTAACTCCCAAGTTAATTAAGTTTTATCAGACATAATTTGACGTTAGATTAATTTCGTCAAGTGTTATAATTAATTAATGTATTTATTATTGTGAACGGAGTGCGTTGAAATAAGCCGACAATGAGCCATGTGTATAAAATCATTAGACAATTTTTGGCTACCCTATATTACATGGATAGATAGAAAGTGGATACCAATGGGATATCACAGTATATAAACAAACATCCGCGAGGGCAACTGTGGGAAACAAGTATAATAAAACATAGACGATCCTTAATTCATCACATTAATTAGCTGTCGGCAATTTTTATAGGAAACGGTGATAGCCTAGTGAAGCGGTGATAGTCTAGTGAAGCGGTGATAGCCTAGTGAAGCGGTGATAGTCTAGTGAAGCGGTGATAGCCTAGTGGTTAATACGTCAGCCTCCTAATCAGAGGTCGGCAGTTCGAATCCGGGCACACACCTCTAACTTCGGAGTTATGTGCGCTTTTAAACAATTAAAATATCACTTGCTTCAACGATGAAGTAAAACATCGTGAGGAAACCTGCACGCCTGAGAGTACTCCATAATGTTCTCAAAGGCGTTGGAAATCTGCCAATCCGCACATGGCCAGCGTGGTGGACTATGGCCGAACCCTTCTCATATTGAGAGGAGACCCGTGCTCTGTAGTGAGTCGGTAATGGGTTGATCATGATGATGATGATTATGATGATTAATTAGCTGTCGTCAATTTTTATTTTCAGGTTATGGAAACTGAAATATACTAAATATACTAGAATATTTAAATACTTATTATTTCATTTGATCGATCGATCACTTGATGGATTTTTCACCGATCGATGTTGTTCTTCACCTGCAAAGACCAGCTTCAGTTACCACTAAATTCAAAATTCAAATTCAAATAATCTTTATTCAAATAGTCCTTTAAAAGGCACTTTTGACGCGTCAATAATTTACATAGTAGTGATTCGATGGTTACTACATTCGTAAACTTAAAACCAAAGCTATGAGGGTTCCAAACGCGCCCCGGTCTAAGAAGAAGCCCAGAACAAACTTAGCAAGGTAAATTTTCTTTTTGTTATCACCATCTCACATGCCACTTAAAATTATATTAAGAGCTATCTTATTAGAGCAATATTTCACACCCATGCTTGTTTATCATTTACGTAATCCTTTACACTATAGTAGGACTTTTCTACAAGCTTACGTTTTATATAAACTTCGAACTTAACTATTATAAACCATTCTAATATGACAGAAACGGCTCATTCACTCATCATTGTAGGTACATGAAGTAAAAGCTACTAAAAGGTTTGTATTTTATCTCATAATTGAAATCACTCTGTACGCTTCCAACTATCAGACGCAGCCTCCACAAAGTGCGGGGTAACTAAGCGGGGGTGGACCGCCTTTTCACTACAAACGCGTTCTAATTGAAGCACTGGTTTAAAAGCATATTATAAGTGTGAATAGAACATGCTAGGTAGGAAAAACTCGGGCCTTTGATGTTAGGAACAAGAACTGTTTTGAGAAAAAGCATAAGTACACATTTTTCGCAAAACAAGTAATAATTTTTGAAGTGAAAACTTCTTTAGCGGCGTTGAGCACTTTTTCTGTAATGGGTATAAAATCTTAAACTCGCGTCAGGACACGTGACCTGATCGAAAAAGCGTAAGACATCATTTCCATGGCAACGAATGTCAACCTACACGCTACTAACGCGCTACGCTTTATAATTCAAAAAGTATCGTTTTTACCTGCAGTACTGTTACAGAATCATAGTTTTTGTATGATTAAGTGATAGGAGAATCGTGTAATGTGATATTTCAAGAGATCATTATGGTTTTCTTCTATTAAAACTTGTTTAACTTGAGCATCGGAGTGGTGTCAAAACGAAAAAGTCAAAACGGTTGTCATAAATATCCACATAATATAAATATGAATTGCGGTGCCTGTAACTCCAGCATTTCTGTCACTCAAAAACGCGTGAAGTGCTCAAGCATCGATTGTTTACTCGTATATCATTCAGATTGTCTTAATTATGGTGAGACTTCAACCCATCGGTCTAAGTGGATATGCCCAACGTGTATTGTCAAGCGTCCTAAGGCAGATAATATTAATACTCCAATATCCAATAAAAGGAAAAATGTGCAGCGTGCGGACGTTAATAGCTCACCTACATCAGTAGACATGTCCCTTGATTGTCTTTTGAGCGAAATACGTAGTTTTCGAACGGAGATAAATCAAAAGCTTGAAAACCAGCAATCTACCTTGGGTAATTTTAACATAGCCATAATGAAATTACAACAAGAAGTTACCGGAGTTATAAAAAAATTTACTACTATACAGGATGAGCTAAATGAGGCTATCAAATCTCTTAAATTTTTGTCTGACTGTCACGACGAACAGAATACTTTAAATAAGGACTTGTCTGCCAGAATATCTAAACTGGAAATTGAGAACTTGGAACTACGATCTCGGTCGACTGAATTTGAATTTAAAATATCTCAGATGGAGCAACAGTCTCGTGACAGCAACTTAGAAATTCGATGTGTTCCCGAGCATCGATCAGAAAATCTGCTAACATTGATTTCTCAATTGGCCAAGGTGGTTAATTTTCAGCTTGGACCCACTGATATAGTAAACTTTCATAGAGTTGCAAAAATGAATACCGAATCCAAACGCCCACGCAGTATTATTTTTAAACTATCTAGCCCACTTAAGCGAGATAACTTTTTAGCGGCTGTGAGAATCTTTAATAAAAAACATGCAGCTGACAAACTCAACACTTCTCACCTAGGGATTGCCGGTACTAAGCAGCAGGTTTATGTCGCAGAGCACTTGTCCCCAACTTACAAACGTCTGCATGCATCAACTAGGCTTGCCGCACAGGAAAAACACTATAGATACGTATGGGTTCGAGGAGGCCGTATTTTTGTGCGCAAGAACGATGAGTCACCGTCAGTTCAGATTAAGAATGTAGATGCTCTACATTCTTTGTAAATTTTTCTTTTTCTTCCAAATTTTGTTACCACGTTCTTTAGGTATAAAAAATTTAAAGGTTATTTTAACATATTTTATCAAAATGTAAGAGGTCTTAGAACGAAAACTGATGAGTTATATAAATCTATTCTACAAACTGAATATGACATAATTATTTTTACAGAAACTTGGCTAAATGAAACGGTTTTTGACTATGAATTTATTGATGACAGATATATAGTTTTTCGGCGTGATCGTGCGTCAACTTCTTCGTATTTAAATAAACAGGATGGTGGCGGAGTACTATTAGCAATTCACAAGAAATTCCAAGTACATAGAAATTTTGAGCTAGAATCTACTTGTGAAGACCTGTGGGTTTCTGTCAGCGTTGGAAACAACAAATTTTTATATATTTGCACTGTTTATTTACCTCCTCCAGTTGACTATAAATATCTTGAAGTATTTCTAAAAAACTTAACAAATGTATGTCAAAACACAGTTTTAACATCAAATTTTTTACTTATAGGAGATTTTAATCTGCCACACATAACCTGGATTCCTACATATAACAGTCACTCTCTCACCCCTCAGCCCACTAGTCATGTAATCGTTCATGATTTTTTGGACACATTGTCCTTTTGTAACTTACTCCAATTCAATTCTATTTTGAACGACAACGATCGAATTCTCGACTTAGTTATTTCTAATAATCCATTTTTAACTGTAGTCAAATCTTCTTCTCCATTACTGCCCATTGATTCTCATCACCCGGCCTTGGTTATTGACTGTGGTAACTCCATTGAAAGATTGCTAAAAAGTAACTCTGCTTCACATCTTAATTTTAATTTGTGTGATTTTGAGGCCATTAATACTGACTTAGCTCAGGTTAATTGGGAAGTTTTACTAAAGGCGGCCGAGTCAATAGATACTGCCGTTGATGTATTCTATGAAACTCTGATGCCAATTATCTATATGCACACACCGATGTCTAAAAGGAAAGCTAATAATTATCCAATTTGGTTTTCGTGTAGTTTAATTAGTGCTCTTAAAGAGAAAGCTAAATATCATAATAGATATAAAAAATACAAAAACGAAAGAGATAAACTTTCATTTGATACTATAAGAGATCGTTGTAATCTTTTACTCTTGAAATGTTATGCAAAATTCAAAAATTCGGCCGCCAATCATTTGCGTAAAAATCCTAAATATTTCTGGCGATTTTGTAATAATCAAAAGACTAATAGTACTCCAATTCCAAATATAATGTTTTTTGGAAATGCATCTGCTAAAGGAGGTCAGGAAATATGCGATTTGTTTTTAGAATATTTTCAATCGGTTTATGAAAAGCGACCATCGACTTCCCAAAACGGTCCTACGTACGATTGCAATCTGAGTACTAATGAAGCTATATCAGCGTCCTATGTTCTTGTGAATAGGGATGAGGTTCTTAAATACTTGATAACTATAGATGTTAATAAAGGCATGGGTCCCGACCTTGTCCCTCCAATTTTATTAAGAAAATGTGCAAAACATCTTGTGTTTCCACTTACATTTATATTTAACTTATCATTAAGATCTGGTGTATTTCCCACTAAATGGAAACTTGCTCACGTTACTCCAATTCAGAAATCTGGGTCTATTAACAATGTCGACAATTATAGGCCGATATCTATTTTGTCATCATGTGCCAAAGTTTTTGAAGCGCTCATACAGGGAAAAATTCTTTTTCTTTTAAGAAAGTATATTCATTCCAATCAACACGGCTTTCTGCCGCGAAAATCGACGACTACTAACCTCATTGGATATGTAGCTGACATAGCTGAAGCTTTGGAAAATAGGTTAGAAGTGCACGCAGTTTATACTGATTTCAAAAAAGCCTTTGATTTAGTGAATCATGACTTATTATTACTTAAACTCAATCATCTGGGAATGCATGGCTCTCTGTTAAGGTGGTGTGAATCATATTTAAAAAACCGATCTCAACTAGTTTCTCTATATGGTTTCAGGTCTAAAATTAAGTCAATTCCATCCGGAGTTCCACAAGGGTCTCACTTGGGTCCCCTTTTCTTCCTTTTCTATTAATGACCAATAATCCCATTTTTATTAATGACCTTAGTCAAACTCTCTCCTCAAATTTCCGCTTTTATGCTGATGATCTTAAAATTTATCGCATCGTTTCTAGTGAAGATGATTGTGTAATGCTTCAACAAGATATGAATAAGATTATAAACTGGTGTGATAACAATTTAATGGCTTTAAACTCTGATAAATGTGTGCATATTAAATTTACCAAAAAAAAATCTACAATTAATAGGATTTATTATGAATGCAATGACATCCCGCTGCAAGAGGTAGATGTTGTCCGTGATTTAGGTGTATTTTTTGATAGCACATTGTCTTTTCGTTACCATTTTGATACAATTGTAAAAAAAGCATCAAAGTTGTCAGGTTTCATTTTGCGTCAAATGAAATTGTTCCGAGATTCAAATCTTTCAATAACTATCTATTCTTCTTTAGTTCGCAGTATTATAGAATACTGCAGCCCAGTCTGGTGCCCTACATATAACGTACACTGTGACAGATTGGAACGTGTTCAAAAGCGGTTCATTTACCACCTAGCGTACGTTGATAACAAATGTCGTGACTTGGTCTCGTATGATTCTCGGTTACTATCCTATAATCTTATGTCACTAAAGAACAGACGTAAAATGTTAGACATGGTTTTTTTCTACAAAATCATTAATGGATACACTGATTCACCGGAAATCCTGGAGCGTCTGAGGTTTAGTGTGCCGCGTAAGGGTAGTCGCCTCCGGAATCGAAAACCGTTTCATTTACCGTTTTGTCGAACCAAGGCAGGTCAGCATGCGCCTATCTATAGAATATGCTCAATGCTGAATGATCACAGGAATATCTGCGACATCTCCTGCAGTTCTGTGGCCTCTTTTAAAAAGCAAGTAAGACTATCTATTACAGCATTTTAATGCTGTAATAGATAGTCTTACTTGCTTTAGGTATAAATTGAATTATTATATATCTAGTAAGGTTAATTTTAAGGTTGTGCATGCTGTGGTCATTTCTAGAAGGCCACTATCTGGTGTCTGTTCTTCTGAAATGTTTTTTGTTGTTTTTAGATAGTGGCTAGTTTAATGATCCAATAAAAATAAAAATAAAAAAATAAAATAAAATAAAAGACAGATGGAGAGTAGACAGCTATCCCCTCTCTACGGCGCGGCGAAAATGTATGCCTGGGCCTACTGTTTCGTTTAGGCAGCGCAGGAATGTTCGTGTATGTTACAGCGTGCCACGCGCATCTATGGATGGTGACAGCTGATGGCTCGACCGTCTGTGTAGTGATCACATTGTTGTGTATTCGTAAAATTCGTGAATGTAAAGTGCTTAAAATATGGAAATTGATATAGATAAACTTTTTAATGTAAAATAATTGTAATAGTTTTAAAGTGTTAAATTTTTAATGTAATATAAATTGTCATGTTTGTGTACGATAGCGCAATAAATGAATATTGTATTCTACCACATAAATGATAGTACTTTTATACTGATAAAGCAATTGGTGCAACATTATTCCCTAACCATTCCAAAATATCAAACATGCTCAACGTTAATAATCAAGTTTTCACTTCTGCCGGCACTCCCGGAGTGCAACCCGTCTTTTTTTTTTTTTTTATCCACTACAAGTTAGCCATTGACGGCAATCTCACCTGATGGTAAGTGATGATGCAGTCTAAGATGGTAGCGGGCTAACCTGTAAGGGGGGTATGGTAAACCCATACTCCTATCGGTTTCTACGCGACATCGTGCCGGACGCTAAATCGCTTGGTGACACGTCTTTGTCGGTAGGGTGGTAACTAGTCACGGCCGAAGCCTCCCAACAGACTCAACTCGAACCCAGGACCTCCAACTTTATAATCTGACAGCGTCACGGAGGTCGTCAAACGTCGTCGTTTACACACAATTATTCATAGCAAGACTATAAAACCATTTTTTTAACGTAATTCCTGATGATTTCGATTTCACCAAGATCCAAAGTCATCAGGTCTCAATATGGTGACAATGGGACTAACTAACTTATGACGACCTCCGTGGCGCAGCGCGCGTTGTCGCATTGTAAAATTTGAGGTCCTGGGTTCGATTCCTGGCTCGAGTCTGGTCTGGTGGGAGGCTTCGGCCGTGGCTAGTTACCACCCTCCCGACAAAGACGTGTCAAGCGATTTAGCGTCCGGCTCGATGTCGCGTAGAAACCTATTAGGAGTATGGGTTTACCATAGAGAGGTACCCAGGTAAGTCCGCTACCATCTTAGATTGCATCATCACTTACCATCAGGTGAGATTGCCGTCAAGGGCTAACTTGTAGTGAATAAAAAAAAAACTACGAAGAACACGTAATTCAAGTAAAAAAATATTCAAGTCGATTAATAAATATCCGGAGTTCTGAGATAACTAACCATCATAAAAAAATACAGCCGAATTGAGACCTATCCAAAAGAGAACAAACCTTCTTTTTTTGGATTCTGTTAAAAATAACCGAGACCGAAGGTATAAATAACGTGTTTTTGGAGGCCGCTCATATCTTAAATGAGACTTTTAACAGAAAAACCAATAGATTATACTAGGTCCGACCCGAAAATCGTGCCCAGAATCCAGTGATTATTTTTATATTACACTTTATTTGCACACCACAAGTTATGAAACAATACGGAAAAACCAGAAACATTAAGAAAAAAGGAGAATACAAAAAGGCGGCCTTATCTACCGCTCTATCTATTTATAATATCGAGCTTATTAGCAATCTCTGGCAGGCAACTTTAAGTATGAGTGATATAGTTGATCATTCAAAGAAACAACTAAAGACGCAGTTATACCTTATAGTTACTTACTAAGAGGATATTAATTCTATGTAATTTCCAATATGGCTCTCCAATAAAGGAGTTAGGACCCAAGAAATTAAGCACCCGCCGATAACACTCGTCTAGACTGCGGTAACACCTGGCCAAAACTTTGACGGTTTCGTCGATTTCGTAACATTTGGATTCTGATTAAACTGACTGATTTATTTTTACAAAATTTGTTGGCTTTAGCAAAAATGCGCTAATATGATAAGATCTTATTATTTCCCACAAACACTATGAGCGCATGTCAATCAATCATAAACTTCATTCAAATAATTCTTTAAAAGGTAATTTGGATGCGTCAATTATATATTCATAGTAGTGAGTTGATGGTGATAACTAAACTTAAAACTAAAGCTATGAGGGATCCAAACGTGCCCTTAACTTTTTTTTTTTGTACTACAAGTTAGCCCTTCGGCAATCTCACGTGGTGTAAGTGATGATGCAGTGTAAGATGGTAGCGGGCTAACCTGGGTTTAATGGGTTTCTACGCGACATCGTGCCGCAACGCTAAACCGCTCTGCGACACGTCTTTGTCGGTAGGTAATAGGTAGGGTGGTAACTATCCACGGCCGAAGTCTCCCACCAGATTAGACTCGAGCCGGGAATCGGATCCAGGACCTCCAATTCTGAAATGTGACAAGGACGTCAGAATTGAAATATTTTTTATTTTTCCGTCTTACTTATCTACTGCTCACATCAAAAATGTCTACGTATTTTTAACTATAAAAAACATACCCAATGATTATTTACCAAATCTAGTCTTCAAGACTGATTTCTGACTTTTTGTGTTTTACGAATTTAGCTACGACTTATTCCTAAGCTGTAACTTGAAAATTAGCAAATTCATGGGAATTACCCTGAGTCGTCAATTAAATGGGAAAAAAGTCAAAAATTGGTGTTTCTTTTTAATTTTTAGTGCAAAGATATAACAATTAATAGGTAATTCGTATTTACACCATTGAAACGAATCACCCAATTATAGTGGTTTTTCATGCTTCAAATCAGTTTATCAAAATCACTGGAATGGCCACCCACTTTCTTTATAACAAGTCAAAAAGTTGTTCTTAGGTATTAAATACTTTCCATCATCATCATCATCATTATCAACCGATTGACGTCCACTGCTGGACATAGGTCTTTTGTAGGGAGTTCCAATGCTCACGGTCTTGGGCCGCTTGCTTCCAGCGGCTCCCTGCGACTCGTCTGATGCCGTCTGTCCACCTAGTTGGGGGTCGACCAACGCTACGTTTACCGGTGCGGGGTCGCCATTCCAGCACCTTGGGACCCCAATCTTTAAATACTTTTACAACATTATTTAACATTTAATTGTGTTATTTTTAAGTCACTTTCCGAGCCCCAAATTAATTAAACAGAAGTTAGTATAAACCTACGTAACTGCGCATTGATGAAGGGTGTTAAAGCATTACGAAGTAAAAGAATAACATCCCATCGTTAGATTTGCAAAGTGCTCCAAAGGAGATTCCCGAGTAGAATTTCATCAATAACAGACTGCCTTACATATTCATGAACTTGGGAGCCATCACGGCCCTCAATTAAACGGACATCTGCAGACGTCTAGTTCGGAAACTTTGACTATAATCTTTGGCCGTTTAGTCTGGCCTGGGGCGGAGCTGTCTCTCTTGTTAACTTTACTGATATTGCTTTATTTAAATCGTTAAATAATGGTTACACAACCAATAATATTAAAAATACACAAACAAAACAAAAATACTTCTTTATGATTGGTTTAGTTATCAAATAATCAGTCATGAGGATTTATTATGAGGCAGTTATAAAAAACAATCAAAAACTTCGATTAAATTTATTTGTGTATATAAGAATTTATAGACGAAAATACATAAAATTATACCTAATGAAAAAATATGTATGACTTTTCAGAGGTTGTACCAGGCGAACATAAATGAAACAAACTAATTTATAAAATTTATGTGTGAATTTTTACATTCATAAATTTTATCCTATCGCCACATTAATAAAAATATGAAACATAATAATAGTATTATATATATTTTTATATAGCTATATATTTATTTCTTATTACAATATAACTAGCGGTTACCCGCAATTTGTTTCCCACGCAAAGTCATACACACACTCCGTGTAATCTTAGATTTCTTCTGTTTATAGAACAGGTAATAGAATTTGAAATTTAAATCCTCTCCTCCTCTTGATAAATATTTCTTTCTCAGCGTCATCTTGTTTGCACTTATTTTCAAGCTAACAAAATACCAAAGTTTGCATAACGTACCAACAGTACAAATAAGTAAAGCTCACAATTTTTTTTTCCCTTTATCCATCGGTGCTGAAATACCTATCTATAGACACTTATGCACGACTGCGTAAAATCAGTTTTAATCCGCTTACACGTAGCATATTAATCGAGAATATTGTTTATTTGAAAAATAAAAACAGTATTATCGGCACAACCAAGCCTCGGTGTCCAAAAAGGCGATGGGATAGCATTCAAATGTATGGAAACGACAGGCGGAATAATCGCCAGGTTTCAATTAAAAGTCGCGCAACCGACCGACGGACGGTAGGTGGGTGAATATTTATTACTAGGGAGACGGTTGATTTTATTTATAAACTCTGTTTAATAACGCTAATAGGTTTTTTAAACGAATTTTGGCGGCACCAATTTGTTTTTACTTTCTGTTTTTTTTTTCTAAGCAAATCAACATAGGTTTATTGGTCAGAAAATTACACCACTATGGAATTAAGGGTATAGCTCTAGATTTAATGATATCTTATCTAAGTGATAGAATTCAAAAGTTGAAGTTAATGGAAAGCGGTCTAATGGTTCATTTTTAAAAATAGGAGTCCCTCAGGGATCTATTTTAGGACCTTTTCTGTTCCTCGTTTACATCAATAACCTCCCTTACCTTGCTAAGGACAGTCATGGGATAGTATTGTTTGCTAATGATACATCACTCACTCATGTTTATTCACGTAAACCTATTACAGGGATCTATAAAGCGTTCATATATAACATATATTTCATTATTATAATTTATGAGGTGATGGTGATAACTACGATCGCGAACTTAAAAATAAAGCTAAGAGGACGATTGGAACGCTCTCAGAAGAAGCCCAAAACAAACTTAGCCGGGGTTTTTTTTTTTTATATCACCATCTGTATAGTAATTAATAATATGAATTATCTACGAAGTTAAAGCAATTCACAGTTTTTGTCTTTAACTAAATTAAAATTTGGCTCCATAGCTAACTGTTTGCAAAAGACTACGTCGATTGATTGCTTCGTAGCTTCGTGAAAGAAGGATTAATCAATATAAAAACGAGTGTAAACTGCAAAATAATTTGTTATTTGTTTTAGGATTAAAATAGCCTACCTGTATTACCTGAACTCCGGTACTTTAACTATCGATTATATCCTTTAATATCGATAAGCTAGGCGATATTTTTATTTTTGAATTTAGAGGGTAGAACATATAAAGAATACTAAGTATGGCTTAGCAATAACGGCTGCAGTAGTGTAACTGTGGTGCAACCATTATGTCTACCTCCAAACAACAAATAGTACCAATTATACGAAAACACCCGACCCGTGCTCTGTAGTGAGCCGGTGATGATACGAAAACATGGTAATGAGAATAACATAGTAAGTATACCAAAAACAAAAAACCCTGCCAAATCTAATAGCATTCATCATGATCAACCCATTACCGGCTCACTACAGAGCACGGGTCTCCTCTCAATATGAGAAGGGTTTGGCCATAATCCACCACGCTGGCTATGTGCGGGTTGGCAGACTTCACACGCCTTTGAGAACATTATGGAGAACTCTCAGGTGTGCTGGTTTTCTAACGATGTTTTTCTTCACCGTTGAAGAAAGTAATATTTTAATTGCTTAAAAACATATACATAACTTCACACACAACTCACACACGGATTCGAACCGCCGACCTCTAACTAGGAGGCTGACGCCCTAATCACTAGGTTATCACCGCTAATAATATTAGTTTAGATAAAAAATATGATATTTCGATACAATTTTAATACGGAAAAGAAACCTGCGTAAGTTTTGTGACGTCGTAAACTATTCTGTCACAAACAATTCAGTCTCCTTTCAATCTCGGCTCACTATCTCAAGACCCCTTCATTCTACAAAACGGCGGAAACCAGATCACCAGATGTCGCCGCCGTCTAGACGATGGCTGATATCGAGCTGAAATTAATTTCCCAACTGTTTTGTGTGCATGTTTGCGACTTGCATGTCTGTTTATGGAACTAGCAACCGCATATCAGGTTCGTCATCAAACAATACCGCTCTCAAATTCCTTCATCCTAATTCTATGTAGTGTTTGCGAATTCATAAACGTAGATTTCTATAACCTCTTGAATTTAGTTCTTGACGCTAATCTCACTACCGGACGGGCGACTTAGCGGGCTAACCTGTTAGGGTTATAGTAAACCTAATTGGTTTCTACGTGACATTGTGCTGGCTGCTGGTAACAAGCTGTGATAGCCTTGTGGTTAGGATGTCAGCCTCCAAGTCAGAGGTCGGAGGTTCTAACCCGGGCACGCACCTGTAACTTTTCGGAGTAATGTGCGTTTTTAAGCTATTAAAATCGTGAGGAAATCTGCATGCCTGGGAGTTTTCCATAATGAATGTTCTCAAAGGCGTGTGAAGTCTGCAAATCCGCACATGGCCAGCGTGGTGGACTATGGCCAAACCCTTCTCATATTGAGAGGAGGCCCGTGCTCTGTAGTGAGAATGGGTTGATCATAATGATGATTATGCTGGAACGCTACACCGCTTGGCGACTAATGTCTTCGGTAGGGTGGTAACTAGCCTTAGGCAGAGCCTCCCACTATTCCCGGCTCGAGCTGAGTCTTGGAGAGTGCATTCAGTCAGTCAGTTCCCATTATTATCTCGTGATAATAACTAACCAACCTAAGCTGTGATAGCCTAGTGGTTAGGACGTCCGCCTTTTAATCAGAGGTCGGGGGTTCGAACCCGGGCACGCACCTCTAACTTTTCGAGTTATGTGAGTTTTAAGCAATTATAATATCACTTGCTTCAATAGTGAAGGAAAACATCGTAAGGAAACCTGCACGCCTGAGAGTTCACCAGAATGTTTTCAAAGGCGTGTGAAGTCTGCCAATCCGCACGTGGCCAGCGTGATGGACTATGGCCAAACCCTTCTCATATTGAGAGGAGACCCGTGCTCTGTAGTGAGCCGGCAATGGGTTGATCGTGATGGTGCTGGTGATGATAATAACCATCTTATCATTATTTAATGCCATAATTTGTCTAAATTAATTTGTTTTAATGTCATATGGCCTATGTTTTTGTTTATCCTATTATTTTGTATTTATTTCTAAGAGGGAAATTATTACTGAAACACAGTTTATACTTCGGCAGGATCATCGTTTTCATGTGTTTAAGCTTTCTGTATTATTTGTTCCTAAAAATCTTAAATAACCGAAACTACGAAGAGGATAATAAGATATAAAAGCACATTAAAACAGCAGCGATGATTTAAGCTCACAATGCCTCACTCCTTTGTCAGTTGGCATGTTTTGAATCGCAAATAGACAGATGATGCGATACTTCTAATATTATTTCGGCCAAGTTCTTTTCCATCAGCAAAGTCGTTCCAATAGAACACGTAATTCAGCTTGACCTGAATTTCACGCGAGCAAATCAGCAGTAAAAGCTGTTTGCTTTACACATTAGTAGTTCTGTTTGCGATTCAATTGCAGCTGTGAGATAAATAAAAATGCAATTTTTCCGCGATTCCCGTCGCCGGGTGGCCCTTAGTTGGTTTATAACGAGGTTTCCGAGCTAACTGTTTCAGCCAAGCATTGCTTTAGCATTTCTTTAACTATGACAATAATATTATAGCTGAAGAAATTCAGATGGTCCGGGATCCATATCAAATCAAATCAAAAATAGCTTTATTAACACAAACCTACTCGTAATACAGGCATTTATGAATCGTTCATTTCATTATTTCTATTCGTGAAGTGATGGTGATAACTACACTCGATAGCTTAAGACTAAAGCTAAGAGGGTTCAAATCGCGCCCAGTTCTAAGAAGAAACCCACAACAAACTTAGCCGGGTTTTTTTTTTGTTATCACCATCTCACTCCGTTTCCGTTACTTATTTTCTATGTTTTCTCGATGAATTTTCAAAACGAAACTGGAATTTAAAAAAAAAATGCCCTAATATGGATCTCGAGCACTTTTATGGTGGGTATGAGGTTTTTGAAGTATTTTATGACTATCCAGTTTTAAGTAACAGCTCAGCTTTATCCGGCACATTGACGTTGTTCAACCACGTTTGTCCTTGGGCAATCTCTGGGTTTATCAAGTAACAGTATACATCGCTGAGAGAGTTTTTAAAACCTTAATTTATGTCATTATTTTGTCTACTAACGTCCCCCTGATCTAGGAGTTTCTTGAACCGCCACCACAGACGGCCTCATCCCGTTGTCATGACCATCAGGCTGGCCGCTCCACGCTGCATCTCCACTCTAGAACGCGTCTACTCCAATGGCCATTGGACCTGTGATGTACATGAAACATCAATTGCAACTATATATATATATATATATATATATATAGCTTATTCAATAATTTTGGCTCATATATTATATAGACATTGGCCGTGTAGACAGTCTCTCGTAGGTAAAATGGCAGCGAGGAAATCCACAGAACAACCAAAGTCACTGGCAAACCCATAATACATCAAATAAATTGCTTAAACTTTTGTACTCGTTCACAAACAAAAGGTCTTTCAGACTGCTCCCATTTTATCTCATGGCAGTATCTCAACCCTTTGAGAAAGCCATTCCTATTCGCAGTTTATCGGATACCTAAACCCTCGTAAAAGTAACTGTAAATACGTATTCAATGTTAGAGGACCCTTGCGATTGTTGATACTGTTAAGGTTTTACTGTTGGACATTTACTTTTAATGCCAGAATATTTAGCTCCTCCTAAAACGTTTTTAATCGACAATGTTCCTAGTCCTCCATAAGAGTTTCAAGTCTCTATTACCAAAAGTTGACGACTTTAACGCCAATAATGAAGAACTTAATTCAAGTTCAAATTCAAATAATTTTTATTCAAATAGTCCTTTAAAAGGCACTTTTGACGCGTTAATAATTTACATAGTAGTGATTTGATGGTGATAACTACATTCGTAAACTTAAAACTAAAGCTATGAGGGTTCTAAACGCGCCCCGGTCTATGAAGAAGCCCACAGGAAACTTAGCCGGGTCTTTTTTTTTGTTATCACCATCTCACATAATCAATAATAAATTACAGTACGTATGGAGATAGAGTAATTCACACCCAAGCTTTTTTATCGTTTATATAATCCTTATAAACGATAAAAAAAGTTTGGGTGTGAATTACTCTATCTCCATTTTATATAATCCTTATAAGCGGTGATAGCCTAGTGGTTAGGGCGTCAGTCTCCTAATCAGAGGTCGGCGGTTCGAATCCGGGCACGCACCTCTAACTTATCGGAGTTATGTGCTTTTAAAAAAAAAAATCACTTGCTTGAACGGTGAAGGACAACATCGTGAGGAAACCTACACGCCTGAGAGTTCTCCATAATGTTCTCAAAGGCGTGTGAAGTCTGCCAATCCGCACATGGCCAGCGTGGTGGACTATGGCCAAACCCTTCTCATATTGAGAGGAGACCCGCGCTCTGTAGTGAGCCGGTAGTGGGTTGTTCATGATGATGATATAATCCTTAATATCGTAATATGATTTTTCTATAAGCTTTCGTTTTATAAAAACTTTGAACTTACTTACGTATCAATTGTAGGAAAGTTTATAAAATAAATATCAGTGGATTGGAAATTAGTGGCTCTGAAACGATAAGCGTTCTACATTAGCAATATAATTTCAATGTTGTAGATATTATGGACGTAATCAAAAATTCTTAAAAAAAAAACACTTAAAAAGTAGTTTTTGAAAAGCCAAACAGTTAAAATAATAAAAGTTATGTAATAGATTACTTTATATATATTTGCTTACCTACAAGGTCACTTGAAAGGGGTTAATAAAACCCAAACGATAAGAATTACAATTATCACCCGATTCAGAAAAATTAATAACATTTCAAATAACCTTAATTACCTTCAGTTTCGTATAAGAGTGGAAAAAAAAGTTTAATCTGCCCTATTTGTAATGATTTAACATTTCATACGTTCTATAATATGTGAGAAAGTGTATATGTGGATCTTTTTTAAAATTAAATTTTCTTTAAAGGACTTTATCAATTCCCAAAGTGTGACTGCAATATAAAAATATTAATAAACTACTCTCTACCCTTTGAAGATTTATTTTGGCATCAATCTTGTCACTGAAACCTAGGAAACCTTTTAACTATTCCAAAATTTGCGGTTAAGCCGAGCCAAATCCAGAACGTGATCAGGCTAAGGTTTCGCTTACAAAAAGAGCATTATTTTATCAAGGTCTGTAGTGACAGCTTTGACCCTTTTAGATTTGAAAGGGTTAGCGTAAAAACTTTATTAGTATTCCGAGTGACTCAGGTGTGTGTGTGGTATAATTTATAAGTGGAAGAAGCTTATAAATCTGAATTTATTAAAGTAATAACTTATATGACCGTATTTTGAGAAAAAAAATAGTAGCCTGAAAATGGTGATTTAATTTGTATTAAAGTCTGTCAGGTTTGAAGTTCTAAACGCGAAAACGAACGATATTAACTTATTATTGTTATAACGATATTATTATTCTGCAGGCCTAAGATAGCCAGTAATATAATCCTTTATATTACTGGCTATCTTGGGCCTGCAGAATATAGAAGTTTAAGAAGGGTCTTCCATTCTTAAACTTCTATATTATTCTGATATAGAAGAAAAATGTGTGATATAAGCAGATAAAACACGTTGCGCTTACCTTACATGAACGAAATATTATTGCATACTAAAAGGAAAAACAATATATAAGAAGAAATCTAAAATTGTACTGCGTTTTAATTACGTAAATCCATACACTAGTGCGGTAAATTGATCATTAAACATAAGGCTTTATTATGAGGTTTTTTTCAGAACCGTATTTTGTGAATGATCTTATATTAACTGATACTTAAATGTTTCATTTAGCGTACTTATAGTATAACCTACCTTTGAAATAGGTACGTGCGCTCAAAGAAAATAGCTTGATAGTTTTGCTATTGATCTACTGCATGAAAACCTGTACAGTGTACATTTGGCCGTAAGGATTTATCTCTAGTTTTTTGGTGGTATGGCCATCTATCGCGTTTTGTGCCTTAGTTAAGATTTCCGGGCAGATAAAATCTAGGCGTGAAAAGAAACAATAAGTATAAGTACATCTTATATTCAATTATAATAAAGCTAATATTTTCGTAACTTATTTAGTTATAATTGAGTAAAATATAAGTAGTAGTAATGGTAGCTTTGATAGTGTAAATCCTAACTTTATAATTAGCTGCTATACACTTATTTGTGTAAACGTGTACGATTGCTTTATTATTATCCTGCCTAATACCTTTTTTTTTTTTTTAACGTGGGTAATCCTCATGGATACCCCGCGTCCGAGAAGACGCGGCGGTTATGTCAGACTCTTACTGACTAAACCCCCACGGTGCATATCCTTTCCCGCCGCCTGGTGGCCGAATACCTGATAATTATTATTTTTTGTCTGTAGGCATATTTCTCTCCCTCCCACTTGACCTTAAATGTAAACAAGAATCGAAGAAACAAATAACTAATTAAAGTAAAAATTTGTCAAAGTTTTTTATTTCTGTCTATGACTTGTACTCTACTCTACTCCATTTCAAAATTCGAAGTGTCTCCTGACAAGTGTTCAACAGACAAAGGTCTACGCTATTCGACAGAATTTGACAGGTGTCCACCGTGCCCACTTCTCTACCAGAATAATTGGTAATGGAATTATTCAGAGGATTGCCGACGAGGTTTTTCTGACAAAATATTTTTTTTAAATGTACTTTGATGATACTAGGTATCATATTCATTTTTCATCTGTTCCTTATGCTTAAAACGAACATAATATAATAAAATGTGTTTAGTAAAAAATAAATGCATACAGCAAAACAAAAAGAAGAAGCCACTTTACCTAGTAATATTCGTAGATATTGGTATAGAGTTTTATAACCCCGTGGACTACATTAATTCTTTACCAATAATAATTTTTCATGTGTAAACGTAGACAATTAACGGAGGTCACAAAATTTCGCGTTGATTTCTAAACTCCCCCTCTTGTTTTATGAAGTATAAACTTAATGCAAGAAAGACCTGAGAATAATCAATTAAAATGACATTTTATTATTGTTGCTTATATATGCAACATAGTGAACAGCTTGGTCGTCCATTAAACTCCTGGAGATGCCTGCTGGATATATTTTCTTAAATGAAACGCTTAGCTATATGACTGCGGTAGTAAGTTTAAAAGAACTAGGATCCACTGCCGTAAAGCATGGTAAAAAAACAATGGCAGGGACTGACAGCTGTCAAGTTGACAATATTTTGATGACAAGTTATGTTGAGAATTCCGCGATTGAACTCTTTATTCCCTATCAATATAATAAGTTAAGTGTAGGTATTCTTTTATTTTTCCTTCTCTTTATAGCATTGCACAGATTTAATGTCAGATAGTGTAATCTGTGATTGAGCTAGTCAGATTGAATCAACGTTGTTTTGACGTTTGCATGCACGGCATCACGGGAGAAAAACAGAAGAATAGTTTCTACCAAATAAGCGTATTTTAATAATATTATTAAAATGTGAGATTGCTGCGTTTCTAAAATGTGTGACGAAACTAATCAAGAGCGACAAGACAACGAATTGGTTGCTCTACAGGTAAAATAAACAATCTTTGCCAACATAAAGTTCATTGAAAAGGTGCCAACAGTTTTAATAATAAAATAAGCCGTAACTAATAAATTGATAATGTAAAGATTGCTACCATTCATATTTATTTACTTCTTTCTTATAAAGGTACTTTCCTAAACGATTCTTATCACTTCCAACTTAACAGTAAACTAAGGGATCTTATGACTTAAAACTTTTTTCCCGACGAATACTTTCGCTAAAAGTGTTTATAAGATGTGGTATTGACCACATCAACCTGCATAATAGGCAATTTTTGCAATTGCAGATTTTGATTCTAAACCGATGGGTATGATATACCCATGTAAACTGCACCAGAGTAGTCATCAAAACCTTTTAATGTGAAACTATATCTTGAAATTTTTGTACATACAAAAATATGAATTCTCCATCCCATTCTTAGACTTAAAATAACTATCCATATGTATTAATAGTGTATTTTTTTTAAGTCAATATATGAGGAAGCAGTGGAAGACAATAGAAGAAAGTCAGTTTGGAATGAATGGCAACCTCTGAACGTTCTCTTGAATTTGCAGCCTTCTCATACTATTAATGGAGTTCATTGTGGAGCAACCTTACAAATTGACTGCTGTCCTAACTATCCGGATAAGTAAGTTGCCATTAGAATAAAACTAGAATACATATATAATTATACTATAGTGAGTAACCAGCCACCCATATCTAGCAATGGATAACTGTGGTAGTAGCTGAGGAGATAATGACCGAAGAATAATCTCATCATCATCATCATCATGATTAACCCATTACCGGCTCACTGCAGACTACGGGTCTCCTCTCAAATATGAGAAGGGTTTGGCATAGTCCACCACGCTGGCCATGTGCTGTTTGGCAGACTTCACACGCCTTTGAGAACATTATGGAGAACTCTCAGGGGTGCAGGTTTCACCCTTGAGTGCAATTATAAATACTCATTGATAGATTATCACGATGTTTTCCTTCACCGTTGAAGCGGTGATAGCCTAGTGGTTAGGTCGTCAGCCTCCTAATTAGAGGTCGGCGGTTCGAATCTGGGCATGCACCTCTAACTTATCAGAGTTATGTGTGTTTAAAAAATTTATTAAAATATCACTTGCTTCAACGGTGAAGGAAAACATTGTGATAATCTATCAATGAGTACTTATAATTGATTGATTGAGAGTGAATGATCTTGCAGTTGAATACTGAACTTCAAAGCTCTTCACTGTTTCTCCAGCCCTAGAGTAGAAGTGGTGACTAGCTACTGAAAAATTGAGATTTGATAAACTTGTAAATTTTTACAGTAGGGAAAAAAAATCTGAAGGACTCCTAATTGAAGAGTTTGAATTCAATTGGCATACTATCTTGCATAAAAGATGCTTTCAATGACATGAAGATAATGAGAAACTTGTTCAGTTACAACTTAAAAGAAGAAAATAAAAAACAAGGTTTTCTTTAAATATGGCAAAATGAAAATTTAAAATAAAATTTAAATACAGCAAAAAGAAAAAAAAAACTTTAAAACTTTGAGTATTAACTTATAACCAACACAACACACGTTAAAACAAATTTAAACATTAATCAATTTGGCTGATTGATCTTAAATATTAACATAACATATTTCAAGCAAATTAAATACCAGTAAGTACTAAACTCTTAACAACTTATAATTATGTTTCAGACCTCCGAATATATTAATAAATAAAAGTTTTGGACTCTCAGATGATAAGACGTTCAAACTTTTACAAGAATTGCAGCAACTGGCTGAAGGGTTATGCGGTGAAGTTATGATATTCCAGCTAGCCCAACATACAGAGGTAAGATTTAATGTTTGCAAGCAATAATCTACATATATATAAAAATCAATTGCTGTTCGTAGGTCTCGCTAAAACTCGAGAACGGCTGAACGAATTTGTCTTATTTTGGTCTTTAAATGTTCGTGGAGGTCTAGGGAAGGTTTAAAAGGTGAAAGAAAAATTCGAATAATTGCCAGGAAATCCCTAAAAACAGCCCTTTTCTTTTTCCCATATAAACGTTTTCTAAATTAAATGTGGAGTCAATTTGAACTTTATTACTATTCAATAAAGTTGATATGAAATTATAATCACTCACTGTTGTCTAAGAAATGTAGGTGTGTTCCTAACTTCAAAGAGTCAATTTGCAATTTATATTTAGGCAATATTTTATCCTGGTATTTCCACGGAAACGAAAACTATGCGGGTGAAACCGCCGGTCTCAGCTAGTTTAGTATAAAATGATCTCAATTGAGGAAATGGTGCTGCATTTATTATCTGTATTTTTTCTCTCCAAAAGTTATATCATATATCTGTTAATTTTATCTGTGAAATTTCCTGTCAATTTGGTAAATAATTAATCGTGAACTAGTTAGTGATACCACTAAATTGGTGAAAGTTTGTAAAGAATTTATTAAGAAATTTTGGGGTAACAACTTTTTCATTTAGTTTTTATTATTGTTGTCTTGTTTTTCTTGCGAAATTGATTTTTAATCACAGTTTCAAATATGGGCTGATATCAAGATTCATCATCTTCATCATGATCAACCTGTTGCCGGCTCACTACAGAGCACTGGTCTCCTCAATATGAGAAGGGTTTGGCCATAGTCCACCATGCTGGCCATGTGCGGATTGGCAGACTTCACACGCCTTTGAGAACATTATGGAGAACTCTCAGGCAAGCAGGTTGCCTCGCGATGTTTTCCCTCACCATTGAAGCAAGTGATATTTTTTTTTAAACGCACATAACTCTGAAAAGTTAGAGGTGCGTGCCTGGATTCGAACCGCCGACCTCTGATTAGGAGGCTGACGCCCTAACCACTAGGCTATCACCGCTAACGATATAAAGATTATTATTATTTATTACTATTACAGCAATTTCTAGATAACTACAACAAACCAACATTATCATGTTATGATGAAATGGTACGAGAGAAAGATGAGATGGAAAAATTAAAACAACATGACATACAAGTCAAGGAAAATGAAGAGGTAAGTTTACTTCTTAAGAATATATATATGTTGTTTGTTATCTGTTACTCAGAAAAAAAGATATGTTAAATTTATTTTAATTATACTTTACTATTATGTATCGTAAATGTTAAGTAATTCTCAGTAACAGTTCTTACTTAGGGAGATGCTTGATCCTCAAAGTGCCTGTTAACCTATTGGAAGTATAATAAAGTCTACCAACTCATACAGAAGTATTTTAGTGGTTTCAAACTCTAAACCTGAATGATTTGATTTAAGTCAGAATAAATAATAGATTTAAATAATTTGATCTGTGAATTTGAGCTGATTAACCGGAAATTGATATGAAAAAATTAACATTTTAGCAAAGTTTACTTAAACTTACTTAAACTTAAAATTTACTATATATATAGTATGACTACGGGGCGGGGGCGTGTCTTCGTCGGTAATTTTTGTAGACGTGGGTAGTTTCGGGCAAAGAGACCAGATACTCTTGGTAGAACAGAATTACAATTATAAGTATGGTAATTTATAAGGAGCAGACTATACACTCCACCAAGTACGACTATGCACTACCGCGACTCGACCACTGATCCAAACCGACCGAATACAACGAATGCAATGCGCCGTCTCGCGCCGTTGCGTCTTTTAAGAACCTGCATAACCCACTTAGTGTTGCGTAAAAAGAGGGCGCGATTCCACTCACTACACTTGTATGTCGTACATGATTCTAAAACTAGATGGCGCTGTTCTACGGTCCTAACCTAAAGGGAAATATAATAAACAAAATTGTTCCAGCTTCAAAAAATTAAAGATGAAATACAACGTTGCCAAAAGGCAATGCAAGGCAGCGTTGACAGTTCATGCAGTTCAGACCAGAACAGTGAACATAGGGACGGCCAGGGCGATGCGTCAAAGCTTTTATAGTGAGTATTTTAAAACCTATTCTCCAAGGCACTCTGTGTTCATCTCCGAATTTTCTGAATTATTGGATTTTATTTTATTGTAGTAGTAGTATAGTAGTAGCTGTGATAGCCTAGTCGTTAGGGCGTCAGCCTCCTAATCAGAGGTCGGCGGTTCGAATCCGGGCACGCACCTCTAACTTTTCAAAGTTATGTGCGTTTAAAAAAAAACAATTAAAATATGCTTCAACGGTGAAGGAAAACATCGTGAGGAAACCTGCACGCCTGAGAGTTCTCCATCATGTTCTCAAAGGCATGTGAAGTCTGCCAATCCGCACATGGCCAGCGTGGTGGACTATGGCCAAACCCTTCTCATATTGAGAGGAGACCCGTGCTCTGTAGTGAGCCGGTAATGGGTTGATCATGATGATTTTATTGTATTTTTGGTCAGGTGACAAATGGTGACCATAAATACAATATTTTGCCCAAACCTACAACCCGAGTCATGTTTCATATTCACGAACATGCTAGGGTTCGACTGGAAGACCAGTTGTGACCTTATTACATTAACACTATTATTAATACGAAAATGGGAAACCCATGATATCCACGAGATTTGTTAAAACTGAATTTCAAGTCGATGGGCTTTACTAAACTAACTACAGGTATAGTTTGCCTTGACATACTTAGTGAAACTTGGATTGAAATGTTTTGAAGGGGAGCATAAAGTGGAATGACCTGTGGGATTATATTTGTTTGCAAATGTTGCCTAAGCCACAGGAATTTATAAAACTTAATCTACAAGTATTGGCTAGTATGTAATAACTGTTTGTAATACTTATACAATTAGCCTAACCAATTATAAAGTTACCACTAGTCTGCGCTGATTTCAGTACAGTGTTTTTTTGTTTATCAATCGGCTACTGCAATGCAAATTTTTACTTATGTTTTTCCTGTGTCCAAATCGTGAACCACCATGAAGAGTTTATGAAGTGTGTAATTAGAGTCATACTAAACTTGCGTTCGTATCTTTTCCGCCTATATTGTATTTTGTTTTTCATCAGCAAGGAATTCCATACTTCATATTCTCTTGAACCAAAATGCTGTTCATATATGAGACAGATGGATGTAGACTGGAAGATGGCCTCCAGTGTTGCCAACAGTGTATTTAGGTTAAATAGTAAATGGAATTTATCTTTATGGAGTTATTAACAACTGTCAAACAGTGTTAAGATTGTCCAGTATAATATAGTAGCATTTAGCTTACCTCTACTCTTAACATCCACAGTTATGCAGACGACAGAACATTGCCAGCGAAGAAGATATCCAGAAAGAATTCTGTTCTAGTACCTTGTACATGTAATATTAAAGGTGCCAAAGTGCTGCGGTATACACATAAGAATAACAAGAAAGTTTATGTTGGAAATTGTATAGGTGAGAAACATATTTTAATCACTGTCCAAATTGTTTCTGATTTAAAGATTTTATTCCATTTTATCATTTCTCTTTTCATAGCGTGTCGTTTCCTCGCCTCGTTTGGCAATCATAAGGGCAATTTCACCTTTTTTCTTTTTATATATACATAGCGAGCAAACGAGCAGGCGGGTCACCTGATGGTAAGTGATTACCGCCGCCCATGAACATTTGCAGCACCAGAGGAACCGCCAATGCGTTGCTGGCCAAAAACTTTGGAGCTGGAAGCTGGCCTTTGGAGACCTCTGCTCTTTATAACGATTGGCGTTAGTTTTTAAGCCATTATATTCTTCTGCGGCCAGACGTCCTTCTACCTGCCACTTTTTCTTGTATGATAAGTATAAGAAGTTCATAGTTTTTGGTATTGCGTACGACATGTCCAAAATACTCTAATTTTGTTCTTTTGGATTGTTATTAACTTCTAGGCCATATAGGATTACAGAAAATCATTATAAGGTTCTATGTTTGTCAGCTGCTAAACAATATAATATCCGCTTTATTCCAGGACACTCGTCAAACGGTGCCACAACCTTTCTGGCTATAGACGACGACGGCGAAAGACTTATAGCTAAAAAATGGCACATCAGTATGTCAGCAACGTTTCAAACACGAAACAGACAAATTAACGCTCTCTATCAAGACCTCAAAGCCATGTGTCGAATAAAACATACATCCCTTGTGCCGTATGTTGCTATCGAATTGCATACAGAATCAAAAAGGACAGCTCGACAATACCTATACATATTCCGAGACTTCATTCTAGGGACATCCCTAAAATATCTTCAAGGAAAATCGAACTTTGGTGACAAGTTAGAAAGGTTGAAATTGGTGCGGCACGTCGGTCTAGGTGTCCTCAGCGCCTTAAAAGAACTGCACAGTGTTAACGTATTGCATAGAGACATTAGGAGTGAAAATGTGTTTTTGGAAGATAGTGGTGCTGTCAAATTGGTCGGTGCTGCCCTTGATGTTAGATTGACCGAGATGGTGGAAGAAGAAAATTATTGTGACCGGTAAGTGTTATGCATAAACAACAGTGAATAAGACATTTTAACAAATCTGTTTTCTCAAAAAACAATTATGTACAGCGGATTTACTAAGTCATAATTCGACGTCCACTAAGAACCGTCCGACTTAAATATTTTATTCCTGATTTGTGCTAGATTGCCTGGTAGAGATCGCTCATTAGCGATAAGGCCGCATTTTGCACCTATTTATTTTCTGTGTGTGTTTATTGCCGTACTTTTTTTCTTTTTGCATGGTGTGCAATAAAGTATATTTTCATTTTCATTTCATTTAGGGCAAAATCATACACTTATATTTTAAGTATTTTTACCAACAGTTTGAGTATGTATCTAATTTAATTTAATCCTCAATGTGTGTTTTTCTTCATATACATTTAAAATTAATTAATTTAATTATTATTAATTAATTTAATTTATTAATTCATTTCATTTTAAAATGATTCGCACATTATTACCCTCAGCCAAGTAATGCATCTGAGCTAAAAATAGCTCCCTTGTTTCATAACAGAGAGGGATTTAAAGAATAGACCATTATGTTAGTGGTAATAACTGGGACTTAAAATTCTCTCTGAGGATGGATCTTTATGAATAATGCAAATTTCTTAATTCAAAATCCAATACCTATAAAGGTATGACCTTGACTGTTATAAACCTACTCTTCTTCTTTTTCTTTCTCTTATCCCACATTATGCGGGGTGGCAACACGTCTTCTTCTTCCACTCACTTCGATTAGCCATCAACTCACTACCCACACCTTTTACACGCATATCCTCTTTTACACAATCCATCCATCCATGTTATCAAACTACTAAATAAATAAAATATAAATGGGTTTTATATAGATAGTAAAAAATGTAGTTTAGGTACCATAGTTATGATTCTTCATAGGTCAATTAAAGGAATAATTAATGTAAATAAAGTATGAAACTCTTGCCATAGCAAAGGCCATAGATATAGACTGTCCTTTTTTCTCACATACAAAGGCCATCCTTGTATGATACAACCTTTTATTTTAAGTTTATAACATAAAAACTTTCACCTAGCCAGACTAAAGCTCAGGATATCTATGCAGCTGCACAGTTGTTGCTCTCGATAGTGACTGAGGAGTCCAGCCACGAGATACCACCAGATTTGCCCGGTTCAGCAAAGGACTTCTTTTCAAGGTTAGTTTCATCCATGATGTATAAAGTTTTTGTGTGACCAAACACTGCTAAATTAACTTTTAACTAGTTGTTAATGAAAAAACTTAATGAAATTAATTTTAAAACAACTTTTGATGTTCAACCCATTACCGGCTCACTACAGAGCACGGGTCTCCTCTTAATATGAGAAGGGTTTGGCCATAGTCCACCACGCTGGCCATGTGCGAATTGGCAGACTTCACACGCCTTTGAGGACATTATGGAGAACTCTCAGGCGTGCAGGTTTCCTTCACCGTTTGAAGCAAGTGATATTGTAATTTGTAAAAACGCACATAACTCCGAAAAGTTAGAGGGTTTTTTTTTTCTTTTTCGTTTTCGTAACTTTTGATGACAACGACGAAAAAATTACGATAGAAAATCTAACTTTCTAGTATCGAAACACTATAACGTCAAAGTAAAATTACAGTTATGTTGACAGCTAAGAGTCGCAATTTCCGGAGTACTTATTTTTATTTTACAATCTTATGCTGGCTGTGGAAGTGTCTATGAATTTCAGCAAATAAATCTTATACTATTTTAGTTTTTCAACATTACCTTTTCTTTTAATGGTTTACAGATGTTTAATAGAAGATGAAAATTACCAGTGGTCGGCGGAACAGTTAGTCGAGCACAGCTTTTTACTGGACGTCGTTCCCACTAAACTAATCAATGGTAAAGATAAGCCGGACACTGCCGAAAGCGGTTCTGAGGTAAAACATTCAAAATGATTTATTTTATTTATTCATTTTTATAACTTTAGTATCGAATTTGTGATAACAAACACTTATATAAGAAGTGTACAAAGGAAAGGAAATCAAAAATAGCTTTATTCACATAAACCTATTGCAGGCATATATAAATCGTTCATTTCATTATTTCTATTCGTGAAGTGATGATGATAACTACACTCGACAAGCTAAGAGGGTTCAAATCGCGTAAATCGCAAATATATATAATTTTTGTTATCACCATTTTTTCCTTTTTTATCGTTTATATAATCCTTAATATCGTAATATGATTTTTTTGAAGCATTCGTTTTATAAAAACTTATCGACATCTCCAAGATTACAATAGATAATTTAATATAAAATAAAATATAATTTCCCTTGAATGAGTTACTAATTTTGTGCAGCCTACTAAACGGTACTACAATTTATCAACAAGCTTAAGTGTATAGTACAAGCTTATCTCTTATAAGAGATCTCTTTTAGCTACCCTCCAATTTATATTTTGGTCTATTTTTCATTAGGACCTTACAAATAAACGTAGTATTAGACTGAAATAGTTAGGCAGTTCAGTCATACTTCAATTAGCAGCGACTTTTAAATGTCAGTATAACAAAACACTGCATAACTAGTCTTACGTCATACTACGGTTATTTTTAAGGCTAATTATAAACTAATTGATTATAAGAAAATTGATAATTCATTTACCTGTACGGAAATAAAACCGTTTAACTGCGCTTACGATAAATTATCCTTTACGATTTGACACACACAGCCCTGTGTAGAATTTTATCTGATTTTTTATTCCAATTCAATATACCTCCAATTCTTATTATAATATTAATTATTAAATCCATATTTATTGATTGGAATCAATCAAATATGGATTTATACATATTTAGCACTTGTATTTACATGGATTTATACATTAACATATTAAACTTGTAGTTACATTTGATAACATCTTTCCAATTCTTTTTCCTAGGACGAGGACAGTTCCAACCAATTACGCGATATAAGCACGTTAGTGAACGGACATTCGCGACTCAACGTTGAATTCGAAGTCCTTAATTGGATCGGAAAAGGCGCTTTTGGTGATGTTTTAAAGGTATTTGCATTATTTGTTATCATTTATGTCGCAGCTTGCGCCTGAGTGAATCCCACTTCTGATGACGAGTCAAGGACGTCCGAGTTGTTTTTTTGTAAGGGTGAAATCAGCATTCCTGACGTCACAACTTTGTTTACTTTCGCCCATAGTAATTAAAACCACAACTTGTCGGTTTACACTTTTATTGCGATAATAACTTAGAGGTCCGAACAGTACGACGTCTCGAGCGAGAGAATTCGCCAAAGGCTTCGACCGCCCGTATTTATAGTACAAAGCATGCTTGTACAAAATTGATTGTTACTGGCTAAATTATGTTAGCAAAATCAACAATAGTCAAAATGTGGGTAATTATTGAATTCTTGAGGTTTTTGGCGCCGCTTAATAAAGTTAATAACTTCTTCACGCCGACATTTATGATAGCAATATTGATTATACATAATGATACTATAGATTAATGGACTTCACAGCGCTTAATTAGTGGCAATATGTTTACGCGTAAAATCCATTGATACGATCCATAAACCTGTCATAAGAGAATAGTTTTGAATTTAAAACAAGTATATGTGGAAGCGGTGATAGCCTCCTAATCAGAGGTCGGCTGTTCGATTCCGGGCACGCACCTCTAACTTTTCGCAGTTATGTGCGTTTTTAAACAATTAAAATATCACTTGCTTCAACGGTGAAGGAAAACATCGTGAGGAAACCTGCACGCCTGAGAGTTCTCCGTAATATTCTCAAAGGCGTGAGAAGTCTGCCAATCCGCAAATGGCCAGCGTGGTGAACCCTTCCCATATTGAGAGGAGACCCGTAGTACCAATAAGATAGACCCTCTGTAGTGAGCCGATAATGGGTTGATCATGATGATGATGATATGTGGAAACAATGTTACTAACAATAAGTACATATGTTTAATGACTTAAAACTATGGCACAATATTTTCAAACTAATATACTATACTCTCCAAATCTTCACATTATGAAAAGACGCAAGCGTTATTCTCCTTGCCCCTTTTGCTATACATTAGTACGAGTGGATTAATATTCGTTACACGCCATTAATTCTTATGTTAACGTCATCCAAGCACAAGATGTAGTAACTATCGAAGTTATCGTGTAGACTGAAAATTTTAGGTGAAGAACAAACTCGACGGCGGGTTCTACGCGATCAAGCATATTAAACTGAATCCGAAAAGTGTTGAACTGAACAAGAAAATCACGAGAGAAGTGAAACTTTTGTCGCGTCTTAACCATGAAAATGTGGTGCGATATTACAACGCTTGGATTGAGACAATAACGGAGACTGAAGAAGGAGGTGAAATACAAGAGAGCAGTGTTGTCAATACTCCGGGGAAAAATAAGGGTGACAGTTTGTTGGAAGTTGTAGCGAAGCTTGGGCAAGATGTTCAGGTGGGTTTTTTTTTATTAAAAAGTTGTTTATAAAGATTTAACTGCCTTGCGTGGTTCGTTGATATAAACAAATGTCTTAGATGATCAGAAGTAGCTTTGTTCCCTGGCGTACCGTAAGATCTTCGATAAGACTATTTGGTCGGTTTTATTAGAAGGATTCACCAGTGGATCAATCCACTGACCACTACGACCATTTGGTTTACCGCCTATTTTTTTATTTTCTACATACTCGACAGATTCCCGGCTAAGTTTGTTGTGGGCTTCTTTTTAGACCGGGGCGCGTTTGGAACCCTCATAGCTTTAGTTTTAAGTTTACGAATATAGTTATCACCATGAAATAACTACTATGTAAATTATTGACGCGTCAAAAGTGCCTTTTTAACGACTATTTGAATAAAGATTATTTTGAATTTGAATTTGAATTGTTTTACCTCTTTTAGTCCCTTAAGGGTTTGTGATTGTACAATAAACATTAAGCTACAACCGCGACAACCTGTATGGTGCAGTTTATACAATTTATATACATTTTAAATTTTACAATTATGATTTCACATAATCCTCGATAGGCACATTTTCCTTCGATTTGTAATTAATTGATGAGGCTTTTCGTTGACTTGTATCACTTGTTTGAACCCATTCAAGGCTCCTAATCACGAACTGTTCGCATCATGCAGCACAACCCAAATTTAGACTCGGGAGTGTGATTTGTAATACAGTAACAGCAAATAAATCTTAATGTTTAGTCATTACTATTTGTGTTTCGTCACAGCACATCACGAAATAATCGATGAGTTCTGTTCGGTGCAATGGCAAAATAACTTCGATCGGCTGTCATGAACGTCGTCCTATGCGCAAGTTTTACTACACTGTATACTTAAAAACCTACCGTTGCAACGAACGCGTCGCGCGCGCACTATTCGTTAAATCTAAAACGATATGGTGGAGGATCATTAAAGCAAGCAGCATTCCAAGCTTTGTACGTGCATTGTATTGGTATAGCATATTCAACTGTGTAACACCGACAGCAAAAGCGAATACAGACTCCACAACATGAGGGTGGGAGACTGAATTCCTACTGAAAACTACATGCTTCTTTTATCCGATGTTTGTGATTCTCTTTGGACCATCATCTCCAATTGTGCCAACTGATCAAAAAGTACATATCTTTTAGTTGAATCGCACTTGGTCCATGCAAGGTGGGCCTGTACAAGTCAGAGAAGAATCATCCGAGACCGAGGAGGATTCTGACGACGACGACGAACCCTGGTTTAATATTATGAAGTAAGTATAGTTATTATAAAAACAAAAAAATATAATATCATCATTGCATTACTAGTGGTATGCTAGTAACTTCGATCCAGCTAAATCAAGGCTGTCAATTTTACAAAATATATTTTAATTATAGTTTTTTTTTTTTTATATAAGCTTAACAGACAATATTATGATTAAAACGATCATTCGTTGATAAACTATGGTGACTATATTACTTATTATCTATGGTTTTCTATTCTTCGACTTGATAAAATAAAGTTTTGTGAGTTAGTGCTTCCTACCTTACTTGACTATCCAAACGTGTCCCGATTTCACAGTTCATGTTTATAATAACGTATACAGACAAAAGGGTAGTTATTATATATGTGAATGAGTGTTGTATTCTATTCAAGGCAAGAAGAAGAGTCAAGCAGTTCAATAGAGTTTGAAACAAACTCGAAACAATCAGAAACGTTACCTTCTGAAGACAACACAATCCAACTACCAACGTCAAAACAAGTTCTGTACATACAAATGGAGTTTTGCGAAAAGAATACATTGAGGCAGGCAATCGATAATGGATTGTATCAAGAAAATGTGAGGGCTTGGAGGCTTTTCAGGGAGATTTTGGAAGGTAAATACAAAGTACTAAGGGATGGTTTAGATAATGTAAGAAATCAATTTTATACTACTGGACGAGCGGGTAAGGTAAGTATTTTGGCGTCAGAAGAGCCAAAGACCATAGAAAAACCGCCAAGTCGTAGTTTTAATACTATGAGACACTATTTATTGTGTCTCATAGTATTATTATGTATTAATGTATTCTATTTATAGAATATCTGTGGATCTTCTGCCAAACTAGTGGCAAAACATTGGGACCTAGTAAAAGAAGTTACCGGCTAAATTACTATGATCTATAATCTGGTAGCCATTACAAATGTTCAATCGTCAGTAATATTCACACCATCTACTTCCTGCTTTTTAAAAATGTCACGTTTTAGCCATCTTCATTTTATGACTCAAGATAGTTGAGTCCAGCACTTCACTACTACACGTAAATCAAATCAAATCATTTATTTGCATAGATCGATCGACCTTGGTGTTATATATAATAACAATTTGATTTGATGTGATAAGAACCCGAAGTAATATGTGTTAGGGTTGGAACAGCCGGAAGAATCTAAGCTCTAACCCTAGGGAATGTCTCTCTGTAGTTCGGCACCGATGTAAGAAAGCGGGTATCAAACGTATAGATACCGACGATTTGTATAAAGTAAGAGGAAATTATGTACACTTGGGTGAATAAAATTACTGACTAACTTATTAGTAAGTAATTTTATTAACCCTTTGTTTTGTTTTGTTTTGTTGTTTTTTGTAATGTTGTATGGTTATTTTGTCCCCTCCCCTTAAACATGTCAGGTCCACATCCAGGAGACTCAAATGTAAATCTATTAATCTCAAGACTGTATTAAGGCTATTTTATACACTTGTAGTCAGTTTTGTGGACTAATAATAATAAATAAATAAATATAGTTCACAGATATTAATGCAGTAGATATTTTATTATAACGTTCAAAAGGTTCTTACACACTTTAAGCCGGGTGCTTTCTACAGGTTTAGCCCATGTGCACCAAAAAGGTATGATCCATAGAGATTTGAAACCAGTCAACATATTCTTGGATTCCAACGACCACGTCAAGATAGGTGACTTTGGGCTTGCCACTAAAGTGTTTAGTGCTTTTCCGGTTGAAGGTAAGATGTTTTTTTTTAATTATTTGAACTGGCATGAACAAATATTGGTCTTGCTTTGGTCAATACACTCTTCAAATAAATTTTGTTGAACTTATTTAGATTTAAATCATTTTTTCGGTCGGTATACTAACTAACCCTATTTCTATTGAATGTTTTATGAGAAATCAAAATTAATCCCACCCATGATGTTTTAGATATTCAGTCTCAGGAAGATGGTGACGGTCTTCTTACAGGAAAGGTAAGTGTTGAACCACAGTCTTATTTTAGATTTAATTAGTTTCGAAATTAGTCAAATGCACTCTGGTTCTCGCACGTATTTGACCGTAAAGGAATAAGTTCCGTTAAACACGAACGTTGTAAATCATATACAAGGGTAAAGATTTATCTGCCGCTCATACAAAATAACATAATTTTTTCCAGGTTGGCACTAAAATGTACGCGGCGCCCGAACTTCAACAATCGGCCATTAAGGGAATATACAACCAAAAAGTGGATATCTACTCTCTGGGAATTATTTTATTCGAAATGTTCCATTCCCCGTTTTATACGGGCACAGAAAGGATTTGCGTGCTCACGAATTTAAGAAAAAAAGAGATAGTGATACCGAAGGAGTTCCAGGGAGAGGAGAATTCCAAACAAATACATGTTATACGGTGCGTAAAATGGGTTTAAGAAGGCTCTGAGATGTGCTGGAATATGCCAGTCATATTATTGGGCCATAAAGTGATATTCCGCCAATCTAAATGCAATTATTAATTTATTTTTTATTTTAAAGATAAATTTCTCCATAAATGTTTATTATAGCATAACTATAAGAACTGAAATAAACTCAAAAAGAGTACTTCGAATATGATATTATTTATTACGGCAATTTGGCCCACAGATGGCTTCTTGACCACGACCCGAGTCTACGTCCAACAAGCGCGGAGCTACTATCGTCGAAACATGTACCTAGAGCTGTTCCTGAGGGCACATTCTCCGGTGTTCTTTCCCACGCCCTCAGTGAGCGAGGGTCCAGGAATTATCAGCGGCTGGTATCAGCTTGCTTGGACCAAAAGCCGTCGCCCGCCGAAGATTTCCTGTATCATAATGCTCTTAAAGCGAAGTCTATGGACGTCCTTGCCGCTTTGAAGGATGTAGTTGTTAAGGTTAGTGTGGATATTACAAGGATTTATTTGGTGCTAAACATCGACCACAGCCAGACCGTCTACAAAAGTATTACAACCAAGTGTTAAGATATATTGGTTGTATCTATGATGGATATTCTAACCTATTAAAGCTTTCTGACAGATACTAAATCTACGTGTAACAGTTGCAAAACTTCTGACCAAATAAATTCGCTTCTGCTAAACGCAAAACTTTTGATCTTAGTTCTGAATTTGCCAACCGTATGTTGGACATAAGCGTTTTCTAATTATGTATCAATTATTTACGAGTATGTATAAATAGTACGTAAAGGATCAGTAATTTATTAAGGATATTAATTTACTGCATAAGCTATAATAGAGCTATTTTACCATTATTATCCATGTACAATAAACTTAAATATAACTATAAGCTCTGGACATTTTTGTGCGCTATACTATACAGATCCTCCAAGCACTATTAACTCCAATACCGGAGCATTTAGAAATGATGAAGAGATTTTGTCCTTTTACGGAATCGAAAGATTGATTGAGTACTACCCGTAACCTGAACACAGACAAAATGCGTTAGATTTTTGCGGTGTAAAACATTTGTTTTCTAATTATTGTGTCATTGTTCAAGGTCTTCCAAAGCCACGGTGCTACAGAATTTACACCCCCACTAATGATTCCACGCACCAAACGATGGGATCAGTATCCTAATGCGGTCAGAATTATGACATCGTCGGGTTCTATATGCCATCTGCCTCATGATTTAAGGTTACCGTTTGCGAGGTAAGATTTAAAAAATCTAAGATTGTTTTAATCGAAATGTTGATACAATTTGATCAATATGCAAGCGTATTTTCAAATGCAGTATATTATTTTTATATACAGTTAAATTACACAAACAACAAATATTCAATAAAACTTTTATTGAAAGCGGATGTAAGACCAACGTCATCAAACAGCAAGTATAATTTGCTATATGCCGCCGACAACCGGGAGATTTGTGTAACACCACACAAAATCTTCCACTAGAACCTCTAAGCACGTTTCGACCCGACACCGGATCATCCTCAGGAGATGTTGACTTCACAAGCGAGAAAAGTTAAAAAGTCTATACTTTTTCATGGACTTTTGTCATGGAATTCCGCAAAGTAACGCCTGCTTCTGTTCATTATTTAAATTGTTCTAGACACATCGCGTATTCGGGAACAAAATACATGCGTCGCTATTTAGTCGATCGTGTCTACAGAGAATCGATGAAAGGCTTTCATCCACGGGAGATTATTGAATGTGCATTCGATATTGTCACTCCAAGAACAGGTATGTGATTTTGTGCTTTTCTTTTATCCTCATCTCTTTTATAATTGTTATCACCAATTTTAATTCCATCGTTAGTTAGGTCATCATCACCGTAATCTCTTATCATCCCAATCTTCGTTACTGAATCTACTTAATTTGCTTATTCGTCTTTAATATACCTGTCACCTTTGTTAGTGTATTTCCATCTCAGACCACATGGTATCATCATCAGTGAAGATTACCATCAAAAATTTCGTTTTATCGCTTTCCCTACCTTTATTTGTTTTACTTATATATGTTTATTGCACATAAAGGATATTTAAACAGACAGAAAATATGAAAGCAAATTACATCGTTATCACGAAAAGCACAACAGATGTTGAAATTATACATTATACATAATACAAGGTGTCTCAAAAGAAAGTTCACATTTAAATCTTTTTTTAAAAGAAAAGTCTTAGCTTTATTGAAAAAATGTTTATTTTATATTGAAGTACACTGTTTGGGAATTTATTTTTTAAAAATAACATCGTCCAAATGTAAACCGTTGCGCTCTCGGCATTCATTTAGTCGGGCACTAAAATTGCCTATGACAGCTCGGCAGGTAGTCTCCGTGATGGTTGCCATTTCATGACGGATATTTTCTTTTAATTGTGCCAGGGAAGTCGGTTTATTAGCGTAAACTTTTGATTTGACATAACCCCACAGGAAAAAATCCATAGGCGTTAAATCGGGACTCCGTGGAGGCCAATTTATGTCACCTCGCCTGGAGATTAATTTGTTCGGAAAAATTTCTCGAACTCGAGGCAGAGATCTGTTGGACGTGTGTGAAGTTGCTCCATCCTGCTGGAACCATGTTCTTTGGTTGTAACCAGGAAAGTTTTGCGGTTGGGGTACGAAAAACTCGTCTAACATCTCCACATAACGCTCTGAATTCACTGTGAGTGTGTGTCCCCTTCCATCTTCAAAAAAGTAAGGGCCGATAATTCCTCGCGCCGACATCGCTGCCCATACGGTGACTTTGGGTGAATGTAGTGGTTTCTGATGTTTTTGTTTTGGGTTGGTTGCACTCCAGTAACGACAATTTTGCTTGTTTACATGCCCATTCAGATGAAAATGGGCTTCATCGGAAAACAAGATGTTGGTGAACGTTGGAAAGCGCTCAATCATCTGATTTACAAAGGCAAGCCTCTGACTAGCATCTTGAGGCTTCAGTTCTTGCACTAACTGAATTTTGTACGGGTGCAGCTTTAAATCTTTGTGTAAAATGCGGCATAATGAAGATCTGTGCACATTTAAAGCAACAGCACGCTTCCGAATCGAGAGGTTTGGATCATCTCGAATAGACTGAGTAACACTGTCCACGTTTTCGGCTGTTCTTGATGTTCTTGGTCGCCCAGATTTTGGTTTCTCCAGAGTCGACCCAGTCTCTTCAAACTTCTCAACCCATTTTGCAATGAGACGAGTGCTAGGCGCATCATTTAAGTGACGAATATGTCGAATACTGCAGAATTTTCTATGCGCTACAGTCGCCGAATTACCGTTTTTGTAAAACTCACGTACGCACAACGCACGGTCCGCACCAGAGAAACGCTCCATAGCGACTAAATTCCCAAGAGCCAGACTACCGACTGACATACCCCCCGCGCCCCTCAGAATAGTTGCTTTCGCGTAATAAGATAAGCAAATGTGAACTTACTTTTGAGACACCTTGTATATACTAATAATTAATACAAGTAAGAAATAACATAAATATTTAATTTCTACAATGAATTTTTGTAAACATAGGCGCTTATGCAATAATATAACTAATAAGGTAAAGAATAAATATTTATTATAGTGACAGAAAATGCTTCTACATACCGATTTTAAAAGTTTTTTTTTTCTTTGACCGTGCATAGAAACTCTTTGGCCCGATGCTGAACTCCTTGTAGTTGCAAGTCGAGCTGCCATCGAGTGTTCGCTAAAAGTGACGATACAGTTGAATCATACGGATCTTTTGAAAACACTACTACTATCCTGTGGTGTGCCTCAAGACAAACATGCAGTTATATACCCCGTTTTAGTGGACGTTAGTTTAGGTAAGAGCTGTTGAATCCATTACGCTATTGCAAAGCATAATTCTTCTTTAATTATTATATTTCACAACGATATAGCCTTTGACTGTATTATCTCCAGGTAAGTGATGATGCAGTCTAACATGGTAGCTGTATAACCTATTAGGGGTATGGACACCTAATAGGTTATACAGCTATCATGTAACCATGCAGTTGTCTACTCATACCACTCTTAATTGAAAGTGAGGGTGGTATTTTTATAACTTTTCATGATTCCTTTCGTGTGTGTCAGTTCATTAAATGGAGTTTGCATAGACGCGTCGTAATTATTTATTGTTTATCACAAACATCACATTTTCTACGCGACATCGTGCCGGAACGCTAAATCAGATCAGAGAAGTTCAAAACTCAAACATCTCCAAATATTCTCTTCCGGATTTTGAATCCGGAACCTTTGAAATGGGCCGGTAAAGGGATGATAATGATTACCACCTATATTTTTTAAATGTGTTGAATACTTACAAAAAATCAGTATTTCGTTTTAGGACGCATAACAAGTCTTCAATTACAAACTCATCTTACAACACTCTGTGTGACCAAAGAAGATATAACCAACATGATACGCTTGATGGAAGCAAATGTACCCATTAAGCAAGTAAGAGAGTGTGTCGGTTCAATGGGCAGGAACAAATGGGACTCCACATTAGAAAGAGCGATACGACAATTGGAATCCGTATGCAGTGAAGCCGTTGCTTTGGGATGTGACGTGAGTTTAACATTTGAGCTCAATTGCTCATACCATATCGACTCGACAAAAAAAACTAAAATTAATGCATTTAAATTTAATAACACATCTGGTACTTTTGATAAAAAAAGTGTATATTTTAAGCTTTTTGGGCAGAAACAATAAATTTAGAAAATAGTTACTAGGGTCTCGGTTTTTAAGATGAAAATTCAGAAGCATTATCAATAATATTATTGACTAGTTTAACTTGACACTGTTATCCGAAATTAGATAGCTTTGATTTTCTGGTACATTTAATCGTCTATGCTGTCAATCTTCAACCTTGTTTTATTAAGAACTCCCTTGGTGGCTATGTCAGCCTGGTATCTTGGTTAATATTCTGATGCCTGCATTTAATAATGCTTTTTCAGGTACCGATCACAGTGGCCCCCTTCTTCGCGTACAACGCAACGCAGCACTGCGGGGTGTTCTGGCAGGTATCAGTGGTTAGGCACGAACACCATCCGACCACGAAACATCGTTCCAGATACCTGATCGCAGCCGGTGGCAGGTATTTTTAAAGTTAAATTTGTATAAGTGATTAATTCTATTGGAAAATATGATCATCATCATCATGATCAACCCATTACCGGCTCACTATTGAGCACGGGTCTCCTCTCAGTATGAGAAGGGTTTGGCCATAGTCCACCACGCTGGCCATGTGCGGATTGGCAGACTTCACACGCCTTTGAGAACATTATGGAGAACTCTCAGGCGTGCTGGTTTCCTCACGCTGTTTTCCTTGACCGTTGAAGCAAGTAAGATTTTTTTTTTTTTTTAATATGATATATCTATATAATTAAAAATTAATCCTTGTATACGTTCCCCCTATACGTTCCGAAATCATTGAGCAGATTGAGATGAATCTATTGTGTGTGTTGTGGTGCCCACGAGGTGTCCTGGCCCAAAATGCTACTAATGCCTTCGGGGTACAGTTTGTAACATAGTATATAATTATAAAAATAATTCTATGTACAATTTTGAAACGTTTAGGTCTATTTGTTGTAATATTTTGGGCCTGTTTATTCAAATAATCCTTTAAAAGGCACTTTTGACGCGTCAGTAATTTACATGGCAATAATTTGATGGTGATAACTACATTCGTAAACTTGAAACTAAAACTATGAGGGTTCCAAACGCGCCCCGGTCTAAAAAGAAGCGCACGCAAACTTAGCGAGGTAAATTTTCCTTTTGTTATCAACATACCACTTAAAATTATTAAAAAGCTATGTTATTATTATGTTTGTTTATCATTTATATAATCCCTTACATTATAGTAGGACTTTAATACAAGCTTATAAGGTTTTATATAAACTTTGAACTTATTGGGAGACATCCCAGAATAATTGAGAGAATAACTGAATAACTGAGACAACTGAGTTGTAAATGCCCAATTTTCAACATGTGTACATACAATTGTACTTTCCGTCCCTTGGCCTTGTCTAATCGAAATGGATCTAAGTATTTTAGCTAGATACGTTTTTTAGAATGGCGTTAGTTCGAATACAGTTGTATTGAATACAGGTATGACAACTTAGTGGAGGAGTTCTGGAAAGTCGCCCGCGTCAAGAAGGATCATAATAACGCTGAATTGAAGTGCACGTCGGTTGGTTTCTCAATGTCTTTAGAGAGGATGGCAGCCATCTTGAAGAACATGGAAATTGAAATACCGCCTGTGATTAAAAACAGTGAGGTAACTTTAATCATTCTTTTATCATAAGTTTCTTTTGTAAATTTATTATGCTTACGGTTTTTACCGCAACCGCAACCCGTGCAAAAGAGGCGTGTCATTTTTTGAAGGTTCTTATTTGTATGTATGTTTTTTTTAATCTTAATCCATCTTAGTCCATGACTGCAATTTCACCTGTCAGTAAGTGATGATGCACTCTAAGTAATATTTCATTACTATTATTACTTTGTAAGCACTTACTAAAATAGACACTGACAGAAGGCGAACTGTTATATAATGCGCACTTTGACTTTGCTTAAACAAAGTGGGTTTTAAAACGAGATAGACATATGTCGGTCATAACGTTGCCAAGTTTTAACTGTTTCTAAATTCAGGGGTAAGGCTTAGCTCTCTTGATAGTTGTCGATCTAAATTTGTAGGTGAATATATAGTTTAATTTGATATGACATCTAGTATCTTATTCATCTCGGTAGCTTCTCATTTCTATGAACTAAGAACCTTTTTTTTCTGCGCAGTGTAACACCATATGCGTGTTTGTGTGCAACGGCAACAAATCCGTTGCCGACGGGTCCGAAATGAAACGCGCACAGATTGCCCGCGAACTGTGGGCCAATGGACACTCAGTTTTGTGCTGGTCCTCCAATCCTGCCGATGCTCACGATCTGACAAAGGCGCCCATGGTTTTGGTGCATGACAGTCTCTTTGTGCTTGTATCTTGCTGGGAGGGTACTCGGTAAGTATATATGAGAGCTGCTTATATTATAATTGCGATAATTTGTGTACGTTGGTCCAACTTCTACACAGATCCAGAAAAAAATTGATACGAATCTTCAGCGATCGCCTACTCCCTGAAGACGGTCATTGGATACTTTTATTGTATAATATTAGCCGGAAACTGTTCCCACGGGCTTCAATAGTCGATTATTCGAAATGGAAGTAATGTATGTGTAATACGGGCGCAGGGATAAATCCCAAACGAATTTCGGAGTAACTCGAGCTTAGGGAGATTGTTGGATCTAGAATCCTGAGTGGGCGCCCTCACAAGGGTATAGGACGCCCAAGACTAAGATTACCATATTACAAAATCCGTAAACATTCTCTTACCCACATTTCTAAAGAAATCAGCCCTGTAACACGGGTTGTCGTTGCAAAGGAATCACATAATAACCTTACAACTTTTTAAATAATAAATAAGCTTAAAAATTATTAATAAGCCAGGCTTTCTTGCTTGTGTATTGGTTTTGAGGGATTATTCAGGGGTAGAGCAAATAATTGTATTCTTAATTATTAATAAAGAGATTCAGTATTACTAGCTAGAATTTAAGAAGAATATTTTCGTTTTTAACACTTACGTAAACGTCCTTGAGGTATGTTGGGCTGTCGTTCCTGGTTATTGTCATTTTAATGTGATATTGGTGCAAATTTTGTTGTACACGAATCTCTTAACCTATCTAAAGTTACTTATCTAAATAAATTGCAGTTCTATTGAAAATATTTCCCATAAGAATGGAAAGCACAATTTTGGACGTGCCAATTTAGTTAATCCTGTGAACAGAGCCCGCTATTAAAGCCTGCTTACACCAGAAGTAGGGTGGTTCCTGTAATCCCTCCCACTCTTATAAGAGGAGCTTGCCAAATGACAAACCTTGGGACGTTAGTAGGCTCTGGATAAAAGTGCTTGACCTTTAGTAACTAGTGTTCTTTTTTTAGCGTACGCGAGTTCAAGATATGCGCAACCGAAGTCATAGAGTTCGTGAAACAGAAAATGACTCCCGATATCATTCGCAACCCGGATTGTGGTGAGTTTTACTAACAGAAACTATTATTGCGCTGCTTCCGGTAGGCTTTGTGACACTCGCTGGCTGCCATAGTGGCGGCCAAAATACTCAATAAAACCCATCGATGCTCCTTCGCGTCACCTGGAGGCTGGGCATGGGAACACTCGCGCATTCGTGCGCAACCCAACCAGGCGGGCCCTTCACCGAAGGTTAATCTGCGAGGCCCCGTCCGAGGCGCGTCAGGAATACTGAGCGTGCCCCAAGACCCAAGGACTAATCTCTTATCAATCAACCGGATCTCCTCGACTGGGGGGCAGGCGGTGATCTTGCGCCCGTCGCCTGCAACCCGCCCGGAAAGTGTCCGCAATGCCGGAGAGGGTGCACGTCTGCGTCGTCCTTCCGGCACAATTGTATGTGTTGTCCTCTATGCTATCCGAAACCATCGAGCACTTTGTAATGAAACTTCGGAAGGTTGTTTTGGCGACGCCCGCGCCATTTCTTGTTTTATAAATATTATGCTCGTTTTCCCTAACAGCTAATCGAACCACGAGTTGGCCTGAAGGCGAGAAGTCAAACAGTCCGACGATAGCGGTTACCTTTATTACGGCGAGCGAAAGGATCACTAAAAGCATCAAGAGGCAATGCGAAGTACAGGTGTGTTATAGATCAATTACGCTCAAATTTAGATTCAAAACTAACGATCAGCATTTTTTTAATTGTCCTATATGTTAGCTGTGATAGCCTAGTGGTTAGAACGTCAGCCTCCTAATCAGAGGTCGGTGGTTCGAACCCGGGCACGCACCTATTACTTTTCGGAGTTATGTGTGTTTTTAAGCAATTAAAATATCACTTGCTTTATTGGCGAAGAAAAAAAAATTGTGAGGAAACCTGTATGCCTGAGAGTTCTCCATAATGTTCTCAAAGGTGTGTGAAGTCTGCCAACCCGCACATGGGCAGCGTGATGGCCCAACCCTTCTCATATTGAGAGGAGACCCGTGCTCTGTAGTGAGCCGAGAATGGGTTGATCATGAAGTGAAGATATGTTAGCTCAAGAGTAGCTAAGACGGTAGCGGGCGGACCTTGCTGTCACAAGCTAACTTGCAGTAGAATAAAAGAAAAAATTTAATGCGTATAAATCTTAAATGAGCATTGAGATCATTCAAATGTGTTTTGGTCTCCACAGATCAACAACCAAATGACGTCGATCCTAGTCAACCTAGGTCTCCAGCCAGTATTAAATAGGGTGCGTGTGAACGTATTGGCGCTAGCGTGCGAGGCGAACTGCGTTCGGGCCCTAGCCGCCAACCTCAGCGTACCCATAAAGGAAGCATACCTCCAGCGTGCCTTCCAACCCGTCTGTGATACGTGAGTATAAAACCACTTTTTTTTTCACGCTGGGAAATGCTTTTACGCATCCCCTCCGGAAGCGACACAGGCAAGACTGCGCGGCTTCCGACGGGGTATGTGGGACTCCCCGGCGGCCAGGCTGGCGACCAGAATAGCTACTAAAACCCAGCGATGCTCCTTCGCGTCGCCTGGTGGCTGGGTCACGGGAACACTTGTGCACTAGACCGCGGCCCAGCCAGCGGCGTCCGCCGAGGCAGACCCTCCACGGGGGGCGAGTATAAAACCACTTAATATATTTCATATATCATCTACTTAATTAGGACTGTGCTAAAATTAAAGCATTAAAATATGAGTTTATGTTACATAAAAAATTATTAAATTATTAAAACATATATGTAAAGTAGTAAATACTAAACAAAAGCAATTAATAAAATGGTGCATTCGGCACGCTTGTTAACATTTTTTTTTTATAAATCTAGAATGATAAAAGATTTTTTTTTTATATATCTTAAAATTTATTATATTTATATATTTTAAGATATATATTAGTATGTATATTATATATTTGTTTATATCAAGGTATATATTTATGTATATATTTTGCACCACCTTCCTCTTTCCGTATCTCTATATCTTCTACATAGTTGGTTGCCTAGAAGAGATCGCTATGTAGTCTCACTACTGTGTCTTCTGTCTTTTTTTGTTTTGTTATTTTCTGTCTTTTTTTTATTTTATTTTTCCTTTTTCGTGGTGTACAATAAAAGTGTGTAAATAAATGTTAAATAGTTGGAGCTACGCTACGCTTGTGTTATTCTTTTCCATATAATGTAAGCGTTTGAAGTCAGGTTTTTTTTTCAGATATTTCAAACGCACGAACATTCTAGAAGACGCCCTACGGGAGCTGACCATCATCGCGAAACAAGTCAACCAAAGCAAGAGTCCAGATGAGACGCAGCTGTACGCTCTCTTTTCAATACCCGATTCCCTATGTCGTATGATTACTTGATACTCGATATATTGAAGATTAATATTTAAGATTAATAAGGCTGGAAAACAACCTTTCGGTTTACTTAGGAATTCCAGTTGGTAATTTGGTAAATAATAAAAACACGTGTGAAGGAATACCAATACCTTCTTCGATAAATATAACCTGTTATTTTTAGTTTTATAAGTTATTGGAATTTAATATGTACTTAAGATTACTAAACTACTATTTATATATAACGAATAGTTGACTGACCGGCAGATGTAGTAATTAATGCACAGTTAAATCCACTGGGAGGATCGAAATGAAATTTTCTATAAAGACGAAGAAGTAATGTAAACTAGACGTCCGCTATGTTGAGATATATGACAATTCAATTCCCCAATGGGGCGAAATAGTAAAACGTAAGCTCAAAGCGAGCGTAGCCGCAAAAAAGTTTTTATTAACTAATTATATTTAAAAATTTACTAACAAATATAACCAAGGTACCAATTTAAATGTAAATTAAGTCTATTCTATTGTAAATAATATCTTTTAAGACTACCTCCTAGCTTTTTTTTTTGTTTGAATGAACAAATTTATTATTAATCTGACAGATTTAGGATCGCCGATGTTTGTAACGTAATTTATAAAACAACGTAAAACCAAAGAGTTATAAGTTTCGCGAGAGACGCTGCTGCATTTTTTGTTGCTCAGTCAGGAACCAGATTTGGATATACTAGAGTCATCATCATGATCAACCCATTACCGGCTCACTACAAAGCACGGGTCTCCTCTCAATATGAGAAGGGTTTGGCCATAGTCCACCCGTCTGGCCATGTGCAGATTGGCAGACTTCACACGCCTTTGAGAACATTATGAAGAACTCTCAGGCGTGCAGGTTTCCTCACGATGTTTTCGTTCACCGTTGAAGCAAGTGATATTTTAATTTTTTTTAAACGCACATAACTCCGAAAAGTTGGAGGTGCGTGCCCGGATTCGAACCGCCGACCTCTGATTAGGAGGCTGACACCCTAACCACTAGGCTATCACCGCTTCATAATTATTATAAAAAATAAAAAATACTTGAGTACATCAATATAATTCTATTATATTCACTGCTGAGCATTGGACTTCTTTCATAGGTGAAAAGGTTTTAGATTTCGATCAATAATGGAGTAGTTAAGTTGTTGAACAATCTATATATGTAAAAGCGAAATACCACTCATTGACTGACTGACTGATTATCACGATATCTCAGGAACTATAAAACATACGAACTTGAAATTTGAAAGTTAGGTTCCTTTTATGAAGTAGAGGTCAGCTAAGAAACGGTTTTGAGAAAATCCACCCCTAAGGGTTTGAAATGGGGGTTTGAAGTTTGTATGAAAGTCCTATGTTTTTGAAGTTAGAGACATGAAAATTGGCAACTAAGTTGTTAATTATAAAGAATAAAGATCTGTATAACCAATGTTACGAAAATCTGTCCCAAAGGGGGCGAAATGAGGGTTGGCCTCCCGTAGGAATTTAAAAAACTTATTCCACACGGACGAAGTCGCGGGCATCAGCTAGTATTGAAAATAATGCATAATATATTCTATCCCTATCTAAGATGTATATACTACGTCTTAATGTCAATGCTTTGCGGAGTTTAAGCACAAGCAAATTGGCTTTTTACTAGCAAACTAAAGTAAATATACGCAAAAAAAAAATCTTATTTTACGCGGCCACAGTAAACTTATAGTAAATTTTATATACACAATTGAGGGATGGTTTTGCCTTCCTTAAGATATACAGCCGTTAAATATTCTCTAATTTTGTATCTGAGAACCATAGTTCCTGTTAGTTTAGTTCCAGTGATATCAATAGCTTGCAAAGCATTAACCGATAGATTTTCAACAATTATCTCGCGTTTTTTGCTTTTTGGTATTAGCGATATTTTGTCATAAACTACAGTTTTAAACATATATTCACTACGCTGATCCAATGTAGTTGGATGGGCTGTAACGATAATTATCATAAATTCAAATTCAAATAATCTTTATTCAAATAGTCCTTAAAAAGGCACTTTTGAAGCGTCAATAATTTACATAGTAGTTATTTCATGGTGATAACTATATTCGCAAACCTAAAATATATCGCGAAAGTTGAAGTTATCAATTATTTTCTCTAAAGAGTTAATATATAACTTTGTAAATTAAAAAAAAACTTTAAAATGTTCCTCAGGGTCCGATTATAGATTTACAAAACAGTGCCATGTGTCTAATTGTTGTTTTTTTGTTATGCATTGATTTAATGATTGCTTTTATAATTAAAGCTATTAACCAAAGGAGACGTTCCAAAAATGTATGGAGCGTAGGTTTGGTCGCGTGCAAGTGGTTAAAATACATTTTGAATCAATTTTAGTGCTAATAATTTTATTCTTTCAAGGTAACATGAACATTTCGGATTTGTATTTATTTGTCGTTTTCTGTTAACTTACCGGAGGTCACTGATCTATTACTAGAGAGAAAGTAACTCGGATGGATGGACGCCATCTTATAAAAGTATTAGAAAAATTAATTTTTTTTTATTATTCTAGTTTAAGCAAACAAATTTTTATTCTCAAACTAATCTTTAAAGGTGACTCTAACGATAGTAGTAGTAGGATAGTAATAGGAATCTCGATATGAAATCGGTGTCGATACTGTTTTACACAAATCTTTAAACTCAAAAAAAGGACAGAGATATATATATATATATATATATATATATATATATATATATATATCCTTTTTACAATTTTTTTTATATTTTTAAAATAGCACGAACTGTAAATTTAGTTTAGAGATTTGTACAACAGAATTGTCACATATGTTAAGTTTCTACATTTTATAATTACTGTTGGTGATAAAAAATGTATTGATTTACATGGAATCGTATTTTGTATGCCTTTAAGAGATGTTATATTTTAAATAAAAGCCATAAATACTATTTGAAAGTTTTATTATTGTGTCTTTTATGTAGCATTGGTAAATTTATAAAAATTAGACGTCATAATTAAGAAAGCTACACTGAATTCAAAAAAACAGTAGTGTTATTTTCATAATTATATCTGTGAAAATAGACCGCTTATTCTGCTGGCCCACTTAGTACTTTTTTATCCAATAAAAGAAGCCTATTTTGTTATCTGTTGGCCGACTCGGTAAAAAATTAATACTAATTGCGAATATATGTGAAAAGTTTATCCAGTATTTTTTTGCAATTTCTAGAGCTAAGAGTCATGTTTAAGTAGTTTGTCTCCTCAAAGTCCTCAGGCTATATCTTATCTTATCTAGTGGGTTTAGCTGTCATCTCTTCTAGATGAGAGTTAATTGAAACTTATGGGTATGTGCACGAATACCGGGGTCATCGCACGCAAAAGGGTTAAGCTATAGGTACATTAACTCGAATAACCTGGTTTTAGATAGATTAATAAATTCTTAATTGCACATTATATATATTTGGATTGCGAAACAATAATGATAACAGTGATAATTATAAAAGCAAAGGCGGTCTTATCGCTTAAAGCTAGACAACCTTTTGTGAAAGAAACCGTTTAAAGGAAACGGGAATAGTTAAGTTGTAAAAATAACAAAAATTAAAAAACTTAAATAACAGAAATTACGTATACTTTATTAAATAAACTGGGTTTAGGCAGTGATGACCGAGATACATTCCCTGATGCCCACAATAATCGTATTTCCTACTAGCTGATGCCCGCGACTTCGTCTGCGTTGAGTTGAATGTGTGAAAGTGTGTTTGTTTCTCTTCCAATCACGAAGAAATGGATTACTAAACTACGACAGACGACCTTGAAATTATTACAGTACTTGGACACTGCAACATTACTTTATTTTTCTGAAATAAAAGACTTTTTCTAAAATAAAAATAGCCTAAGTTACTCCTTACTACATCAGCTACCTGCCTATAAAGTCCCGTAAAAATCGGTCCAGCCATTTCAGAGATTAGCCGGAACAAACAGACAGACAAAAATTGTAAAATATGTTATTTTGGTGTATGTACCGTATACATATTCATATGCATGTAGTATAAAACGTTTATTTCAATATTACAAACAGACACTCCAATTTTATTTATTTGTATAGATGTTATTCTTTCATGAGCTCTTGTTCAACTTGATCTGTTTTTATTTGTCCATTGTTGCTATTGTTATTGGACATGCATTTGGCATGTCCGTGGTTCTTATTCGGTAATATTTGGAGGTACGCTGCGGCGTGGTGATTAGGACCAATCGCAAGAACCCGGCTTGAGAGCAAGGGTGCTGCTATTGGTCGCAAATACGTGGTCGAGGCATAGAATTCCAATTGTAATGGTGAATGGGATGCAAGATGCGTTAATGTATCAAAGGCGAGAAGGACATATGCACTGGAGGGACAGGTGGCGTCGGACCCAGCTCCTTGGTGCAATCATGCTTCATCAGCATCGACGCAATGATCGAGAGGAACATGGCCATGGTTGCCCAGAAGACTAGAACCAGACACAGTCGTGCGCGGCGCCAGGACACTATTAGTTGCGCGTTGGAGACTTCTTCGTGGTTGAGCGGTCTGAAATTAGAAAGATAGATAAGGTACCTTTGTCACTTGGTCCGCCTATATCGGTTTTATTTCCCGAGACAATTTGCCCGTTTCCAGAATGCTCCATTGTGCAAAAGTCTTTCCTCAGAATGATTTTGAAATTGATTATATAGTAGGAAGATTCTTTATGGATAATATTTACAATATCAGCTTGAAGACAGGCAAAAAGGGAATTGTGATAGATAACATATATGTCGGGGGTCTCTTTTCAGAAATAGATGGGTTAAACGATAACCATTAAACGAAAATACTTCAAGACGGACCCCTTGATACCACCACGCTGGTAAATCGGGGATTGGTCGACTACACACGCCTTCGAGAACATTGCTGGTTAACGTTTTTTTCCTTCACCGTTTAAGTACTCAAGTGATATTCATTTGCTTAAAATGCATATTACTTTGGAAAGTTACAGCTACGTGCCAGATATAGAACTTGGTCCCCCGAAAGAAAGGTCTTTCCTAATGGATTAAGTAATATCCTTAGGGATAATTACCTATTCCATTAGCATTATAGTAAGATGGAAGTTAGTCGATTTTCGAAAGGGTTCGTGTCTATCCGCAAGTGTATAAACGCACGTACGGACAAGTAAGTACCCTGCTCAAGCAATTTTTATAATGACACTTGTTTGTATTTTACTTACCGATAATTTACAAATCTTATTTGCGAACTCGGCGTCAATAGCGGCAATTTTTCTGGATCCATTATTTGAAAACGATCTAAAAAGTTTTAATTAGCGAGCCCTATCTATGAGCAAAAACAAAATGTGTACATAGGATTTTTCCACATATTATGTACTCTTTCGCAAAATAAAAATATACAAAGATAGGTTAAGTATATTTGATAGATTAGCTATATAGTTTATTAAAACACTCTTAATGCTACATCAATTTAAAAACATTTCTGAATCCAGCACTCCTGGTTACTAATATATAAGATAAATAATAATTCGCTTTGTAGACCGTAAAGATTATAGTTTTAATTGTTTTATTGATAAAGATCACATGTTAATTATTTTAATTTAGCTGTTATTTAATTGATTAATTTAATTTGGTATGTTTCGCGATAACCACTACAATTTTCCACTCGCATGTGTTGAGACTGAGTGACCTATTGATAAATATTTTGATAAGTAAAAGGAGTGAAGAACCCGTCCGCAGACTGCATCGGTGTAAAAATAGCACAAAACAACACCATGTGGCTATTATAACTGCTTACATGCATTACAGTGCATCTGGGTTGGTATACAGTTGGTCTTATTATTCACCACCAACACAAAAAGGAGGGTGCTGAAAGTGTAACTCGTGTGTGTCTGTCAGTGGCATCGTATCTCCCAACACGTTCGTTTAAAAGCTGGAAGAGACGATTCACAGTTATTATAACATAAGAACATCTATCACGATTTGAAGATCTTTGACTGTTTGATAAAAGGGCCTTATCAACTTTCATGGGTTGATTTGAAATTTGGCGTAAGTATGCGGTGGTAGCCTAGTGGTTAGGGCGTCAGCCTACTAATCAGAGGTCGGCGGTTCGAGTCCGGGCCGCACCTCTAACTTTTCGGAGTTATGTGCGTTTAAAAAAAAAAAAATTTACTTGTTTCAACGGTGAAGGAAGACATCGTGAAGAAACCTGCACGCCTGAGAGTTCTCCATGATGTTCTCAAAGGCGTGTGGAGTCTGCCAATCCCCACATGGTCAGCGTGGTGGACTATGCCTATTATACTAGCCAAACCCTTCTCATATTGAGAGGAGATCCGTGCTCTGTAGTGAGCCGGTGATGGGTTCATCAAGATGCGGTGGTAGTTTCAAGACAAGGAAACCTTGAGCTCAAACTGTCTTCGGAATACCAAATACTTCATCAACTTGGAGCGTGTTTGGACACAGCGTAAGTATTTCATATTTGCATCATCATTTCTCATAGATTAGGAGAACTGATACACAAAAAATAATTACTTTTTAAAAATTAACGCGCCAAATTTGAATAATGCTGTAGAAGGTTTGATATAATTTATGATTTAAAAATTATCTATACAAATAAATAAAATTGGAGTGTCTGTTTGTAATATTGAAATAACCGTTTTTTACTACATGCATATGAATATGTATACGGTACATACAGCAAAATAACATTTTTTTCAATTTTTGTCTGTCTGTCTGTCTGTTTGTTCCCACTAATCTCTGAATTGGTTGGACCGATTTTTACGGGACTTTTATAGGCAGGTAGCTGATGTAATAAGGAGTAACTTAGGCTACATTTATTTTAGAAAAATAAAGTAATGTTGCAATGTCCAAGTACTGTCCAGTACCGCGCGCAGCTCACGCGTATGCCACCGCCTTTGCCATCACGTCTCGGGCGCCTCCCACAACTTCTCCCACCAACGAATCAATAACCGATTTCACTCATTCTTTTGTTTTTTTTTTAGAAAGGAGAAGGTATTCGGGTTAGTATCCTATTGCTTCGTGATTGAAAGACAATCAAACACACGCACTCAACGCAGACGAAGTCGCGGGCGTCAGCTAGTAATGAATATAATATTATTGACATACATTGTAAGGCCAGCCGGACTTTTCGGCTTCTATGGTTATCGCTGCAAGATGCTAAATAAATAGAAGGTGAAGAAAATCTGGGTCATGTCAGGGATCATTTAAATTATTATTTTAAGTTAAAGTAGGTACCTTCTACATAAGTGTAATTTGTTTATAGTTCTTCTTAAATTGTAACACCTATTTATCTTTGAGTTCACTTTTATAACTTAGATACTGTTATCATTTCATCATGTAATGCAAATTTTAACCGGAGAAACTGTAATGCTGTATATACCTGCAATGATAACTGTACTCGGCTTAGACATACGTTATATCGTAATATTTTAAATGCTAATACAGTGTATCGATTGGTGTATCATGTGAAATAAATATGGTATATGTGTAAATAAATATAGGTTCAATTCAAGACAGAGTCAATTATCACCCTTTACTGCTGGACAACCTTCCTCCGAGCCAGTGTTAAGCCCAGGTCGTTCAACCTTTCATCTTGGGTAGACGTATACCTATATAGTGCTTGTCTATGATTACTTCAATAGCACGATGCTTGTATGCTTGTGTCTTTTTTTTATGCACTACAAGTTAGCACTTGACAGCAATCGCACAGGGTGTTAGTGATTATGCAGTCTAAGATGGTAGCGGGCTAACCTGTTCAGGGTATGGTTAAACCATACTCCTAATTGGTTTCTACGCGACATCGTGCCGGAACGCTTAATCGCTTGGCGACACGTCTTTGTCGGTAGGGTGGTAACTAGCCACGGCCGAAGCCTCCCACCAGACAAGATTCGAGTCGGGAATCGAACCCAGGACCCCTACCATTATAATGCGACAGCGCGCGCTGCGCCACAGAAGTCGTCTCATAGCAGATTACTAGAATATAATCCAACGACTCTGCTCTAATGCGGATTTTTGGGCTTCTCTTACTACTGCTTCGTTGGTAATTCCTGTTCCTGATATTAGATAACGTATTACGTAATAAAAGCCCAGATAACGTATTACGTAATAAAAGAAAGGTATTCAGTTGCAAACAAATTTGTAATCCGCGGTTATACCGGGATTTTTCTTTATTAATTTGTGTGTCTGCCAGTGATTCGGATATTCTCAAAATGTAAGAAATGTTTTTTCCCTGATACTCGTAAATAAGCAACAACTACCCTACAACAAAATTATCAAAGTACTATTCCACTACAACTTTTTAACCCCAACTTCACAAATATATATAAAACCAAATTAATGACCAAAAACAGTTATACATTTATAATACAAACATTCTTATTAAAAAAAAACTTATAAAACGCTCACTCCACCCTAGCCTACATTACGTTGAAACCACTGACAGCACGTCCCCTGCGCATGCGCCGTGCAAGTCTTCTAGATCTATCTAGGTAAGACTAGAACGAATACTGGGAAAAAAATGTTTACCTATGTGCACCCTGCACATGTAAAATCTTAGATAAATACGAAAGTTACATTGAAACCTTTTCCCACTCAACTTATAACAATGTCCCCGAGGCGTCCATTGTAATTGCTATTTTTCGTGGACCAATCACTGGCCACCGTTTTGGCGGGATCCAAAACATGGCGGCCGGCACGACATGATGATAACCTCCTTTATATATTCATAATAGTATTCTAGTCAAATTTTATACTCGTTTGTACTTACAAACAAGTTGTAAAATATGTCTTAATTAATAAATACATCATAATGTATAATACGTAACACAAAGCTTTACAATAAATTGCGGTCTACTTTAAAACATGTAAACCCATTTCATGTATTTAAAACTAAGCTACCGGAACATATTATCCAGAACCACCCACCTTACATTCAAATTCATGAGAGAACAATTTCTCGTAATTACACATAGCGATCTATCGATCATTATTACTGTTAATTGCTGTTTCCATCTAAGTGACTCGGGTCTTTTATGGAAATCATCTCGGCTCACTGCAGAGCACGGGGCTCTTCTCAATATGAGAAGGGTTTGGCCATAGTCCAACACGCTGGCCATGTGCGGATTGCCAGACTTCACACGCCTTTAAAATATTACGGAGAACGCTCAGGCATGCAGGTTTTCTCACGATGTATTCCTTCAGCATTGAAGCAAGTGATATTTTAATTGCTTTAAAACGCACATAACTCCGAGAAGTTGTACCACTAGGCTATCACAGCTCTTTATGTAAATAAACAACTTTAAACTTAAACTTACCCTACTAAGAAGTAAGAACTAACTATCAAAGGCTGACTGTCATAAAACTTGATATTTAGTATAAAACAAACTTCAGTATTTTAGGATTACTCAGTCAATCTCCTCGTCGCAGCAGTTCAGTTAATTAATATCGGTCCGTCCGCGTCGCAAAGTTTACAGAACTATTAGTCTTTCTGAAGTTCGAATGTGCCGCATATCAAAGTTGTTACTTGTCTCCACTGGTGGGAGGACTTTGGCAAACACGATAATCTGATACCCTAAGGGTTAAGACGAGGTTTCGGTTTTGCATTATAACTATCTACAGCTAGCTGCAAAATTGAATTTTTAAAGCCATAGGTTCCTAATCCAAATAATGGAGATTGAAAATAACCTTTTAAGATTTTAAACTATTATCGATATAAAATAAATACACCACATTTTTATTTTTTCGTATTAACTGTAGTTTACAATTAATACGAAATAGATAGATAATAGATATATAGGATGACTACGGGGTGGGGCGTGTCTTCGTCGGTAATTTGGGTAGACGTGGGTTGTTTCGGGCAAAGAGACCAGATACTCTTGGTAGAACAGAATTACAATTATAAGTATGGTAATTTATAAGGAGCAGACTATACGCTCTACCAAGTACGACTATGCACTACCGCGACTCGACCACCGATCAACCGATCGAATGCAATGAATGCAAAGCGCCGTCTCGCGCCGATGCGTCTTTTAAGAACCTGCATAACCCACTTAGTGTTGAGTAAAGAGAGGGGGCGATCCAACTTTCTTGTCTCGTACATGATTCTAAAAGTAGATGGCACTGTTCTCTGACTGCCGTCAGATAAATAACTGTTTATTTAGTTCAGTAAATTTATCATATACCTGGCTGCAAATTAAAGCAATCTTTATATAGCAGTAAAATAGTTAAAGCCGTATATTTATTTACATATGTAGATATTTATATCATACGGTTTTATCTGTGTGTCGGTGTCTTTTTATGGAATTGCGAAGTTGAAGTGGGAATGGGCGAGGCACAAAGCTCTGAGTACCCATGGACGTTGGGGTCCCATGGTGCTGGAAGGGCGACTCCGCACCTAGCCACTGGAATCAAGCTTGATGATGATGATGATGAGATATATCTATATATATAAAAGCGAAATACCACTGACTGACTGACTGACTGACTGATGATCACGATATCACAGGAACTATAGAACGAACGAACTTGAAATTTAGAAGGTAGATTTCTTTTATGAAGTAGAGGTCAGCTAAGAACCGGTTTTGAGAAAATCTACCCCTAAAGGGTTGAAAAGGGGGTTGGAAGTTTGTATGAAAGTCCTTTATTTTTAAAGTTAGAGACATGAAAATTGGAAACTAAGTTTTTTAATATAAATGATAAAGATATGTATAATCAATGTTACGAAAATATACCCCCGGGGGGGTATAATGGGGGTGGGGCGTTTTCATGAGGATTCTATGTTTTCGAAGTTAGGGACATGAAAATTGACATTTAGGTTATTTGTTTTAAATTATAAAAACCTGTATACGCAATATTACAAAAATCCACCCCTAAGGGGTAGAAATGGGGGTTGGAAGTTTGTATGAAAGTCCTATATTTTTAAAGTTAGAGACATGAAAGTTGGGAACTAAGTTGTTAATTATAAATAATAAAGATCTGTTTAATCAATGTTACGAAAATCTACCCCAAAGAGGGTAAAATGAGGGTCGGAAGTTTATATGATGATTCTAAGTTTTTGAAGCTAGGGACATGAAAATGGGCATTTAGGTAATTTGTTTTAAATAATAAAAACCTGTACAGTCAATATTACAAAAATCCACCCCTAAGGGGTAGAAATGGGGGTTGGAAGTTTGTATGAAAGTCCTATATTTTTGAAGTTAGAGACATGAAAGTTGGCAACTAAGTTGTTAATTATAAATAATAAAGATCTGTATAATCAATAATGCGAAAATCTACTCCGAAGGGGGTGAAATTAGGGTAGGAAGTTTTCATGAGGTTTCTAAGTTTTCGAAGTTAGGGACATGAAAATTGGTATTCAGGTAATTTGTTTTAAATAATAAAAACATGTATACGCAATATTACAAAAATCTACCCCTAAGGGGTAGAAATGGGGGTTGGAAGTTTGTATGAAAGTCCTATATTTTTGAAGTTGGAGACATGAAAGTTGGGAACTAAGTTGTTAATTATAAATAATAAAGATCTGTATAATCAATGTTACGGAAATCTATCCCAAGGGGGTCGAAATGGGGGTTGGAAGTTTTCATGAAGATTCTATGTTTTCGAAGTTAGGGACATGAAAATTGGCATTTAGGTAATTTGTTTTAAATATCTATGTATATAATGTTGTTGTGATCTGAAAAATCACCCCAAAGGGGGTAAAATGGGGTTGGAAGTTTTCATCAGGATTCTAAGTTTGGGACATGCAAATTGCCATTCAGTTTATTGGTTTTAAATAATAAAAACCTGTTATGCAATATTACAAAAATCCACCCCTAAAGGGTTGAAATGGGGGTTAGAAGTTTGTATGACATGAAAGTAGGCAACTAAGTTGTTAATTATATATAATAAAGATCTGTACGATCAATGTTGCGAAAATCCACCCGAAAGGGGGTAAAATGGGGGTTGGAAGTTTTCATCAGGATTCTAAGTTTATGAGGTTATGACATGAAAATTGGCATTTAGGTTATTTGATTTTAATAATAAAAATCTGTATACACGCAATATTACAAAAATCCATCCCAAAAGGAGTGAGCCCTCTCACCCCTTTGAGGGTATGGAAGATTACATGTAAGTTCTGAGCAACAGAGCAATGGATCGACGTGATTATTGAAATTATAGTTGAGGACATGGAGAGTGACATAGGAGAGTTCCCGTTGGAATTTTTACAACTTATTCTGACTGAATATTAAAAACTTATCCACGCGGGCGAAGTCGCGGGCGCTAGCTAGTATATATATATACGTGTTATACGAAAGCGATTTATTACTGTTTTACTAGGGATATAATTATAATAAGGTCGTATTAATATTTTTATCTGGCTAAACAGTTTTGAGAAAATCATCTATCCCATATTTCTCATAACCCTTTATATAATTTTTCTAGAACTACATTGTACCTACTCAGAATTGCTGATTAGTAGTAAGTACTTTGCAAGTAAATTGTGTTAACATTTTTTTTTTGCATGGGGTATAGGGTAGGGTGGGGTATGGGGTAAATCATGTATGATCTGTCTCATACATGATTTACCCCATAGCCAAGAGGAACCATGACGGTTAAACCACTTAAAAATAAATAAATACAAAAAGAGGTACCTATGCTTTGTAGAAAACCGAAGTACGAAGTTAAGAAAGCTTATAATATAACATAGCTGGTGATGTTATAAGCTTTCTTAACAAAAGGACGGGTCTGTAATATCAGCGTAAAACACAAAACCGGTTTCGTAATAATGCGAAGCCGTGTCGCTAAGAGTCTGCGATAAATCCCCGAGCCAAACAAATGACCTAATATTTTTGTGAGATAAAACATTGCTCGGTTGCTTTGCTTAATAAAGCTATAAGTATTATCCTACGACACCACAAAAGATTGAACTCTAGGGTTTTAGACATAAATTCAAAGGTTTGCTGTTAGGGGAAGTAGTATAAAATTACATGAAAGGTATACAATGTTATAAAAACGTTTGACGACCTCCGTGGCGCAGCGCGTGCGCTGTTGCATTTTAAAGTCGGAGGTTCTGGGTTCGATTCCCGGCTCGAGTCTGGTCTGGTGGGAGGCTTCCACCGTGGCTGGTTACCACCCTACCGACAAAGACGTGTCGCCAAGCGATTTAGCGTTCCGGCACGATGTCGTGTAGAAACCGATTAGGAGTATGAGTTTACCATACCCCTAACAGGTTACATAGTTCGTTACCATCTTAGAACGCATCATCACTTACCATCAGGTGGGATGCAGTCAAGGGCTAACTTGTGGTGAATAAAAAAAAAACAAATTACCAAATGAAATTTCTGGAATGTCTTTAGCGTAAAACTTGTAAGCTTGTAGAAAAGTCTTATTATAGTGTAAATGGTTTTTTTAATGACAATTTAATTTCAAGAATACATTTATTAAACTATAAACCTTAAAAAAATATAATAACTAAAATATATTATTAAAAGGACTCCTTTTAGGAAAGGTTCAGAAGATACTGGCAGCGTTCCCCCTTTGAATGGCTAGACTAATTCTTTGCCCGAGGAAGCTGGCAGCTCTTCGATTTCCTGTGATTTTTTTCAAATAATTATGTAAACAATAAACAAGCTTGGGTATGAAATATTGTTCTAAAAAGATATCTCTTAAATAATTTTAAGTGGCAAGAGGTGATACCAAAAAGAAAATTTACCTGTCTAAGTTTGTTGTGGGCTTCTTCTTCGATTAGGGTGTTTGGAACCCTCATAGCTTTAGTTTTAAGTTTACGAATGTAGTTATCACCATCAACTCACAACTATGTAAATTATTGACGTGCCAAAAGGGCATTTTAAAGGATTATTTGATTAAGACTATGATTGATTGATAGATTGATTGATTGGTTGGTTAATTTGGTTGGTTGGTTGGTTCGTTGGTTGGTGGTTTAATATTTTAATTATATTTAATTAATAATAAATAAATTTAATTATGTATTATAATTAAAATAATTTAATTATAATACAAAATTATCCTTTTATTCCTTATCCTAATATAATTATAATTTAAGACAATATAAGTTAAAAACATTAGGGCCAAAACTGCTCTGCAAATTAAAGATCTTAATTTAATTAAAATGGCAGAATAGAAGAGGCCAGTGTCCAACCATCGTCGTTAGATGTTAATGAGCTGATGATAATAGAGAATTATGTGCAAGATAAGTCAACATTGTATCACGGTAATATTGTGTATACAGTATTGTTACTCGGCCGTATATTTGAAATAAATACCTACAGCCTCGCGGTATGTAAGCATGCGATAGGGCTACTCGCCTCCAGCATTTTAATTACATTTGCCTACTTTTTTTTTTTTACTTTTCAATTATCTAGTGACAGACATACGGTCAAATTTATTTAGGTAGTATTATGCATACAAACAGTACAATAAACAACTATTATTAATGCAACCAATAACAGCACAATATATCCTACTCGTCTTATTAAATATGTATACAGTAGTGAACTTATTTTTAAGGAAAAAATCGCGCTGTTATTGTTAAAAAAAAACAACAAAATCCGTTCGTCACTGCAGCACAGTCGCGACTGTCTGCATGCCGAGTGCACGCCGAGATCGAGGCGGGTAGGCATAGCTCGCGTTTCGTCCGTTTGTATGAAGTTGGAATACTGTATACATAATATTACCGCGATTGTATGTTTAATATTGTTTATAAAGACATCATACAACGTGACGTCTAAAGTTCAACCTATACGACTATATTATTTTATGTTGCATAGAAAGATAAGGCCGCTGTCCCCGATTATTTATTTTACCAGTAACTAGCTGTTATTGGTTCGTTTAAACGGTATTTTAGAGACCATTAGTTTTCAAGTGATATAAAGTATCCTGTGTCTATATATTATATATTTATTCTTTATTCACTATATAAAAATAGAAATAATAAGAAAAACAAAAAGAAACAGGATAAAAAAGGCGGCTTTATCGCTTAGTAGCGATCTCTGCCAGGCAACTTTAGTATTAGGAAAAGAGAAAGTAGAAGAAAGTAGGTGGCGTAAAAACATTTTTTACTTTCATATATATTTTTTTTATAAAAAGTATCCTATGTTACTTCTAACACCTCCAAGAATATTTGTACCGAGTTTAATGATAATAGATTAAGTAGTTCTCGCGTGAAAGACAAACACTTCCCCGACCTAAGCGCTCCTCTCCGAAAGAGGAGACCTAAACACATCCTTCATGACCCTGACGATCAGATGACTACTGACAACATACTCGTACCATCTACCACACAATCATACGCTACACACCGTCATCGCCGGCGAAGACGTGGTTTCCGCTATCTAACGTCATCCGCACTTGGGCTCCAACCACGGCCTCGGAGACGTACGGACCACTCACCGTCCGACCCACCCGTTATCCCAAACGTCGCCTAAGCCAAGGTTCGGCCTCAAATGAGGCGCCCTTAGGCAGTCGTTCCCTTAGTTTCTTCGAGCCCTAGGGCTAAAAATTTCTTCTGGCAGAGCTTCTTTCCGAAGCTCGCCAAACAGCCCGGTTACGCTGTGGCAACCAATAGGGTTAGTACACCTAATAGACAGTCCGAAAAAAAAAATGTCCAAGCAATGGACGTCAATTGGCTGAAATGTCGATGAAGTTAAGCTGATGTAATAGTCTTTTTTTTATTTAAATATACAGAGTTAAAAAATTACGTTCGGTGTTTACCTACGCACGAATTTTCAGCTAAACATATTTTAGAGTTAGTTTGCATAGACACAGGATACCCTGTTACACTGTGGCAACCAATAGGGTTAGTACAGCTAATAGACAGTCCGAAAAAAAAGACAAACAGAAAAATTAATACGCCCCTCCGTTCAAAAACTACTCGGTTTCACGTTACAGTTTTAGTGTCATAAAAGTCCAAGAGAGATCGCAGCCGAGCTTAATTTAGCGAGGAGCTGTCAAAGGAAAAAATGTATAGGTGTCCTAATTACGAAACTCTGATTGTAATCTCGAAGCCAAACACAATTTAGCTCGGCTATAAATTATTTTCCATTTTATCCCGGGCTTAATTGGCCCGTCTCGTTTTCATTCGCATTTTATTTAATGGGTGCCCTACCCACTTCTGTGATTTAGGTACATCGACAATATTCGGTAGTGTAATACAGAAAGTATGACGTTTTTTATACCACCTGGTGGTAAGTGATGATGCTGTTTACACCACGGAAATAATAGTTAACATTAAATTTCTAATCAATTGGAATTGGACGTGAGCTGATAATCTTCAAAACTTAGAGCAGATTTCCGTTTTTATTTTTTTATACACCACAAGTTAGCCCTTGATGGCATCTCACCTGATGGTAAGTGATGATGCTGTCTAGGATGGTAGCGGGCTAACCTGTTAGGAGTATGGTTAATCCACGCTCCTAGTTGGTTTCTACGCGACATCGTGCCGGAACGCTAAATCGCTTGGTGACACGTCTTTGTCACGTGTAGAAAAGTATGACGACTTCCGTAGAGTAGCGTGTGCGCTGTTGCATTTTAAACGTTGGAGGTCCTGGGTTCGATTTCCGGTTCGAGTCTGGTCTTGTGGGAGACTTCGGCCGTGGCTAGTTACCGACAAAGACGTGTCGCCAATCGATTTAGGTTTCCGGCACCGAGTCGTGTAGAAACCAATAAGGAGTATGGGTTTACTATACCCCTAACAGGTTACCCCGCTATCATCTTAAGCAAGACTTAGACTACACCATCAGGTGAGATGCCATCAAAGGCTAACTTGTAGCGTATGAAAAAAAAGTCCTACAATAGTGTAAAGGATTATGTAAATGATAAGCAAAAACTCTTTCTTATAGCGATAAAAAGGTTTTCTATCGTTTATGTTATTTAAATAAATTACTATGATATGATATATTTCGAGAATGTTCTTTAATATAGAAACAGTAATCTAATGCTAACACCGGTCGACAGTAAATACAAATTAGGGTAAAAAAGCAATTTAACGTAGCGGCAGCTGTGGGGATTTCCAAACTTTATGTGCTTCAACACGATCAACCCATTGCCTGCTCACTGCAGAGCACGGGACTCTTCTCAATATGAGAAGAAGAAGAAGAAGTCATAGTCCACCACGCTGGCCATATGCAGATTAGCAGATTTCACACGCCTTAGAGAACATTATGGAGAACTCTCCGGCATGCAGGTTTCCTCAAGCTCCCCCGACCTAAGTGCTCCTCTCCGAAAGAGGAGACCTTAACATATCCTTCATGTCCCTGACGATCAGATGACTACTGACAACATACTCGTAACACCTACCACACAATAGGTCCCCGCTATCATACGTCAGCCGGACGTGGGCTCCATCTACGGCCTCGGAGACGTACGGATCACTCACCGTCCGAACCCCCGTTATCCCAAACGTCGCTTCAGCCGAGTTTCTTTGCGAAGCTCGCCAAACAGCCCGGTTACGCTGTGGCAACCAAAAGGGTTAGTACAGCTAATAGACCGTCCGAAAGAAAGAAAAATTCCTCAAGATGAATTCATTCACCGTTGAAGCAAGTGATATTTTAATTGTTTAAATAAGCCTAGTTGTTAGGAAGAGTTATGTACGGTTTTAAGCAATTAATATGCTTACTTCAGTTAAATTAAAGAAAAAACTTTTCATTGAACAAAGGTCATAGTCTAAAGGTCATAGGATTACAAATAAAGAATAAATAAATAGGTCTAAGTATAATCTCAGAAACTACCCAGTGGTTTGAAATGAAATTTTCCACTTTATAGATTACGATTGGCTTAAAAACTCGCGCCTAGAAAAATGAGAATCCTTCCCAGGTACATCGTTAAAACTTTAAAAAAGTCCTCCATAAAAGTTTTAATCCCTACTTCAGGCGGTTCATAGTCGATAGGAGGTACTGTAATGAGGCTTAGCCCCAACTGAAAGCAAGAAGAGTAGCTATAGGTAGGTCATGTCAGGTTTGACGACCTCCGTGGCGCACTGCGTGCGCTGTCGTATTATAATGTCGGAGGTCCTGGGTTCGATTCCCGGCTCGAGTCTGGTCTGGTGGGAGGCTTCGGCCGTGGCTAGTTACCACCCTAGCGACTAAGACATGTCGCTAAGCGTTTCAGCGTTCCGGCACGATATCGCAATGGGAGTTAAATCTTGCCATAGTGGTTTTGCTGACAAACATGGTTTTTTTTTATACACTACAAGTTAGCCCTTGACGGCTATCTCACCTGGTAGTAAGCGATGATGCCGTCTAGGATAGTAGCGGGCTAACCTGTTAAGAGTATGGTAAATCCACACTCCTAATTGGTGTCTACGCAACATCGTACCGGAACGCTTAATCGCTAAGTCGGTAGAATGGTAACTAGCCACAGCTGAAGCCTCACACCAGACCAGGCTCGAGCCCAGGACCTCCGTCTTTATAATGCGACAGCTCACGCACTGCGCCACGGAGATCGTCAAGCATCTTAAATGTTCATTGTATCATATAATTATAATTTTCTCAAAGTTGCACAATCTTGTGCTATAACTAGACCACTCTACCCTCGTAACGACGAAATAACAAACGTAATTATCTCGAACTTTCTAACTCCAGAGTAGATTTTCATGTCAACCGACCGTGTACCGCGCTTTAATTTTATTTACATCCAACATAGACATTCTGGTGAGTTACTCTCAATTCACACTAAGTGAATCACAAAAACACCTGAGCCTAAGGCCGGTACCACAGTTATCGTTTAAAGGCTTAATTTCTACTTGTTTAAGTTCGATGAATATGTTGATCACCAGTTTATTACTGAACTTTCAAATCAATCAAACAAAAAAGCCTTACTTGTAAAGCCTTTTAAAAATATCTCTTTGTATCCAATGTTTTAAAGTTCATATGTTAAATTTTACTTTGCAGATTCCATGTTAACAAGTCATGGATTACCGCTACGAATTACTATAAATTAAGTTTTAAAGCTTGCATATTTTCGAGACACTATTACAGATTTTATATACTTTTATACTATATTTTTGCATTCAACGTTTAACTAGTCAGGGATAAGTTAGTATTATGGTTTTACAGACTATAATATTAGAAACTATTATAGTAAAATAATTAGGTTATACGTTTGCAATAATAAAATCTTAAATCTTCGCTTTTGCTTCTAGTCTTAATACTTGTAACTCTTCGCTTTCGCTTTTGCTGTTATTACTTGTTTCTCAATTGTCGACTTTGCACATTCTTTTATGATAACAAAACAAAAAAAAATTTGAAAAAAACTGTATGCCTTTTACCCTTATGTATCTTTCATATTCTCATGTGAAATAGTGTACAACAGTTCAATTTTATTAATCGCTCTTTAATCGTGAGTTTGAACTGAGCATCACAACACCGGTCTCTCATGTTAATGGACGATATAGCAAACTGTAAATGTAAACATAGATGAATTATGTACATAAAAAAATGTCAGTGGTAATTATTTCCTAACAAAATAACTATAATATGTAATGAATATATAAATGTATTGTCCAGATATTTATTTTCACTTAATGAAAATTATTAACAAATATCTAACTGAAACAAAATATATAAAGTTAAACAGTAAAATAAAATAATTCAACACATTCACTAACTACGTCTTAATGCGGCCAAAGGATTACCTACTCAACTCGGTGATATAGTGTTTAGGAAAAACTGCAATTACTGCTTTCAAGAAGCTGTGATAGCCTAGTGGTTAGGACGTCAGCCACCTAATCAGTGGTTCGGGTTTCGAACTCGGGCACGCCTATAACTTTTCCGAGATATGTGCGTTTTTAAGCAATTAAAATATCACTTGCTTCAACGGTGAAGGAAAACATCGTGAGGAAACCTGCACGCCTGAGAGTTCTCCATAATGTTCTCAAAGGCGTGTTAAGTCTGCCAATGCGCTCATGGTCAGCGTGGTGGACTATGGCCAAACCCTTCTGATATGAGAGGAGACCCGTTCTCTGTAGTGAGCCGAGAATGGGTTGATCATGATGACTGCTTTCAGAAGGGACCCTAACTGATGAGGCAACCGAAAGGCAGATCAAGGGCAGACTTGTAGTGTATAAAAAAGTAAACGTGCAGAAACACAGGTTAAAAAGTAAAAACTAGTAATGCATTTGAAAAAGTAGTTTTTTCTTTAGAAATGCACTCAGAGTGAGTTTTTAAATTTCCCACCCCATTAACTGGAGCGAAAAACCCGATATTAAACGCCGTTCCGAGTTTTCCATCTTTTATGTTGGGCCACACTATCGACTGCGATATATCGCTCGACAAAAAGTATATTAACTGTTTTTTTTTTAGTTTTAAAAGAAGACAGTGTTATAAGTTTAGCCTGTATATTTATCGTCGATTTTGCGGTTTGCTCTGTTTAAAAGCTGACTTAATCGAGATTGCTGTTAGCTATGATGGCGGGAGGCTTCGACCGTGGCTAGTTATCAGCCTACCGACAAAGACGTGTTGCCAAGCGATTTAGCGTTCCCGCATGATGTCGTATAGAAACCAATTAGGAGTATGTGTTTACCATACTCCTAATAGATTAGCCCGCTACCATCCTAGACTGCATCATCACTTACAACCAGGGGAGATGCCGTAAAGAACTAACTCGTGGTGTATGAAAAACATAAAAACGGAAATCTGCTCTAAATTTTGAAGATTATCAGCTCACGTCCAATTCCAATTGATTAGAAATTTAATGTATCTATTATTTCCGTGGCGTATTTAAGCCATGGTCACTCTGAGCTGATGCTGCAAGTAGTTTGTGGAATACCCATCTCAGTAACTTACAGATATAACTTATTTTGGACTATTTCCGGGTATTATATTGATAAAAACCGATTAATTAAATTTGACGACTTCCCTGGCGCTGTAGTGAGCGCTGGGGTTTTTATGGGAGAGGTTTCAGGTTCAATTCCCGGCAGGTTAAATTTGGGAATTAATTTCTGGCTATTTACCACCCTACAAACAAAGATATGTCGTTCAAACAAAGTCATGTCGCTAATAGATTTAGCGTCACGGCACGATGTCGCACCACACACACTTAAAAAAAATATAATTATGAAATTTGCGCTTGTCAACGACCATCATGATTCAGCACAACGATGAGGTCTAGGTTGGGGCTCCGTTACCTAGAAGATGCTAGTTCACTTTTGTCTTGAAGGTACTTGTTTTTTCAATCTTGCCTTGAAGGTACCTATGCTTTTTTATAGCAAGAACCCTGCGTTTCTATGGTGGGCCAATTGAGAAAAAAGATTGGTTCGTTTACTACACACTAGATTTCTCTTATTATCTGTTAAACGGTTTCCTTTGCTCTTTTATTCAGTGATCTTATTTTTTTAATGTACTGTGTACGATGATACGATGTATGTTAGCATTATTTATTTGCACTTGTATTACCTATCACTCTCTCCAGTCATTCCTTCATGACTGGAGATCACAGTCCTGGTGTCCTTGTAACCTCGTGCTTCGATTTTTTTTTCGGACTGTCTATTAGCTGTACAAAGGGTTTGTTCAGCTAATAGACAGTTATTTGCCACAGCGTAACCGGGCTGTTTGTGTTTTGTTGTAAGAAGCTCTGCCAGAAGAAATTTTTAACCCTAGGGCTCGAAGAAACTAAGGGAACGACTGCCAAAGGGCGCCTCCTTTGAGGCCGAAGCTCGGCTTAGGCGACGTTTGGGATAACGGGGGGTCGGACGGTGAGGTTTGATTAATTGTTTCCACCGACTTCTATCGGAGGCTAGTCTCGCAATTGTGTGAAATTTGCACTTAGAATCCCTCAGCTGGCCTGGCCAATCTGGTTGGTGAGCGGCCTCGCGATCTTTTATTTCGCGTATTATCTATGAAATAAGGTAAAAAGCTGTGATAGCTGTGGTCAGGGCGTCAGCCTCTTAATCAGAGGTCGGCGGTTCGAATCCGGGCACGCACCTCTAACTTTTCGGATTTATGTGCGTTTCCAAACAATTAAAATATCACTTGCTTCAACGGTGAAGGAAAACATCGTGAGGAAACCTGCACGCCTGAGAGTTCTCCATAATGTTCTCAAAGGCGTGTGAAATCTGCCAATCCGCACATGGCCAGCGTGGTGGACTATGGCCAAACCCTTCTCATATTGGGACGAGACCCGCGCTCTGTAGTGAGTCAGTAATGGGTTGATCATGATCTGATGAAGGTAAAAAGTCGCCTGTATGAACACAACCATTATTGGGCTCGCAGTTTTTCAGCTTACCGCACTGAAAGCGTAGAGGGGGATAACTAGTGGAAATTAGCGGCTTACTTAGACTTCAAGAGTTTTAAAATTAACATATACCAACTTAATAACTGCAGTTAGTTGCTCGCTGTTCAGTTATGTTAGTAGTTACGAGTAACTGTTGTTTGGAAAAATATAAACAGTAATCTTGAACCCGAGACTTTGTATACGGAAGTTCTTTTTACTGCGGTATAAAGAAAATTTAATTTATAGATAAAAATTATCCTTTACATATGTATTTGACGACCGCGACGCAGCGCGTGCGCTGTTACATTTTAAAAACGGAGGTCCTGGGTTCCGAGTCTGGTCTGGTGGGAGGCTTCGGCCGTGGCTAGTTACCACCCCACCGACAAAGATGTGCCAAGCGATTTAGCGTTCCGGCACGATGTCGTGTGGAAACCAATTAGGAGTATGGGTTTACCATACCCCTAACAGGTTAGCCCGCTACCATCTTAGACCGCCATCAGGTGAGATGCCATCAAGTGCTAACTTGTGGTGTATAAAAAAAAATAAAAAAAATTGTCTGGAGGAGAAAAAAGAAACACTTACGGGAAAGGAGTTATATACGTCTACCCGTGCGCCGCGCGGCTCATGTTATGAACTAACATAAAGATGCCTAGTTCAAATAACACGGGCGAACAGCTAGTTACAAAAGTCCCAGATGGCAAGTAGTACGAAGGTATCCGTGAACAATACAGAGAGTAAACAAAAAGTGAACCAATAGTGTAAACAAGCCGACTCAATGTTCGCGTACTATACAAACAACGGTGATAATTGGCTTTGCCCTTTTTGACTTCGAAATAAACGGTAGTGCCTTAGTACAAGTTTGCACGCCTCGCGTGATCCCATTTCCGAGGTTTTTTTTCCACTACAAGTTAGCCCTTGAGGGCGATAGATAGTAGGAGATGATGCGGTCTAAGATGGTAGCGGGCTAACCTGTTAGGGGTATGGTAAACCTTAATTGGTTTCCACACGACATCGCGCCGGTAGGATAAATTGCTTAGCAACACATCTTTGACGGTAGGGTGGTAACTAGCTACGGCCGAAGCCTCCCACCAGGCCATACTCTAGCCGGGAATCGAACCCAGGACCCCCAAATTTATAATGCAACAGCGCACGCTTTGCTCTACGGAGGTCATCAAATAAATATGTAAAGGATAAGTTTTATCTATAAATTAATATTTCTTGATAATGTAAATTACTTTTCAAATTATTAATATAAAATCTGCTTAAAAGCAGACTTTGTTACTATTTTATACCGCAGTAAAAAGAACTTTCGTATACAAAGTCTCAGGTTCATGATTAATGTTTATATATTTCCCCTAACAGGTTAGCCCGCTACCATCTTAGACTGCATCATCACTTACCATCAGGTAAGATTGCCGTCAAAGGCTAACTTGTAGTGGACAAAAAATGTGCTAGGTTTACATGACTAAAACAATTTAGTTGAATATGATGTAGTGTAGTATGAATTTTAATTGAATTATTCTGTTCATACAAAATTGACAGTGTAGATAAGGGTTACTGGCATAATGAGTATGCTAATTACTAGCTATTGCACTATCCCCATCTCCTTTTAACTCTTTCCTTTCACAAAAGGTTGTCTGGAGGAGATCGCTTTTAGCGATAAGACCGCCTTTGCGCATTATGTTTTTTTGTTTTATTTATTTTGAATTCATGTTTGTAGTGTGCAATAAAGAGTTTATCTACCTATCTAATTACACATAATACTATAGAACTTCCAAACACACATCATCATCATCGTCATGATTCTATAGTATCATCATTCTATAGTAGATTTGGATGAAAAAAAATCTAACCTTTTATTTACGCCCTAAAAGAAATCTATTTTCAAAATTTCAAGCTTGTAGATCAACCTATTACCGGCTCACTACTGAGCACGTGTCTGCACTCAATATGAGAAGGGTTTGGCCATAGTCCACCACGCTGGCCATGTGCGGATTGGCAGACTTCACACGCCTTTAAGAACATTATGGAGAAATACACATGAAAGTAATAAAAACTTGAGAGGTGTCAAGGGACACCCGGATGGAACGAAGTTCCTTTCGATTAATTAGTGAAGGAATTGTAATAAAATTTTATTTTATTTAAGTTATAATAATATTTTTTTTATTATTAACAAATATAATGTTATATAAACTTAATCAGTAGGCTCAATTTTGTACTCCATCAGCAATATCCGGAACTTGTGAAGAAACACTGTCAGGATTCATTATATTATTATTTTTTATTATTTAAAAAAAACCTGTACTCACTACTACACTCAACAAAAATAATCGTCGCGACACCACACTGTTCAATGCGAAATAGAAATGAAAATATCCAGCTTGCTTTCTATAAGAGAGAGAGAGACAGACAGAGAAACATGCGACGCCGCACAGCTTACAATAACTAAAAGTGTCGTGACAACTTTTCGTAAGAATTTTTTCCGTGTAGCCCCCTTTCACAACGCGCGATAAGGAACTTCGTTCCAAAAACCAGGCGGTTTTAATTTAGTTAAAGTCGTGAATGATTAGATGCGAGTACATGCATCGCAGCGCTCTCTGAAAGAACGCGCCATATCAAGGAAGCTCGCCCATATATCTTCTTACTTACGGTGTTATTGTTCGTTTACTTTATATGTGTTTTTTGTTTAGTAGCAAGTTACGACGATAAAAGCGTTGGCTGAAAACCAGTGCTGCGCCGTTCAGAGTTCAGCTATGCTGAGCGAGGTAAATTATGTTGCCCGCGACTTCGTCTGCGTATAATTGCTGATTTCCTGCTGCTATAGCCCGGCTATCTAGCCAGGCAATCTAACCCGGCAATATTGTTCCGATGTGATGCCGCAAAGAATTAACACCATTAACTCACTACTATGTAAATTATTCACGCGTCAAAAGTGCCTTTTATAGGATTATTTTAATACTAGCTGTTGCCCGCGACTTCGTCTGCGTCGAATTGCTGATTTCCCGTGATAATGAGGTTTCCCGTGCAATGAAGCCGGCTTCAGAAAGTAAGCTACAGGCAAATGTCAAATTGCCGATTTTCGTGTCTCTAAATTAAAAAACATTGGACTTTCATACAAACTTCAAACTTCTATTTTAGATTAGATTAGATTTTAGATTCTATAGTAGATTTGGATGAAAAAAAATGTAACCTTTTACTTACGCCCTAACAGAAATCTATTTTCAAAATTTCAAGCTTGTAGACTTCATAATAATAAAATAGCATACATGTTTTCTATAAATTATTATTAATCTAAATGCATTTTTTGTGTCTCTAACTCTAACAACAAAGGATTTTCTTCTTCTTCGAGAAGATGAAGAAAAAGAAGAAGAAGAAGAAGAAGAACAGCATTGCGAAATTTAGCGACCCCAAGAGACTTAACAAATCTCCATTTCTCAGGGATTTAAGATTTTTTAAGAGAATAGTGGATATCACGACGCTTATCATCTCTACACATTCTGTTGCAGAGATTACGCAACTTGTTATAGGTCGCAATATTCTCGATCGTAGGTTCTTTCTTGCATTTTGTTTTAGCTTTATTCCGTTTTCTCATCATTTTCTTAATTTTGTCACTGAGCCAAGGCGCTGGTAAGTGTTTAATCGTTACAGGTCTCACAGGAGCGTGGATATCATACAAGCCTGTAAGAGTGGTTGTAAAAAGTTTTACTTTGACATCGATGTCCGTAGCTTTGTAAACATCTGACCAGTCAATATTGGATGCATCAATATGCAGTTGTTCCAAATTAATATTTTTGAACTTACGCTGCAGAATAACCTTACGCTTTCGTTTTGGAGTACGCACTTCATAGCGAAGAAACAATACATCGTGATAGGAGAAGGGAGCAGTTAGTTGTCCGTGTGCTAAAACTTTGTGGGGGTTGGAACTAATTATCGAGTCAAGAAGAGAGGGATCATAGTTCGGAGGGAAGTGTGTTTCAGATAGAGGGAGTATAGACATGTTGGTAGGAGATACAACCGATGTAAATTTTTGGGACCTGCTATCGTCCTTTATAAGGCACGTATTGAAGTCCTCCATTATTAAAACGTCGTTGAACGAGGGAGTAAAATTTTCTAGGAGCTGTTCAAGAAGATCGAAGTAGTTAATAGTAGATGAAGGACTATACACCACTCCAAGGAGAAGTTTTGAGTGATGAGTACAAATTTCGAGAAAAGGGTATTCAAGACTTGTCAGAATAAGCAGAAGAAGATTGACAAACACAATTAAATGTTAGATTGTTGCGGAGGTAAATACATACACCACCGCCACATTTGCCTGTTCGATCGTTGCGAATTAGAGTAAAATCAGGTAGGGTATAAAGCTCAGAGGACAGAGATGGCTTCGACCAGGATTCAGAGACAAGAATAGCATCGCCTAGGACGCCACTAAAAGATGCCAGAAAATCAGAGTAATGTGCCGGAATGCTCTGTCCATTAATATGAACAATGTTAAGAACGCGGGAATCAGAAGTAAAAATTTAACTAAGATTAAAGTCAAGGGAGAAGCTGCTGTCAGAGGATAAACAATTTGTTACACTTTTGGGGTGCCAGGTCGGGTAACCTCCACATGCGCCCGGGTGCTGTGGGTCCCTCTGGATTCGTCCGGGGGGAAGAGCAGCATTCGGGCCGGTGCACCCTGGTAACATCGGTTAACAGTATCTTTTGTGCGATATTATTAGCCGATGGCTAACGACCCGACGGAGAGGGGGTCTCCGCGCGACCCTCTGACCAAGCTGAGGGCGCAGTGGATGACCCAGGGGGGAAAAATAATAAAGAGATTTCTCACAGATACAGAGATTCTTCTTAGAGCAAGACGTGTTTTGAACTCTCGTGGCTTTAGTTTTCAGTTTACGAATGTAGTAATCATCATCAACTATGTAAATTATTGACACATCTAATATGACCTTTAAAGGATTGTTGAATAAAGATTGAGTGATTATTTACATATAATTCACTTCTACACTGCACAGAAACATAATTAACACACCCAAACCCAGTCGTACGCAATACACACACACAAACACACACACACACACACACACACACACACAGAGAGAAACACACACACACACGCACAACACGCACACATACATTCACACACACATACACACACGCGCACACACGCACACATACATTCACACACACATGCACACACGCACACATACACACACACACGCGCGCACACGCACATGGTTAATTAATTTAAAATAAATATATATAAAAAACGGACATCCTGGCACAGGTAAGATTTGTCCCAATAACGGATGAATGTCGTGTTAAACTTTATCAATAAATCATTTTTCATAATGATTTCCAGGCGAAATAAGTCGCTTCCTAGTTATAGCTAGTAGTAATCAATATTACGCAAAGTAATTAATATACAGTAATTTGCATTATTTCTATATTCACCAGCTGTAAGGAGTTCAAAATTAACCAAGTATCGCTCAAGTTGAAGCATGAAGCTTGGAATTTGTTTCTTAATTGGCCGTAATTAGATTTCGCAGGGAATTCGCGAGCGCAGAGCCGTAAGATACACTTGTAGGTTATTCGCTGACGCCGAATACTGAATTAAGGATTTGTTTTACTTTAACGGCGCATAATTTTAATTGATCGTTTTTTTTTCCACTACAAGTTAACCCTTGACGACAATCTCACCTGATGGTAAGTTATGATGCAGTCTAAGATGGTAGCGGGCTAACCTTTTAGGGGTATGGTAAACCTAATAATCCTAATTGGTTTCTGTAATGTATTAAATAAAACACGGACTATCGCAGACTGATTTAATGACGTTGCGAGGGGCACAAGTCACATACCAATTATGTGACTACCTACATAACACTGCTCCTCTCTTAAATTAACTATAAATCTTAAGTAAATAACTTAAGTTAAGCACAGATAACTTAATAATATATTTCATAAACTAAATTGTTTACATCTTGATTACCTTTTTAATACGTGGCCTTAATGTCATGTGATGAGGCTTAGGATTATGATCGATAATCCCTTGAGGTGAAGGTGAAGGTGCCTTTTCAGTACTATTATTATCAGATTCTACAGTTGATATCGAAGCATTATTGGAGTTCTCGTTAACAGCATTACTAATTTCACTTCTTTCCGAGTTTTCATTGTCCATGCCTATTAATGAGAATCTAGATTTCCTAACGCTTTTGTCTAGTATCTGATCGACGTGTCTTCTACAAGTGCGATTGTCATCGTTGGTTTTGACAACATAAGAGACGGGCCCTGTTCTATCCATCACCACACCCTCTTTCCATTTAACTAAATTATTATTATAATTTCGAACGAGCACGCGGTCACCAGATTGCATTTCGCGCAATGAACCGCCACGACGCTCTTCTTGACTAAACTGTTTGTCGCGAATGATGTCTCGCGTACTCGGTCGTAATAGGTCTAACCTACCGCGTAGCCTATGCCCCAAAAGTGCCACGGAAGGCTCTTTTTGAGTAGTACAATGCTCTGTATTTCTGTATGTAAATAAAAATTTACACAAAGCTTTGTCTAAATTTTCATTTTCAATTATTGCCTTCTTTAAAACTAACTTCACTGTTTTAACGGCGTTTTCAGCGGCACCATTACTAGACGGATGATATGGGGCTACTAACACTCTTTTGATCCCGTTTTTATTTAAGTATGATAAATATTCAGACGAAGAAAAAGGCGGTCCGTTGTCACTGACAATGACCTTGCACAGACCAAGTCTGGCAAATATTTTGCGCAAGCACGTTATAACGCTTGCCGCCGAAGTGTTCGATACTGATTCTACTTCCAACCATTTGGAATGAGCATCTACAATAACTAGATAGTATTTATTTCGAAATGGACCTAAAAAATCGATGTTTAATCGCGACCAAGGTTCCGTTGGCCACTCCCATGTGTGCAGTGGCGCGGGCGGCGGCTGCGCGCGCTGCGCACTGCACGCCACACATTCGCGACAAACGCGCTCAATATCAGCGTCCAAGCCGCTCCACCAAAGATAGTTTCGTGCTAACTGCTTCATCTTAACGATACCTATATGTCCTGAATGTAACTCGTCCAATACGGCAGAATGCAAGCTGGCAGGTATAATTACTCGGTAACCCCAAACTAAACATCCTTGTTCTAAAAATATGTTATCTCGCCTTGTGTAATATGGTCTATAACGTTCCGTTTCGACTTGTTCGGGCCACCCGAACTTAACGTAACTAATTATCTTGTTAAGAATAGAATCTTTAGCAGTTTCGTTTCTAATTTCATGAAACGTTATCGGTAATTTATCCTCTATAAAAAATAAATAACTGTTATTTCCGCTGTCATTTTGCGCGATACTTTGACTATAAGAGTTTTTAGCTAACGGAAGACGAGATAAGGCGTCTGCACAACAATTCTTTGATGAAGAAATAAACTCGATATCAAAGTTATAGGCAGCTAAGCGAACTGCATATCTCTGTAAGCGTCCTGCTGCCGTTTGCGGAATACCTCTATTTTTACCGAAAATATAACTCAAAGCTCGATGGTCACTTCGTAAAGTAAAATGTCGACCGAACAGATATCTATGATGCCTAGTAACTCCAAAAATTATGGCTAGAGCTTCTTTATCTAATTGCGAGTAATTACGCTCTGCATCGTTGAGTGTACGCGAGGCGCAACTGATAAGGCGTTCCGAGCCGTCGGGGTAGCGGTGCGCCAGGACGGCGCCCAGGCCGTACGCGCTGCTGTCAACTGACAACAACAATGGCAGCTTCGGATCGTAGTGAGCTAGCACCGGCGAACTGCTAAGATTTCTTTTAATTTTTTTAAAGGCACATTCACATTCGGCACTCCAGTTCCAACTTACATTTTTCTTAAGTCTACTTAACCTTTATACGGTCTACCGTATAAAGGTTTCAATACAGAACTCATGTTAACACAAAATTTGCTATAAAAATTTACAAGACCAAGGAAACTTTTTAATTGTGTTACATCTTTCGGTGCTGGTGCCGACAAAATGGCTTCTATTTTATTCACGTCAGTGTGTAAGCCATCTTTATCAATTTTATATCCTAAATATGTTACACTGTCTTTAAAAAACTCACACTTAGACCAATTTACTCGCAACCCGGCCTCTTTTAATCTAGCTAAAACAGCACGTAAGTTTTTACAATGTGTCTCCCTATCCTTACCAGTTACACAAATATCATCCTGAAAAGCTACAGTAGAGGGTAAACCACATAAGGTTTCTTCAATTAACTTTTCAAAATATTCAGGAACACATTTAATTCCAAAAGGCACTCGCTTGTAAACAAAAGTACCTACATGTGTAGTTATAGCCGTCATGGGTTGCGAATCCTCTGTTAATAAGACTTGCTGATAGGCGTGGGACAAGTCTAGTTTTGAAAATTGTTCACCGCCCCCGAGCTTGGCAAATATATCTTCTATTTGTGGAAGAGGGTAATGAAAATCCTTTAACAACGGATTAATAGTTATCTTGTAATCTCCACATATACGTATGTCTCCATTTTTTTTTATGACTGGAACAATCGGTGTCCCATAATCAGATCTATCTACCTTATAAATGACGTCTTCTCGCTGTAGTCGCTCCAACTCGCGCTCGACCGGTGCGCGGAGGGCGAGGGGAAGCGGGCGTGATTTCACGAATACTGGAGTCTTATCAGCTAGGTGTAATTGCATTCGAGTTTTAAAAGTCCCAAGCCCATCAGCGAAAACCTCAGGGAATTCTTTCCTTAATAATTCTATATTAGTATTTTCACGTTTCTCAGATAAATTATGACAATTAGTAACATCGATTTGTAAAAGCCTAATCCAAGTACGGCCTAGCAAAGGAGGGCCGCCGTTTTTTATTACAAACAACGGTAACTTCTGCGAATAAGAAAGATATCTAACATTTACTACTATATATCCGAGAGGCTCGATGACATTACCGGTGTACGATTTTAATCTTAACTTCTTACGTTGTAAACATATATTAGAAAAATGTTTGTCGTAAAAATACTTCGAAATAGCGGAAATTCTACTACCAGTATCTAATTCGAATTTTACCACTGAGTTTTCGACGTGCAATTTGAGATAATAAGGTCCGTCACTGCTATCACTAATAATATTGTAAAATCCTAAATCGCTATCATCGGAATCGTTTAAAAAGAACTGACCTTTCGGATTCTTTGGGTTCACCGAATCACTACACTTTTCACTGCACTTGTCACTATTTCGGCATACCGCTTTCAGGTGACCCCTGATCCCACAGGAGTCACAGGAATAAGACTTAAATCTGCACCTGGAGGGCGGGTGCCCGCTGCGCCCACAGCGCCAGCAGCCCCGCCGCGAGTCCGCCTGGCAGTCAGCCGGTCCCTCGCCTCCTCCGTGCCGCTCCTTGCGCCCACATTCCACGCGCGCCGTTGAGGGTCTGATGCGGTGCAGCGCTTCCGGGACGACGCTCGCACTCGCCCCGGACGCTGCCTCCGCTGCATGTCTCTCGGCCGCTTCAAGCGCCAACGCGAGCTCGATCGCTCGCTTATAATCGATGTTCCGCTCGGCAAACAATCTAGACCTCATGTCTTCGCTGTGAAGTCCGGAAACGAACTGGTCTCTTAAATTAACCTCGAGAGTGTCTCGAAAATTGCAATGTTTAGCGAGGTGTTTCAAACTTTTCAGGTAATCACTCACAGCTTCTCCTTGCAATTGTTTCCGCTGCCGGAACATATGTCTCTCTGCGATCTCCGACCTTTGTGGTTCCAAATGATCTTTGACAATTTTCACTAATTGTTCAAAGGTTTTGCTTTCAGGCAAATCCGGTGAGCATAAGTCGCACATTAGTTCGTAACACGTAATACCGACATGAGTGATCAACGTGGCCACGTGTAACTCTTTGGTAATATTATTTAACGCGATAAACTGTTTCACGCGTCTACAATATGCGTCCCAGTTATGTGAACCGACATCAAAAGGCTCAATTTTGCCAAACGGCATGATTTTAATAAGAAAAACCGAACTGCGCCAAATGTAATGTATTAAATAAAACACGGACTATCGCAGACTGATTTAATGACGTTGCGAGGGGCACAAGTCACAAACCAATTATGTGACTACCTACATAACAGTTTCTACACGACATCGTGCCGGAACGCTATATCGCTTGGCGACATGTCTTTGTCGGTAGGGTGGTAACTAGCCACGGCCGAAGCATTCCACCACACCAGACTCGAGCCGGGAATCGAACCCCGGACCTCCAACTTTATAATACGACAGCGCGCGCGCTGCGCCACAGCGGTCGTCAAATATATCGTATATCCAAATATATCTTTGACATTCAGGTATACGAAGAGGCTTTTTGAAAAAACATTATAAATGTGAGTCTACGTTTTAAAAGAACAAAATTGTTAATTTCGCGAAAGCCTAACTCTCCGTTCTTTGAATTATTGTTCTACTTTACTCGTGATGGTTGTAAATTCATTAATCAACATAAAAAGGGACCATTATATGCCTCTTTGGGCTTCGCAATCCCAATTTGAATTTAAAATGTACTCACCTTCATTTGGAAGACATAGTATTCTAACATTTATTTATTATTTATTTATTTATTATTAATATACAAGGAATAAAATTAGTTATATAATAAAGGCACCGAAAAAACCAAAGAGGTTTGTCCTCGGTGCTAATCAGTAACTTAACAGCTTAAAACTAGAGGAACTGAGTAAGCATATTAGGCATGAAAAGAACATTTCCTAACATGAGCTCCTATGTTATGCTGATTGTACATTATACACGGACTCACCTTAATTTTTCAACCGATTGTCAAATGTAAACCTTTTGTTTGGTGGAAGGCTTCAGTAATGAAATGCTAAGATTAATAATAAGTAAAAATCTTTGTGTTAAAAGGGGAAAAGTGTAGTATAATACTTATGTATTAAGATTGTTACACTTAATACGGGGTATTAAGGTAAAAAAAATCATAAAATCAGTCAGCATCCACGCCCGTGTTTGATTAATAATCCATGTCTGTATGATAAATTTTGTCTGGTTGGAGCATTCGTCCGTGGCTAGTTACCACCCTACCGACGAAGATGTGTCGCCAAGCGATTTAGCGTTCGGCACGACATCGTGAACAAACCAATTAGGAGTATGGGTTTACCATTTCCTATCCTTAACAAGTTAGCCCGCTACCATCTTAACCGCATCATCACTTTTCATCAGGTGAGATGCCGTCAAAGGCTAACTTGTATTTAAAAAAAAATGTGAAACATGCAACGTTTTGTTACACTATAAGAAAGGGTTTTATTGAAGCGTATTCTCCTTTTTTTATATACTAAAGTACATAGACTCAAATATAAATTTTGATCAAAATATAAACTACTTTATCTATTTTGAAAGAGTGTAATATTTAGCTGCCATAACTTTCCTTTGAAGGTATAGAAAGGAACTTCTTAACGGGACAGTTTGCTTTCTTCCTTTAGAAACTTCAATGATTAATGCTCTGAGTCTATGCGGTCACATATAGAATCTAGCGCCAAGTATCTGAATTTCGATTTAACAAATTCAAATTCATATTCAAATAGTCCTTTAAAAGGCACTTTTGACGCGTCAATAATTTACATAGTTGTCATTTGATGGTAATAACTACATTCGTTAACTTAAAACCAAAGCTATGAGGGTTCCAAACGTGCCCTGGTCTAAGAAAGAGCCCACAACAAACTTAGCCGGGTTTTTTTTGTTATCACCATCTCTCGTAATCAATAATAAATTATAGTACCTATGGAGATAGAGCAATTCACATCCAAGCTTTTTTATCCTTTATATAATCCTTAAGATCGTAATATGATTTTTCTATAAGCTTTCGTTTTATAAAAACTTTGAACTTATTGATAGACATCTCCAAGATATAATACGTAATTTATTATAAAATAAACTTTAAAATATTAGGTGTATGTAAGTTATCAGATAGGCCTTTCGTAAACTTTCCAGTAAGTCATGTTCGCAAAGAGTTGAAACTAGGTGAAATGGTATAACCAGAAAGCTACAAAAATCTAAATTTCGTTCAATAGCATGTATGCAAAGGAGTCGGAACTATATTTCCATACTTAAGCAGCGATCCCGCCGGCCGCGTTACCCGATCGTATTTTCTGGAAATATCCGGATTATTCCAGACTCCGAAAAATAAACAAAACCGAAGTAAACAAACTCAAATAAGCCTCGCGAGCCATGAAACTGATTGGATCTGTTCTTTTTTGCTTCTAAAATGTAGAGAGAACAAACAATTTTAAAGCAGTAAAACTTTATAAAATTTCCACGTATTGTTTTAGTCTACGAACTACTTATTTTTACGACTACGTCTCCCTAGAGTTTAAACTCATTATATGTATTGTATAAAATTATAAAGCACGCGATGATGAAGCTATTTCAGTTTCTTCTTTTATGCTATTTACACTTATTTGTACACCAACCACACATGTTCAAATTCAAAATAATCTTAATTCAAATTGTCCTAAAAAGTAATATATAGTCGTTAAAAGGCGCTTTTGACGCGTCAATAATTTACATAGTAGTGATTTGATGGTGATAACTAGATTCGTAAACTTAAAACTAAAGCTATGAGGGTTCCAAACGCGCCCCGGTCTAAGAAGAAGCCCACAACAAACTTAGCCAGGTAAATTTTATTTTTGTTATCACAATCTCACATGCCACTTAAAATTATATCAAGAGCTATCTTATTAAAGCAATATTTCACACCTATGATTGTTTATCATTTACGTAATCCTTTACACTATAGTAGGACTTTTCTACAAGCTTACTTTTTATATAAACAATGTTAAAAGTGATATGTTTCCTTTTCATAGAGAAAGATTTAGCGGTTACCGGTAGCGGTATTCCTTGATAAGGCTGCCCTATTTTTTTGGGTTTTCTTTTTGTATTTTTATTTTAATTTCCCACAAATTAAAAAATAAAAAATTTATTACACACATAATTACGGCATCTTGACGGCACAAGTAGACGGCATCTCACCTGATGGTAAGTGATAGTGTGATGCGGTCTGAGCTGGTAGCGAGCTAACTTGTTAGGGGTATGGTAAACCCATATTCCTAATTGGTTTCTACACGACATCTTGCCGTCGGTACCAGACCAGACTCGAGTTGGGAATCGAACCCAGGACCTCCAACTTTATAATGCAACCTATATAACCATGCCCTAATAATTATTATTATAAGTTAATTAATGGTATAAATATTAAAAACACAAAAACTAATTGCTTGTTCTTTTTTGCTGAATGATGTATGATTAAAGTATATTTTAATGATGACACAGTGATTGTATGTATGGTTTATGATTATTTTGTTGTATAATCTACACATTTCTCATTAGCCTTCACAATGCATATCCGCAGGCCATTCAAGCTCATCTAGCCGATCTGTATGTGAAATATCATACATATAACTTATTGCTGAGAGATTAACTTTTTTTTTGTATTGTAAACCCTTTTTTAAATTGATTATGCAATGCTTCGGTGTAAACAAATTAAGATAATGATAAATTTGTTGCATGCTTCTTCTTAGACCAGGGCGTGATTGGAACCCTCATAGCATTAGTTTTATGTTAACGAATGTAGTTATCACCATCAAATCACAACTATGTAAATTATTGACGCGTCAAAAGTGCCTTTTAAAGGACTATTTGAATATGAATTGAAATTTAGATACTTGGCGCTAGATTCTATATGTGACCGCATAGACTCGTAGCATTAATCATTGAAGTTTCTAAAGGAAGAAAGCAAACTGTTAAAAAGTTACGAATCTAGTTATCACCATCAAATCACTACTTAAGTTGGCGCCTGTAGTTATCAGTCGTGGATTAATATAATGAAAACTATATTCCACAGAAACGCTTCATATATGAGTAAGCTATTTTGATTTTGACTTGATTTGACATCTATGTCGGTAACAGGCTAAGGCAAAAGCTTCCCAGACCAGACCCCTAGTCTGGGGGCGGCAATCGAACCGTGCAACCAGGACGTTATAATCCAACGGAGATCTTCAACGTCATGAGTGTTCTCTTTTTAATATTTTGGGTAACAACCCTTTTTATTGACACTGTACATTTAATTTCTTTACGCCTGAAATTAGTAATCAAAATATATTAAAGATCTTTATTCTCAAACAAAACAACTTTCTCTTTCTCCAGTCGTTCCTTCATTACTGTAGATCGTGGTACTGGTGTTGTTCAAACCTCGTGTGGATTAATTGTTTCCATCGGCTTCGGAGGCTAATCTCGCAATTGTGTGAAACAGGTTACGCTTTCACGCAAAAACTACTTAACCAATCACCATGTAACTTTGTACATATACTTAGATTAATTAGAAGTAACGTAGAATCCTTTTTTTTTTTTTTACTGTTGATCATGTTGATTCGTAACCCCGGATTTTATCTATTATTGCATTTTATATGGACTTGGACTCTGCTATAATCACACTTCATGGCAAGAGATGACTGATGAAGTATTTTCGGAAGAAGCCTATTCACTCGATTTGAAAATACTCGTAATATAGGTGGCGGAGGATTTACGTGAGCAGAAAAGGCATACCAAGTTTTTACGGTGCGTATTGGAAACGAGGAAGAGTTCACTGAGATTTTATTGACTCCAGCGTATATAAACTTTTGAATGGATTTCTCAAGTTATAGTGATAACATAATAAATATTAAATCTTTTGGGTGACTTATCACAATCAATCAAAAACTTTATTCAAATAATGCTTTAAAAGACTTTTGATGCATCAATAATTTACATTGTAGTGAATTGATGGTGAATTAGCTAAAAGTATATACTACTGAAGCGGTGATAGCCTTGTGGTTAGGGCGTCAGCCTCCTAATCAGAGGTCGGCGGTTCGAATCCGGACATGCACCTCTAACTTTTCGGAGTTTTGTGCATTTAAAACTTGCTTCAACAGTGAAGGAAAACATCGTGAGGAAATCTGCACGCCGGAGAGTTCTCCATAATGTTCTCAAAGGCGTGTGAAGTCTGCCAATCCGGACATGGCCAGCGTGGTGGACTATGACCAAACCCTTCTCATATTGAGAGGAGACCCGTGCTCTGTAGTGAGCCGATATTGGGTTTATCATGAAATATAATACTAAAACTAAAACTAAAACTACCTTGGGACTATAAAGTTTGTGACGAGATGTCGTAGACCTTCCGCACAGTAGGTCTCGTAGCCGGTGTGACTAATTATCTCGTAGACCGGATGCACGTTCTGCCTTATACTCTAGACACGTGAAATTTTATTGAAAAATCCTTTCAAATATACACGCCACTATCATCATAATCAACCCATTACCGGCTCATTACAGAGCACGGGTCCTCTTCTCAATATGAGAAGGGAAGATAGTCAACCACGCTGGCCATGTGTGGATTGGCAGACTTCACACGCCTTTGAGAACATTGTGGACAACTCTCAGACATGCAGATTTCCTCACGATGTTTTCCTTCACCGTTGAAACAAGTGATACTTTAATTACCATACCACTTTATTAACCTTTAAACAGAAATTGTAATTTTTCAACGTGCACATGCAAAATGTTACGCCATGATGTATAAACGGACCCTATTGAGGGTCTTACTCCAAATCACCGTTTAAACACTTATTCCCTGTTATATTTCAGCTATTGCTTGGCGACATGTCTTTGTCGGTAAAGTTGTGACTAGCCACAGCCGAAGCCTTCCACCAGACCTTACTCGAGCTGGGAATTAAACCCAGGACCTCCAACTTTATAATGCGTCACTGCGCCACGGAAGTGGTAGTTTCCATTTTTTTTTTCTGGTCATAGCTTGTGGTGTCACAGGATAAATAAATGTGTTTTCTTTGTTTCCTTATTACACAGCTGATCTTGTTCAGTGACCTAAATAGATAAGATTAAATTCTTTTCTCATTTCCACTCGGAACAATTGCAGCGCTTTTGAACGCTAAAAGCTTATCTGATTATGTTGCAACGACATAGGTTCAGTTGTGGTAATGTAATTTAGCGGCTCCTATATTTTTTTATAAAAAATATAAAATATCACTTGCTTCAACGGTGAAGGAAAACATCGTGAGGAAACCTGCACGCCTGAAAGTTCTCTCTGTCTGCCAATCCGCACATGGCCAGCGTGGTGGACTATGGCCAAACCCTTCTCATATTGAGAGGAGACCCGTGCTCTGTAGGGAGCCCGTAATGGGTTGATCATGATGATGATGATGATATTTTTTTATTGATCTATTGGCGAGTTGACTGGCGCAGTGGTGAGCGCTGGGAGCTTATAGGTGGAAGGTCCCAGGTTTGTTAATGACCCGGCAGACATCAATTTAGGTTACAAAGGTATAATTCCTGAATTTGCTTTTGGTAAGACAGGTGAGAGAAACCACTATTCCAACAACGAAATTCCGCCATGCAATTTTGCGTACCGGTACGATTTCACAAAGGTATTCTATAGGTTAATGTAGCTGGTACTTAGGACTCACATCACCATTTCAGTTTTATTCATAAACCATTCGATGACCTCCGTGTGCGTGCGTTATCACATTACAAAGTTGGAGGTCCTGGGTTCGATTCCCAGCTTAAGTCAGGTCTGGTGGGAGGCTTCGACCGTGGCTAGTTACCCTACCGACAAGGCGTGTCGCCAAGCAATTTAGCGTTCCGGCACGATGTCGCGTAGAAACCAATTAGGAGTATCGGTTTACCATACCCCTAACAAGTTAGCCCGTCACCATACTTAGACTGCATCTTCACTTACGATCAGATGAGATTGCCAAGGGCTAACTTGTAGTGGATAAAAAAAAATATATAAAAACTGCAAAAGTTTCTCCGAAAGTATGTATGTCTGTCCACAAACATTCTTAAAAAAGATTAAAAAGGCAGTAAATAGTATTTCGGCACACCTCCAACCGGCAAAAATGGGCACGTTGTGTCCAAGGAGGGTCTGCTGCGGCGGACGCCCGCTGGTGGAGTTGCGGTTGTATGCGAAAGCTTTCCCGTGGCTCCACCATACAGCGGCGAGTAGGAACACGTGGGGGTTTTAGTCAGTAGGAGTCTGACATAACCTCTGTGCCTCCCCGTGGCGCAGAGGTATCCAACCTTGACCCACGATAAAAAAAAGTATACAGTATTTACGTTTAAAATAAATGTAATAACAAAAAGACATACGAATACTAAACACTTAGATGTCCTCTAGGAAGCGTCGACATTTTCCAAGACTTTTAAGTACCGTTGAGGCGAGAGTGAATGGGCATTCTGTAGGCGAGGCTGAACCCCATTCTTGCTTTCAATCAAGCGTGATTGTCGCCGAGTGCAATTCCACTTTACACAAAAGTAAGGCTTAACCACTTTTGTCGAGGATTATCACGGCTTAAGTTATAGGGTGTCATCGAAACCCCTTTTCTGTGACTCTATTCTCTCTCTGCGCGTCGTATTCCTCATTACTGAGGGTCGTGACCCCTTCCACTGACGACTTTCTTGCGGACGATGTCGCGCCATGTTGCTCTGTTGGTTGCGACGTGACTCTATTAATGAACCGCAAAAGATCGATTTTTTACACAGTGAATTCTATTCATCATCATCATGAACAACCCATTGCCGGCTCATTACAGACTGGTGTTTTTATATGAGAACAGTTTGGCCATAGTTCACCATGCTTGCCATGTGCGGATTGGCAGAATTCACAAGCCTTTGCCGTCGCCTAAGCCGAGGTTCGGCTTCAAAGGTGGCGCCCTTAGGCAGTCGTTCCCTTACTTTATTCGAGCCCTAGGACTCAAATTTTCTTCTGGCAGAGCTTCTTTCCGAAGTTCGCCAAACAGTCCGGTTACGCTGTGGCAACCAATATTAGTACAACTAATAGACAGTCCGAAAAAAAAAAGAGTTTGAGAACATTATAGAGAACTCTCATGCAGGTTTCCTCACGATGTTTTCCTTCACCGCTGAAGCAAGTGACATTTTATTTGCTTAAAAACGCACATAAGTCTGAAAAGTTAGAGGTGTGTGCGCAGGATGGATCCCACTACCGCTAATTAGGAGGCTGACGTCCACTTGGCTAACCACTAGGCTCTCACAGCTTCGAATTCTATTATCGCTATAAAACATAAACAAATAACTTGCTTTTCGATGTTTGCTTGACGATGGTGCTAACTGACTTTAGTCTCTTTTTTACCTTAATACCCTTATAACCCTTAATAATTTATATAAAGTGTAATATTAAAAATGTTATATTTGAATACATAAGTATTACAACATAACACTTTTCCCCCTTTTAACACAAAGATCTTTATAACTTATTATTAATCTGCATTTCCTTTACGAATATAAACGAGCATAGTTCTAGTTCATAGCCGAGGTATCAGGTATCAGTGATGGTGAGGTTCTCGAAAGCCTGATCGGCACCACCATCGCTAGTTAAAATATTAATATAAAATATAAAAATATTACCATCTTATTATAATATAATATAGGATATATTTATAACTGAATGTGACTATGACTCATGACTTAACTTAATTTATCTGACGAACCATTTTGGCATATTGAATGATATATTAATTAATTATTATTTTATTACAATTCCAATAGTTAATAATAATTGCAACTACTATGCATAATAATTGTAAATTTAACATTATTGCAGCGCCCTCTTTTTCCCGCTGAAAGACGGGGCCTAACCTATGTAGTCTAACTATATTTTGTGTAAGTAGAAGTGCATGAGTGCAATTATTGAATTAATAAATAAATACATAAAATAAATAAATAAATAAATAGTTACTGAAATGATGAATACTTTTTATCACGGCAATTTGAAGGTTGCGCATTGCGAACCCATTGGAGCAGCAAAAAGTAAAAGCCTCAAGGACTCGTTTTGTCATTCCTAGAAATTGCTTTTTCACGAAACTGTGACAGGGATATTTGAAACATAGGATCTTCATAGGTCTTAGTATCAACACTTGATTATGTATTTTGTCTGAATAAATATGGCTATATTTTACATATAAATAGAGGTATCAGATCTACGGTCGTTGTTTTTTAAAGTAGGTAAAACCAGTAACAATAATATGTTACTATGTGGATATTTGGTTTGAATAATCGTAAGATAGCTGTGATAGTATTGTGGTTAGGACGTCCACCTCCCAATCAGAGGTCGGGGGTTCGAACCCGGGCACGCACCTCTAACTTTTCGGAGTTATGTGAGTTATAAACCTATAATATATCGTGCCCAGGCCCGTACGCAGTTATTTGCGTTTTTAAACAATTGAAATATCACATGCTTCAACAGTGAAGGAAAACATCGTGAGGAAACCTGCATGGCTGAGAGTTCTCCATAATGTTCTCAAAGGCGTGTGAAGTCATGGCCAGCATGGTGGACTATGGCCAATCCTTCTTGTATTAAGATTAGTCCTGTGCTCTATAGTAAGCCGGCAATGATCATGATGATGATGATGATGATGATGAATATGTAAGGTGATAAGAGTTAATTGCAGGCGACCTTCTATTTATATTTTCTATCTTTTTTATCCGTTTAAGTTTTGAAGCTTAAAAATGATTTGTGACATTAACTACTTATTAGCAATACCCGGTAATCTCTCAACAGAAAAAGAGACCTACCTAGACCTACCAATGTTAATTTGACCCGGTATCGAACCTAGGCTATAATGAAAAATGTGATGTATATGAATGATTAATAGATGCCTGTAATAGATTTGTATGAATAAAGCAATTTTTGATTTGATTTGATTTGCTCTCTTGATACAAACATATATGAGGAATCCAAAGAACACCTAGAGATCTTTTTTTTTATTCATCACAAGTTAGCCCTTGACGCCACCTCACCTGATGGTAAGTGATGATGCGGTCTATGATGGTAGAGGTCTAACCTGATAGAGGTATGTTAAACCCATACTCCTAATTAGTTTCTACACGACATCGTGCCGGAACGCTAAATCGCTTGGCGACACGTCTTTGTCGGTAGGGTGGTAACAAGCCAAGGCCGAAGCCTCCCACCAGACCAGACTCGAGCCGGGAATCGAGCCCAGGTCCTACATCTTTTATAATGCGACAGCGCGCACACTGCGCCAGGTCGTCTTTTTTTAAACAAGTCACTGAGTTCAACAAAAACGTTAAATCTGTAACGTGCCTGTACTGATTTCTTAGACATTTTGTGTATACTTTACCATGTAAATGTATTTTGCATAGAAATTGAGGTCTTCGGTGTTCGGGATAATGTTATTCAAAGATCGGTAGAAGTTACTGTTGTATACGGTCAATGGTAATAAATAATGCATGCTAAGTAAATTGTTACCTAGAATCATCGATCAATAATGTGCAAGACGTGCTGTTCCAAACAAAAACTTAGGAAAAAGTGTCTATAGGTATTTAATATTTGAGTATATTTTGACATCTGTTATTAATTAAGCAATTTAAAATTATATATCACTTGCTTAGGCGGTTAAGGGAAAAATCATGAGGCGTATGTAGTCGACCAATCTGAAGAGACCGATCGAAGAGATATCCCCGCTCTTAATGGGTCGATAATGGGTTGATCTTTATCAAGATGATGACGATGAGGTGTCATTAAAAATAAGGATAAAATAATAATTATGTACATTGTTAATTAAAAAACAATTTCGTTAAAAAGAGACTGTCTAACAAGTGAAAATTTCTTGTTAAAGCTTGTTTAAGTATTTTTTTTATATGGTATATAATAATAGAAATTGTATATTATATAATATATATAATAATAGATAGCAAAAGAAATAGTCGTACCAATAAACGAAACATACTATATTACTAGCGAATAAGTCAAATGATTAAAATTTGTTTAATAATAAAGTGAAAATAATAATTAATTAAGTATTATGGTGAGGCTGAAATTACTTGTTTAATTTTACTATAATACGTGGTGTGCATTTACTGGAGTTTAAAAACACAATCAAGATACCGTCCGACCCCCCGTTATCCCAAAAGTCGCCTAAGCCGAGGTTCGGCCTTACAGGAGGCGCCCTTAGGCAGACGTTGTGTTAGTTTCTTCGAGCCCTAGAGCTCAAAATTTCTTCTGACAAAGTTTCTTTCCGAAGCTCGCCAAACAGCCTGGTTACGCTGTGGCAACCAATAGGGTTAGCACATCTAATAGACAGTACGAAAAAGTAAATCAAGATGTATGCACGAATAATTACAATCAGATAGTTTATTTCTCGCACAGTTTAACGATAGATAGCGTATCTAGTAAACTATTGATCGAAGCTAAACAAAATAAATGAACCGAGATTTGGGCAGCCACATTTGAGTGTAAACATTTGTGGGAGCCCCTTCGCAGCCTCGACCTTTTCATTCATGTGCCTATTTAAGTAGTACAAAGACAAACAAATCAAATGAAATCAAAACTCTATTGAACTAAGCCTATAGAATAGTTAGCCGATATAGCTCAGCGGATTAGCAAGCTGAAGTGGCGGTGGGCGGGTCATATCTGTCGCAGAACCAAGGGCCGTTGGGGCAGAAGTGTTCTGGAGTGGAGACGGCGTACCGGTGAGCGCAGCGTAGGACGACCTCCTGCCCTCTGGACCTGAAAAGGATCGCTGGTAGCAGTTGGATGAAGAAGGCGGAGGATCGTGTGTGGTGGCGCGCTGTCAGAAAGGCCTATGTCCAGCAGTGGGCGTCTATAGGCTGATTTAAGTAAGGTCATACTTTTGGTGTGTATGTATATAAATTTGAATATTGCAGTGAGATTTAGGTGATAACTATTGTCGTAACTTAATACTAAAGCTACGAAGATTACGGCATTGACGTAAACATATGCTGAAGAATAATATAACATATTGATTTACCTTATTAATATATTTTTTATATTTTACTTTGAATCATCATCATCATCATGATCAACCTATTACCGGCTTACTACAGAGCACGGGTCTCCTCTCAATATGAGAAGGGTTTGGCCATAGTCCACCACGCTGGCCATGTGCGGATTGGCAGACTTCACACGTCTTTGAGAACATTATGTAGAACTCTCAGGCGTGCAGGTTTCCTCACGATGTTTTCCTTCACCGTTGAAGCAAGTGATATTTTAATTGCTTAAAAACGCACGTAACTCCGAAAAGTTAGAGGTGCGTGCCCGGATTCGAACCGCCGATCTCTGATTAGGAGGCTGACGCCCTAACTACTAGGCTATCACAGCTTCCCACTTTACTTTGAATATTGCAAATTAAATTCTTAATTTTCTAAAATATGTTCAATATTTCGATTTTTATGAAAGCTTATCCAATATTGGGCAAATGGGGAGTTGTCTTTTAAAATCTAGGAACAAATAATTTCGAATCATATAACAAATAAAATATATCTAGCATTTGACCTTCTAACTAAATCAATATCCTCCACATTATATATCGGTAAAGATATCTTGTTTCCTGATGGAAGGTCATTGGATAATTATTTCGCAGGAGTTTTTAAAATATTAACCTCAATAAACTAGGAAGAAGTCGCTGGCAACGTCTTGTTTCAATATGTTTGTCGACAAAGCGATTTAGCGTTCCGGCACGATGTCGTGTAGAAACCAATTAGGAGTATGAGTTTACCATACCCCTAACAGGTTAGCCCGCTACCATCTTAGACCGCATCATCACTTACCGATAGTGAGATGCAGTCAAGGGCTAACTCAGGTGAATAATAAAAAAATATATAATATATATACGACTTTGTAACATTTATTAAGGTAGAGGAAATCCTCTACTGCCCAGTATCTTTTAAAACGTACGTACCTTCAGCAAATTTTAAAGCAAGTCCACTTCTAGTAATCAAATAGAAACACTCTAACACTTTGTTTTTAAACTACATCAGGCGGAATGCTTTAACTTTGACCTTTATTGCATTCAAATAAAGTTTGTATTTCAAAAGCACCTGTAATCTGAGTTTAAAGAACACGGAGCAAGTTTATACCAAAATGTGTAGAAAAGGTTTCGATTTCCTTAATATATTTAAGTGCAAGCAACGAATCAACAAGATGGAAGGTTTCCATACGAACACTGCCAATTCAGTGTACGATACGTACGCTAGCGATGGAATGTACTGGTCGGTTCGAAATACATTAAATTGCCTGTTTCTAGCTAGAAACTTAATGTATTTCAGTAACCAAGCTTCGTTACTAATGATATTAATATGAAAGCTGTGATAGCCTAGTGGTTAAGACGTCCGCCTTCTAATCAGAGGTCGGGGGTTCGACCCCATCGCATCACTAACATTTCGGAGTTATGTACGTTTTTAAGTACGATGTCGGGCCGTTCGGACCTCTTCGTTATTGTCGCAATAAAAGGTAACCCCTCAAGTTGTGGTTTTAATTACTATGAGCTAAAGTAAACACAAGCGTGATGTAGCAATGCCGACGTCACTCTTACTAAAAAACAACTCCGACAATCCTTATTCGTCATATATATATCCATATATCATACCAACCGATTGACGTTCACACCTGGACATCTTTTTAACACGCTTTTATTAGCTTCACCTGTATGTATGTATGTTTGTTTGTTTGTTTGTTTGTTTGTTTGTTTGTAACCGACTCCTTTGAGCTCGATTTTGCCCTACTTTGAACGATCAGATTTGATTCAAACTTTGCACACCTGTCAAAGGTCGATGACAATGCAATAATCCGATCAAAATATCCGATTATCCTAATTAGATTCGCCAGGATTAATTAATTTCTTTCCGCATCCTTTGCATGCGAGTAAGAGAGACAGAGCTAGTGCGCGAACTACGCATGCGTGCAGTAGCGTGTTTTTTTAGTTTTTTAAACTATTATATTATTTTATAAGAAGTTCCAAATTCCACGATCTTGGTCTCTCATTGCCAGCTGTTTCGCGTGGCTCATTTGTCAAGAATATCTCAACTAAGTATGATTGGCAAAGCTTACGGCCATTTTCCATAAATCGTATTTAGCCGTCATTCTAGATTTTCATCGCGAACATTGTCGGTAATTAGTTATCGTTGAAGTTGATTGATTAACAGCCTTTAACGGTCCGGAATATAGATGGACTATATTTTTGATAGGTCAACAGGCGATGTTGATGATTTTACTGCCAGTTAGTCTACTAATCAACATCCATTATATAAAACCTTTCTACTAAGCAAATATGCATATTACTTATTAAACTGTGATAGCCGCCGATAGTGGTTAGGAAGTCCGCCTCCTATCCCGATCACGCACCTCTTACTTTTCGGAGTTATGCACGTTTTTAAGCAATTAAAATATCGCTTGCTTCAACGGTGAAGGAAAACATCGTGAGGAAACCTGCACGCTTGAGAGTTCTCCGTGTGTGTGTGTGAAGTCTGCCAATCCGCACATGGCCAGCGTGGTGGACTATGGCGAACTTTCTCATATTGAGAGGAGACCCGTACTCTGTAGTGAGCCAGCAATGGGTTAATAATGGGTTAACTCGACACTTGATGACGGAGGGAGAACACCGCCAACCATCCCGCGATGTCAAAATTCGCTCAGTGACATTCGCTTCACTCAGAGCGCAGTGCGTAAAGCGCTTCTCTCTCTCGACGTCAACAAGGCGAGCGGACCTGACGGTATCCCTGCCGTAGTGCTTAAAATGTGTGCTCCTGAGTCGACTCCGGTCTTAACGCGTCTGTTTCGGCAGTCTTACTCCTCCGGCACTGTTCCGTCTTCCTGGAAGACTGCCTTAGTCCACCCTATTCCAAAGAAGGGCGATCATTTAGACCCATCGAACTACAGGCCAATTGCGATAACCTCCCTGCTTTCTTAAGTTATGGAGCGTATAATAAACACCCAAATGCTTCATTACCTGGAAGAGCACCAGCTGATTAGCGATCGTCAGTATGGCTTTCGCCACGGTCGTTCAGCTGGTGATCTCCTAGCTTACCTCACTCACCGCTGGGCGGAGGCAATCGACAGCAAGGGAGAAGCTTTGGCGGTCAGCCTGGATATTGCAAAGGCCTTTGATCGGGTTTGGCATAAGGCACTTCTGTCCAAATTGCCTTCTTACGGACTCCCCGAGAAGCTGTGTGATTGGATCGCCAGTTTTCTGAACGAGCGTAGCATTAAAGTCGCTGTTGACGGTTTTTGCTCTGAACTGAAGCCCATCAATGCTGGCGTTCCGCAAGGATCTGTGCTTTCACCCACGCTGTTCATACTGCATATCAATGACATGTTACATAATAACAATGTTCATTGCTATGCCGACGACAGTACGGGTGATGCCTTATATAAAGGTCGTGCACAGCTTTCTCGTGCTCAGCTGGAGGAGTGTAGAAGTACGCTTGTGTCGAATATCGAGTTCTGTCTCAACCAAGTATCTCAATGGGGCTCACAAAATATTGTGCACTTCAACCCCACGAAGACACAAGTATGCGCGTTTTCGGCAAAAAAGACCGCTTTTACAACTCCTATTATCTTCCAGAGCACTCCCCTGACTCCATCTAACAGCATAGGGATCCTCGGTGTTAGCATATCGAACGAAGTCCAGTTCCGCGAGCATCTGGAAGGTAAAACTAAACTAGCCTCCAAAAAACTCGGGGTGCTCAACAGAGCGAAAAGATACTTTGCGCCTAAGCACAGGCTTCTGCTGTATAAAGCGCAAGTGCGGCCCCACATGGAGTACTGCTCTCACCTCTGGGCCGGAGCACCCCAGTACCAGCTCCTTCCATTTGACCGGATACAAAAGCGGGCGGTTCGTCTCGTGGATGATCCCAAGATTACTTACACGCTGGAGTCCCTAGAGCACCGAAGAGACGTTTGTTCTATTTGTGTGTTCTATCGTCTCTACAATGGAGAGTGCTCTGAGGAGCTATTTAATCTAATTCCACCTTCCGTGTTCTCCAGTCGCACTTTTCGTCGCAGAAATAAATTTCATCCTCACCACCTGGATGCCTGGACCTCTTCCACCACCCGCTATTCCAGGTCATTTCTGCCACGAACCTGCAAATTGTGGAACCAGCTTCCATCTTCTGTGTTCCCTAATGGTTATAATATGGGGATCTTCAAAGGGCGAATAAACAAATTCCTCAAGGGCCAGCAACGCATTGGCGGTTCATCTGGTGCTGCAAATGTTCATGGGCGGCGGTAATCACTTACCATCAGGTGACCCGCCTGCTCGTTTGCTCGCTTTGTATATATATAAAAAAAAAAAAATGACTTAATAAAGAGTCCTTAGACCAATTTTCAACGAAAAAGTCTCATTTTGCTATTATTCTTACCCCTAGAAAGGAACTAGGAGAAAGGGAAAGTGTTGTAAAATAGTCGAACTCTAGTCAGGGCAGGCTCCAGATAAATGTTTGTTTTATTATATTTAATTATATTTCAATTATATCTCATTTGCATAAATAGGCGAATCAGTAAGGCGTTAAGGCGTTTGCCTTAACGAAGGGGGGTTAGAACACTAAAAACTTCCCGTCTTCGGCCTAAACTGAGAATGTCCCAGTGTTGGAGCGAAACGCGTATTGAAAGAGCATTTTGGAAGACGTATATGTATAAAGATTGAAGATGAATTGCACCAAGTTAAGCTTAGTGCTCATTGTGTGGTTGTCACTGCGTATTTTTATACTATCTTTGTATATTAACTTCTCTGATATACCAGCCAGAACACTGTTACATCAAAATTATAACCCTTTTCCAACTAGATTGGCTACCTCCGTGGCGCAGTGCGTGTCGCGATATAAAGTTGGAGGTCCTGGGTTCGATCCCGGCTCGAATCTGGTCTGGAGAGAGCTAGGTTAGGAACCGGGGCTAGTTACCAACTACTATTGACAAAGACGTGTAGCTAAGAAATTTAGCGTTCAGGGACGATGTCGCGTAGAAATAAATTAGGAGTGTGGGTTTACCACATAGGTTAGCCCGCTACCATCTTCACTTACCATCAGGTGAGATTGCCGTCAAGAGCTAAGTTGTAGTGCATAAAAAAAAATAGTTTTGTGGAGATACCATACCCCTAACAGGTTAGTTAGCCAGCTACCATCTTAGACTGAATCACCACTTAGCAACAGGTGAGATTGCCGTCAAGGGCTAACTTGTAGTGTGTAGAAAATATAAAAAGGAAAAGAATCGCATGTCATTAAACAACGACTCTCGTCGAATAAAATTTTTAAAATTTTAAATTTTTTTCGGTTAAAATTTTTTGGTCGCGTTTCCCGTCTCGAGAGTGACTCCATCGAGCGTCTTGTCGTGCAGGGCAAGGTGGAGGGCACCAGACGGCGAGGAAGGTCACCCATGCGATGGACCGATCAGATAAAGTCTGCTGTGGGTGGTCCTTTGCACGAGTTCACCAGACTTTCGGCCAGCAGAGGGAAGTGGCGAATGCTTGTGAGGCGCATAACATCTGGCCTCAAAGACATTGATTCGTAGTGACCACGACCGCTCTGCAAAGTGTAACGACGAGGAAGAAAAGAATAGTCAAAAATAAAAGTTCCTTTGTATGTACTTAACAAACACTTTAATTCATATAAATAACAATAATTATTATCAAAATAACTACAAAGTTTGATTGGCGTGCCGTTCCTTTATTAATTACAACACACATACAACATCAAGGAGAAATTTTACAAGTAAGCGATAATTTTTTTTTTTTTAACACAAATTGGTAACTTTGTTAGGAATCCGAAAATTTATCACTAGGTACAACTACATATTTAGGAGGAACAAGAAAATGTATAGAGAATTTTTATTATTTTATTTATTACGTTCTAAGAGTGTCATCTAATATCCTAATCCAATTTTCAGTAACATTGTATGAGTACGTGTGAGCGTGATTCAATGGTTAAAAGTGTCGAGTATTCAATGTATGCCACATTGAATACACGTCCCGTTTTATAAGGTTGTACAAAATGATACCTCTTGATTATTTCAAATGTCACCCTAATTGGTGCTTCTCAATTTTAGACGTACGCTCATGATGATTGCCTCACGTACTGGCTTCAACTCAAAGAAACGTTCAAAATGAACATCCGAACGGAATATCAAGCAACCTGTATACGTACGCGCGGAATGTATTGAATACGCAAAGCTTGCGTAGAATACATTACGGCCTGAGTTACACACTAGCTAGGAAATTTCTGTCATTTGATTTACGAAATGCTTTTTATCAAAATCACACCTAAAAAGATAGTATATTATATGTTATTTCTAACACCAATAATCTTTATGATATATATAAAACTATCTTGGGTGAATAACATAAAATTAATGAATGTCTATTATTATTTTTAAAAGTTAGCTTCTCTTTTAAAAGACTAAAATCTCTATGAAATATTATATCGTTATAAACAGTTTATAAGTATGCATTGCTACATTAGACACTGTGCATAAATTATTTTATAAAGTAATATATATTATAATAAAATCTGTAAGCACAGAAAAATAACATACGTAAACTTTGACCATATATTATAAACATGTAATATTTAATTCAATAATATTCTTGCACCAAGTGCTTGCGTTTAACGACTCTGTATAAAAATTAAAACAAATAAATAACACACTCTTATATATATATAATATTGATTTAATAAACAGAAATATTATTTTATAAAGAGGCAATTGTTCTACTCCGTTCTATTTCTCAGTTTAATAACATCGTTTTGCAATGTATCCAAATAATATTTATATAGTAACATTATTTATATCTTTAGGTGCATAATCTAAGCCTGGACCTACAAATATACAAGATACTGAAAATATGCCAATATATAGTCAAAAAAAATTGTTTTTAAATATTTGGAAACTGCAAAAAAATCATTATGCTCTAGATAAGATTTGCCTAGCATATCATCATAGGGTATTGAATCAATCCACAGTTTTTCTAACTTGAATGTATAATTGTAAAAGTACATTGAAATCTATAAGCCTCAAAATAACGAACGGTCCCGCTGGATTGAACCTCATCATTCATCATCAAGGATATTAAAAACTCTTGGAGTTCCAGCAGCTTCATATAAAAGGCGAGCCGGTAGATAGATTAACAATATAGGAACATAACATTTAGCTTTTACCAAAGTTCCTTACGCCCTCGAAATTAAAGTTATTAAACTCGCTAAATATTTATGAAAACAAACTTGACATATATACTTGGCGAAAGTAACAAACTATATCCAAGTATATGAGTAACTAACGCAAACGTCTACGGCTCTTCGAACACAGTAGTTGGGAATAGTTGAAGGCTTTCCGAAGTTTTCTTTCCGCGCCCTATTCATTAAAGTATCAAAGTTTATAAAACTCTAGCAGCTTCATTAATATGAAACAATATTGCTCTATTTATAAAATTATAATATTATAAAAATATATGCATCAACGCGCTGGCAGCACTTCTATTAATACCGTATTTATCTTTATTTGGATTAAGTTATTAATTGAAGGAAATATATTGTAAGTGTAGAGAGTAACTTATTAAAGAACGAAATAAACAAAAATGGTAATATAGAGTTTTATTTGTCTATGTCTAATTCGATGTGTATTCACTGTATCTTCGTATATATATATATTTGCTATATGATAAAATAACTCTATTTCTCTAAAAGCGGACGGCATAAAAATTAAACATAAAATTAAAATAATATATTAATAAAAACTAATACGCTGTGAACTTAACTTGTTTATTTTTATAATATTATTAACACTTAGAATTTTATTCAAAATGTCCAGAAGTGATTGATAGACTTTACCTAGTTAATTACTTTTTAAGTATATTTAATCATATAACATATTACGTAGAGTACGACTTGAATATATTAGGTAATATCAAAAATTAAGTTCATCAAAAATAAGCACATTTCAATCCATGCAATGCAAAATAATCCTCTATAGCAAGCATTGTATTTTTCATTAAAATCGGTTACATCTTAAGTATAGAATGGTGTAGAAGATAGAATACATTATAAAAGTTAAATATACTGTGAAGAGTTAAAAATTTCAAAGTCATCACTACATATAATCTATAAAGTTAAAACTCTATAACATCATAGAAAGAGTGATAGATATAATACACCAATAAATATAGGTAAATGAATTCCAAAAACAAGTTTGGTCCAAACCAGACAAGGACAGAAAGTCCGTTTTTGAAAAAGCTAGAGTAAATAAGGAAAGTGTAAAATTTTACTTAAACATTTGACACATTAGTCCGGGGTTAATTTATTGACATTAATTAAATTTCTAAAAAGTGCGCGAAAATTACCTTCTTTTTTTACTAAAAACGTGCGTAAAAGTTTTATTAAAAACAATACGAGACGTTCGTTTATACAATAAATAACTAACAAAGTAGTCAAAAAAGTATGCTTATAATAAAGCAATACTAACTTTTAGTACAACAATGAATTTAAATAACTAAATTTACTTATTTAATTTCCTTTCTAAGTGTGGTTTAAAACACGACGTTCCCAGCCGAAGTTCAAACTGCACTTTTGTCAGTAACCAGGCCTTTTCTGCATTTAATTAAAAATGTATTTATTTACAACTACTACACTTAATGTAATAAAAACCCGGACCATTTCGTGTCAAATGTTAAATTTAGGAATCACAAATTATAAAAATTCTCAGAAGCAGTAGATTTAAAACTTTTTATATTTTTAAGAAGTACGTAGGTATACAATATTTATCGGAACATTTTGATTTTATAACAGTAGGTGGCTGGCTATACTTAAAACAGTAACGCAAGTGTAGACGAGCGAAAATTTTTAAAAATACTTATTTTTACTAGAGTCTGAAATTATATATTCATCATAAATAGAATAGACAAGTTAAAGTAAAGTTTATATATAAAAGTATATATATATATATATATATACTTTTATATATAAACTTTTAACTATATATATATATTTGTTCACTTTGATTATATATATATATATATATATATATATATATATATATATATATATATATAATCAAAGTGAACAAATATTATTACGTGAAATAACCCAGAAAAAAAAACAAATAGATGCAAATATTAATATACGTAAATTTATAAATTACCAAAATATAAACCATCGACTTCACAATATGTATAATAACTACGAAAAGATAGGTTAACTGTAGTGACTGCAAATATTGTTTTTGTTTTTATATAACAGAATAAGTGTTATATTATAGGTTATAATGGATATTACTTTACACAAACAGTGATTGAACAATTTTCTATAAAGTCATAGTGAATTCCTCTAACTTTTATTTCTATATATTATAAAGCGTATGATCTTTTCATCTTCTTATGCAGGTACCTAAGTTCGTGACTATCTATTTTTATTTAATTAGGCAGTTTATTGAAATAGGAAATAGTATTTATTGAAATTTTCTAATAGACACTTCTAAACATCTAATAAATATTACACTTATTAAAAGTTCTTTTAAATAAATAATGTGGGTGACAATGTTTAATGGATAATTATTAATTATTGCCAAAATCAAATATAAAAACAGATTAATCAAAGAAACATAATTAATGGTGCTCCCACAGAACAGATTTTGTTTCAGCTTTTTGACAGAATATGGATTTCCATAATCCAACACGTTTAGTAGATAATATTAATGAAATTTTTGTTAACAATATAAAAATATTGTTAACTAACTACCTGTTAACTATTAAATTAAATAGACATACTTAACGAAATCTTTTCGTTTAGTATGTCTAATATTTAAAAGGTATAACAATAACATGTAATGTGTTTCGTAATTGTGTTAATCAGGGAACACCACAGAGAATAATCTTAGAACAATGATTGGTCTCCACTGCGCTATAAATAGGAAAACGATAACGACGAACTTACTATATTGTATAGCTGTAATGCATAAATAAATAATTGCCAATAAAATGCGGCATTTTGACAAATTATTCATAATATGTATTGTACATATGTTTTTAAATACAGCACGTATTGGATACATTTTCTGTACACAATAGTTTCGATTTGTCACACTTGGCGTCCTGCGATGTCTTGACTTTTTAATATATAAATTGATATTAAAGGCAAATTAATAACAAGTGATAGGTCAAATGTGATAGCCTAGTGGTTAGGACGTCAGCCTCAGAATCAGAGGTCGGGGGTTCGAACCCGGGCACCTATGACTTTTCGGAGTTATGTGCGTTTTTAAGCAATTAAAATATCATTTGCTTCAACGATGAAAGAAAACATCGTGAGGAAACCTGCATGCTTGAGAGTTCTCCATAATGTTCTCAAAGGCGTGTGAAGTCTGCCAATCTGCACATGGCCAGCCTGGTGGATTTTGGCCAAACCCTTCTCATATTGATAGGAGACTGGTGCTCTGTAGTGAGCCGAGAATGAGTTGATCACGAGGTCAGATGATGTTAAGTGATTACGGGTGCCCATTTAATTCTGCAGCACCAGAGCTAACAAGCAATTGCTTGCTAGTCAGTTTTTTATAATACCGTTCTGTACTTTGTTTATCATGATCAAACCGTTGCCGGCACGGATCTCCTCTAAATAAGAGAAGGGTTTGGCTATAGTCCACCACGCTGGTCACGCCTTTGAGAACATAATGGAGACCTCTCATGCATGCAGATTTCCTCACGATGTTTTCCTTCACCGTTGAAGCAAGTGATATTTGAATTTCTTAAAAACGCACATAACTCCGAAAAGGTAGAGGTGCGTGCCGGTATCGAACCCCCGACCTCTGATTAGGAGGCCGACGTCTTAACCACTAGACTATCACAGCTTCACTTTTATAACAAAATTAAATTTTTAAATTATACCCAATTTTTGGGTAAAACTGTAATCCAATACTAAAATATATCCAGTTATTGGATACATTTCTCTTAGGAAGTGCGGTGTCTAATTTCAGCGCAACGGAGACCAAATGAAAAAATGATTATGAATAATAATAATCATATTTTCATACAATTATATCGCAAATTTAGAATTGTATAAGAATATATTTAAAATATTATTATAAGTTAGCTGTTTCGTGAGATCTATATCTACAGGAATAGGACGACACGAATTCGAAAACCCTAAAAATCAACACACGCACCATAATATCGCTAACCTATCCTGCATCAAAACTGTTTCAACTCAAAAAACCTTCCCATATAATCTCATTTTATAACCTCGTTTCATTGAACAATATCGTGATGATAACACGAAAGTTTGCTTTCGATAGATTACCTTCCACGGCATCATTCTGTGTATTTTAAAAAGCATTTTATTCTCTGACATTTCTGATTGAACACAAATGCGTTTTTCTTAATACGCGGGAAACTATTATTTCGAGTTGATACAGTATTGATAATATAGGTTTGCGATATATTATTCTCGCTTAATATATAAAACTCAGTAGCTAATAGAGTATATTTATCATGTCTTAACGATATATCTATTAAACTTTTATACAAAAACACTAGGTATTTATAAACACATATTAACGTCACATTTTCTTGTTAAAATTAATTTTAATTAAACCTATCGACAACACTGTCTTTGTCACCTACGTATAATGGCCTCGTTATTTAAAGACTGTCCCATAATGTTTTGAAGCTAACTAGAGTATGCGTTTATTTTTACTTTGGTTATTCACGAACGGACGAATCAGGATTTTTTTGTTACCATAAAATATATAACAAAGAAAATATAATTAATATAAATATAATCAACGTTTCATCATCATCATCATCATGATCAACCCATTACCGGCTCACTACAGAGCACGGGTCTCTCTCAATATGAGAAGGGTTTGGCCATAGTCCACCACGCTGGCCATGTGCGGATTGGCTGACTTTACACGCCTTTGAGAACATTATGAAGAACTCTCAGGCGTGCAGGTTTCCTCACGATGTTTTTCTTCACCGTTGAAGCAAGTGATATTTTAATTGTTTAAAAACGCACATAACTCCGAAAAGTTAGAGGTGCGTGCCCGGATTAGAACCGCCGACCTCTGATTAGAGACTGACGCCCTGACCACTGGGCTATCACCGCTTCAATCTTCAATCAACGTTTATAAATTTATATTATTATATTGAAATACATTTTACAATGACAAATGTACCTAAGTATCTGGTATGGAATAGCTAATAATAGAAATTTCTAATTTCCGCTCCCATTTAGCCATAAAACAGACAAATATATACTGTCATAGTTAACACAAATTTAACATAAGCTATCTTTAATTTGAATTCACTGAAAAATACTTTGAAAATTTGCCATCACGTACATTAAATAACAAAATTTAATGGGTACTCAAAATAAGCTAGCTCCAAAGTATTATGAACAAGAAAGCTTTAATTTTGTTATACCACACGCCTAATTAATGGTAATTAAGGCGGGACTAGGTTGTTTTAAAGACTTAAGTTTTATTCAAACTTTGATGTGCAATTTAGATGATAGAATTCGCTATGGTTTTTTGTATTGGTTGTTAGGTGACAGGGTAATTCATCTTTTGTTTCGATCCGTCGCGTCGGTCTGTCCGACCTTCACGAGATAAATATTTGTACTGTAAAAGATTTGCTTGGACGTATTCAACGAAAAATATTTTCTCTGCAACTCTGGTACAATCTGATATAATGGTGATTGTCAAAATTGCATTCTCTGTCGTAAGCGGTGTTACATTTTGTCTTGCCTCAAGAATCTATTTGAACCGCTCACGCAAAACATGGTCCAAACAAACCAGATGGATTTTGGACAAATTTCTGTTCAAATTTCGCTTCACGATACCTAACAGCACATCGTTCATAGAAAACAAAATCTCACGATTTATTCATAACTCTTCATCAAACACTCCAAAGATAAACTACCAATGACTCAAATAATATACTAAACACATTTTATTACATACAATTATATTTATATATTCGCTTTGTTATCTAATTAGACCTTTATACCACAGCCTTCCAGGCTATATACACGTACCTAATGATATCAGAATTGTGAAAGAGGGAACGTCTAGAGGAAGGGAGAAAGATTAATAATGGACTTCTATACCTGTACATTTGAGCACATTGCACATTTTGCTTGCGGGATATATTTCACCTATTTTATTTGAGCTTCCAACTACCTTCAGTTATTACAAGAACTGTCAACTTCCGTTAGAGTCCGTTACAAGAAACACTTAACAAAAAAATGAAGAGTACCCTCATTCTTGACTTCGGGACTTCTTCTTGACAGTAAATAATTGGTAGCCCAATGTTAATAGAATATTAGTACATTACACATTCTATTCTAAAACACTATTAAAATGTTAACTCGACATATTCAGATGGTATATATCGTATAATATAATAATCGTTATCCAGATTTTATTTAATGATGTATTAAATAAAATCAACTAAGTTCGTTGTCGACCTCGCTACATATTTAACTTTCAATCTACTTTTAGTGATTAAATTTATTTAGTTTTTTAACGATAAAATTAATATTGTGTTAGAGAATAAAACTGTAAATTACTATAATCGGAAATGGTTTTAAATCCGTCAATGTGTGCAAATATATTTCCATAGATTTAGAATCCTTGAATAAAATCATAAGCTTCTAAAGTAGACATAGTAAGATAGATGAGCCATAGAGAGAAAAAGAACATAGACGTGAGGATCTTGACGCAACGAGGTCCTCCCAACTCCCCGCCGACAGATTTCCTCCTCCGTAATACCAGGACTAATACCGCCAGGAGTGCTTCAGAACAGAACATGGTGACGCTGAAGGCTAAGCTGTAAACAGATTGGTTAGTTGTATCTTTAAGACTGAAGAAAATTAATTTGAATACGTTTAATATAACTAGAATGAATAATTCTAGCCACATATATAAAAACTCATGTAAAACACTTAACGACCCTGGCGCAGTGTTGAACAACGTGGTCTTAAGCGAGAGGTCACGGGTTCGATCCCCGGCAGGGACAATCTAGAAATTCACCAATTCTGAATTTTCTGTGGTCTGGTCTGGTGGAAGGCTCAGTTGTGACTAGTTACCACCCTACCAGCAAAGACGCACCGCCAAGAGATTTAGCTTTTCACGTCGCGCGTATAAACCAATTAGGTGATTGTACCATACCCCGGTAATTCTAATTAGAATGCATAATCACTTACAATCAGGTGAGCTCACTTGTAGTAGAAAAAAATATTATATACTAATTTTAATAGGTAATCACTGTCTCCTATAGAAACACGCCCAGTAGTGAAAATTATTATGATGCTCATTATGAAAACTTGATCACGAACTAAGTATTAATATTTTGGAACTTTGGAATACGCTGAAAACGCACTCCTTGCTGGCTTATAAGTAAGTTCAAAGATAGAAAATTCTCCCAAAATCCTTCTGTCTTCCTGCCATTTCTAATTAAGTAACTAAACGGCAAAATTTAACAGGCAGCCCCGACGTAAGCGCGCTCTACATTTTGGCTTCATCATAATCTTATACACGTGTGATAAACCTATGTGGTACGTCCTTAATTAAATAGAACATATAGACATATGAGGCCAATTATAAGGATTCCTATTTTGTCGATTTAAGGTTCTGTGATCAATTTAATTATCATCAGTAAACTTCCCGATTACATTTATATTTTCGGTTTTTATTTCTCAGGTCCAGAATGTTGGATAATGACGCGCAATGCTAAGATAAAGCCAATAAAGCCTCATATTATAGTTATGAAAGAACAGAATAGAAATGCGTTATATATAAGTAAAGAAATTATGTTAATATTATGTAACAATACGAACATTTTAGATAAAAACGTTTGTATAGAGGCTAATCTATACACATGGCATGAACAGGTAACCATTTTTTTCCTCCTCTACGGAGTTTTTTAAATTAAATCTGAAACTATAACAATTACTTACATAACTGCAATTGAAACAAAGCCAGATTGAATTTCCGAAATGCTCAAAGGGCTCAGGTTAATAAAAAAAAAACTAAATAAAAACTAGCAATATTCATAAAATTTTAATTGAGATCATACCTACATCGGAGTTTTTCTCTGTAATTTTAGGAGTTACCTACTTTTTAGCTTATGATATACAAGGGAGCGTTTTTATGTTCGTGGAATGAAGGGTAAGGGTTGAAATAAAAAAAAGCAAATTATTTTTCCTTTTCAATATATTCACCTGCAAGACGGACACATTTTTCAGATCTTTCAATTAATTTATTTATACCCTCATAAAAAAATGTTTTGTCTTTGTCCTCAAAATACGCCGAAACTGCCTCCTACTTCATCATCGGTGGTAATTTTTTTACCCCGCAGCTCTTTTTTCTTTATGAACTTTATAACGGCACGATATTCGATTTTTTCCATATTTCACTCCTGATTATGTTGCTTGGTTGGCGATAGCTCAAAGACGAATAGTCTAATAACAATGAAATCTCGTATTTATACTAATTATGAGTCACTAAACGTTACGATCCTAATGAGCCTAATCACCCCCCTCCAACCCTCTCATTCCGCGAACTTTAAAACCCTCCTGCGTACTATGACAATTGAGCATAAGGTGTATACTCCTGATAAACACATCGTACCCAGTTTTATCTTCTTGTGAATGAATAAATTTATGAAGAGAAAGAATGAATGAATGGATGATTGAACGGATAGATGAATGAACACGCTTTTATTGTAAACCACACATAAGTACAAATAGAATGAGATAGCGATGTGAATGATGATAGATGAGTTTTACCTTTTTAGGATTATTAATTAAAGGTATGATGGAGTAGGATGGTTTAATTCAAATAGGAGCTCAAGCGAAGCACCGGTGCGTTCTTAGGAGATCCCGGAGCGTCCCACTGTTTTATGCTGATGATGGCCACCGAGGGGTTTTAGTGGGTAAAAATCCGACATAACCCGACATAATTTTCCCCAAAGCAATAGTCAGGTATCTCACTAGGTTTAATAAATATGAAAATCTTCATGAAAAGAATACTATAGTAAATACTCACTTGCCAGGTTCCACGTGGAACTTTTCGTTTTTACTCCAATGGACGATCGCTGCCACGGTCCACGCTACACCGATACCCAGAAAAACGTTCACAGCGTTGGAACCAGTGACGTTCCCCACAGATGCGTCAGCATGCTTATCTTGGATGGCTGCTACTTTGCTGGCGAAGGTGTCTGGAAATTACAGAGCTTTAAACACGAAGATCTTTTGAAATTGGTAATTCAAATTGGATTGTATACCGCATACGTTATAATCCATTTTGAAAAACGTTTGTTAGTCTGTGGGTTTATCAGTGTAATCACTAATGTGTGAGTGGATCAGCTGAGTATGAACATCGCGTTAATTCTGTACTCATTCGTTTCTATATTGGCATTTTCCTAATGCCAATATAGAAACGAATGAGTACAAAACAATCAAATTATTCGATTGGTTATCGTAATTTAATGAATCAGTAAGTTTTTACCATCTCCTATTTATCTCTCGGATATATTTATACCTTAGTTTAAGGCCGTAGTCGTGTTTTGGATACTTTTCGAATATTTGATAAATTTTATATACTTATCGACAGTAGGTTTTCTTTGAGTTGATTTGTCTTTAGTGACATATGGCCTATGTATTTGTTTTTGATTTTCCTTTTATTTTCTGGAACACTGAATTCATTTCTAGGAAATTCTCGATGTTTACTGCAATACAGTTTATACTTATGCTAGATATTAAAAAATGTTAAACGTGTTGAATATGACCTTACATGTAATGTTAGTGAAATACTTAATGTTTACAACACTCTGTTTCCTATTATCTGATAATTTTATTATGCCATGGAATGATGAACACAATACAGCCACATTAGTTACTTGGGAATTCTAAAGATATAAAAAATAAGATTTTTTGTAAGCCAAGGAGATATATCACCGATAATTCTTTTCCTTGGGTGTGCAATTTTTCGTTCATTTGAGCGGTCCACTCTATTTTAAATGTCGTTATAAATCTTAGTCATGGAGGATAAGCGCTCAGGGTGGTGTGTCTTGATTGATGTAACCAATTAATAAACTGTCGTATTGCTTTACCTATTTTTCTTATCCAGGATAGTTTTTATTTAAAAAAAAAAATATCAAATTCCTCTGGTTTAACTTACCTTATGGCTATATGTATATGCAAATTTTTATCCAACCGCTCAACGGATCAGAGTGAATATCGGCACTGAGACAGTTTATATAAATGGTTTAACATAGCACATAGGCTTTTTATCTTGATATAAAATGCAAATATGAGTTAGTTGTTGGCTATAATATAGCTTATGACAGGCATTTTAAACAACTCGTTGTCCAAAGAAATTTTATGTCTGAGTTTTTAATGCAACGTTTTTAGGCTAACGCAATCTTATAGCAACGCATAATATTAAATTGCTGTGACTGAGTACATGATCCTGAAGGATAAGCCAAAGCGCGGGAACTCTTCGGAAAAGATTACCCATACAAAGCAGATCTAGCACAATGTAAAAGGAATGAAAGGCCTTACCAGGTAAGCTAATATAATGGCAGTGACGGATTCCTTAATGCTGAGGGTGGAACCGAAGTGTAAGGCTAGGTCCCTAATGTCAGCAGTAACTAGACCGATGCTGATGATTACCACGACGATGCAGACGTAACAGAACATAGTTAATATAACGCCTTACCAGGAATACTAGTCCCCAAGGCTACGAATATGATGGCAGTGACAGAATCCTTTATGCCGAGCGTGCAACCGAAGTGTGAGGCTACGTCACCGATGACCGCAGTGGCTTGACCGATGCGGATGATTACTACGATGCAGACGTAGCAGAACATAGTAAACTGAACGCCTTACCAGGTATACTAGTCCCCAATGCTACGAATATGATGGCAGTGACAGAGTCCTTTATGCCGAGCGTGCAACCGAAGTGTGAGGCTACGTCACCGATGACAGCAGTGACAAGACCGATGCAGACGATTGACACTACGAAGCAGAGGTAGCCGCCACCAATGTCTGTGGAAAAGCTTAAATCATTGATCGGTATTTCACAGGTTGAAAAACCGTAAGAGATACCATCTTTATGTGTTTACATCCAATCCACTCAGATGATACCTTTTACGTCTTCGTTTATGATATTTAATGATGGTATTGAACGCTCGTCTGACATCCGTATTTCCGGCTTCGCATAACATTAATCTATAGTATCTTTTAGGAAAGTGAATTCGAACCTATACGGAAGTTGATCATGTCTTACTACTTTTTATTCAAAATAATAGTGAAAATGACAAAAATCGTCAATTGTTTAATTTAAATTTTCGTTTCTCTTAATTGCATTGCAATATGTTATCTAAGTATTGTAGAACTGTAACAAATCATCAAAAAAATTATGTTGTCATAAAAGAAAACAAAAAGAAGGGCTAAGGTATGCGAAGGTAATGTGAATAAAATTTTTAAAGTAAGATGCGGGTCATACATATTTTAAAGGTAATATGAAGATAAAGATATAAGCAGTCTCAAAAATAATTACCTGTTGGTGGGACGAAAGCAAATAAAATTTTCCAGAAAAGCGTCACAATGTGAAGCACGTAGTCGGACACTGAAGGGGGTTCATCGGGGTTATCTAAATTACAAGAAGAGAAAATTATAAAAATGAGGTCACAGTGCATTTTATATAGGCAACATTTTTGCAAGCAAAATTTCCCAATTCATTGCCAATTATGTGTTGAACGTATGTTTTAAAATTGAACATGGTTCTTAATCTACGAAACCTTTTGATCCACTACCTCTTATCATCAATTTTATCGTATGAGTGGGCCTCGCAAATCCAGTGTAAAATATATTGTATCGTGGACATAGAAATTAATTTTTTTACCAGCACAAAGGAATTGCAGACGTGTATATAGTAGGTATTAATTTAAACTTGATACTTCCACGCATTACTGATAAAAAGGGACTTTGAGAGACAGACGGACTAATCTAATCTTTTAAGAGTTCCCTTTTTGCTTTGGAGGAAGTTTTTAAGATAAAACAGAAAGCTACTACAGTATCAGCATTTGTTGAAGTATCAGAACTGGCTGTCAAAAAAGTTACTCACCAGGGTTCGCAGTTAAGGCCTCCGAGAACTGCTCCTTCCATGATGATGTACCGATTATGATGGATGCATTTGCCCTTTGCACTAGTTTATCTACTGTGTTCTGTAAAATAATAAGCATTTTTAACCTACAATACTTTATAGAGAATTGTTGATGACCTTTTCAATTTAACGTAGGATCTTCTGCCAATGGTATGGAGAAACGGTTGTACTCTTAATATATTTTTCAAATATTTTAAATTTAAAATGATCTTAAAACTTACGTAATATTTCTATTAAGCATAATATATTATGCTTAATAGAAATATTTTTTTTATATAAATTTTATGCTTTTTCATTTTATGTATCGAATGTCTAGAATCTTTTCACAATTATTTGCAGCTGTGGAGATATAAAGAGTTACTCTGGAAGAAGCCCAGCACAATGCTTTTACATGTCTTTTACTACAGAGAAAATAAATGCCACCAAAAAAAAATTTGGTTTAGGAATATATTAAATTACTAGCTGTTGCCCGCGACTTCGTCTGCGTAGAATTGCTGATTTCCCGTGTGATTGAGGTTTTAAGCTACAGGCAAATGTCAAATTGCCTACATTCGTGTTTCTAAATTAAAAAACATAGGACTTTCATACAAACTTCAAACCCCTATTTTACCCCCTTCGGGGTACATTTGGATAAAAAAAATCTAACCTTATACATGCGCTCTAAAAGAAACCTATTTTTAAAATTTCAAGCTTGTAGACTTCATAATAAAAAAATAAGCAAAAACTATCATCCCCTTTTTTACCACCTTTAACAGGCAATATTAAAAAAAAATTATGTATATGTTTTTTATTTGTTATTATTTATCTTAATGCAAGTTTTTGTATCTCTAACTCTAAAAACAAAGAACTTTCATACAAACTTCCAACCCCTTTAACTCAACCTACCTACTTCCATTTACCCCTTAGGGGTGGAATTTCCAAATATCCTTTCTTAGCTGACATCTCTTAACTATCAACTACCTACTTGCTAAATTATAGCTTTATACGTACAATAGTTTTTGAGATCTCGTGTATAATCAGTATGTAAGTAAGTATGTAAGTATGTAAGTGACCTTTCGCTTTTATATATATAGATTTCAGATTTCTGTTCTTGAAAGGTGCCAATGTGGCACAGACAGAACACCGTGGTACAGATCCCATAGCGGGTGAATCAAACAAACTCTCGTTTTCCCCTGTTTCTTTCAAATTAATGGTCGATACCTTGAATTCTTTGCTCTCCTTTATCCTAAGCTGAGCTCGGGTGATCTCTCCAGCTCGAGGCCACCCCATCATAGCGACCACGGCCTCTTCCTCAGGTAATGTGGTCAAGTTCTGGACGTGGTCAACTTCATAGCCAGGCATCACGGGACGATTGTCATCTGCAAAAGATAACTTGGAATTACTCTTCCGCAAAGCTAGAAAATCCTCCAACGTCATATCTCTTATTGAGAATACATTTTTGTCTCGATTACAATAACCAAACATGGCTTAGCAGTAAATCGAACGATTGGTCCATTATTATCCCAAAGAGTCAGCTTGGCGGTTCAACGCAGGAAATATACTAGCATCATACCCCAGAATGTCCAATGTAGGTGCAGTAATTCCAAGGTTATTAAATATACAATTTAAAAGAAGCTATTCGTACAAGACCTTAAGATTCTGAAGTTATACTTTTTTCTAGATGATTATTTCAGTATACCATATCCATCAACAGGACCAATATTGGTTCATTGAATGTAGGTAATAAGGCGTTTCGTCCCGTAGACCAACAAGTGGATCATATTTCCAAACGATTATTTTTTTTAAACTAAATAAAAGTACTAACCCGCGTGCATGCTTTTTTCTATTTCAGCATTATATTTAAACATTATCAATGCGAAAGCTTTGAAACTTGAAGAGGATTTATAGATTAACACTTTGGCCCTATTCCAAACGAACTGTACATTTTTCCGGGATATTTCCTCTGTGCTGCTTGACAAAAGGACAAATTAAAAAACACATTTACATAAGGATGCTATTGCGGGTAGTAATGCGACCAAGGAAAACAATGTGGAAAATCGTTCCAAAATTCTGGAGTATTCATTTTATTTAACGGAATATTTAAAGTCAATCTACCCAAAAGCTGTACCACCACCCACTTTTGACCACTGTATGTATTACCACGGTACCTTATAGTAAAAGCAATATTTTCTTATTGTAATATTTTGCTTTAAATTTCACCACGCCAACGTAACTGAACTAATGTAGGTAATAACTTTTCATTTGAGCTTGAAATAATTAATAACCTAATTAGATATACACGAAGTTTATTTCAATACGTAATTTCAATGTGGTAATTTACTGCCTTATTAACGTTACTTGAGCCACTGAATTTAGAAAGTTTTCATCATCCATTCGTCCAGTGAATGAAATTGTCAATGCTATAAGGTGATGACACAATATTCTGTAGAGCGTTGGAATGTTTGGTGCAGTGAAAATGCTACTCAAACATGCGTTGCTTTTTTATTCTTGGTGGACGTACGACACCTAATTTCTGAACCACCGGTATCAATTTAGGATCGCATTATCGATTAATTGAAAATGATTTCGATCCGTGCAATAAATAAATGTTATAAAAAAATTGAATCTTTTTTGTCCAAACAACCAAACCTCTACTACAGCTGAATACCTGACTGATTTTTACTGGGTACGACGTAACCGGCGAAAGAAACACAACTAAATTTATACCTTGCCTTCAGTTCAAGAGGTTACAGGATGTTTAACTTAAACCATTTGAATCCAGGTTTTATATCTGGGAAAAGCCTTTTAGCGGTCGGATATCGTCATATTTATCCTTATAAAACTTAGCACGGATATATAATTATAGCACACGGGTTACTAAAGGGGGCTAATTTAAAATCAGTTGAAAAGGCGTTTCATGGGCGGACATTATTCCTAATTTTTAACATCAACGAAAAATGTGACCGCTATTGTATTGTCTTCATCACATGATATAACGCTTTGACAGGAGCAAATTAACTTAATGCCCTGACCGATGACCTTTGTTGCCAGGGGCTAATTAAAGTTAAAATGATACATGATAATCACTGCTCGTTTAACGTCATTATTATTTATTGTGACAGTTTACATAACCATTACAGACGCGTGGGAGTTTGAGCGCGTGAAATTTTGAAAATCTAAATGTTTCGCAACATGTCTCTCAACAAACTTAAAATCTCACGGCATACTATTTATTTTTATTTATTTATTTTATTTAATAAACCTAGCTCGAAACAAAAAAAAAACTCTCAACTAACTTAAAATGTAACAGGGACAATGTGCGGAACTATTTGTATTGCACACAATACGACACCCAAACAAAACATGTCTCTCAACAAACTTAAAATATCACGGCATACTATTTATTTTTATTTATTTATTTATTTTATTTAATAAACCTAGCTCGAAACAAAAAAAACTCTCAACTAACTTAAAATGTAACAGGGACAATGTGCGGAACTATTTGTATTGCACACAATACGACACCCAAACAAAACATGTCTCTCAACAAACTTAAAATATCACGGCATACTATTTATTTTTATTTATTTATTTTATTTAATAAACCTAGCTTGAAACAAAAAACTCTCAACAAACTTAAAATGTAACAGGGACAATGTGCGGAACATTTTGCATGGCACACAATACGTCACCCAAACAAAACATGTCTCTAAACAAACTTGAAATATCAAAGTGACAAAGCGAGGAACAATCTGGGGGACACCTTCCGTCACACGAAGTAAATATGACACTAAACAAACTTAAAATTTATCAGTGGCAATGTGCGAATAATTTTGGGCACACTCTACGTCAACCGATGTAAAACATGTCGCTCAACATACTTAAAATGTCCCCATGAGAATATGCGGATCAATTCGCAGAGCGGCTATACGTCGCCGAAAAGAGTTTGAAGCGATAAGTATAGCTTTCCACAGAAGCATATTCAGGGTAACTATGAGCATTGGATTACTCACGACAAAAACTTGGTTTCAGAGGAATCTCGAACCATGTTCCATGTCACGTTAAAGCACAATGTTGAGAAACATGTTTCCAGTCATTTTGTCATCTATATCTCCATCTTAATGAAAATGGAGTTTATAGTTTCCATATTGCGTATGATCGTAAATCAAAAACACACTTTGATTAAGGGACAGGCCTCCATTATGGCATTAAGATGCAGCGCCAGGGTTCGGCGTGATTCCAAATTTATGGGCCACGGTCACGCGGTAAATTGCTTTTGTCCATGAAACGGGGTATTGTGTTGAGTGATATATGCGTTGATCATTTAGAACTTCCCTATGTAAATTGGGTATTAATTACGTAATTACCTTCTCTACGAGTAAGGCCTATAATTCAATACTTTTAAGGGAGCTGGGGATACCTTAAATTCTTGTTATTGTTATAGCTGGTTTCGATTGCTGAAGCTATGGAATTTCAAGGTCACTTATGTTTACAGTTTTCTGAGGCTTCAGTTTGGTACTCTCACGCACGCATATTATTTTTAATTCATCTATATATTGCTGTTATTGGATTACAACCACCGCTAAGCCAAGACATTTTAATATTTTCTTAACTGACCCTAGTTTTGCTTATTGCGAAAAGATTTTATGGAGAAAATAACATTTATGGGGAAATGACATTTTACGAAACTGTCATTAATTTATTATACACTTAAATCGTTTCTGGGTTGTTTTGTCATAAAAGTTTGCAACTTAACATAACTATGGGTTCATCTCCAGCCCAGTACTGAAAAACATTGTGAGGTATATATGTCAAAAATTAAAATAACATGTATTATAATTTTAAAAGTTTCTGAAAAAAACAGTTCCTTGGTATTAATCCTAATGAACGTGAGCTCAAAGAAAATATGATTATGATTTCATTTACCAACTTAGGTAATCACAATGTATTATTGTAATACTGTAAACATATTATGCTGATATAATATTTCTAAAAGCGTTATTAGCCGTTAATACACTTGTTAAAATTATATACTTACGTTAATCATAAAACAGCCGACCAAAATAATTATAACTAAGCAACTTTTTATATAGCTCATAATAATACATATTGCAGGCAAAATTACTCGCATATATAAACTGACATCCAAAAAGATACTAGGAATACATAAGGTTAGTATGTAGACTCACATTGCGCCGTAAGATCATATTGAAATATAACCTGTGTCATATGCTATCAGTCCATCATCTGGGAGGTCTGAACTAAGTTTTTCAGTTAGAGAGGTAGTCATTTGATTTCGGGACCACAACGTTCATGAAACTTCCAAGGAGGTTCTATTCACCCCACCCATTGATATATGAACCTTTGACCTTTAAGGTGCGCTCTTAATCAAAGAAAAGACTCAAAATTGTGTGATTGAAAAAGTTTTGATTTTTATTGACTAAATACTTTACTTATTCGAATGGGGTACATTTTTTTACAGTATAACATAACAATGTCATACTTTTAAAAAATCTGCTTTAATTAGCAAAAACGTGTTGACGAACATTTTTAGGATCGACTTACTTTACATTTTTTTTACAGTATAAAATATAACATTATAAATATAATTGAGTCAAAACTCGATACTAAAAATGTTCGTCGTGAACGTGACTTTTCAAATAACGCACGTGTTTTTGCTATCATAAATTCATCATGTAGGATCGTTGAGGTTTTTTATAAAGTGTGTGGGAATTTTTTATTTTTTTTTTCAGTTTGAAGGTATTGTTTCGTCTCGAGAATATTAACCACCATCGAGAATATTGACCAGATTTAAAGTGTTCTATGTACTTTTCAGAGGTCGGCGGTTCGAACCCGGGCACGCACCTCTAACTTTTCGGAGTTATGTGAGTTTTTAAGCAAGCAATTAAAATATCACTTGCTTCAACGGTGAAGGAAAACATCGTGAGGAAACTGCACGACTGAGAGTTCTCCATAATATTCTCACAGTCGTGTGAAGTCTGCCAATCCGCACATGGCCAGCGTGGTGGACTGTGGGCCACACCCTTCTCATACTGAGAGGAGGAGAGAGGAGAGATAAGTAACAATCAAACAAACAAACAAACATTGGCGTTGTTAAAAAAAAATCTTTCCCCAATATTATGCAAAGCATTTATCGCGGCCATTTTTTATTGTTTTAAATCACACATATTGCAGCACCTTCGGTCCTCTTTAATGGCACATACATAAAATACCTACACATAATTTACTTTTAAGCGATAAGACCGCCTTTGTACCTACATCTATTTAGTTATATTGAAGTTTGTGTGAAAAGTGAAGTGGCCTATTTTATTCATTTATTTCATTTGCTAACAATTACAGTGGTAAGTAATTTTATGATCTCCCACTTTCTAAACTAGTATATTCTGTATCTTGGAAGTGGAATTGTTCTCCAATGTACAATAATGTAGTTACATATAAAGACATACACATATAACTTAAAAAATTAGAAGGTACAATTTCATATAGCTTACCTGAAAATTTTAAAACACTATTTAACTACTCTAATCTAGAAAAACGCAATCTAGCAAATCGTCTAGCAATACAAAATCTATATATGAAAATATCAAACCAATCCTTACTTGACACAGACAGACAGTCCATCCGTCAAGCGTGCGATAGAGTGAAGAAAAAGATATTATATTAGATAATTCATAAATACATGCATTCCATACTTATATAAATAATTTGTGCGTGTGTTGGAAGCATTCACATATTTACAAAAGGCATATTAACATTTATAAAGGGATTTAAGCCACGTACTCACTAGTATACAATTGTTTTATGTAAAAGTGTAAAACTTTTTAAAAATCTGCAGTACTTATTTGTGTATGAAACAATTAATTACCAACATTAAACCGTAGTATAAGTCTTATATGCTTGCAAAACAGAAGTCGTTAACAAATATCGAGATACTAACGTTATAGCAAAAAGCACGTATGGGATATCATATTTAAATCTCGCTGCACTACCTTTATTCTATAAATGTTCGCTGTTTACACAAACCGCTTTAAATCGATGAGAACTTATCAGGCATGCAGGTTATTTCACTATATTTTATCTCACCAACCAAACAAGTCATTTTTTCTTTTAAATAGCTTAAATTAATTTAAGATGCATATAACTCTGTAAATTTAAAGTTGCATGCCGGGTTTTGGACTCATTCCCAACGAAAGGGGACCGAAGTCGAAACCGCTAAACTGTCACTGTTTTTTCAAAGCATTTTACTAAGGCTCAATAGTATTTCGATATTCCATAACGACTCCGCGATCTTACAAATCTTATACTAACGGTAAGTACGTGTCAACGATACAAAATATTATACAGAATATCATATTTTTATTGGAAACCTTGTATATATTTGTTGTATCTTCTATCAATTGTTCGAAGCCACAATTAAGCAACGAAGTATACTAATGAACACGCCGCTTAAAGATATAAAGGCACATTTATATACAAATAAATTTCGAGTAATAAAAATCTCTGTTGTATTATTGTTTATGTACAATAGGTATTATGTATGCATTATAATAATATAATATATTTATTTACATAGTATTTTGTTAGGAGATATATTAGGATTTATAGCTGCTTTATTTTAATGTTTGTTATTCATAATTATGTTTCTTTCTCCCGTTAGCCATTAGGTCGAATAATGGTATTTTTTCCTTTTAGTGTCAGAAATGTAACCGCTTTTTGAGCACATTTTATCCACGCGCGGAAATGGTGCTTTTTAATCTTTGCACCATTCCAATATTTCAGGTTTCATTTAATTGAGCTTTCAGTTTAAATTTAACATGTTTTAATAGGGTAGGGAAACTTAAAGTCCTTGATGACTATTGTCTATTCAGGAGTACCTATCGATCTACGAAGTAATAATAAAGCTTCAAAAAAAACTATCCGCTGGTCAGATGATCCTCACCAAATTTCAATAAATATGCAACTAAACATTGTCTATTAATTGAAAAATTAGCCATTGAAATCAGTTGACATGTGACGAAATTTTAAACAGCCTGTAATGTTTAAAATTTGGTATCCTTTACAGCTATACAGAAGGTATACCTTAACAATTGAAGATATATGTCGCTATAGTTGACAATCGCTTGAGCAAATTTGGCGAAACGAAGTGGCATCGTCAAATAAGCCCATCTGAGAGGGATCGCTTTTGCGTAAAGTTTCTTCATGTGTTAATAATTCAATCAATAAAACCAATAGCTTAAATATGAAATACAGTTATTTTTGTTTCAAGTAGGCCATTTTATTCCACTACAAAGTTGCTGACGTCAATATTTCGACGACCTTCGTGGCACAGTGCGTGCGCTGTCGCGTTATAAAGTTGGAGGTCCCGGGTTCGATTTCCGGCTCGAGTCTGGTGTGGTGGGAGACTTCGGCCATGGCTAGTTACCACCCTACCGACAAAGACGTGTCGCCAAGCGATTTACCGTTCCGGCACGATGTCGCATAGAAACCAATTAGGAGTGTGGTGTTACCATACCCCTAACAGGTTAGCTCCCTACCATCTTAGTCTGCATCGTCACTTACCACCAGGTGAGATAGCCGTCTAACTTGTAGTGTATAAAAAAAAAATAACTGGTGGTCAGTTATGATGCAATCTAAGATGGTAGTGGGCTAACCTGTTAGGGGTATGGTAAACCCAAATACCTAATTGCTTTCTACCTGTAATCGTGCCGAAACGTTAAATCTCTTGTCGATACGTTTTTATTGCTGCCTAGAGTCTAGTAGATGGACTCCAACGCCCTAACCACTTTAGTGATGAGGCAATTAAATAGAGCAAGTTTTTTTTATGTCAGCGGTAGTGAAACATCGCAATAAATGGTGGAGAAAATCCAGCGGTAAATACCTAACCTATTTCCTGTGTCTTATGTGTAAGAAACTCAATTTACTCGGCGGTGTTGGGAATTATAGTGCGGTGATTATTATTTACTTCCTGATAAAATAGAATGGACGCCTAGATCTTTTATGAAGCTAATAGTCATTACTCTACGTGTCCGTAAAACTTGTTTTATAAACGTCCTTAAAACAAGAGTGAATAGCCATCTTCTAGGCAAGCGTTTCCCATCTCAGGCTACACCTCCACTTTCCATCAGGCGGTATTGTAGTCAAGCGCTAGTCTATTTTAGAATTTATATATTATATTTCGTGGTAGCCTAGTGGTTAGGACGTCCGCCTCCTAATCAAAGTTCGGGTGTTCGAACCCGGGCACGCACCTCTAACTTTTCAGAGTAATGCCTGAGAGTTCTCCATGATGTTCTCAAAGGCGTATGAAGTCTGCCAATCCGCACATGGGAAGCGTGGGGGACTATGGCCAAACCCTTCTCATATTGAGAGGAGACCTGTGCTCTGTAGTGAGCCGAGAATGGGTTGATCTTGATGTACTTTTACAGGTCTACTTTGTGTGTTTAAGAGGAGATCCGTGCTCTGTAGTGAGTTTATAATGGGTTGATCATGACGATGATGACTCATATGAATTCGTCGGAGAATGCCGACTAGTTTCGAACCCATCCGGGACTCCTATTTATGAGCAGTAACGCGCACAGTGTGGAGAACACCGTAAATAATAAAAATACTTATTTCCTGATAAAAGACGGAAGCTATGTTGATTAAGAGACTAGTAATCATTCGACGTGTCAAAAAACTTTTTTCTTCAGATATACAGTAAGATTTTTGTATATCTAGCTGCCTCGTAGGTCTGGCTAGATTATTCGTACCCGTTTGAAAGCGTCCAATCTCTTATTTTTTTTCTACCTCAGACTGGACGAAAATAATGCGTGATGGAAAGCGATTTAGAGCAATTAAGGGTTAGATTAAGAATCGTTTGGCAGAAATTTCGGGACAATAGTTGTTGTATCTGTTAATGGTTTATTGAGGTATCGTCAATGTTTTATAAGATTTACGAAAAACAATTATAATCTCAATATACAATGACAATGGTACGTCAAACAACGAAATCACTGTTATATATTGCCATAGGGATGTACGATTGCATGGTCTTTATCTGTGGTCAAAGCTTCTGTCAACTGTCAAATGTCACGTTAATAACAACATTTCGCCTGTATTCGTCTCACGTGAACAACACCGCTTGCGGCGTCTCAATGTTCTGTAATTTTACAAGATTTTAAAGTTCTTATGCGCACTTTCAAAAACATTTCCATGCAGCAAAAATACTAACCAAAAGATAAAACGAAGATATCATCGATAAAATCTATTAACTATCTGTTTTTATATATATATATATTGAATGGAATTGTATTATATCATTTATTTATATTTTAAAGTTTTTATATGTTTTATATCTAATTGTACACCCTAAACCTGCTATCTATCTATATATATAAAAGCAAAAGGTCACTTACATACTGACTTACTGACGTACTGATTAAACACGAGATCTCAAAAACTATTGTACGTATAAAGCTATAATTTTGCAAGTAGGTAGTTGATAGTTAAGAGATGTCAGCTAAGAAAGGATATTTGGAAATTCCACCTCTAAGAGGGTAAAAGAGGGGTTGAAAGTTTGTATGAAATTTCTTTGTTTTTAGAGTTAGAGACACAAAAATTTGCATTAAGATTAATAATAATAAATAAAAAACGTGTACATCAATTTTTTTTTTAAATATTACCTGTCAAGGGTGGTAAAAAAGGGATGACAGTTTTTGCTTTTTTTTATTATGAAGTCTACAAGCTTGAAATTTTGAAAATAGGTTTCTTTTAGGGCGTAAGTATAAGGTTAAATTTTTTTTTCATCCAAATCTACCCCGAAGGGGGTAAAATAGGGGTTTGAAGTTTGTATGAAAGTCCTATGTTTTTTAATTTAAAGATACAAAAATCGGCAATTTGACATTTGCCTGTAGTTTACTTTCTCAAGCAGGGCATTGGCCGCACGGGTAACCTCAATCTCAAGTAAAATCAGCAACTCTACGCAGACGAAGTCGCGGGCAGCAGCTAGTATATTATATCCTGGTCTGGGTTGCCTGGCAGAGATCGCTCTTTAGCGATAAGGCCGCCTATTGTACCTGTTTTCTTTTCTGTGTGTTTCTTTAATGTCTTCTTTTGTATGGTGTACGATAAAGTGTATTTTCATTTCATTTCATTTCATCTGTCTCTCTGTCTATCTGTCACGAGTTTACTCGAGTTTTCGTATATTAGGAATTTAGTTGGGAAATTAATTATATGACCAATTTTCTGACAAAAGCGTTGATGTTTTATTAAATTCGTGACATTAAAGGACCAGGCAACCAGAACAAATGAGACGGGCGCCGCTTCGCCGAAATGCGACAATCAAATTACCCTTATGCCACGGAATGGCGTAATAAAACCCATAACCTCGATGGGTGTAATGAGCGAATGTAATAAGTGCTGTGTCGTGGCCTAGTTCGACCTGATAACATAACTGTTTTCATCGACAGTGGTATACCTCGTCATTTTTCTGATGATGGAAGTACTGACACGGAGCATTGATTTAAAATGAAGGCATTAACTGTCATAATTTTACCGTCGTTCCGTTTAAGGAAAATTTTGCAAATTCGTTGATGAAAATTTAAAGTTGAATAGATTTATTATACGTGTAATTAGATAAATTATATTATACGATACATTGGGGTTTTATGTTATACGGTTTCTGGTGTTTCCGTATGGGTTTTAAGTGTTTGATGATGGAGTCTATCTTAGACTAGGTAGTGGGCTGACCTGTTAGAGGTATGCCAAACCCATACTCTTAATTGGTTTCTATGCGACATCGTAGCGGAGTCCTAAATCGCTTGACGACACAACTTTATCGGTAGGGTGGTAACTAGCCAAGGCCGAAGCTTCCCACTAGACCAGATACGAGCTGGTAATCGAACCCAGAATCTCCAACTTTATAATGCGACAGCGCACGCTATTATCAAGAAAGATCTATGTTCAAAATTTCTCTGCTTGCGCAAGCCGAGGTTATTTAATAGGCTGAGAATGATATGGGACAATACAGTTAATATTAGTAAGTAGAAATTTAAAAAAAATCATTTAAATTCGTTTGGAATTTTATGGATATCTCTTGATAAGGTAGAAAAGAAACAAGTCGATCCAATAACCTAACTCCTTTTAAGTCGGTTGAACAAATATCTCATTTGCTTTGGAGCAGATTTATTTTACGAGTAAGTCAGCATATTACAATGGGAAACGGTCGAAGGATCGTTAAAGTAATTTAGGAGAGCCCGCGTAAAAGTTAAAAAAAAACAAAATCGCACACTGTAATTTTGGCCCCAAACAGGATGACCTCTTAAATTATTCAACGAAGGTTTGAATAACAAATTCTACTTCGACTTGACACCTTTCGTTTATGAAAAAGCGTTCTTTATATTTTCTTGCCGGTAATACTTTGAACTAGACCGAATATAAAGTTTTCCGTCGCTAGTTTTTCCTTTCATATTTTAATTTCTTTTAAGAAATTAGGTCTTTAAGCCTCTACAATTACGGATTTATTAAAAACACACTTATAAATTAAAAACCTTTTTTTTCGTCTTCAAAGCTAACGCGTTCAGGTTGCATGCTCATTTATTTAGTTTTATTTATCCTTTACTAAACTAAATTTCTAGTTTGGGATACGAATAAGCTCTAAAATGAACTATTCGATCGTAAAGCGTTGTTGCGTGAATAAAAACGCACAAAAGTTGCCGCTCAACTTTTTTCACAACTTTGTGCAACAGTGCGTACTAATTGTTGGCACCGTCCGACCCCCCCGTTATCCCTTGCAATTAAAATATCACTTGCTTCAACGGTGAAGGTAAACATCGTGAGGAAACCTGAGAGTTCGCCATAATGTTCAAAGGCGTGTGAAGTCTGCCAATCCGCACATGACCAGCGTGGTTAACTACGGTCATACTCATCTCATATTGAGAGGAGACTCATGCTCTGTAGTGAGCCGGCAATGGCTTGATCAGAAATTGCCATACAATTTTATTTATTCGCGTCGTCGCTCACCATGTTGAGGAGTATGTGAAAATTGTTTCTCAGTGAGTGAAGACGTTAACAAACTCTGTTTCGCAATTTATTAAGTACATAATTGGGCCACACAACCGGTTATCAAAAATAACAGAAACAAAAACTAAACCACTTTAATTTTATAACAGCGGAAATAGAAATACCTCAACCTTTTTAGGCTACCGTACCCGGACCCCGTGTCTGTTTGGGTAGAAAAGAAACAATAAATTGGATTCCTTAGCGTTATAAATCTGAGAAAGCCAGAAACCGGTGGGTACCGCGGCAGATAAAGTAGACCGCGTAAAATAAATGGCCTGTTGCAATCTTTCGACCCCAAAGCCATGCTTCGATGTATATCAATGAACAGGACTAATACAAAATTCAACACTTTTAAGAGTAGTGGTTCGAACCCAGCCTTCACGGGTATTGGAACAATTTCAGTACAGTGACGACGACGTTTTGACGACCTCCAAGGCGTAGCTCTCGCGCTTTCGCATTATAAAGTTGGAGGTTTGTTACCTTCCGACCCCCCGTTATCTCAAACGTCGCTTAAGCCGAGGTTAGGCCTCACAGGAGGCGCCCTTAGGCAGACGTTCCCTTAGTTTCTCCGAGCCCTAGGGCTTAAAGTTTCTTCCGGCAGAGCTTCTTTCCGAAGCTCGCCAAACAGCCCGGTTACGCTGCCGCAAACAATAGGGTTAGTACAGCTAATAGTCAGTCCGAAAAAAACAAAAACATCCTACGATCTTAGACTCATCATCACCATCAGGGAGATTGTCGTCAAGGGCTAACTTGTACTGACAACTTACAAATAAACTGTGTAGGTAAATCATTGCTTTTACGAGATTACTTTGCGATTCCATACTAATGAGAGATATAGCAAGTGTGTTATTTTAAACATCATTGTAATTCCATTCGAATAGACGTTTCACGTTCTGTGGAATCTTGAATTTATTAAATATGGCTGCGCCCAATAACTTCATAGAATACCAATTGTGTTCTGGTAAATTTAATATTACCATCTACCCTCGTCTCCGACATTTCTTAGCAATTCCCCTCCAACGAAATGCGTCGAGCAAAATTGACAAATTGAATACAACTGTAACATTGATATACAATAGAACATACTGAAAGAACATGGTTTTATAGTATCGGAGCTCTAGTATCGAACTGATTTTGATAAAGAAAAATCTGTATGGATCTATTGGAAATCTGTTCAATCTTGTCCCTATACTTATTTGAGTTTAAATATTATATTTGGATTTATAAAAGCTCAATTCCAAACCCTCTAATTATAAGAATAAATATACATGCATAATGTAAATAGTTAAGTAATTTAACTTAGGTAAAACTTTAAAAACATTTTTTTTTTAAAGTGTTATGACGATTTTCTAGAATTATCTAACACACCAGAATCGATACGTGTGTTTGCATTGCACTATAGATGAAATTGACAGGTCTCAACCTAGGGCCATCTTAGCATACTATAGATAGATAGATATAAGTTTCAAATATTGCGTACAGTATTGTTTTTACTGGCTTCACTGAAAACGTAAAGTGACGTGATGTATGGGGTTTTTTTATGCTGGAATTGACATTGGTGTCATGTTGCTATAAATGGTGAGATATTAATTCGGGACAAGTTACCATTTGAGTTTCAGTTTGCTTGAATTAACATCTACACGCTTCATTCACATAATTATAGTCTGAAAACTATTTTTATTCACTTATTTTAATATCGTAAGTTGGTGTAGCTATGATAATTGGCCTCTTCGTAGTAACTAATGGGCCACATACAATTTAAAACCCCGTGAACATTCTTCAACCAACTTCCCAGAAAATTTCGTGTTCGACGATTATAGTTAGTTTTTTTTTTTGCCGTGTTATTTCTTTAATTTATCAAATCTAAACCTAGCTTTGGTGATGTTCAAAGGTGTATTTTTTTATTATTTAGTGAAACTACACATTAGCCCTTGACGGCAATCTCACCTGGTGGTAACTGATTACGCAGTGGTAGCGGGCTAACCTGATTGTAGCTGTTATTATTTAGCTTTTAAGTAAGTATTATATAGATTAGCTTGTATGTGTAAGTACTTATTTACGAAGGCTCTGGTGTACGGAAAAACTCAAGTTACGAGTTTATTATTAAACCTAATTATTATAAAAAAGATGTAAATGTTTTTTCTTAAATAAATAATAAAAAAATAACTTTTAAATGTATAATGTAGTGTATCTCTGGTTTTGATATCGACGGTCGGATTTCATCGGGACAAATACAATCCAGCCTTTATGTTTGCCATTCCTAAGGTCAAACGGAAGAGGCAAAGGTAGAATCCCGGGCATTTGTCTTGGGTATAAAAGACTTTTATGTCATTTTCCAGTGTACGTAGTGAGTCAACCTTCTCTTCAAATTTCCACCGCCTTGGTGGGAAGTGAAAGGTTTATATATCTGTTATGTTTCACATCGACTATATTTTTTTTTTTTTTTTTTATAATACAACCTGAGATTTATAGGCTGGCCATTATACTACTCTGGCCAAAGAATTAGATTTTCTCCAAACGAAATTTCATAAAGGTATTTTCTGTTTTATTTAACGTTTGTTAACTGATTTATCAGTCAATTATTGACCGATTTTGGAAATTATTTTCTTGTTTTAAAGTTTACGTGTCCGTTTCTGGCTTAAGAATTAGTTATTATACACACTTCAGAATAGGAAGTATGTTTTATTACATGTTTTTTAACTGATTTACTCAGTTTATTGTTGACCGATTTTGAAAATTATAAATCTTATTTTAAAGGCCAAACGTGACCATTGGAGAAATATATTAAATCAAATAATAATAAGGTGTCGATTGAGGCTTGTTTAATAATAATACAATTAATTCAATATCACGTAATTTACCAACATTTCTCTTAAAATATAATTTAAGACAGAACATTGCTGAGTTGGCATCGGGGAGGATTCATTTAAATGAATTATTCTTACTTTAAAAGATTGTTACATTTTCATTTGAAGATCATTTTTAGATTTTAATTGTTAAGTTGTGCTTTTCTTTTATTTTATTTTTTGATTATTTGACTGCTGATGATTTATATAAATTATTATGTTATTTTAAGACTAATAAATACTATTTGCAAATTAATTTGATTATGTACAATAATACTTTGTAAAAAAAATAACATTTATTCCAATAGATTATAAAGCCAATCTACAATATTGTCGAAAGCAACTATAAATTAAAACAAAAAAACATTAGAAATTTTAATCATATTATGTACAGTGTAAAATTGTTTAGCAATCATACAGTTGCACACCTCATAAGGAATTTCGCAAACGCTGTGTTCGAGATCAGAATGCTTTTTGTACTTGTAAGAATACACTGAAAAACAAGATTGTCTAACAAGAAAGAATTTTATATTTTTTTGGAATCTAACTCTGTAATGCTAACATGGCGCTCGTCCATGAAGTATACAGGCGTTCAGCCAGAGGGACATGCCGTGGTGGTTTTTAGTTCGGGTATACCCCATCGAAGAGGGGAGGGGGGGGTCCCCCACATACCCTACGTCCTGCCCAATGGATGGAGGTAGTCATAAATCTTTTACACCACGACAAAAAAAGCCAATATGGCGCTGTATTGGCTCAAGGCTCAAATGATAAATTTCTTAATTTTACTATGTTAAGTGATATTTTTTTTTTTCGGACTGTCTATTAGCTGTACAAACCCTATTGATTGCCACAGCGTAACCGGGCTATTTGGCGAGCTTTGGAAAGAAGCTCTAAATCGAAGTTCGCTTTATAAATAGTAACAAACTGTTTTACGTTTTCGTATAGAAACATTTTATTTATAGTGAGTAACAAAACTTTTGTTAGCAGCAATATTATTTTCAGCGTATTTTAAAAAGTAATAAAACGCTAACCGAGTGATCATCACGTTCCCAGTCAAAACTGCAAGTTCTTCGCGTTGCAAAATTCGTTGCCCAACTGTATGGTCGCTGAACTGTGGTGGTGTGCAGATAATTTAAAAAAAACATACCCCCAAGCAGTTCCGGGTTGCCGAGGTTGACGTAGAAAAGGACGTCTTTCTCGTAGCTGTCCTCCTCTGTGATATGAAGGGGGATGAATTTTCTGAAACAATTAAAGAACAATGAGACGTGTTGAAATCGAATAGAATTAATTTAAACGTAATGAATTTCAAATAAATTAAAAAAATAGTTCAAGTCTTATTACGGGGACAAAATAATCTGTTACTCTCTAAAATGTTCGAGTATCTCTATTTTTCACTATTTTATTGTAGTACCTATAGATAATTTGAATTCAAATAATCTTCATTCAAATAGTCCTTTATAAGGCACTTTTGACGCGTCAATAATGTATAGTAGTGATTTGATGGTGATAACTTCATTCGTAAACTTAAAACTAAAGCTATGAGGGTTCCAAACGCACCCCGGTCTAACAAGAAGCCCACAACAAACTTAGCCAGGTAAATTTTCTTTTTGTTATCACCATCTCACATGCCACTTAAAATTATATTAAGATTTTATTAGAGCAATATTTCAGACCCATGCTTGTTTATCATTTACATAATCCTTAACACTATAGTAGGACTTTTCCACAAGTTTACGTTTTACATAAACTTTGAACTTATAGATAGAATATTATTATTCTATTTTGTATCGTAGATTGTCTCGCGTTAAGACTTTATCAAATTATAAGGATGGTCTTAATAACTAAATTACGGAAGGCTCCACAGACCCGACCCTTCTGCCATAAAATTATCATCCTCTTATCATAATTCGACGATGAGAATGCCATAATTTAATAATTCCTATTGAAGCTTATTTTCTGGTTTCCTATTTATCGTAGCAACAGTTTCGGGTTTCATTCCACGTAAAATTAATATTTTTTTATACCACATGTTGGCTCTTAACGGCAATCTCACCTGATGGTAAGTGATGATGCAGTCCAGGATGGTAGCGGGCTAACCTGTTAGGGGAATGGTAAACCCATACTAATAATTGGTTTGTACGTGACATCGTGCCGGAACGCTACATCGCTTGGCGACACGTCTTTGTCGGTAGGGTGGTAACTAGCCAAAGCCTCCCACCAGACCAGACTCGAGCCGGGAATCGAGCCCAAGACCTCCAACTTTATAACGCGCTTACAACTAACGTACTGCGCCACGGAGGTCGTAAAACTTGTATTAAGTTTTTTCATTTCATCATCATCAGCGTATTATTAATCTGGGAAGAGTGTTCCTCTCCCATTCGGATATCAAATGTTAGTGATAGGTCCAGGTGCCTACGGCTTAAACAGAATTTTCGAATTTAATTCGTTTATAATTTTGGGGATCCTGGGTTTGATTCCTGGCGCGAGTCTGGTCTGGCGGAAGGCTTTGGCCGTGGTTAGTTACCGTTCTACTGACAAAGACGTGTCGCCAAGCGATTTAGCGTTCCGACACGATATCGCGTAGAAACCAATTAGGAGTATGGTTTACAATACCTCTAGTAGGTTAGCCTGCTACGATCTTAGACTGTATCATCAAGTTACCATCAGGTGAGATTGCCGTCATGGACTAACTAGTAATGGATAAAAAAAATAAAAAATATATTGCAATTGTCTTACTCGTATTATTGAAGTCTACGCTGCAGGCTAAGACTTCAATTTCTACTCTTCTAGGAAATATACGTACTATATTTTTTTTTTCACGCTGAGAAATGATTTTACGCATCCCCTCCGGAGGCGACGCAGGCAAGACTGCGCCGCTTCCGACGGGGTATGTGGGACTCCCCGGCGGCCAGGCTGGCGACCAGAATACCCACTAAAACCCAGCGATGCTCCTTCGCGTCGCCTGGTGGCTGGGTCACGGGAACACTTGTGTCGACCGCGGCCCAGCCAGAAATATACACTTACCTGGCCCCGGTACCAATTAATCATTATATTTAACTTCATCATGAACAACCCATTACCGGCTCACTACAGAGCACGGGTCTCCTCTCAATATGAGAAGGGTTCGGCCATAGTCCACCACGCTGGCCATGTGCGGATTGGCAGACTTCACACGCCTTTGAGAACATTATGGAGAACTCTCAGGCGTGCAGGTTTCCTCACGATGTTTTCCTTCACCGTTGAAGCAAGTGATATTTTAATTACTTAAAAACGCACATAACTTTGAAAAGTTAGAGGTGCGTGCCCGGATTCGAACCGCCGACTTCTAATTAGGAGGCTGACGCCCTAACCACTAGGCTATCACAGCTTCATTAGGCTATCACAGCTTCAGCATATTTAACTTAAGTTTATAAAACTTGTTTTGCAGACGAACTCTTGCAATATCTGCTTTTCCCTCGAGGATTGCAGTAAAATAAAAAATTGTACTCCGAAAATAATTCCCCGCGATAAGATTAGAGAGAAAAGTAGCATTTCTGTTTTATATAACGGTGGTCGGTCACGCGATTACATACATTAGTTACAGGGAATAAAGATGAAATTTGCAATCACATTAGCTGGGTTTAACTAACAATTTGGGAGAAAAGTTTCGCGCACAAGGCTTTTGATGGCGTAACAGAGATAGGTACTTAGGGTTTCGTATCTACTTAAAAACATTGTGTTTATTGTACGTCAACTTCTGTTAAAAATTATTAGGCTAAAGGGTGCGGTTCATTCTAGACACTTGAAATGAAACCTATGGTACAATTATTCTTATTTTTCATATAACACATACATTAAACACATATATTAAGTCAGCTGAAAAAAAACTGGTGATGAAAAAGCGCCTAGTGGTTAGGGCGTCAGCCTCCTAATCAGAGGTCGGCGGTTCGAATCCGGGCACGCACCGCTAACTTTTCGGAGTTATGTGCGTTTAAAAAAAAAAAAAAAATATCACTTGCTTCAACGGTGAAGGAAAACATTGTGAGGAAACCTGCACGCCTGAGAGTTCTCCATAATGTTCTCAAAGGCGTGCGAAGTCTGCCAATCCACACATGGCCATTATCCACACAGAAGGGTTTGGCCATAGTCCACCAGGCTGGTGGAGTATGGCCAAACCCTTCTCATATTGAGAGGAGACCCGTGCTCTAAACTACAATCTCACCTTATGGTAAGTGATGATTCAACTTAAACTATTATTAAGCTCACTTGTTAGGGTGCGGCAATTACCCATTTCAACCTTAATGGGTTTATGCGCGAGATCGTACTGGATCACAAAATCGCTTGGCCTAGTGTCTTTTTAGTGTAACCCACTGCCCAAGCCTCCCAATATACTGAATTACCAAATTTCCCCTCCCGGGATCGATCCCGGTACTTTGTAAGGGACAAAAGTAAATGCATGAAATATAATATATTGCAATGTGACGACGCACGACTCTGTTTCACTTCTCCCAATTTGAAAATAAAATGAGAACAAAGAAGTATATGTAAAAAGACTAGAAAGCCAAGTTATCTTAATGTTAGAGCCAAAAAAGATGTGGGATTCCATCCATAAGAGTACATGGAAAGAGTTTTTTTTACCCGGCTAAGTTTGTTTTGGGTTTCTTCTTAGACCGGGGCGCATTCGGAACCCTCATAGCTTTAGTTTACGAATGTAGTTATCACCATCAAATCACTAGTATTTAAATTATTGACGCGTCAAAAGTGTCTTTTAAAGGGCTATTTGAATAAAGATTATTTGAATTTGAATTTGAAATTTGAGTAATTAAAGGAGAAGGATGAAAGGGGATGTTAAAGTTGGCGTTAGTGGCTGTCCAAAAATGTCGAAGAAGATTGGACTAAAGCAGGAGTTCCATCCATTTTGGATTACCATCAGGCTTTTACCCTTGTGTTCAAAAAATAGACAGTACATTCAAAATATATTTTCAAGAAGCATATTTCTAATTTACAGAAAATGCGCATTCCGTTACTCGCACAAGTTGACTGCATGAACGCAAAAATTGTAATGCAGAACCCCGAAAAATTTTCAGCATTCAGACATCCCTCTTTTCCGGTTAGTCAGCGACAAGCCTCTGAAGCGTAAATCCCCGATATCCGAGGCATTAATCTTTGCACGCGTTGCTTAATAATCTATCCTACGTAATATAAGACTCTTGATGAATTATCCGAAAAGACGTCACTTTTACCCACGCGTAAGACTGGTGTACCTACACTCGGTTGGTATAATGAATTATAAATTATGGGTAATAAATTATAATAATTGGCTTGGGTCGGTGCTTGACGTAAGGGTTCTATATTTATAAGTATCTACAAAGAAATCTACGTATCGCGAAAGCATATTATATTCATACTTCTGATCTGTTATCCTTAAAGATATGAATTTCTATTAATTAAAAGCATCGATGGGACTTCAAAACAATGTTGTACAACAAAAATATAGTTAAGCAACTAAGCGTCAGTTTTTTTTTTTATTTTTTTTTTTTTATTTAATTAGAACGGACAATATCCAATAACACTAATTAAATAAATTAAATGATTGTATTGTATCATTTCAACTGTTAAAGCGAATAAGGTACCCACGAGACAGGACTACCTAGTGTGGGTACCATCGGAATACTGTACTTTTGACGACCTCCGTGGCGCAGCGTGCGCGCTGTCGCATTATAAGGTTGGAGGTCCTGGGTTCGGTTCCCGGCTCGAGTCTGGTCTGGTGGGAGGCTTTGGCTGTAGCTAGTTACCACCCTACCGACAAAGACGCGTCGCCAAGCGATTAAGCGTTCCGGCACGATGTCCCGTAGAAACCATTTAGGAGTGTGATAACCATACCCCTAATAGATTAGCCCGCTACCATCTTAGACTGCATTATCACATACCATCAGGTGAGATTGCCGTCAAAGGCAAACTTGTAGAGGATAATACTGTAAACCTGTACAACTGTGTTTTTGGTGAAATAAATATTAATTCATTTTCATTTTCAATCAAACTTCTCGACTAATTCTGCATTCAACACAAGGATGGTAAAGTTTCTAAGAACAGAAAGAAAAGAGTAAAAAGAGAGAAAAGGCCTATTAGACATGAACGAATAAATAACACAGAAATTTTCTTCATTATAACTTTACTACTGTAGGATAATTAATAATTCTGACAATCAACTCGTACCGTTAATTATCTTCCAACTTTTAGCGCACTAGTTAGTTCTGTATATATTCAAACAGGCATTAATTATTTCAAAAAAATACATCAACGGTTTTTAATACACTACAAGTGAGCCCTTGATGGCTATCTCACCTGATGGTAAGTGATGATGCGGTCTAAGATGGTAGCGGACTAACCTGTTAGTCGTTTATGTTAAACCCATACTCCTAATTGGTTTCTACACGACATCATGTCGGAACGCTAAATCGCTTGGCGACACGTCTTTGTCGGTAGGGTGGTAACTAATCACGGTCGAAGCTTCCGCCAGACCAGACTCGAGCCGAGATTCCAACCTAGGACCTCCAACTACATAATGTGACACACTGTACGCACTGTACCATGGAGGTCGTCAACAAACGTTACAATAACATCATAAAGAAACCTGCATGCCTAAGAGTTCTCCATAATGCTCTCAAAGGCGTGTGAAGTCTACCAATCCGCACATGGCCAGCGTGGTGGACTATGATCAAACCCTTCTCATATTAAGAGGAGACCCGTGCTCTGTAGTGATGTAACAAAAAACAAAACAGACATACTTACGCATTTGTAATGTACGTATGGATATTCCGATTTTGGATTTTCTAAAGGAAGATCAAACGTGTATTTCTCATCTAAGTTTGAACGATGTCTGTTGAGAGTTCTGATAACGAAGGAGCAAATGAATGTTATATTAAAAAAGTTTCGAACACTTCGGTCAGAACCAATCTTAATAACGAGGAAAGTAATCACCTTGAGGTTCGTGAGGTTGAAAACCAATGTATTACTTGATACAGGAATGTTTTATCACAAATAAATTATTCGGCAGTATTCTGCTGTAATAAGAATGAACAACAAAAAGCTTGTACATGTTTTTGCAATATTGAAGTTCACAGAAACCTATTTGAAGTCGGGATAAAAAGATGCATTTACCTATGTAATTATTTTTAAACAATAAACAGCAAGTATAATTTGCTATGTTTCGCCGACAACCGGGAGATTTGTATAATATAACACCACACAATTTTCCACTAGAACCTCTACGCACGTTTCGACCCGACACCGGATCATCCTCAGGAGATGTTGACTTCACAAGCGAGAAAAGTAAAGTCGCTTGTGAAGTCAACATCTCCTGAGGATTGTAATTATATTATAATTCATAGGCACATATCATACAACTGAACGGAGAAAGATTAAACACTTAGGCTACTTTTAAATTGCTCTTAGCCTGGCCTAGAAATAGTACCCGGGATTCGTAGTTGGACATGCAAATCCTAAAGGCAATATATTCATTTACATATTACTATTATTCCAATTATAATTCTAAAATAATTTTAATTAACGCCAAGTTTAGATAACCAATCCTGGACTTGAAAGTTTTCATTACATTATAACCTTCTGATTAGTTAGATTAGAGTAGATTTTTTCGACGTATCTTTTATATTGCAGTTCATATATATATTTTGATGACCTTCATGGCGCAGGACGTGCGCTGGCGCAGTAAAAAGTTGATGGTCCTGGGTTCGACTCCCGGCTCGAGTTTGATCTGGTGGGAGCTTCGGCCGTGGCTTGTTACCACGCTCCCGACTAAATCGCTTTACACAGACGTGTAAAGCGTTTAGCGTTTCGGTACGAAGTCACGTAAAACCAACTCTGAGTATGGGTTTACCCATATCAGGTTAGCCCACTACTATCTTAGACTGGGTCATCACCAGGATTTTAGGGAGATTGCCTTCAAGGGGCAACTTGTAGTGTATAAAAAAACTCAAGCAAATAACTAAGTACATATTTGGCAAATATTTGTTCTACATTTAGCTCACAACAAAAATGTTTATGAAAAAATCATTACTTGTTGGTTTTCCGTAATTATAAAATAAATATTATAAATTTTAATATTCAATAGTGTTAAATCGGAATATAAACACAACTAGGCGTTCGAGTTTGAGTCCTGCGGTCGGCCAATCACATGTCTCTGATCAAACGGGCGCGCCTTGTTATTGGTCGCACGTAGACGCCAGTTAGACGCGGCCATACCTTATGGGTCACATTATGCATCAGTAATAACGCAATCGATTCACACAGTTCTAAGTTTAGATACCCTTCAATGCATGATTACTAAGTAAAGAGTGGTTCCTTGGAAAAGGGGTTCAATATTTCACATTATTAAGCAGCTAGTTACTATAAATATAGTAACATAGTTTATTAACGATACATACATAAACTAATCATCATCATCATCATCATGATCAACCCATTACCGGCTCACTACAGAGCACGGATCTCCTCTCAATATGAGGAGGGTTTGGCCATAGTCCACCACACTGGCCATGTGCGGATTGGCAGGCGTGCAGGTTTCCTCACGATATTTTCCTTTACCGTTGAAGCAAGTGATATTTTAAATGTGTAAAAACGCACATAGCTCCGAAAAGTTGGAGGTGCGTGCCCGGATTCGAACCGCCGACCTCTGATTAGGAGGCTGACGCCCTAACCACTAGGCTACCACCGCTTCTATTACATATTTTATTATATATTCTATTATATTAACTGCATAATTAGGTTTGTCCCCCTAACCTGTAAGATAATGTGAAAGAGGAATGAAAATTTTATTATCCTTTATGTAGGTGCATCAATTTGGATTCATTTTAAAGTTTGAATGCTTTGTTATGAATCGTCAACGTGATAGTGTTTTCAAAAATCTGAAATTGTTTTATTCATCAAACCCTAACACGGGTATCAAAGAAGCGTTCATTTTTAAATGAAAAAATTGTTTATTCAAAAATTTTTTAACATAACATTTATCCGTTGTTGGGACCTCCTTTTAAGTAAATATTTTATTCGGGACATCCTTTTAGTTTACTTGGGCCAGGATGTCCCAAATGTTGATATAACTTAGTTTTCATTTTATTAATTCGTGATTCGTAATCAAACGTACCCTGTTCTAAGACGAAACCCACGACAAACTTAGGCGGTAAATTTTCCCAATAATTATTTTTAGAGAACAATCTTAATAGAATAATATTTCATACCCAAGCTTGCTTATGTTTTACATAATATATTACTAATAGCACACGTTTTACAAGCTTACGTTTTATATAAACTTCAAACTCACTAAGACACATCCTACCATAAGACATATTACTAAAATACACAAGCCTAGCCTTCCATATCGGTTATAACTAGTTAATACTAACTAAGAGTGTTTGTTAAATAATTTACATGAATCTTTGCATCTAACGTTGTTTCAAGCGTAACTGAAGTTTTCCCCAGAACCTTAAATAGCCTTAACACCGACTAACTAACGTCAAAAATCTTAAAAAGTACGCCTCTGAAACCTTCCAAATATTTAATGTAGCCATTTTACCATCGCAGCCCGTACTCGCTCTGAAAAGTTTTACACTAAATTATCCCTCGTGGCAAGAGGCCAAGTTTGCAGATGAAATGTCACTTTAACATCATTTCAGTGAATAATTTACTTGACAAAGTGAGGTGAAGCCACCTAATTTGAATACGGGGACGGTGTGTTTTATCAAGTCATTTACTAAACTGATTTATATCTTTATCTATATAGAAATACTAGCAGACCCGGCTACGCGTTGCTGTGGTTATCTACAGCCCGGTTACGCTGTGGCAACCAATAGGGTTAATACAGCTATTTGACGACCTCCGTGGCGCAGTGCGTGCGCTGTCGCATTATAAAAGTTAGAGGTCCTGGGTTCGATTCCCGGCTCGAGTCTGGTCTGGTGGGAGGCTTCGGCCGTGGCTAGTTCCCTACCGACAAAGATATATCACCAAGCGATTAAGCGTTGCAGCACGATGTCGCGTAAAAACCAATTAGGAGTGTGGGTTTACCGTACCCCTAACATTTTAGCCGGTTTCCATCCTAGACTCCATAATCACTTACCACCAAGTGAGATAGCCGTCAAGGGCTAACTTGTAGAATGTAAAAAAAATCTCATTCATGATCTCCTTTTCCGCTCAATTTGCCAACAAATAAATTTAATTTCGAGAAAGTTTTCTATGGTAAACTAAAGCTAGAGTTGTAGCTTATCATTTTTTACAAATCCCGCGGGAACAATAGATTTTCCCTGGATATAAAATAGCCTAAATGTTATTGTCCAGGGTATAATCTATCTCCATTCCAAATTACAGCCAAATTAGTTCGGTCGGCGTTTAGGGGTAACAAACACACTCTACGCACATTTCCTTAAAACTAATTTATTCAAATAATTTTTGATAATTTCTGACGTCTCTTATGCCGACTTCTAAACACTTTGGCATTAGTTTTATTTTTCCCAAACTTAACTACGCTATTTATTTATTTTCTAATGTAAGTTAACTTTAAGGAAAATAGTTTTTATTAACACTATCGCTATGAAAGCCGCTAAAATTGAACATTCCTTCCTGACTGGAGAAGGGGTTAACACGGTCGCAATTTTTCCAACCCTCCATTACGCCCGCAAGTGAAGGCCAACAAAGAAACCCTCGGAGGGACATTTGTAACCCATTGTGATCGCACACCTGTGCCGATACATTGTTATTTATGAGGGGGTAAAAGGGGTAACGGCGTACACTTATGGTAACTTCTATTATCGCTTTTTTATTCTCTTACGTTATGTCGATATAAAAAGTGTCGGTACACCATTATGGGAAGTTAAAAATGTATCGACACATATACTCGTATTTACGTATCTTACTCATATTTGAAAAATAGTCATATTTGACAAAATTAGACGCAGTCGGTGGCAAAACAAAGTCTTTTTAACCGTCTTCAAAAAAAGGAGGAGGTTGTTAATTAGGGTGTATTTTTAAACTATAAAAACTTATTATTGCTTTTTATAATCTCAATTTGATATCATCTATATACCGTAATGTTACGAGAGGTTTTTTTTTCATTTTTACTTACTGTACATATTGTGTTTGTAATTTTTTTTTAATCAGATTGTATTTTTTTTTTATTTTTTTTTTTATTATTTATGTACCAAATTTGTGATATCAAACTCTTACAAAAGAAGTATACAAAGGAAAGCTTATCTCTATAAGAGATCTCTTCCGGCTACCCTTAGATGTGAGTAAGGTGATATGAGGTTGTACATTGATTAATAATTTACTTAAGTAACTTAAGTAAGTAAGTTGTAAGTACAAAGCATGATTTTCAATAAAGTTCCTATTATATGTATTAATGTATGTTTATTTTTTTTACGTACTTATGTACTACAATTTATTAATATAGGCTTCAAAGTTTCCATAATTATATAAATGCTATTTTACAATGTTCAATAATAATCGATTTCCACTCGCATGATAACGGAACGATTCACTTGGTGGTATGTCTTTGCAAGTAGGACGGTAACTAGCGGCTAAAGCCTGTCACCAGAGCCGGGAATCAAACCCGCGACCCACCTTATAAAACTGCAGCGTAGGTCGTCAAATGGTTTGAAGAACCGATTGAAACAGAACTTTTCACCGCCCTTCGACAAAGCATAGCAGATCAATAAAAATTTTACGTACACCAATAAAAAACCCAGTAACTTGCACGGCATATTGGCGTAAAACATAACCACTGCCCTATCCGAGCAATTTCAGAGTTATGTAATAAAACTGGGTTTGATTAAATTCACTGTAACACGTATTGTTACGCATTAGGCCGTATAATCATGAAAAGTAAGGAGCCATTTTGAGGCCATAAAACATTCTGCTTTTTTTTGCTCGATCAATTATTTCCATACTGCACCTTGATACTTTATTGAAGCTGTGATAGCCTAGTGGTTAGGACGTCCGCCTCCTAATTAGAGGTCGGGGGTTCGAACCCGGGTACGCACCTCTAACTTGGAGTTATGTGCATTTTTAAGCAATTAATATATCACTTGGTTCTACGGTGAAAGACGGTCTTTCCCTACCGTCAAAGACGTGTCGCTAAGCGATGTAGCGTTCCGGCACGATTACGCGTAGAAACCATTTAGGAGTGTGGGGTTACCATACCCCTAAAAGGTTAGCCCGCTACCATCATAGACTGCATCATCACTTACAGTCAGGTGAGATAGCCGTCAAGGGCTAACTTGTAGTGTATAAAAAAAAACGGTGAATGAAAACATCGTGAATAGGAAACCTGCATGCCTGAGAGTTCTCCATAATGTTCTCAAAAGCGTGTGAAGTCTGCCAATCCGCACATGGTGGACTACGGCCAAACCCTTCTCATATTGAGTGGAGACACGTACTCTGTAGTGAGCCGGCAATGGGTTGATCATGATCTTGATACTTTTGGTATTCCAGTCCAACTTATAGTAAGCCGGTTGCTTTTTAATATATTCAGGGTTTGCTTTTCGTGTTTTTTCAGTCGGATAAAAGTTAATAAAAGAAGAGAAGAAATTCCGTGAGACAACATTATAATCAAATTACGTACGTACGTACGTGAATTTCTGTTGCAAAGCGGGAATGGAATTTTTTTGTTTTTACACTAGCTGCCGCCCGTGACTTCGTCCGCGTTTCATTGTTCATTTTTGTAACTATGGAATCGTTCAAAGCCAAAGCGTATTTTATAAATCCTTTTTTTTAAAACGAGCTGCTGATTAATATTATTGACGACCTCCGTGGCGCAGTGCGTGCGCTGTCGCATTTTAAAAGTTGGAGGTCCTGCGTTCGATTCCCGGCTCGAGTCTGGTCTGGTGGGAGGCTTCGGCCGTGGCTAGTTACCACCCTACCGACAAAGACGTGTCGCCAAGCGATTTAGCGTTCCGGCACGATGTCGCGTAGAAACCAACTAGGAGTGTGGGTTTACCATACTTCTAACAGGTTAGCTCGCTACCATCCTAGACAGCATCATCACTTACCACCAGGTGAGATAGTCGTCAAGGGCTGACTTGTAGTGTTAAAAAAAAAAAAGCTGGTTACTGTCTGCTTTGCCAGCTTTTTCCTTCCTTTATCAAATCAGCGCATGAAAACTTTTATGAAATTTTTATGTATAGAACAAGAATAATTTATTTTATTTACGCACAATCTTAAACCTAAAATTTACTATAAATACCACTTGGCTGTACAATCTTACTACATACTCGTACACAAGGCAGTGCCTACTTTCCATATAATCAAACAGTTGTCAAAACCAACTGTGGTGGACCAAATTCCAATTCAAATAATCTTTATTCAAATAGTCCTTTAGACGGCACTTTTGACGCGTCAATAATTTACATAGTAGAAATATCTACATTCGTAAACTTAAAACTAAAGCTATGAGGGTTCCAAACGCGCCCCGGACTAAGAAGAAGCCCACAACAAACTTAGCCGGTTTTTTTTTTGTTATCACCATCTCACATAATCAATAATAAATTATAGTAGATACCTATGGAGATAGAGCAATTCACACCCAAGCTTTTTTATCGTTTATATAATCCTTAATATCGTAATATGATTTATCTGTAAGCTTTCGTTTTATAAAAACTTTGAACTTATTGATAGAGATCTCCAAAATATCAATAGGTAATTTATTATAAAATAAAATACAATTTCCTTTGAACCTACACTACGAGTAGGTGACCTGTTATCGCAGGGTCCGAGAAATAAGAATAAAAAACTTGAGAGGTGTCAAGGGACACCCGGATGGAACGAAGTTCCTTTCGATTAATTAGTGAAGGAATTGTAATAAAACTTTTTTTTTATTTAAATTATAATAATATTTTTTTATTATTAACAAATATAGTGTTATATAAACTTAATCAGTAGGCTCAATTTTGTACTCCATCAGCAATATCCGGAACTTGTGCACAAACACTGTCAGGATTCATCATTATTATTTTTTATTATTTACAAAAAACTGTATACACTCAACAAAAATAATCGTCGCGACACCACACTGTTCAATGAACGAAATAGAAATGAAAATATCTGGCTTGCTTTCTATAAGAGAGAGAGAGACAGACAGAGAAACATGCGACGCCGCACAGCTTACAGTAACAAAGAGTGTCGTGACAACTTTTCGTGAGAATTTTATCCGTCTAGCCCCCCCCCCCCCCTTCACAACGCGCGATAAGGAAAAAAGTTGTAGGGTTTTGTTTTTTTTTGTATCAAACGCCCACTTATGGTACTTACCAAAAATAAAGTTCCCTTAAACTTATGTACCGTATAAGTGGATAAAAGAAATGAACCATTATTCAAAACGTACAAAACGAAGTCCATACTGACCGACCGCTGGGTCACTCTCACCCATTCTTTACTTGAGGTCTGACAAATGGCGTCCGTTGAGTACGGGCGCCTCTTACATTTCATCCTGTTATACTATGTGACAAGTCTATCTCTTACGCTCGTGATTAATTGATTCGCCTCGCTCTTTTTACAGTGTTGATTGATTTAACTATCGATCAACGTGTAAGACCGATGAATTTTTCACCTCATGCTCATTAATAAAGCGGGCTGAAAATGCCTTTTGTGCTCTTGTTTGTAAGTCTTTAAGATAAACTAGAAAGTGTATGCCATCAGTTTCCCCTATTTATGAAACTTAAAACATACGTTAAACATCTTTTTGTTTTAAATCTTTTATTTGTTTACTAGCTTCTGCCCGCGACTTCGTCTGCGTGGACTTTAGAAAGCTAAAGCTTCGCTGGTTAACAATTTTTAATCTTCCCATGGGAACTGTTTAAGAGATCGGTATAGAAAATACATGTCCTTTTCCATAGCATAAGTGACATGCATGCCAGATATCAAACTGTCTGTTTCAATTAAGGAACTACTTAAGGAATCGGAATAAAAGGTAGCATATGTTCTTTTCCATGTCAAAGGCCACCTGCATGCCAAATTTCATCCAAATCCGTTCAGCCGTTTTTGCCTGATTAAGTAATAAACATCCACACTGTCACAATTATAATATACTAGCTGTTGCTCGCGACTTCCTCTGCGTAGAATTGCTAATTTCTCGTGAGATTGAGGTTTCCCGTGCTGCCAATGCCCTACTTCAGAAAGTAAGCTATAGACAAATGTCAAATTGCCGATTTTCGTGTCACTAAGACTTTCGTAGACTTCATAAAAAAAATATAAGCAAAACCTATCATCCCCTATTTTACCACCCTTAACAGGTAATATTTAAAAAAAATTGATGTACATGTTTTTTATTTTTTATTATTAATCTTAATGCAAATTTTTGTGTCTCTATCTCTAAAAACATAGAAATTTCATACAAACTTCCAACCCCTATTTAACCCCCTTAGGGGTGGAGTTTCCAAATATCATTTTTTAGCTGGCATCTCTTAACTATCAACTACCTACTTGCTAAATCATATCTTTATACGTACAATATTTTTTGAGATCTCGTGTATAATCAGTAAGTATGTAAGTAAGTAAGTGACCTTTCGCTTTCATATATATATAGATTACAAACTGGAACTAGTTATACAACACCCTACATTATAAAGACTCTGTTAGCCAAAACTAGACAGCTATCATTTGTTACGTGTCAAGTGAAGTAACAGCGGTCGATCTCTTTTGTCCGCACTTGCAGAGTGCGATTTGAGTTACATTTCAATATATCAGTGAGGGATTTTGTATAGCGATTATCTGTTTTATAAAAGATAAGAGTTTTTTTTTTTTAAACTACAGTCTAAGATGGTAGCGGGCTAACCTGTTAGTGGTATGGTAAACCAATACTCCTAATCGGTTTCTACGCGACATCGTGTCGGAAATAGCCACGGCCGAAGCCCCCAGAACAGACTCGAACCAGGAATCGAACCCAGGACCTCCAACTTTATAAAGCAACGCCACGGAGGTCGTCGTACATGAGTCTTTTTTGCTGGACATCCAGTAGAGTCAGTTTGCAACAAGAATTATAATCATCATCATGATCAACCCATTACCGGCTCACTACAGAGCACGGGTCTCCTCTCAATATGAGAAGGGTTTTGCCGTAGTCCACCACGCTGGCCATGTGCGGATTGGCAGACTTTTGAGAACACTATGGAAAACTCTCAGGCGTGCAAGTTTCCTCACGATGTTTTCTTTCACCGTGATATTTTAATTGTTTAAAAGCGCACCTAACTCCGAAAAGTTAGAGGTGCGTGCCCGGATTCGAACCACCGACCTCTGATTATGAGGCTGACGCCCTAACCACTAGGCTATCACCGCTTCAGAAATATAATATTGTAATGCAAACTAGCAAACTTTAATCATTTCACCCGTTCCTTATTCCCCCAGTAGAGGCTATAATTGCCGTTTGCCCTTATGTACATTACAGAGTTGGCGAACCGCCAGTGTCGCAACAACTGTGCTGTTGTTCACTAGTGATGTACAAGTTTATGATGAAAATATCGGGACAAGGATTTCGTTGCTTAATTTCGGAGCGAACCTTCCGTCGCCCAATAAAATACTGACTATTGAAAAAGTTATGTTGAGTTTTGACAGATTCCACTTGCCCAATAATATACTGACTATTGAAAAAGTTATGTTGAGTTTTGACAGATTCCAGTTGCCCAATAATATACTGACTATTGAAAAAGTTATGTTGAGTTTTGACAGATTCCAGTTGCCCAATAATATACTGACTATTGAAAAAGTTATGTTGAGTTTTTACAGATGTTTTAAAGAAACCAGTTCTTCCTTAACTAGTTATTACATTTCATTTGGTCGTATACTGCCACTGCTGGATGTCCAGCAAAAAAGACTCATGTCTTTTGTAGGACAGTCTCACTCAGTGTCCTACAAAAGACATGAGTCTCTCAGTCAGCCGCTAAGAGCTTTCTTATGAGGCCCAAAGTAAGTAAACATGTATTATGAATACTTTATCCTTATTAATATTAAAAAATCAAATAATGAATAGAAGCAGGCGTTACTTTGCGGAAGTCCACGATAAACAATAAACAGCAAGTATAATTTGCTATATTCCGCCGACAACCGGCGACATTAAAAAATCCAACAAAATAATTAAACAACTGAAGTTCCCACTTGTTAGACATTTTTTTTTTGCAATAAAAGATTCATTCTAACCTAATATCAATCACTAACCAATTAAAGAAGGCAAATTCGACTATATTTTAAATTATGCTTTTTTACCCACCTTTTCTGTAAAATTGCGTATTTTTATAAATTAATTATAAAGAATTAGCGGAATTAGGTCAGCGCTCATTTGGTATTCCTGTAACTTTAGTTTGGAGTTACGGAATAGGTGTATTTTTCACTGACACTGCACAGTAATGGGAAAATTATACAATTTTTAAATGTATCCAGAATAATGTTAAAGTAAGAGTTTGAAGTACGGTAAAAAATCGGGACGTCCCGATATTTACGTACTCTTAGCAACACTACCAGGCGTGAGGGGACTTTAAGTGCTGCATCGCTATTTACAAACGTGTTCAGTTGGGATGTTGGTGCTTTTACGATTGAAACTGAGAATACGAGTAATTTTGAGATTATTTTCCTTCAAAATATATGACGAGTCAACGCTGTCGGAGTTGTATTTAGTAAGAGTTACGTCAGCATTGTTATCTTTCGTTCATAGTAATTAAAACCACAACTTGCGGGATTACACTTTTATTGCGACCATAATTCGAGAAATAAGAGGTCCGAACGGTCCGAGGTCACGAGCGAGAACGCTACGAAAGGCATCAACCGTCCGTATTTATATCAAAGCATGTTTATACAAAATTGTTTGCTACCGTCTAAATTGTGTTGACGAAATAATATAGAGGTATTTAACAAGAGAAATTATTAATTAGTGATTTAAAGAGGCCAAATATGGGTAATTATTGAATTCTTGAGGTTCTTGGCGCCGCTGAATGAAGTTAATAACTCCTTCGCGCCGACATATACATTAAAGTATTCTTTGCTTGAACTGCCTTCCAAAAATAAAACAATTGTTTTTTTTTTATATAATGATGACAGTCTGGAGTTCTCGGTATTTGGAACAACTTGAAGAATTTCAAAATTCTTAACTTGGTGCTTAGTTACGGGGTTTTACCTACCCAAACCAATTCCTAAAGGTAGCTGCTAGGTTAATATCTTTTATTCGAATAAGGTGTGAATAATACCTTGTGCAAAATTATTTTCAACTGGCTAAGCAGTAAGTACCTAGGTTAATAATCTTCTATGTACACTTAGTATTTTGCAGTTAGATAGATTTTAATATATAATAAAGACTAGAAAGGTTTATTGAAATTAATAAAGATTAAACTGACTTAGTGATAAGGTACAATAACACAAACACAGTTCAGATAACAAAGTACCCCTATTTTCCTTGATAGCGCCCTAGAAAATTTTGCTTTCAGTAATATTCTGTTTTTCAGTCAATGTGCCTATATCTAAGTCAAATAAAATCACAAAAGCTTTTTTTTTATCCACTACAAGTTACGGCAATCTCACCTGATGGTAAGTGATGATGCAGTCTAAGATGGTAGCGGGCTAACCTGTTAAGGGTATGGTAAACCCACACTCCTAATTGGTTTCTACGCAATATCGTGCCGGTACGCCGGTACGCTAAATCGCTTGGCGACACATCTTTGTCGGTAGGATGGTAACTAGTCACGGCGGAAACCTCTCACCAGATCAGACTCGAGCCGGGAATCAAACCCAGGACCTCCAACTTTATAATGCGACAGCGCACGCACTGCGCCACGGTGGTCGTCAAATTATGCTTTATTCATATAAACCCATTACAGACATCTATTAATCGTTCATATATATCACATTTTTTATTATATCTATTAGTGATGGTGATAACTACACTCGCCAACTTAAAACTAAAGCTAAGAGGGTTCAAATAGGGAACAGGTCTAAGAAGAAACCTACAACAAACTTAAGTGGGAATCTGGCATGAAATAAACATTATTGACTTAGAATTTTAGTTATTGTGTCCGCAGTTTTGTACCTGCAAATTGTGGAACCAGCTTCCATCTTCTGTGTTCCCTAATGGTTATAATATGGGGATCTTCAAAGGGCGGATTAACAAATTGCTCAAAAGCCAGCAACGCATTGGCGGTTCCTCTGGTGACCCGCCTGCTCGTTTGCTCGCTATATATATATAAAAAAAAGTTCAGACAAATGCTAACATAACATTTAACCATGACCCACATTTGAGGCTTTTACCAGTTAGAGAGTTGTTCTGTATAGAGCAGTGTCGGAGATATACCATTTATCCAACCCCCTCGAGTACGCACGATAGGGTATTTTCTACCCGCGCTAAAACAAGGGGTATAAACGACCCACTTAAGGCTACGCTCTATATTTTTCTCTAATGCTACACTAGTGTCTTATCAGCTGCACCATTGAATAAAATTCATCTTTGGCAGCGTATTAATGTACATTAATTTCGGCATATCTCCTTTCTATCAGTTACTTTTTTATTTGTAAACTACAAATTAGCCCTTGACCATGCCACCTGATGGTAATAAATGATTATGCAGTCTAGGATAGTAGCGTGCTATCCTGTATGGTAAACCGATACTCCTAATTGGTTTTCACGCGACGTCGTGCCGGCACGCTTAATCGCTTGGTGACACGTCTTTGTCGGTAGGGTGGTAACAAGCCCAGGCCGAAGGCTCCTACCTGACCTAGCTCGAGTCAAACATCGAATCCGGTACCTCTCACTTTATAATACGGCAGCCCACACCGTGGTCCCTTTTCTACTCATTTTCCTTTATAAACTTTTTTACATACACTACTAAGCCCTAGCTTGTTTAGCCCTTGACGGTTATCTCATCTAGTGGTAAGTGATAATACAGTCTAGGATAGTAGCGGGCTAACTTGATAGAGGTATGGTAAACCCACACTTCTAATTGGTTTCCATCCGACGTCGTACCGGAACGCTAAGTCGCTTGACACGTCATTGTCGGTAGAGTAGTAATAAGCCGAAGCCTGCTGCCACACCTGACTCAAGCCAGGAATAGAATCCAGGACCCCCCACTTTATAATACGGCAGCCACGTGATGGTCCCTTTTCCCTTCATATTTTTTTATAAAGTTCATCCTCTCTAACCAACAACCTTTACCTTTGCCCAACAACCTTTGTAATATGACAGCGTACGCGCTGCCTCACAGATATCGACAAAAGTTGACTGTCTAATATGAAAAGACGCGAAAAAGGCGGGAGACTTCGTATATGGCGAGCGCGGTTTTTCCACAATTTTTTTGAATTAATGTTTGTTGGCTAATTTTGAAAAGGACTGGTGTTGATTGTGTCGCGGACAGTTTTGGTGTCGTTTGTGTAGTGGCTAGTTTTCTGAATGGTTAATAGGTATTGATTTGGGAAAGGTTTGAGGGAGCCGCGCCCGCGGAGTGCGAAGTTTCCCGCCATTTCTCCCTAACTTCTACATTACTATAAACTTGATATTGGCTAATCTGTGCAAAACCATAAAAAGAGAGAACTAATAAAATAATAAACTTGACATTAGCTAATCTGTGTAAAGCCATAAAACGAAAAAAAAAAATAAGACGCTGCCTCTTAAGAGCGGAATAGTATCCATTTCGACTATTTGCGCTTTCATCAAGCTGTTTCATGATCCATACGGAAGATTAGATGGCTCCCGGAGATTTACGTCATTTGTGAGAAACGTATACCAACTAACGAAAGGGTTTGCGGTTTCATAACGCATCATTAAATTGGATTTTATTTATGGAAAGCTTTCGTATGAAAATAAGTTTTGACGACTCACACGACGCAGTCTTTACGAGTGGTTTGTCGCGGGAATTTATGGTTTAGAAGAGAAGCCACCTGGTTGTTTTATTGGTCTCCATACCAGAGAAGGCTGAAAATCTTATCGTCATTAAAGTTGGTACTTTATTTGTTAAATGTATAGCATATCGCATTATTAAGTTGGAGGTCAACCATTCCCGGCTCGAGTCTGGTCTGATGGGAGGCTTCGGTTGTTGCTAGCTACTATCCTTCTCACAAAGACGTGGCGCCAAGCGATTTAGCATGCTGGCACGATGTCGACGATTTGATTAAGTGTATGGCATACCCCTAGCAGGTTAATCCGGTCTTAGAATGCATCATACTACTAGGTGAGATAGTCGTCTAACTTGTAGTGAAATAATAGCCTAGTTGCCACCCCCCCAACAAAGACGTGCTCCCATGCATTTTAATGTCCAGTACTGTTAGCGATGCTAAATTGAATTGTCTGTGGTTTCGTAATAAAAAAAGAGGTCCAAAACGGCACGGGCGATAAAAGAAAAAATAAATCACTAAACTGAGTTTTACCATAGCGACCTTGTTTTTTTGTTGGCCTTGACCCCTACAGGACGCTGCGACGAAACCTTCTAGTTATATGGTATTTACCAAAAAACTAGACCTCCTCTTTAATTGGAGAGAGGGATAAAGAATTGAGCCCAAAAATAGGTAAGCATTGGCTACACCTTAAATACATAACGCCCGGTTACCCCTTGGGCATATTTAACCTCTCTACGAGTTATTTTCCCAGCCCTTCACACTCTCAGGAGTCCTTAGGAACAAAGCAAGGTATAATACCGCAAAAAGAGAAAAGTTTGCAAGAGTCTGGGGATTTTACCTGACTTTAAAAAGTATCCCTAGCAGGAGTTTGCGAGAACGGTGAGCGTGAAGGCGTTTTTGTTTTTATTTCGACTTATTCCACTTCTCACAAATCCGCATACTAATTCAATTTATCTATCTATCGATACTTAATATATAATAAAGCTGTAACTGGGCGATTCGTGTACACTGAATGATTATATTTTGACAACTTGGATCGAATGAAGTGAGTGTGTGTGTGAGAAGTGGATTTATAATAGCGATATAGAACGCAAAACATATTTTTATAGAAATTTTAACGGTATGTCTGTTTGCGCATCACTACTTAACGGTTTTAAATGCAATTTATTACACCTACAGCTGATACTCTGGGTCTATGTGGGGTAACCTTTCAGTGAATTACTGAACCGAAAACAATAGCGGTCGATGCGAAAATGTCCAATATAGTACAGTACAGTTTTTTTTAACTTTAATATGCAAAAACAAATTCGTTTGTTATTCGTTTCGTTCGTTTGTTACCTTTCATATCTTAGCTGTTGAACAAATTTTAGTAAAATTTATTTATATATATCTCTCTAAAAATCTCTAAATTTAGTAGAATAGAAAGTAAAAATGGTATATAAAAACAAAAAACAATGAATTTTGCTATCTTGTTCAATAAACTAACTGATATTTAAGAGAAAATCGATATTTAAATCTTTTATACTGTTTATTTTATTTTATTCGTTATTGGTTTCATAACTTTTATATTAGGTTTCAAGTTTTAAATTGACGTGGATGTTTTTATATATTTTTCTTGCACGCCTGTTGGGCAGAATGTGTTAGGCTACGCTTTGATCTTAATATTTATATGAATGTATTGCTTTTGTGCCTAAAACTGATTTGAAAAAATAAGTATTATAATTCTGTATAAATAAGTATTATAATTGAATTAATACTTTATTCTCTGTCTCCAGTCGTCCCTTCATTACTGAAAATCATGCGGATTCGTTGTTTCTATCGGTTTCTATCGGAGGCTAGTCTCGCAATTCTTAACTTAATTACAGATAAAATAAAACTTATAAAGATAGTATAGAGATGTAGATAACACTGAGGGTTGAACAATAATTATTCTTTTACCTATTGAACTTTTTGAAGAGATGCTTTGTTGGGTCCCGATGCGTAAAATTTGCAAGTCCCAATGGAGAAACTCGTTAACTCACGTAGCTATCGGAAGGCACGTTCGTCTGGAGTCTTCCTTTGACTTCACTCTCCGATTAGAAATAAAAATACTTTTTCAAAGCCATCTTCCGAGACCTTTACATCAAAATTTAAAAAAAATTGCTTGTGCCGATATTTTGCTAACTCAAAAGGTCGTTCGAAAAGTATCCTGACATTCTTTTTGTATAAAGTCTTTTAATGATATGGCTTTAAATGTGTAAGGATTCAACGGTGAAGGAAAACATCGTGAGGAAACCTGCACGCCTGGGAGTTCTCCGTAATGTTCTCGAAGTCGTGTGAAGTCTGCCAATCTGCATATGGCCAGCGTGGTGAACTATGGCCAAAACTCTTCTCATATTGAGAGGAGACCCGTGCTCAGTAGTTAACCGATAATGGGTTGATCATGATGATGATATAATGTGTAAGATAACTATGGGCCTGATGAGAGTGACCAAGGATTACTTAGTGGGCTATGGAGTGGAGATATACTTGGAGTATCAATTAGATATAGTGGCTAATGGCTAACGCACAAGGCAAGAAGGGAAGTTTGGAGGTATACTCGGTTGATCCGATGGTGAGAGTGGAGTATAGAACATCGGTCATGACGTGTATCGTGCCCAGCCACTCGTTTGTTTTCTGTGTAATAGATTTTATGAAAATGCTTTTTTTTTAACATTTTTTTAATTATTTAGTTTTATAGAAGATTTAAAGTGAATCGTAACGTTTCATCATGATCAACCCATTGCCGGCTCACTACAGAGCACGAGTCTCCGCTCAATATGAGAAGGGTTTCGCCATAGTCCACCACGCTGGCTACGAACGGATTGGCAAACTTCAGACGCCTTTGAGAACATTATAGAGAACTCTTAGGTATGCAGGTTTCCTCACGATGTTTTTCTGCACCGTTGACGCAAGTGATATTTTAATAAAAAACGCACATAACTCCGTAAAGTTATAGGCGCGTACCCGGGTTCGAACCCTCGACCTAACGCAGCCTAACTAGGCTATAGCAGCTCGCTAGGCTATCATAGCTTTCACACATAAAACTATTTTACAAGTCACCAATGGGTTTTAATGTTGACATCACAACTCGACGAATTTTGTGAATTCTAACGTTGCCTTATTCAAGGCATGAAATCTGTTTAACTTTTGTGTTATTACAAACTAGCACGCGAGGTGAATGAGTAAAACGAGTTCATAGCTTATGGGAAATAATTATATAAGGGTAGGGGGGATAGAATTTTCGCATAGAGGACGTATGAACTTGTAATAAAATCTGCTGGTTTAACTATTTTAATAAATTATTTAAAAAGTTAAATTTAAAACATAGTAGCGAAATCTTGTTTCACGCTATTTTCATATATTTTTCTTTCTATCAAAAAGAGTAAATCTTTTAAAATTTTATTTAAAAAAAATTGTATGTATTTTTTAATATACGTTGTGCACACCCGCAGTCTGTTTTACTTGTGCATTCCTAATCCTAAGGTTGCCAATAGCAAAGCAATTAGGTCGCCTTTTCGTATTCAACTTTTTTTTCCAGGTTTTTGTTTTCTTGTATTCTTTCTTAACTTGTACATACAAATAAAGTGTAATTATAATAATGCCCGAAATGTAATTTGGCAATTTGTATGTTAGCACCGCTGTTAGGTAATCCGGCACTGTATACAGAGTACCCTTTGCGTTAACAAGGTAACTAAATTAACGACCGCACCCGCAGTACCTACAGAATGATCTCTCGTCGAACGTAATGTAAACGCGTTAATCAACGCGGGTAGACAAGTTCCATCTCAGGGAAAGGTATCTTCACTACTCTGATAAATGTAAGTACCTATTGAAAGGTATCAATGAATGTTACCTGACTTTGTTTATGATTTATTTTATTTATTTTTATTTTTATTGGATCATTAAACTAGTCACTATCTATATAAAATCAACAAAAAACATTTCAGAAGAACTAACACCAGATGGTGACTTTCTAGGAATGACCACAGCGTGCACAACCCTAAAATTAACCTTACATCTAAATAATTCGATTTATACCTAAAGATTAGTTCTCTCTTTTTATGGCTTTGCACAGATTAGCCAATGTCAAGTTTATAGCAATGTAGAAGTTAGGGAGAAATGGCGGGAAACTTCGCATTCTGCGGACGCGGCTCTCTCAAACCTTTCCCAAATCAAAAACTGTTAACCATTCAGAAAATCAGCCACCTACACAAACTACACCAAAACTGTCCACGACACAATCAACACCAGTTCTTTTCAAAATTAGCCAACAAACATTAATTCAAGAAAAGCGTGAAAAAACCGCGCCCGCCATATGCGAAGTCTCCCGCCTTTCTCTACCTAAATATGATACATGATCCTATATGATCTGTGGTCAAAAGAATCGGCGTCAGTGTTGGACAGATGACATGGTATCAATGATTGTTACCTGACTTTGTTTATGATCTGTGGTCAAAAAGAATTGGCGCTATTTGGACAGATAACATAATGGCGGTTAGGATTCAAAGACTTGACGGGAAGGTGAAGTATTGTTATCGTGATAAATTACAGTAAAAAGTTATTAAAAGTAATTCGTTTTATTTTTATTTTTTAGAATAACATTAAATTATTAATATAAGGTTCGGAGATGATGGCGGCTCATGCAACACATCATCATGATGATCAACTCATTGCCGGCTCACTACTGAACACGGGTGTCCTCTAAGTATGAGAAGAGTTTAGCCATAGTCCACCAAGCTGGCCATGTGCGGGTTGGCAGACTTCACACGCCTTTGAGAACATTATGGAGAACTCTCAGGCATGCAGGTTTTCCTTCACCGTTGAAGCAAGTGATATATTAATTACTTAAAAACGCAAATAACTCTGAAAGGTTAGAGGTGCGTGGCCGGGATCGAACCCCTGAACTCTGAATAGAAAACGGACGTCCTTTATTATGCTATCATAGCTTCAATTAGTAATTGTGATGTAATAACCATGCTGGCGTCCGCTAGAAACGTGTCCTACAATAACGATGTCAATAATCATGGCCTTTCTCATATATATATTTTTTTTCTACTTACCACTACTAGTTAAGATGGTAGCGGGCTAACCTGTTAGTGGTATGGTAAACCCATACTCCTAATAATTAAATACATCATTATATTTTACTGTAATGTTTTGAAATAATAAAACAATAAGTGTAAAACTCTTTTTAATGAAATGAAATGATATGAAAATATACTTTATTGCACACCATACAAAAAGAAAAAAGAAAAAAAAACACACATTAAAGAAATAGGTGCAATAGGCGGCCTTATCGCTAATGAGCGATATCAACCTAGCACAAACAAAGGGATAAAATATAAAGTAAGGCGAGGTTGGGGTGTACAATTATAGATAGAAAAATAAAAGGTTAAATACAATTGTTCGTTGCTATTGCGTCAATAGAAATAAACATTGTGTATACATTTCAGCCCTCTACCCATAACAGGTGATACAGATGGCTGATGGATGGTCCTTTTACCACTTATCATGATCAACCCATTACCGGCTCAAAATGAGAAGGGTTTGGCCATAGTCCACCTCGCTGGCCATGTGCGGATTGGCAGACTTTACACGCCTATGAGAACATTATGGAGAACTCTCAGGTGTGCAGGTTTCCTCACGATGTTTTCCTTCACCGTTGAAGCAAGTGATATTCTAATTGTTTAAAAACGCACATAACTCCGAAAAGTTAGAGGTGCGTGCCTGGATTCGAACCGCTTACCTCTGATTAGGAGGCTGACGCCTTAACCACTAGGCTATCACCGCTGTTACCACTCAAAATGCCCCAACCATTTTTTTTGGGAAATGCATTTACGCATCCGGTGCAAAATCCAGACGAGTAAGTGGAACTCGCCAGCCACTAAAGCGGCGACCAGAATAGCCACTAAGACCTTCTAGAGCCTTCTGCGTACCAGAATGCCCCAATCAACAATTCTGTTGCCAACTTATTATAATATTTAGCCGCCTTATCGGATGGATAGTTTTCCACTCAAAAACAGACAAAATTTTTTTTCCACGAAACTTATCATCATTATCATCATCATTTCAACCAATTGACGTCCACTGCTGGACATAGGTCTTTTGTAGGGAGTTCCAATGGCCACGGTCTTGGGCCGCTTGTATCCAGCGGCTCCCTGCGACTCGTTTGATATCGTCTGTCCACCTTGTTGGGGGTCGACCAACGCTACGTTTACCGGTGCGGAGTCGCCATTCCAGCACCTTGGGACCCCAAAGTCCAAGGTTCTTTAAGCTATTACTTACGGATCCACGAAAATACCACGTAATAATTCAGTCAAACAACGTTACGTCATCTGTGGGTAAACGAATCGATCGAGTGCATAGACGCTTATTAGATCACAGTAGATATCAAACCTAATTTTTTTTTTTTTTTTATTTATTTTATTTGCTAACAATTACAGTGACAAAATAATTTTATGATCTCCCACTTTCCAAACTAGTGTAGACTGTATCTTGGAAAGTGGGAACTTCCCTCTATGATACAAACATAGTTGCTAGCATGTGTTGAGTATGTGCGTGCATGTGTGAGTTGTATGTGTATATGTGTGTGTGTGTGTGTGCTTGTGTCTGCGTGTGTACGTGTGCTGTTTCTTGACTATGGTGTTTCACACAATGGAAATATAACATAAAACGTAGCGGTAGTTTGTAGAACCGCGGCAGTTCACAAATAGATAATATGTTACTACTCACATAAATTACAGGCCTACGTATTTGTAGACCGGTAATTTATTTGTAACTAGGATTAATTCCATGGTGGAAAACGTTAACTTGACGCAATAAACTAATGCGCCCAATTCTTTTTACTAATTATAATCAATTAATTTTCTACAATTTTATCTTGAACTCAATCGAATGGAAAATAACGATTTCAATCAATTAACTCCCAAATGGTTTGCACACAGATGTCGTCACGCGCCTGTGATCATTTATTACTTTAAAATTATAAATAACTATTATTTCATCAACGAATGTTACGAAAATGGTACATAGATACATACCGGTTGGCTAGTTCTGGTTCGGTTCTTTTTACGCTCGACCCCCTACCCTGCTCACTTCCAGCATCGGTCGTAGCTACAACCACAACCACCAAGTCGACCTCATAAAGTTGGAGGCCCTGGGTTCGATTCCCGGCTCTAGTCTGGTTTGGTGGATGGCTTCGGCCGTGGCTAGTTACCACCCTACCAACAAAGACGTGTCGTCAAGTGATTTAGCGTTCCGGCACGATGTCGCGTAGAAACCAATTAGGAGTGTGGGTTTACCATACCCCTAACAGGTTAGCCCGCTACCATCCTAGACTGCATCATCACTTACCATCTGGTGAGATGCTATCAAGGGCTAACTTGTGGTGTATAAAACAAAAAGACCTAAGACATGCCACCAATAGATTCAATGTTCGAGTATAATGCTACGTAAAAATCAATAGGGTGTGGGTTTTAATATATTTGCTATACTCCGAGTAGGTTACCCCGCTGCTATCAAATTCAAATTCAAATAGTCCCTTAAAGGGCACCTTTGACGCGTCAATAATTTACATAGTAGGGATTCGATGTTGATAACTACATTCGTAAACTTAAAACTAAAGCTATGAGGGTTCCAAAAGCACCCCGGTCTAAGAAGAAGCCCACAACAAACTTAGTCAAGTAAATTTTCTTTTTGCAATCACCATCTCACATGCCACTTAAAATTATTTTAAGAGCTATCTTATTATCAATATTTCATACCCATGCTTGTTTATCATTTACATAATCCTTTACACTATAGTAGGACTTTTCTACAAACTTACGTTTTATATAAACTTTGAACTTATTGAGAGACATCCCAGAGATTTCATTTGGTAATTTGTTATAAATGTATGTTCATGTCTTAAACTGTACCACGCCCTTCAACCAGGTGGTGTAAATGTGACTTGTAGGAGAATTAAAAGAAAGGAAGAAATATATAAAAGAATCATTACGTCCTACATTTAAGAAGAATAAAAGAATAGCATTTTAAGAGACAATAAAGACTAGATCAAAAATTTACTGTAAAATGGCGAGGCCAAAACGTAATTGGCGGTTTCTGCTCACGACATAATTTTAGTGCAAACGCTGCCCGTTTCAATTCGACTGCATTTTATTTCCTTTTCTTCTTATACCGCTCTTCCATTCAACCTATCTGCAAACGTTTTAACCGTGTACCTAAATCAGGGTGCGTTTGGAACCCTCATAGCTTTAGTGTTAAGTTTACGAATGTAGTTATCACCATCAAATCACTACTATGTTAATTATTGACGCGTCAAAAGTGCCTTTTAAAAGACTATTTGAATTTGAATTTGATAGCAGCGGGGTAACCTACACGGAGTATAGAAAATATATTAAAACCCACACCCTATTGATTTTTACGTAGCATTATTACGTAGAATTTGAAATTTTGAATTTAAATTTTCGTTGGAGTTAAATTCAGCTTCAACATTATCAAGAGAGTTCAAGCAGTTAAAAATCACGTTTCAAATCAAAACAAGAGTCCGTTACAAACATTCCTATAAACAAATGAGATAAAAAGGATTTGTTACTAACAAAAAGGTGTATACTTTCTAGGCGGAGCTATGACACGTCGCGTGTATCTGTTTATTAAACTGTTAACTTTACGTGTAATTGATTGAGCCACGTTTAAACGACAATCGTTCACAAAGCATCTATTATCTAGAGTGCTCCCATAAACTAAACTTATTCCATTTATTTCCAGTCAAACTACTGTTTGTTCACGTAACCGTTTAAATACAATATCATGATATTAAGGATTACGTAAACGATAAGAAAGCATCTAACTTCATCATCATCATGATCAACCCACTGCCGGCTCACTACAGAGCACAGGTCTCCTGAGAAGGGTTTGCCATAGTCCACTACGCTGGCCATGTGCGGATTGTCAGACCCGTAAGCCGAGGTTCGGCCTCAAAGGAGGCGCCCTTAGGCAGACGTTCCCTTAGTTTCTTTGAGCCCTAGGGCTCAAAATTGCTGCTGGCAGAGCTTCTTTCCGAAGCTCGCCAAACAGCCCGGTTACGCTGTGGCAACCAATAGGGTTAGTACAGCTAAAAGACAGTCCGAAAAAAAAAATATTGGCAGACTTCACACGCCTCTGAAAACATTACCACCTCTCAGGCGTGTAGGTTTACTCACGATGTTTTCCCTTACCGTTGAAGCAAATGATAGTTTATTCGCTCAAAAACGCACATAACTCCGAAAAATTAGAGGTGCGTGTCCGGGATTAAGCCCCTGACCTCTGATTGGGAGACGAACGTCCTAGCCACTAGGCTATCATAGCTTCTAACTTCATAGCTAATTATAATTAATTCTTGATTATTTGATATGGCGATAACGATAAAAAAACGGCTAAGTTTGATGTGAGCCTGTTCGTAGATACGGGCGCGTTTGAAACCCCTCCGAACTTTAGTTTAAGCGAATGTGATATCACCATCACCTCACAAATTTAAGTAATGAAAAATATATTTTATGAATGTTTCATAATTGCCTGTTAGGCTTACTACTTTTTGTTTGATTTCATTTCATTTATTATTTTATATTTTAGAATTTTTAATAAATCTTATTATAAAACCCTTAACTAAATAAACTTATACTTGTTCGAGACGAACAACTCGTGTTAAAATTTTATACGCCACATTTTTGCAAAGTTTGCAATATTAAAGTGTTTTATGTTACGACTTCATACTTTTCAAGTCTTCGTAACATAGTACGGACTATATATTTCAGTATGTGTTAGCCATTGAGATTTCTTATGGACCATTTCGTTGTAAGGACCCCAAGAACATACTAAATTTATAACCTCCACTGTCTTACAAGTCAAATATGGGTTCCTACCAATGTTACCCCAATGTTATACCAATATTACCTTATGTTAGTATATAATAAAATTTGTATTTTGGCTTTTTAATTAATATACTCGTAATTATAGATTTTTAGCAAAGAATGTTTTTAAGTATTACTATTTAGAAGTTTTAGATTACGCATGTTGCGTTTGCCGGTAAGTGAGCATGCATTGATAGTCCTAAGTGTATATACATACGTCGTCAATTTTTTTATTCCACTACAAGTTAGCCCTTGACGGCAATCTCACCTGATGGTAAGTGATGATGCAGTCTCAGATGGTAGCGGGCTAACCTGTTAGGGGCATGGTAAACTCACACACCTAATTGGTTTTTACTCGACATCTTGCCGGAACGCTAAATTGCTTGGCGACACGCCTTTGTCGGTAGAGTGGTAACTAGCAACGGACGAAGTCTCCCACCGGACCAGACTCGAGGCGGGAATCGAACCCAGGACCTCCAACTTTTAAAGCGACAGCACGGGGCCCACGGAGGGAATTTTTAATTTTGTTTTAACGGTGTTGACCAAAGTACTTGTCTGTAAAGGTCATTTTGAGGTGTATATCATAGGTTATGGAAACTAAATTACGCTGTCAAGTGCAGTCACGCAATTAAAGTTCAGCTTAACTGGTTAAACTTCACTTTAACTGCGTGTAATTAGTTACATTTATAATTACTTTCCAACTACTAGTCCAACTGCTGAATTACTGGCTTTGGTACATTGCTATTTATGCATATTATTACTTTGCTTTAATTATAATATCGTGAAACCTGAACAGGATCGCTGGTGGCGGGTGGATGAGGAAGGCGGAGGACCGTGTGTGGTGGCGCGCTCTCGAAAAGGCCTATGTCCAGCAGTGGGCGTCTATAGGCTGATTGATTGATTGAATTATAATATAGATTTAAGTAAAACATTTCTTTGCAAATACTGCTTCTTTAATAGGCTTAGCTGAATTAATTTTTATTTTTGATTTGGATTCCATTGCCTCATCAGCATCATGATCAACCCATCCTCGGCACATCGGCACGGGTCTCCTCTCAATATGAGAAGGGTTTGGCCATAGTCCACCGCGCTGGCCGTGTGCGGATTGGCAGACTTCACACGCCTTTGATAGTATTAAGGAGTACTCTCAGGCGTTCAGATTTCCTCACGAAGTTTTCCTTCACCGTTGAAGTAAGTGATATTTTAATTGCTTAAAAACGCATATAACTCTGAAAAGTTAGAGGTGTGCCCGGATTCGAACCCCCGACCTCGGATTATAAGGCTGACGTCCTACATCATACATTAACAGATGCATAGTATTAATCACTGCTCTTCACAATCCTGTATATCACGTACCTCAATAAAAAAATCAATATCAAAAAATGTAAGACTTTAAAAACAAACCCGTCCACGTTAAAACAGTAAAGAAGTAGCAATCAAAATATTCATTACTCGTTATAATTCACTTTATAATTAATCTCGTTAACAGGATAATGGAAAAAAGCTCCGAGAAAAGAACCAACGAAGTAATAAAGTCTACAAATCAAAATCCCCCATCTATTTCGAACATTTTCAAAAGACTGTCGGCTTTAATTACAAAGTTTTATTGGCTGCGTAAAGGTACGTCCCGTCCCAAGGGCTTTCCTAAAAAAGTTGCGAATCACCTGAGCACAAAAGGAGACCTTCCTTAATTAGACGTGTTACCGGTTTTCGAACATTTTTTCATTATACTGATTGAAAAAAATAACAAATATTAACTACTATTGTTAGATTTGATAGCGTGGTGGCTTAGAAGTCTGCTTCTTCGGAAAAACCTTCCTTAATTAGACGTGTTACCGGTTTTCGAACATTTTTTCATTCATGATCAACCCATTACCGGCTCACTACAAAGCACGGGTCTCCTCTCAATATGAGAAGGGTTTGGCCATAGTCCACCACGCTGGCCATGTGCGGATTGGCAGACTTCACACGCCTTTGAGAACATTATGGAGAACTCTCAGGCGTGCAGGTTTCCTCACGATGTATTCCTTCACCGTTGAAGCAAGTGATATTTTAATTGCTTAAAAACGCACATAACTCTGAAAAGGTGCGTGCCTGAATTCGAACAGCCAACCTCTGAGTAGGAGGCTGACGCCCTAACCACTTTCCATTAAACAGATGTAAGTTATATTAACTACTATTGTTAGATTTGATAGCGAAGTGGTTTAGACGTCTGCTTCGATTTCGGAAGTACAACGTTTGATACACACAATCCAACTTTTCGGAGTTGTGTGCTTTTTTAATTTAAGGGGGGTCGCGGGTGCAGAGTTCTCCTTAATTTTCTCATAGAAATCAACAATAATTTATTAGTAAAAGACGCGTGGCCTATAGTGGGCTGGTAAAAAACTTACATAATTTCCAGACGTGACACTGAACTGCGGTTTACTGAAGTTTATTGGCTGACTCCTTGTACGCTGCTTAATGTGTTAAGAAACACGTGAAAGGTGGTAAAATGACAGAGTTGAGCGGTTACTAGAATCCAATTAACTATTTAGGTCAACGGTAAGCTGACGATAGCGGTTAACGAGGTAAAACCAATTTCGAGGTGACTTAGTTTTTCTTGGAAACAAAACTCGCTATATTCCTTAGACCAACTGATGGAATCTAATATGTGGCCGTAAAAGCAATAACAGGATATGACAAACTTATATCTATAATACTCATTTAGGTCGTTTGCTCAAATAAGTGAACACAAAGCCGCCGCCAGAGAAAGCGGGAGGCCACTGAGTCCTTCAAAGACCACTTCTGAAATGCTTCGTACTAATAAACATGGAAATAGTTGATCTGACAGCAACATTTATTTTATTAAAAATAATACTTTGTTAATAGTTATTTTAAGAAGCGGTGATAGCCTAGTGGTTAGGGCGTCAGCCTCCTCCTAGGTCGGCGGTTGGAATCCGGGCACGCACCTGTAACTTTTCGGAGTTATGTGTATTTTTAAAAAGATTTAAATTTCACTTGCTTAAACAGTGAAGGAAAACATCGTGAGGAAACCTGCACGCCTGAGAGTTCTCCATAATGTTCTCAAAGGCGTGTGAAGTCTGCCAATCTGCACATGGCCACCGTGGTGGACTAAGGCCAAACCCTTCTCATATTGAGAGAAGACCCGTGCTCTGTAGTGAGCTGCCAATGGGTTGATCATGATAATGATCATGATTAATAGTTAATTTAGGTGACTAGATATTGATATTACATGATTTATTTATTTTAACATTTATTTTTAAGGTAAACTTACAAAGAATAATACTAATAAGAGTATATTAAACTTTATATATTCCATAATTAAACCATATTGACCTATCACAGGCACTTATGAAACGTTCATATATATTTATTATTACATATTTGTGTGATTATATCGATTACTAACATTAAAAACTAAATCTACAATGTTTCAATCGCCCAGGTCTAAAAAGAAGCCCAGAACAAACTTCAATTATCATCACCATCAAGTGCTTAGGACAACCGCCTCCGTAATCAGATTTCGGGGGTTCGATCCACACGGGAGTTGGACACGCAACTCTAACTTTTCGAAGTTATGTATTTAGGCAATTAAAATATCAGTTACTTACAACTGTGAAGGAAAACATTTTGAGCAAACCTGCATGCCTGAGAGTTCTCCATAATTATCTCAAAGGGGTGTGAAGTCTGCCAAACCGCACATGGGCAGCGTGGTGGACTACGACAGCCAAACCCTTCTCATATTGTGAGGAGACCCGTGTACTGTAGTGAGCCGGCAATATGTTGATAAATTGTTCTCTGTGTGTTTGTAGCCATCGAAGTAATATGATTAAACAGATCATAAGAATATTCCCAGAAGCTTGTTTTCTGGAGAAGGGAACAGACGGGTAACCTTCTTAATCTCATGGGAAATCAGAAATTCACCCGCTAGTCATGTTATAAATGCGTAAACCTACCCAACGCCACAGGGGGTTTACACTCTTTTGCGTAAAAACAATGGGGTTCAGAAAATATTTTTTTGAAGGAAAGCTATTAATTTTTTTTTTTATTTAATAAACTTAACTGCATAGGATGAGAAGAATTTAAAGGCCGAACTCTCTATGAGTCAACCTTGGTCTATGTAGAAACATTCATCGTAGAATGAAAAACTTTTTCATGATCCTGAAATAACTTGATATATTCACAATTATTATCCAGTCCAGTTGTAGGTTTTACATCGATTTCTTTCGTGAAGTACCTCTGAATCTATCGCCAAACTTTTGTTGCAACCACTTGTTACCAATCCTAGTTCAAAGTTTTAACTTAGTTAGACGTTTCTAGAGGATTTACAGGGTACGAGTGAACCAGTTTGGTCTTATTAAGAGTATGCAGACCATAAATCTTGCATTTATCAGGACTGTCCACAAACCGTTATGTATGTTACACTTCACATTAGCACTATCCATGTATTTTATATAAGTTGTGAGTTTAACTCGTCAAGTGTCGATTTATATGTATCATGACATTATTTGTATTATAACCGATAATACTACTTCCTGTAAGATACTTTAAAGCTATTGGTTAATTGATTAGAATAGCAGGGGACTGTGTTGAGTTGGAAGGAGATACGATATGTTTTAAATAAGAGAAGGGTTGTTATTAAGGCAGACATGCGGGAGTGTGCACTATTTATAAATTATAAGATCTATATAAATGTAATATAGTTTGATTCTATTTTTGAGAGTATACAATATGTATAAATATGTAAGCAGAATACTCCCGACAAAGTGCCACTAGGGCATTTAGCATTTCAGTACTATAACAGGTAAGAAATGGATCGGGAGTATAGTGAGCCTACCTTCTAAGTGTGATTGCGGTCACGGATAAGCTTGAAGTGGAATAAAAATTAAAATTTTCACATATTACAATGCCTGTAAAGGCAGACACCTTCTGTTAAGTGTGAATTTGTATCAGAAGGACTCGCTCTTCCCGTAATAAAATATTGAAACTGATTTAAAATTAAGTCGGTACGAGTACTTATAGCTTATGACAATTTTAAATATAAAAATAAATAAATTGTAGAAAAATATTTAAAAATAAAACCCTTACCTTAAGGACGTTGTGTCATATAAAACTGTATATTTGTTGTTGTCGTGGTTTTAGTACCAACTCCGAGTTAGGAGAATGGTGTATTTCATTTGGATGAAAATTTTGTCCCAATTATATTACGAACATTGTGATACTTGCCCAACTAAGTAAGAGTTAATAACCGAGATCAACCAACTAATCGAGAAATACCGGTTTTGAACAGCGCTCGTTTTTTACTCTGAATAGGTACTAAAGTATTTTTCACGGAAAACCCCATTACACTAAACGGTATGGCATCGTTCTCTGAATTTTTTAAAAATCTACTTTGGCAATTTTACGTAGGTGTCTAAAGAATTAACTCCAAAGCAGGATTTCCTACATGTTTCAACTTCATGGTAAGTTTACTAAATACATTATGCAAACAGTATTACACGAGGTTCTGAGCATATATATTTTCTAAAGGCTTAATTTCCAATATGTTACGTGCTTTAATTTGACTACCACCGCAATCATATCTTTTATTGGATTAATACTATATAATCGAGTATTAAATTACTTGTTATGAAAGTTTCACTTGATATTTATTATATATATGTATGAGCACTTAATTAAATGCCACAGAAAGTTGTGAAAAATTTTTGATTACAGAAATTTTATCTCGGCATTTACAGAAATTATTTCTTGGTATACTAACCACGACCGACGTGGTAAGTATACCAACAACAACGAAGACGTGCCACCCTAGGATTTAGCGTAGGAGTATAGGTTTAAAACTGGTATACCCCTAACAGGTTAGTGCACTACCATAATAGACTTAAGACCAGATGAGATTGCAGTCAAGGGCTAACTTGTAGTGGAATAAAAAAATTTTTGTCCCAAAAACCCGGCTTAGTGCGAGTTGGACTAGTTGGTCAGTTCCGTACCCAGGGGTAAGATGATTCTTAGCATTATTAAGATGCTCATGTACAACCTAGCCAGAACAGCAGTACTTTACAACCATATCTAATGGCCGATTACCATATTTATCTACCTCCAAAATTAAGTGCTTGTACTGGTTGTACTGTTAACTTAAACACCATAAGTACCAGGGTCTCATAATTGACAATCGGTTTAAGATTCGGCTGGCAAATATAATTATTGTCATCATCATCATGATGGATCATCAACCCATTGCTGACTCACTACAGAACACGGGTCTCCTCTCAATATGAAAAGGGTTTAGCCATAGTCCACCACGCTGGCCATGTGCGGATTTGCAGACTTCACATGCCTTTGAGAACATTATGGA